>OY101443.1:42766744-43966744 GCA_956483585.1 Gymnocheta viridis | reverse complement strand
ATAAATTTATTAAATAAAATACCTAATTTGTCTTGTTATTTGAAGGATTGATTAGGAATGTGGTATCCTAGACAACATCAATAACTTAATGTAATCAAATTCTTAAAATTTCTGTAGCTGTATGAAATATTGTAAAAATTAAAGAATTCCAAAAAAATACAAGAGAGTGCAAGATTCAGCAACGTATTAAATAAATAATAATAGAAGTAATAAATTAGAAAAAATATAAATAAATAAACAACGAATTCATTTTCCATTTTCATAATAAATTTATTTATACATTTATTTATTTATTTCTTTTTTCTTTTAGCAATAAAATAATTTTTCTTAATAATTAGGATTTTATTATTATTATTATTATTATAAATTCAACCTTCTTCTTGAAGTTTAGCAATCTCTACTAACAGCATATCAAGTTCATACTGAGGATTGGTTTCCTCTATTCGAAAATGATACCATCCATAAGTGTTTATATTATTAGTCCTTATTTTTCTTTTATCATCTGCACAACTTAATACTACTTTATTTAATTGATTAGTATATATTTCATGTAATTTGGATTTAAATGTTAGCATGGTATCATATATAATAGACTTATCAAATAAACAGTTTCTATAAGAAACTAAGCTATACTTATCTAAAACGGATTTCTTTACCCCCTTCGATTTTTTTACATCATTTTGGTCTTGCACACTAAAGGAATACATCTTAGATCGCAGCCCAACAAACTCTTTCATTATTTTTCCGCAATTTTCATCCTTCATCATACCCAAAACCTTTTTATTCAAACGTGGAACACCATATATATTATCTACAGAATAATCAGATGTATCAAATTGTTGTTCGATGTCAGTTTTTATGTCAGCGTAAAAGTCATCAGTTTGTACAGTGTAAATAAAAGAGTCAGTATCCATATAATTTAAAGATAACCTTTCCTTGAATTTAGGTTGCATGTACCCATAATGGAAATTATACATTTTCCACTTGGAAAGCTCCAGTACACAAAATCCTAAGTAAATAGGTTTATTATAACAAGTCTTGACTCTATTCATTTCGATAGCTACCATATCTTCAGAAAATATGGATAAACTATGGAAATTGGACTTTGATATCCAATCTTGAGCTCCCAAATGATTCCGATTTGTTCTGCTCCAATTCGTTACGATTCTTACGTCTCTCCTCTTGTCCACATTCTCCATAGTTTTGCCATACACAGCATTATTGAGCAATTTGAAGAAATTTTTCTCAAAAGCATTTTTAGCAGTGGCTCTATGTTTGGTATTTAAGTCGATATAACCTTTTAACCATTGAGATTGTTTAAATGCGAGAATACGATGTGTTTTCTTTAAAACTAAACCATATTCCAAGCATTGCTTGAGAACTCTATAATGTATAACATATGACTGCTTTGTAGAGAAATCAGTTATCAATTTGTTATACTTCGTTTGCAAAGTTTTTTTATTCTCAGCGCAAAAAGGAAGATCATTGTGTAAGTCATGCAAATTTGAAGGATAATCCAAAGTGACCTCATATACATAACCATCTGTTCCATTATCAGCTATGCTTTCCGGATCCAGATTTAGCTCCTCATTCGATAACCATCTAAACCCTCCATAAGGGAGATATTCAGACATCGCCCAACCGTAAAGGTTATTTGCATCTAAATAGACCAGAAATTCTGAGGACTTCTCTTTGTCGAAATCATCTAAATATTTGTTATTTGCTTTTGAATATCTTTTACTACACTGTACAATCCCCCCACGTATACCTTTTTTCATGAAATTATACATATCTATGTCCGTTAATAATTCCAATTCAATTTTTGTATGTTTCAACATTGCATCCCAGGCAAGTCCAGGAGCTGTGTAATATTGACATGGATCCAACTCATATATACCTTTACAAACTTTTCTGAAGTTCTCAAAAATATCTGTTAGTAAAAGCACATCTGTTTTTAAGTAGAGTTCCATGTAATCTTTCATTGTTTTGCACCTAAAAGTCTTCCATACCTCTTCAGCGTGTGAGTATTCCTCTAAAGAACATTCTTTATTGTTCAGTTTATTAAAGGAATCTCTGCGTGAAGGAAGCTGACACTCATTAAATTTTTGAAATGAATTTAGATACTCATACGGGAAAATACCTTTTTTCTTAATGAGTTGAAATTCTTTTTCTGTCTGAAACAAGGATCTAATGGTACTGAAATCATTATCTGATAAGTTGCAGGCCAATGATTCCAAACTGTCAGCCATAAAACGCATTGTATCAAGAAATCTTATTTCAAGATTATGGTCATCGCTCATTTCTGTAAATTGGGACAGAGATATATAAAGCTCCTTATTAAGAGGAAGTACTTTTAGTTTCATAGAAATCTTCCCCAATTCTTTAATAAAAAGATGTGAGTCATAATTTGAGTAATTGTGAAAGTAAACTGGTATAAACTTAGGAATTTGGTAATTTAGATTACAATTTTTGTGGGCTGCACCTCTAAACTTTCCACTAATGTGACAGTGATCTCTAACACGATCATTACCTAGAAATTTTTGACATATATTGCAATTCAATGCATTATAAAAACTATAAATTTCGTAGGGGGATAGAGTATCCATTTGTCTCTTATTTACTAAATGATCATTATAAATATCCTGACAGTCTTGAGTTAAAAAGGAAACAATTTTTTCTGAGGCATCTTCCCCTGTGTACCCTCTTAACTTATCTAATTTCTTGTTGTTGATACATTTAATATAATAGCTAAAAGCACAAGGAATGTGCTTCTTAACAAATTTGGTTTTACTACTTACACTACAATTAATATCCTCTAAAATGCATTCAAAGTCTGCATAAACAACAAAGGGGACGTCCATTTTCTTTTGATGACCCTTAAACTGAAGAACATCATTTGGAGCCGTTGGCATAGTGGTTACTATTTGTCCACACTCTGTTTTGTGTTTACTCATAGTGTTCTCACTATGAGTGTATTGCAGGCAGCTGTTGCAGAAAATAAGCTTATTACAACCTTTTGTAGTCTGATTCTTCAAAAGCCTGTGAATAAAATGTATTTTATTAAAAATTAAATTACGTATATACATATGTAACCTTAAATTAAACTTTCATTTAATTTTTTAATTTACCTCGATATGTTCTTTTTTAAAATATAGTGATGATCTTCACCATTCTCCAAAAGTAGCAAATTGACATGATTGTTTTTTTCTTTTTTAGTTAAATAGAATGGTCCAATAATCTCGTCAGTTTCTTCATCATAACCGAACACGTTTATACTTATGTTAGAGTTGTTTTTTTTTCAAAAATGTTAATATGTTTTAGTTTTAATGGGAACGTTAACAAGGTGAAATCTAATACAACATCATTTTGAAGACTAATGAATTCGTCATTTATGTCAGCAATATCATATGAACTACAACGTTCTGGATGTTTGTATTTCCTAGTATCCATTGCAGCAATCAAAGCCCACTTAAAGCAGTATTCATCATCGTTTTCTATATTGATACAAGCTTTTTTTGCTATTAGCTTTTCAGGTGCAGATATCCAATTTGACCCTTTAACAAGAGAAGATTTGTTGATACTTATTTCTGCCCGAACTATACGTGTTAAAGTCCAACCAGAATCCCTCTCTTGAAATTCGGACATTCTATTTGAAATTTCATCAATTTGCTTAGCGAAAGTTCATGTATGTCGTCTCCTTTGATCAGTAAATTCATTTTAGCTCTATGAGTTATCATACTCAACTCCAATTCTTCTCCAATAAT
Source organism: Gymnocheta viridis (assembly GCA_956483585.1). Lineage (NCBI taxonomy): Eukaryota > Metazoa > Arthropoda > Insecta > Diptera > Tachinidae > Gymnocheta > Gymnocheta viridis. Next base: position 43,962,980 of record OY101443.1, on the reverse strand, counting down.
TTTAATGTATTCTGCCAATAATTTTAATGTATTCAATAAAAATACTATTATTTTCCTCAATAAACTCTTCTAAAAGAAGTTGATCTTTTTTATTGGGAATTCCATATGTGACGATATTGTTTTTGAATGCTTTTGATAATATCTTTTCATAATATCTCACATTTTCTTCGGCTTCTTCTGTCCTAGCATGTGGAGCATTCGTCGAAGTTGGCAGATTTTCTTGAGCTTCGTCTTCTCCGTTTTCTTCTACTTCTTCGTCATTGCTCTCAGGTAAACTAATATCCATATCATCATTCATTAAAGTACCTCCAAAGGCATCTGCTCTTTGTTGTTGAGGTTGTTGTTGGTGGTAAGTAAAAGGCTGTCGTTGCATAGAATCAGAATACTGCTGCAATTGATTATTCCATGTTGTGGGATAATAAAAGTAGTTTGGATACTCATATTGCTGACATTGCATTGGCACTCCAGAAACCCACAAAAGCTGATTATTCCATGCCATTGGCATGGGATAGCAGCTAGACATAGCGTATTGCTGATGGTTCATTGGTAGTGGATATTGTTGGTATTGTACAGAAGCGTGATGAGATGTCTGAGGTTGTTCTCTATTTGAGTCCTGATTCATGATCACTTGACCCTGTTCAGAGTGGTTTTGGATGTGATTAAGGAATGATTTTTGGTATTTGTATACCTTATTGCACAAATTACACTGATACACGGAAGAACTCATTTTCTGTTTGATGCGTTAATAATTTAATTAAACAACACAAATATTTTATATAAATTGTTTTGAAAAACAAAATAGCCACTTTAATTAATAAATTAATTTTTAAAATTTTTAAATTAATAAAGTTTTAAACTAACAAAATTGGAAGTATTAAGGATTTGAAATTAAACTTGTAGATACAATACTGTACTGACTCAAGCTTAGAAAATTTGCCAAATAATATATAAGAATATTTGTGGTATACATAATTTCATTAAAGTAGTTTCCAGGGTAAAGCGACTACTTGCCCCAATAGAAACCTATGTCACAAAAAAATTTTAGTGAAACAAAACCTCTAAGCTACAAAAAAAAATGTAGCTAAAGAAATCCCTATGATGCAAAATTTTATATAAACAAACATTTTTGCATGTTTTTCAAACTTATGGAAATATAACGATAGAAAACACAAGCATGCTACAGCATGCAGATATTTACGTTACAACATTTTGTTGCGAAACAATTCGTCCGTTGCATAAATTTTATTGTAAACAAATATTGAGTTGAAGTATCGGGTGTTTTTTTTAGAGGTATAGAACTTCGAATTGAAATAAAACACAAGAAAATCGTTTTAATGTCCATCAATTTGGCTTTATTGGAAGGATAATTTTATGCCATTAATGTTTAAATATGATTTCGGGCATGTGGCCGCCGCGGCTGGCTCGAATAAAGCCAATTCTACAGGTCCAATTTTCAACCACTTTTTCGAGCATATGGGGCCGTATGTTGGCAATAACGCCACGAATGTTGGCTTCCAAGTCCCCTAACGTTTCTGGTTTGTTGGCGTAGACGAGCGACTTCACATATCCCCAAAGAAAATAATCCAATGGTGTCAAATCACACGATCTTGGTGGCCAATTGACAGGTCCATTCCGCGAAATTATGCGCTCATGGAATGTTTCCTTCAATAAATCGATTGTGACGTGCGCTGTGTGGCATGTAGCGCCGTCTTGTTGGAACCACAACTCATCCACATTCATGCCATCCAATTCGGGAACAAAATAGTCGGTTATCATGGCTCTATACCGGTCTCCATTAACGGTAACTGACTCTCCAGCATTATTTCGGAAGAAGTATGGCCCAATGACTCCACCAGCCCATAGAGCACACCAAACAGTCAGTTTTTGTCGATGTAATGGCGTATCAAGGGTCTCATGTGGATTCTCTTCACTCCAAATGCGGCAATTTTGCTTGTTGACGTAGCCATTCAACCAAAAATGAGCCTCATCACTGAACAAAATTTTGCGATGAAAATCAGCATCGAGATCAATCTCATTTTCGGCCCATACACCAAAATCACGACGCATTGCATGGTCTCGCGGCTTTAATTCTTGCACAAGCTGGATCTTGTAAGGTCGCAAGCCAAGATCTTTGCGCAAAATCTTCCATAAAGTTGATGGACAAAGCTCCAATTGCTGTGCACGGTGGCGAATCGATTCATTCGGGTCCTCTTCAACACTTTGCTCTACAGCGGCAATTGTTTCTTCGGTGCGCACTGTTCGACGTCTCTGCGGATGCGTATTATCACATAGAGTAAACGTAGTGCGAAAACGATCCATGGTTAACCGAATTAATTGCTCTGATGGACGATTATGTCGACCATAAAATGGACGGAGCTTGCGGTAAACTTCGCGAACTGAACCATTATTTTCGAAATAAATTTGCACGATTTGCAAGCGTTGTTCTTTTGTCAACCTGTTCATGATGAAATGGCAAACCAAACTAAATATTAATCACTTGACAGCTGACAAAATGGCCGCCAGTTAAAAAAGTGATGCCAACTTAAAGTTCTATACCTCAATAAAAAACACCCTTTAGAAACATGCCAAATCATGTGTGTATCATAAATGTGTATCAAATAAACAAACTGAAAGAGTATTAGGAGCATGCAGAAGCATGCTTAATATAAAGAATTATTTTTTAAAAAATCCTTACGTTGCAAAATTTATTGTAAACAAACACTACTTTAAATGTGTATCAAATAAAAGAATAAGGGAGAGAATATTGAGAGCATGCAAAAGCATGCTTAATATAAAAAATATTTTTGTTTTTAAAAAAATCCTTACGTTGCAAAAATTTTTAAGTCAAAGATATTTTTATGTCGTGTACGACTTTGTGGTAAATGAAATGACTACGATGCAAAAATTTTGTAGCAAAAGACCTTTTCAAAAAATCGAATTCTTAAATTCTAATATTATCATATTCATTTAAAAAATGAGTTTCGCGAAGAAAACACCGTTGTACAGGAGACTGACGCGCCACTATCGGAAAGGATATGATAAGGCCTTCTTAAAAAACAGATGGAAGAACTTTTAGAAGGTGATGAGGAGCTGTTTCTCAAAGTAAATACTCAAGAAGTAATAGTGTCACCAATTACAACACCAGCAACCATTGAAATACTTGACGTGCAAATACTTCCATCCATCGATGTACCAATGTTTCTAGCATTGTATGAAAATTCGGACGATGCAATTTTGGATGAAGCAGCTGAAGCCGTTGAGACTGCTTCTAACCTCTTCTAAAAAATTTTTAATGAAATAGATTTATTTAATAAAAATAAATGCATATAAAAATTAAAACAAATGTTTTTTTATTTCACATACATATAAACTAAATATTTCACAGCTACACACAACGGGGCATTTAAACGCTCAAGGGAATATTTGACACAAAATAAAAAAATTCCCACTGATCAAAAAATTAATACAAACAAAGAGCAAACACTTATTTGTATGTACATGCATACATCAAATAAATTTGCAGATAGGTATATATATGTACACATATCAAATTTTACACCCATGCGATTGCGTACTTAAAATTTTTTAGAACTTACATATCCACATACTGAAACTATACAAACAGTCCACCAAGTGACCGACCGACGTTAGGAAAGACGCTCAGTCAAAAAGACGGGCATGAAAAAGAAAACATTTTAAAAAGAACCCCACACATTAAATGTAAACAAATACACTTTAACACAGAACAAATATAAGCTGGACAAAATAAGAAAATCTCATCGTCCAGTATTATAAACAAAAAACACACACACACACAAAATTAGGGCCATTCAGATATATCAGAATATTTTATACTACGTACCGTACTCCTGATAGAAACTCTCCTCCGCCAAAGGTCGACATGAAAAACAATTTATTTCTACATATACCAGCCTGAGAAAATTACACAGAAACAACAGAGCTCACATACAAAAAAAGAAATCAAACTATTTCAACAACACCCTCAAATCACGAACAGACTTAATTAAATTCCCACAGACAGACACACAGATATTCCCACAGACAGACACACAGATATTCCCACAGACAGACAGAAATTCTCACGCCCGCATACTCACAAAATACTAAAAAATAAAACAACAACGTTGTCATTCCTAATTGTATTAATACTTTGTTTGTAAACATCAAGCACATGTCTTCAATTAAAATTAATGCTTCATTGTGAATTCCTTCGTTAATTTGCAAATCTGCATTTAATGTTCTAAGTCGTTTCTCATGTAATATGTCTTCAGCCATATAATCTTTGTATTTGTTCCATAAATCAATCGGTGTTGATGGAAAGCATGTAGACAAAATTATTGAAAACAATGTTCGTATTTGTTTAGCATTTGACGAAATCACAGCATCTTCAAGAGTGTGCCTGTATGGGCTTCTCTGTATGTGCCGCACAATACACCATTAACAGTTCGCAGATGTTGGAATGATGTTGGGCCACGAACATTGACTAATAGTAAGCGCAAATAAAAACACTCGTCTTGGCTGGGATGGACTGTGTAAATACGTCCCAATGCATCGGTGGAAAACACATCTGGATAACCTGGAACTGGCTACCCTTGTTTGCGCCGTTGAAATTTCTTTGACGATTGATTGCAAGTATAATATTTAGGCATTTCAGAATACAACAGTGTTCTGGCAAAGTCATCATTCTAGCATATTTCAAAGAAGCTGGTCAATGTTGTTGATGGTGGCCTGTCAACTCGTTGCAATACATTCTCCGTTGTAAAGTACACCCTTTGGCCATTTTCCAGATGTACGGCCAAGTGAACAACAGTGGGGTGTCTCTCATGTATAGGAAGCGAAAAAATACGCCACATCGCCTCATTGCTACTAACATAGCGGACCATTTGAAAATGAGTGATCTCATCGTTAGAATTTTCAGCAGCAACTCCGAACACAGCCATGTCACTACCTTTATTTACATACTTGCATATATATTTTATAGACTTTACGGAATACCAAAATTCTACATTTATGTGTGCTTTAAATGTCTTGAAGAGTAAAGGCGAAAATGGAACAACCCAACGATTATCAACTTCAATATCCTGCTGATTCACTTTGACTGTTGTTGACCTCCCATTGTTATCAGTGCTTTGCCGGCGGTAAAGTGGATAACCATCATTTCCAGTAATAGTTTCTGATACTAATTGTCTTGGAAAGCGCTTTGAACATTTTCCGTCAACCATACATGGAGAAATGGGATTTAATATTCCACAGGGACCATGGATCATATTTTTTGTAACAATCTCATGTAACAATGGATCTTCATCATTATCGGGAATTTCCGCAGATATCACATCATCAATTTCATTTGGTCTTATTGTCTCTACCAACCAAATAAGGATGTGGGCACTCTACTGAATACATCCAACAGCGCGTTTCCCCGAACACACGCTGTTTAACAATGAAATCCATGAGTGATTTTAATTTTCTTTTGAATACCCTTGCTGTGATGTCGTGTCTATCAATGGTTGATTGGCCAATAAATAATTCTTGCCGAATTTCTGTCCACTGTGGATTGCATGTGAATGTTATAAACAAATCTGGTATCCCATAATGACGTACATATGAACATATTCATGCATATGTCGTGGACTTCCGATGTATGTTGCTGGGAGAATAGTTGTTCTGCCTACATTCTGGGCATTTCCATCAGCATTGATGGCATCCCGAAGATGTATGTATTCCTCAGAACGGAGCTTTGCCTGGTTAACCTGATAAACGTTAATCGCTCAGTTTCTACTTTTACATACATATCGACAACATATTGGTGAAAGAGACGCCGACATTTTAAGATGTGATTGACCTCATTTTCTCAAACCATCAGTCTGTATGAATAATAATTCATTGAACTAACTTTTTTGTTAGTTTCAGAATTTAAAAAAAAAATTTTTTTGTGTTAAAATTATATAAATTACTTAAGGCTGTGATAAACATTAAAAACGAAAAATGTTTATTTACCTGTAACTGGATTTATCATCTTCATTAAAAAAATTATACCCATCTTCACCCTGCCAAAATAAGATAGGATATTGTAAAGCATAATATGATCGATGTGTTTCGGACACACGCTGCAGTTGATTGTTACGCCGGTGTAAAACAATATCTCGGTTTTCTACATTTTCACCCACAATGACAATAGCGACTTCATCGATTGTTGGGGCATTAAAACGTCTTATGTGTTGTCCAGCAGGCGTCTTATCGGCTTTGATAATAATTTTGTGGTTATCAGATGGCATGTGATCTAATGCGGTCTTGAATAATGCAACCAATGCGTTGTGTTGATGGAGAAATAATTGGAGCTGTTCCACAACTGGTCTTTTCACAGAATTGTTGTGTGCACAACGACTTGATCGACTTATTTTGCTGAATCGCCCATGAAATAAATTTGCAAAAATTTATAGCCACTATCCGGCACTGGCAATAAGGAACCTGTTCGATGATATATTTGTCCTTGAATCTGCAAAGGTAAACATTCCTGTATTACATTACATATACATATTGTAAACAGAATTGTATTGTAAAGTGAATTGTTCAAACCACCAAGTGACTCTCAAAATACTTTGTCAGCACTACCATTTCCCCCATCAACTTTTTTAACACAATTACTTCTGGCTACTTAAAGCAATTCACAGAGCTACATATGCACTTTAAGCCATTTCAAATGATACACCAATGCAATTGAAAACTGTCAACAATAGTGGTAAAAGTTTTTTAATACACTTACCTTAAAAGTTGGCACAAAATTTTCTTGACTAACTTTGGTAGCGCCAAATGATATTATTTGAAAGCAATTATTGTATTGCTGAATATTATTTAAAAAATGTCTGGAATCTGGCCCATTTTCGGAAACCAATGAATGTAATGGCTATGGTGGCGGTACTAACGGCGCACAGTGGCTGAAAATCGTTTTTCATTGGCCAAAATTCTGTAACTTTTGAACCGATCAAAATATTGAAGTAATGTTTATTTTATTGGATAGATATTTAGTTCAGCTTGACTCAGTTTAAATTTCATTAAAATTGATTAAGGACTTTTTAAGGAATTCTAGGTCAAAGTTGAACTTTTGAATTTTTTTTACTTTTAGAGTGAAATATGGGTTTATTATTTTTTTATTTATTAAAAAATTGAATATTTGGAAATTAATAATAATTATAAATATTTTTTGTAATAATGGAATTTTTTTAATGTTACACTTAAAAAAAATTTTACACTGAAAAAAATAGTAAAATCAACTGGAGATTTTGCTATTACAGAAAAATTGAAAATTTTTTGCTGACAAATTTGCAAATTTGTTTACACTCAAAGAATAGTTACACTTAAAAAAACACGTTAATAATATTATCTAAAAATATTACTATTACTACAGAAATATTTATTATTTTTTGCTGTCAAATTTGATAATTTTAAAAACATTTTAAAAATAAAAACTGCAATAAATTTTAATAGCATTTGCAACAATGTTTATTATTATTTTTTACTAATATTATGTTTTTCGTACTTAAATAACAATGAAAGGCAATTATAATTATTATTCATTTGACTCAAATATTGATTGCAAATATTCCATATTTTGTTCTGTGCTATTTCTGTTCTTTAGTAGTTTTTTGGATTCTTCATCTAAATCCCGATGTTCCACTTTCCATTGATTTCGAATACTGGAGATGAACGGATCTGACGTTGCCAATAATATATTAAATAGATCTTCATTTGTTGAATTTCTTGAAATTTTTCTAGTATTGTGCTCTCTATAAAATCTGTAATCCTTGTTCCTTTTTTCCTGAGCCTCCTCTGATAGATCTCCAAGTGGCACCAAATGATATTTAATGACATCTTCTCCATGATAAAGGATTTTGTGAATTGTTGCAGACATATTTCTCCATGGGTAGTTGGTTGTATATATTTTTGCAGTTTCCTTAGCATAATCTCCAAATTTTCTAGAGTCAATTTCTTCATTGCACGCAAGTACTTCTAGGATTATTTTAAATCTGAAAATAAGGTTAAAATCCACTCCTGTTATTTCAGATGCTGTTTCTGGATCTGAAAAGAATCTTCTTGCGGTATTGCCATCATTTGTATTGCCTGACCCTTGTTTTGGCTGATCTATAATCAATCCTAATTTGCGATATTCATCTTGAACATGTTTCTTTTTTGCACTTCTTAACTCTTTGTTGGTTTCGTTGTTTCTTATTGATCCTGAAGACCCGAAATCCAAATCATAGCTGATTTTTAGTATGTGTTCCATAAGTCGTATTCTTGCATGTAGTGGTGATAATCCAAATTCATATGCATCGGTATTATCTAATGATTTTGTCGGGACTTGGTTTAATTGGGTTGATGTTGCTTGGCATATAATGCAGCTGGATGCAGCCTTCGTGCTAGTCAAAGCCTGACCTACTTTTCCATCTATCATTGTCAGCACTAATTGGTAGCTTACTTCAATTTGCTGCCCATCTAACTGTAATTGTAATGGCTGTAGTGTTGCAATTTGGGTCTTGATATCACTAACTTCTTTGTTAATGGCATCATGAGTTTCTTTTTTGAATTCAAATTTGATTGGCCTGCAGTATTTCGTAGAAGATGGTGTCTCATTTTTCCAAATATTCATTGTTTGCGTTGTACTAGTCGAAGGCTCTGAATCTTCCAAAATCTTTTTCAATCGCAATGGTACAAATGATACCATGAACATATCTGAGTCCGATATATTTTCACATACAGCTTGTTTGTATTGTTTTTGTCCCTAAGAACCATCACATCCCCATTTACAAAAAATAATTAACTTTGTGTTTCCATATTTCTTTAACTTATTTCCTGTTATTGATTGTAGCAAGCGTTCGGCTGTGTGATCAAGTAGAGATTGTAGTTGTACCTCTGCCGAAATTGGTGTGATTGTAATAGTGTCCTTTGATGGCAAACAGTCCATTTTAGCAGCGGTTATGTGATGATATGCTGGATACATATTTGAGCCTTTTTCAATCGCACGCAGTCTGAACTTAATATATTGCTGTTTTGTTAATTTAAAATCCAGAAATAATGCTAATGCCTCCTCATTTGTGTACCGTATTGCATCACTCGGAGTTGGTATACTTTTAAGAATCCGTTTTGTTCTCACTGGCCTAGCTTTAACAACTTTTTCAATGATATCCACTTTTGTTAATTGGTTCTGTGATCGTAATTGATGTAGGAAAGATTCTTTTATATTTGTACAACCAATTGCATCGTTAATATCTTTAAGTTTCCGCCTCTTAGATCTATCGCTGCAGTTGCCCATTAATGATTTGCGTGGTCTTCCAGCCTTATCTTGCTTTGCTGTTTCTGCAGCGACAGTAAGTTGGCCCTCTAACCAGTTTGCACTTTTTATATAAAAGTTTTGTTTACTGTAGCGAACTTCTTTGTAGCGTTTTTTTAGTGCTTTGACGAAATTAGATAATTCCTCTTCCATTTCGGTGCTACACGAATTTAAGTTTAATTTTATTTTAACGTAACTAAGAACATCTTCCTGGTTTTTGTTTCTAAAATACTCTTCCGCCAGTTCTTTATAACTGAAGCTCTTCATATTTTTCTGAATATTTTTATTTGCGTCTGTTATGTTTTATCCGTACACTTAGAGGATTAACTGAGTAATCCCTTATCAAATCCGTAGTTTTATACATTTTTAGATACATGTTATTCACACATTGATCTTTAATTTCATAGCAGGTAGTGCTTAAATTGCACAAAACTGCACATGTTGTCCAGACCTTAATATCAGGTAAAACTAATTAGTATCTCGCCAATATTTGTTGTTGTTGTTGGGTTGTTTTTTTATTTTTAGTGGTTTAATGTCCCGATTATTGTTATAAAATTGCTTATGACTTTGGTTGACCCTAACATTTGATAACAGGTAAATTTAGAAACAGATCATATGTTTACTGTAGAATTTTGTGATAATTTGTGATAATTTTATGACTTATTTTTTGCTGATCAAAACAAAGCCATTAAACCCTTTCGCAGGTATTATATTTAATTTTTTTAGTTTTACGTAGTCTAAAGTAAAAACATAAACTTTTAGGCAAAAAAGTGAAAATTATATACACCATTGTATACGAGTACTTTGGAGTAATTTCATTAAAATGAAAAAAGTGTTCTACACACGGCTCGTCACGGGTGCAAAAGTATATATAGCGGTAAAGAGGACACTTTCACCTTTCTCCGGGTGGTATACATTTCTTGTTCCCTTTTGTTCCCTAGAAGTTCTATTCCACTAAAGTTTAAATTTGAGAAAAATATAGTAGTTTCATAAATATTCCGTAACGCCCTTAATATTAAACGCTAGAGCTCTGACCACTTACAAAAACTAAAGACTATAATCCTACCAACATTATAAAAAAGACCGCAGGCCATTATCGATGATAGCTTGCGAGTAGTAATCATTTATTTTTGATAAAAAACAACAGAAAAACACCTTTTTCTGAAATTACAAAAAACCGTTGAGTTTGACAGCATGCCACGCTCACAATTATCAATAGTTTAACCTAATTTTTTGGCTACCTTAATCTGGATATATTAGCTGCAAAAGGGCGTAAAAATTTTAAAAATCGGTGACAAAAAAAAATTTGACTTTTGGCCAATGAAAAACGATTTTCAGCCACAGTGCGGCGTCAGTTTGACTTGGCCGTTCGAGCAACACAATCCAGGGGCTTCATTTTTAAACTTAAATGCCTTGCAATATTGACAAACAACGTTCATTGGTCCAATAGCAACGATCTGCAGTGTACTGTAGTCAATTTCTTTGTTATAATTAAATGCAGCTCTATAGGGGTTAAACGCAACACTTCTATTTTGTTGGTTCCGGTTCCATCGATTCCGTTCAACTTCATTCCGCGTTTCACGTTGCTCATCAGTTTTACTTGCTCTTGTATTTCTTTGACTTGCAGCATTACGGGTTCTGCGACTTAAGTTTGTACGTCTAATTGCCGGCATTTTTAGAAACAAAAATTCAACTGAAAATAAAAAAAACTATAGTACCAATTCTTTTGTAAAAGTATGAAAATGGTCTATCAAAACTTTCCAACACTATATTAATTTGACTAACCTTGTTGAACAAACACTTCAGAAAAAAACACACAGTACAAATTATCCTGTAGAAACCAATGTGAAAAGTACACTAAGAAATGGTAAATGAATTATGTAGGTATTTTGTTATTATAACTCCGACCACAGACCAACTCCGACCGATATATTTGCAAAGAGCATGTAAACTACGTTTCTTTGTTTTAATGTCAACTACGTGAATATTACTGCCAGTGACACATTATTTTATTAAAAAAGTGAAATGTTCTAGTTTCCTGCGCAAATTTCGTAATTTTTTATTACATAAGAACCTTCTCCTAATAATAACAAATACAACAAAAAAAAAAGAATTAGTGAAATCGGTCCAGCCATTCACGCGATTTACAGAATTAAACAACTTCAGTTGTTTGTGCTTATTTTAAAACTGAAACTTTATTTCAAAAATTTTCAAACTTAAAGATATGAATTGTCGCTATTCTTCAATTCAGTCTAACTTAGAGCTAAAATTAAAATTAAGAGTCAGCAGTCTGGCAGTCATGAGATTGTGGTTGTACACAAAAACAAAACTATCAGATTGCAGTGAAGTACAAAATATGTTTGTTTATATGTTTTATATACATATATATAAATTAATTTTTTATTTTACTTAATTTTAAAAAAAATATTTTTTTGGAGCTAAAAGCTCCTTCTTTATTTAACGTTCAACTTAAAACTAAAACTTTTACAAAATTGTTTTCTTCAATACGATTAGCAACGTTACAATCAAACTGCACACTCAACATTTTCCCACAGGTATAGAAATTATTTTCTGTGCGCGTGTGCACTGTCATCAAAACAGAATATTTTTTATAAATATTTTAATGTTGCCAAATAGCGAGAGTATCGGGTTTCCGTCTGGCTTGTTCTCATGAATTTTATGAATTATGAATTTTAAACGTTGAATGTATTAACTCCTCCCCGCCTTAATTTCAAACGTCCTCGTTTGAACCATTTGATTTTTGTTCAAAAATTTTATTCAATCCTTGGATTGCTGAATTAGATAAATTTATCTGATCTTTTAATCTCGGCTTTCGATATTTTCGTACTGCCAAACCTATCATAATCATCAGCATTATCACAAATGCTATTATACCACTTATTGATAGGCTTATTCTATTGCTGGTTTCGATAAAGTTGATGTGTTTCATATTTTTTGTATTGATTTCTTTCATCATTTGCAGGGATAGGATCTCTTCTGTTCTGTTGTCTATGGATTTTTGCTGGAGTATGGTGGGCAGTGGTTTGTTGCTACTAACTTCTTTAGTCTCGTAGGATCTGCCTTCTATTATAATTGTTGAGTTGTGGTGGCGAATAATGAATGTTCCATTTAATGTTGTTTCTTCGTCGTCTATTATGGCAATTCCCTTGTAATTGTTAACAAATAGCAAATCTTTGGAAATTTCTTTCGTCTGTGGCAAATGTTGGTTGTTAATTTGAGTGCAATTGGTTGGCTTACTTTTTAACAAATTAGCAATACAATGGTCTTCACTTACATCTACTATCTGTTTATTAGTACAAATTAACAGATTATTATAATTTTTGCATGTATTTTGTATTCCAAATATTTTATTTTTATTCTTTAACAAAGTCTTAAAGTTAATTTGATTAATTTTGTCTCTTTTTTTCACTGATCTAATTTCTAGTACATTAAAGGATTCTAATTCGGTAGTTGGCAAACTTATTATGTAGATAATTGATTTGTCGTCTGCCGCTACTTTTACTTCGGCAAATTCTAGTGCTTCGTCTATATTAATGAAAGGAAACTTGTCTTGAATCAATATTTGTTTTGCTATATCGAGTTCTCTGTCCGAAAGAATAAAAGAGTTTATTATGTCCGCCTTGGCCCAATGAATAGCATAAGCTATATTTGTTAATTCCTCCTTGAGTATTTCTAATTTGTATTTTATATTGAGAGCTAATTCATCGGCCATGATCTGGTCTGTTTTTATTATCTTAACTATTTCGTTTGTTCTGTTAGTAAGTTCGTTTATTTTGTCTGCAGTCAGTTTGTTAATTATTAATTGGTCGTTGTTGTTTTCTAACAGTCCATTTATGCGATCAACCACAATTTCATGATCGCGGTGGTCTGGATTTCCAGCTATCCACTTCCAAGCACTACCTATAAAGTCAAGAGAACGTTTTGAGATACGTTTATTGAGCTTTAGCCTTGTTAATGAACTTTCGATTCCTGATACTAAGTTTGATAAAATAGGATAAAATGCGTTCTTGCTCGAAAGTTGTTTCTGTATGGTACTGTTGATAGTCGTCAGTAAGTCTTCGTACAACTCGATATCAATTAGATGTATTATCTTGAAAGTGCCCTTCTGAATTTTCGCTGTTCCAGTATGGACGGTAACAAATTCCGAGTGAGAGTAATCATAAATCTGCACTTCGGCAGCAGTAGTTGCCAATAACATATAACTTAAGATTAAAGTCTTCATTTTCAACGTTGGGGCTCTGGGTTGGTAGACGTTCAGGATTAGCCCTTTTCCCTTTGTACTCTGGTCCTTCTTCGTTATAAAGTCGCCAAGCCTCCTGTTGTTGAATTGACGGTTGTTTGGTTGGTTACCCTACTTTTGGATTTTCGGGCTTTAGTTGTAATTTATATCCTGACTTCCTTTTTATATTTATTGTTAGCTTCTATTGTTATCGTTTTCTTGATTCGTTATTTTAACAGTACATATTTTTGTAACAACAATTTTTTTTGTTCTTATTATATTTTTCCTTAAGATAGTATTTTTCAAAGTCTAATTTTCATTATAATGTTCTTTTAGATTTATCTTGTTAATTTTGTTTAAGTTTTTATTTCATTTATTTTATTCTTTTATTAATTTTTTTTTTTTAAAAACAATATTTTTCAAAGTTTAAATTTCACTATAATTTATTTTTTTTGACTTATATTATTTTAAAATATTTTAGTTTTTTATTTCTTTTGCTTTATACTTTAAGTCTTTATTATTTATTTCTGTTACATTTGTTTCGTTTAAGTTTCAGTTGCTTACTTAAAATTAGTTTTTTAAAATTTAATTTTTTTTCCTCGAACCTTACTTTTTTCTTTTCAGGTTTTTATTTTTTTGGTTTCACACGATCCTTACTTTTTTTGTTCAGGATTTTTTCATGTTGCCACACGCGATCCTTACTTTTTTATTTTTCAGGAGTCTATTCACGTGGGTCCCTGCTCGGGCGCCAATTAATTTTTTATTTTACTTAATTTAAAAAAAAATATTTTTTTGAAGCTAAAAGCTCCTTCTTTATTTAACGTTCAACTTAAAACTAAAACTTTTACAAAATTGTTTTCTTCAATACGATTAGCAACGTTACAATCAAACTGCACACTCAACATTTTCCCACAGGTATAGAAATTATTTTCTGTGCGCGTGAATTTCGTAGTGGGAGCACTTGGGAGTGTTTTTAAAAAATAACTAAACTCAACTGTGGATATCAAACAACTGACTTTTTCTTTTATTATTAATATTAATTGAAGTTATTGTTAACACAATTTTTTGTTAATTAATCTTACAATGCATTTTACAATTTTTGTTTACTTATGCTAAATATTAACATTATTTCATAATTATTTTATATTAATATTGAACGGTTGCAATTCCTGGAATTGCGACCGAAAAATAATTTTGTTTTCTGTACTTAGCCGGAAATGAGTTTGCTGTTACAGTTGTTATTTTAATTTTATTTTGTGCTTATTATGTTTTCAATAAATTCATCAATAGTGTCATTTTTTTATATGTGTGTGTATTTGAATTTATATAACTTACTAGTTTTTATTACTAGCCTTTTTTTTTAAATAAAACACTTGATTTGAACTTTTATTTTATTCAATCATTTATTTATTGAGTTGTCTTCTACGAAGACTTGTTAAAAACTAACTTTATTAAACGTAGCTATGACGAATGAAACCACGCAAAAGAATTAACAAATAAGTGCAGACGCATTGTCAGCATTTAAGTGTTTTCAAATTTAGTAATAAGATTGTTAATAAAAAATATGCCAATTTAACACGAGTTTGCAATTCAGCATAATAATAAAAGTATTGGTGACAATAAGTTCAATGGCCACAACACGAGTTTGCAATTAAGCATAAAAATTTTCAACAGAAAAAAATATTAAATAAAAAGTTTGTTAACTTATATGTAACTTCTCCCCCCTTTAATTTAGAATTCTCCTGAATTCTGTTATTCAATTTTATTTTGATATTCTTATGTTTTATTATTATTATCAATATTAAAATTATAACTGCAATTACTATTAGAATATTACATCCATATGAAATATTAGAGTGATATTTCAAAGCTTTAATATTTTGTATGCTATTTTTATGTTCTTCTTCCATTTCTAGCCATGATAGTTTATTTGAGAAATTTTGAATTTTATTTGAAATGTTAATTATTTGTTTTTCTTCAATGCTTTCAATAATATTTGAAAAATAGTAATCTTTAATTTTTATTGAACAATTATTAAAAGTGATTAAAACGTTTCCGTTTAGTACAGTTTCATTCAAAATACAAGTTCCATTAACAGTAGTATTTATTGCGTTTTTAATTATTATTGTGTCTATATCTAATTGTATAATTTCTAAGTCCTTATTTTTTATTAGTTGACAATTTTCTTTTATTGTACAATGATTACTTAATTTTAATTCTTTCAAATGTTTATTTTCTTTGTATTGATATGTTTTATTTTCAAATTCAAAGATCTGTTCTAAGACAGCATCAATTTCCTTATTGTGAATATTTGGTAGTGGAACAATATATCTTAACTTAATTGCTACGAATGTTTTTGGTATTTTAATTCCTAAAACTAGACAAGAGTTATTAAAAAATGTTACTCCAAATTGAATGTATTTTAACTTTTTGTAGTTTATTTCATATTTTTCAATTTCACTACTGGTTAATATACTAGGGTGTACAATTCCATACTTTGCCGAAATTATATTTTCTTGCAAATGTTCTATTTTACTCTTTATTAATTGAATATTACTTAGCTGTTCTAAATATAGACTTTTATTGTTTTCAATTTCTAAAATTTTGCTTATAGAATTTAACTCCTTTTCAATCTTAATCCTATCATCATTTATTACCAGTTTTATGTGACTTAAAGATTTATTAAAATAATCATTAATTATAATTTGTTGATTATTATTGTCTACAAAGTCGTTAATATTAAATAGTTGTTTTTGAATATTTTGTCGATCATCATCGTCCATAGTCCCGAATAACCATTTTTGTAAACTGCCTATACCATTAATTAGTCCACGTCTTTGTCTGTTTTGTCTCGGTAATAAAGTTAACAGTTTGGTTTTTGTGTCAATTAGTTCTGAATTCAATATTCCCTTATTTTCAATCCTCATTAATTTTATATTTTCTGATAGTTTATTTAAGATTTCTTCTAGCTCATTAAGGTTAACTATGTGTAGCACTATGTCTGTTTCAGTGACAATTTCCTGGTTTTTCATGTATATGTCCGTGTATCCCTTTTGTTCAGTCAAAAGTTTTGTGGTCATTTCCCCTTTAATCATTGGTGTCTGAGTCATTATCATTAGGCATATTAACAGTATCTGAAAATTTTAATGGTTTTTTAATATTGCTAGAGTGAACATTTTCTAACTTTTCTTTTCTGTATCTTGGTTGCTCTTTGTGTCGAATAGCTTTATAATTCTTAATATATCCTTCTTCTCTAATTTCTTTGTATTCTTCTCTGGTTTTATTTAGTCTTTGTATGACCTTTCTTTTGTTACTTTCTAGATTCTTCCTAACTTTTTCTTTTTATATTTTTTCATTTTGAACTTCATTCGGGGTGTACTGTGTACTTGAGTGGTAACGATCATTATAATTTCTTATTGCTCTTTGGATTAATTGTTTTATTGGAAGTTCCTTGTTTGTTTGATATAAAATTCTAAATTTTTCTGCTAGTGAACTATGCATCCTTTCTATATCTGCATTACCCGTATGGCTATTGGGTTTTGTTAAATGCAGTTGAATACCTTCTTGGCTCAAGAATTCCTGAATTCGTGCTGCTTTAAATTCGTTATCCGCTATTATTTTATGTGGTTTCCCAATTTTCGCAAAATGTTCTTCTAACTGTTCAATTATTGTGATAGGATTTCTATCGTTCAATGAGTAAGCTGCCCCAAATTTTGAAAATTTGTCTATTGTTGTTAAAAAACGATTACCTTTAATTACATACGTATCAACGTGTATAATTTGGTTTTTATCTGAGGGTGTTTCCGTAAGTTGAAATTTATTTTTAATCGGGCGTCTATCGTATTTTACTTGTTGGCAGAGGTCGCATTGGTTTATTACGATTTGAATTAGCTCCATAAGTTTTGGGTAATATATTTTATTTTTAGTGTTGTTATAAGTTTCTATTATTCCTGAATGTATACTTTCCCTAATATGATATAATGAAATTTGTTTTATGGCTTCAACCTCTGTCTCAATGTCCATTGCTCTCATGGTAGCTTTTGTAAATTTAATTTGACTATCGTTTGAATACATACTTATTAACTTTTGCTGCACCAAATTATAGCTATGTTCTGATAACTCTGAATAAATGCCTATTTTACCTTTGGAAATATATCTTCTAAAAATATCTTCCATCTGTTCAAAGTCGCATTCCGCAACAAAAATAATTCTCTTCCCATGTATTTCTTTACATTCTTCCGTTTTATTATTTGTTAAAATTATTTGAGTTTTATATTTATTCACAATTTCTTCTTTTATAAAAAAATGATCACCTAAATCTTCTTGTGCTGAGTGTATTGTTGCCATAGTTATGTCGTCTTCAATATTATTAATTGAAAAAGTATCAGAATCTTTACCTCCCTCTTTTTCTGAAATAGTGTCCTCACTATTTTCTAATCTGCTTAAAAAATCTGCAACCTTGTTCTCTTTCCCTTTTAGATATTCTATGTCGAACTGGTATTCACCTAATTTTAATAGCCATCGCTGATGTCTGGGCGACATGTCTTTTCCTTTGTATTTGGAATGGAGATATTTGATTGGCTGATGATCAGTAAGAATTTTAAATTTTCTACCATAAATGTAAGGCCTAAAATAATTTACACTCCACATTATTGCTAAAAATTCTTTATCCGTCGCAGAGTAATTTTTTTCATGGTTATTTAATGTTCTTGATGCGTAGCACACCGGATGACCTTTTTGTGACAATACTGCACCAATTGCATAATTGGATGCATCCGTCGTCAACGTGAATTGTTTATGGAAATCGGGATAACGTAAAACAGGATGTGTACTTATTAACGTTTTCAACTTTTCGAAAGCTTCAATGTATGTTGGATCTTTCACGTTAATTTTTGTGCCTTTCTTTAAATATTTTGTTATAGGTTGAGCTACTTTCGCATAATCCTTAATGAATTTGCGATAATAACCTGTTATTCCCAAAAAACTTTTTATCTGTTTTTCGGATTGTGGTAATTCTAAATTTTGAATAGTTGCAATTTTATTTGGGTTTGGCTTCATGCCATCTTTTGTTAAAATGTGCCCTAAAAATTCAGTTTCCTTCTTCAGAAAATTGCATTTATCAATTTGTATCTTCAAATTTTTGCTTTCGAGAACTTTGAAAATGTCTCCTATTGCTTTAATATGCTCGGTTAAAGAAGTGCTAAAAATCAAAATATCATCCAAGTAAACTACACAGGTTTTATTAATGTAATCTCTTAAAATTTCATTCATCAGCCGTTGGAATGTGGCTGGCGCGTTCTTAAGACCAAATGGCATCCTTAAGAATTCATACAAACCATGTGGGGTTACGAAGGCAGTTTTTTCTCTATCCTCCTCTTTTACTAAAATTTGATGATAGCCTTTTGCCAAGTCCAATGTGGTAAAATATTGCGCTCTACCTAATTTATCTAAAATTGAATCTATATTTGGTAAGGGATATTTGTCGTCTATAGTTATTTCATTTAACTTTCTATAGTCTATTACTATTCGATATTTTTTTTCGCCTGAATTATCAGTTTTCTTAGGCACGACTATAAGTGGGCTGGCATATCTTGAATGGCTCTTTCTAATTATACCCTGCTCTTCCATTTCTGTGATCTGTTTTCTTACCTCCGCTTCGTGTTGAGGTGGATATCTATATAGTTTTGAATAAATTTGCTGTTGTGTAATGGTTTTTATTTCATGCTGAATTTCTGTTGTATTAGTTAATAAATCTCCTTCCCTAAACAATAATTTGTTATACCGGTTTAATAATTTTATAATTTCTCTACGTTCTTCATTATTCAAATGGTTTAATTGAAGCCTTTCGATTTTAGGATCAACAGCTTCAAGCGTGTAAATTTGATTAAATTTGTATGGGTTATTAAGAAAATAGGATACCTTTCCATTTAGTGTTATTTGTCCTTTTTCTATATTTATTTGAGCATTTAAAAAGTTTAATATATCGATACCTATGATGAAATCATAAGTTCTTCCTCTTAATGGAGTGATCTTCCAACGAATCCTGGCATTGTTAGGTAAATTAAATTGCTCCGGGCTTTTTGTGTGTATTTCATAATTTATTGTATCTTTATTCGTTATTGTACTAAATGTTATGGGATCTTTCAATTTATATATTTTAAAATCATTTATTTCTTTATTAATTAAACTAAGGCTAGCACCTGTATCTATTAGTGCTACGTATTCTTTATTTTCAATATTTAATTTTATCTTTGGCAGGCATTCTGTGGCTGCCTCGTAAAAAAAATGGTATTATTAATTTCCGGTCCTTCTGGGCTTTGCCTACCCAGGTTTAAGCGATTTTGGCCAAACCTGGTGTTAGGGTGTCCTGCCACCTGAGGATTCTTGTAATTTCTTTCTACATTGTCAATTTCCATGGGTTCTGGTTGGTTATTTCTATAATGATTCCAACGAACTTGATTGGAATTTGGTCTTGAGTTCCCTAATTGTTGAAATTGCCCTGAAAATTTGTCATCTCTTACATTATTTTGAAATCTGTATCTTCCAGAATTATTATTATTTTTATTAAAACCGTTCTGTTCTTCATGTCTATAAAAATTTGGATTCCATTTATTTTTATCCTGATACTGTCGCTTATTAATTGCTTCCCTACCATAATATACCTTATCAAAATTTTGTTTATTTTGGTACTGATTTCTATGTCTTTCTTCTTTCAAATATGTCTTGTATTCCGGTCTTATGCACGTATCTTCAAATCGTCTTTGGTTCATTATGTATAAAATATTCTTTAGTTCTCTCTGTTCATAAATTTTGTCCAGTAATGTCCCTTGTGTTATTTCTTTGATAGTATTTACTAACAAACTATCTATATTTGTTAAATCTATTCCATATTCATCATTATAGTATACTATTAATTCATCCGTCTTATATTTAATATTTTGAATCTTATCAATTAGTTCACTTACTGTATTAACTCTTAAATTGGAAATTCTTCTATAAATCTGGTGAGGTTCTGTATCCGGCTTGTATCTCAACTTTAACGTGTCCTTAATAAGTTAGTTATCCGGCTCGGGGATGTTGATAATTGAATTTTTTGCTTCGCCTTGGATGGTTTTATAGTAAATGGCTCTAACTACCTCTTTCTTATGATCTTCTTTTCGTAGCGTTGATATTAGGTATTCCACGCTGCTAAAAAATGAGTTGACGGTTACGTCTCCTCGTCCTGTGAATACTGGAAGATGATTAACATTCTTTAGTGTCCTGTCCAGAATGTCATGGTCCCGTTGTTGTCCTTGCTGTAACTCAACATAAGCAAGTCTGAGTTGTTCTAGCTGCTGCTCCCTTCTTGCGAGCTGCTCCACGATATCCACGTTGGCCATTTCTTGTTGTAGTTGCTCCATTCTTCTTTCGTCGAATATCCTTTGCCTTGCTTGACGAATTTTGATGTTTGTTGCACTTTCACAAGATTATGATAGTTGTTAAAAATTTTTTTAATTATTTTTTTGTTCTATAGTGGCGTTAAATTTTCTTTTTGTAGAATAATTGTTCACTGCACTAAAGTTGAATAATTTTGATCTTTTGTGGTGTTAAATTTTCTTTTTGTAGAATAATTGTTCACTGCACTAAAGTTGAATAATTTTGATCTATAAAAACTTTTATATCCTGGAGGGTCCCTTGGGATTCGCAGGATTTTATATATTTAGTTATCTGTGTTCGTTTCACGCTCCTTTCTGTATAAAAGAAAAAGGAGTACCGACTGCGCCAATTTCGTAGTGGGAACACTTGGGAGTGTTTTTAAAAAAATAACTAAACTCAACTGTGGATATCAAACAACTGACTTTTTCTTTTATTATTAATATTAATTGAAGTTATTGTTAACACAATTTTTTGTTAATTAATCTTAAAATGCATTTTACAATTTTTGTTTACTTATGCTAAATATTAACATTATTTCATAATTATTTTATATTAATATTGAACGGTTGCAATTCCTGGAATTGCGACCGAAAAATAATTTTGTTTTCTGTACTTAGCCGGAAATGAGTTTGCTGTTACAGTTGTTATTTTAATTTTATTTTGTGCTTATTATGTTTTCAATAAATTCATCAATAGTGTCATTTTTTTTTATATGTGTGTGTATTTGAATTTATATAAATTAATATTTTCTTTTTATAGAAAATAAAAAAATAAATTTTTGTTGCGCCGCTACCGACGCGTTTATTGGTAAATATCGTAAATAATTGACAAATGATTACTTAAAATTAGTTTTACTTATACCCTATTCTTAGCTTACTTCCAAATGTGGCGTGATTTGGAATTCCTGATAATTTTGCAATCGCAAAATTTACAAATAATATTTATTTAGTTGATCCAAATAAAATTCCAAATAATTTTATGTTGCAACTGCTTGTGTAAAAGTTGCAAAGTTGCAGTTTGTCTGGCTATTGCCCTTTTCTTAATAATTTTAACAATATGAAAAAAGTTACAATATTTTTTATTTATTGATTTCCTGCTTTTTGATTTGGCAAACGTTGCAATATTAATTATATTATTTTTAATTATTGTTTACCATAACTCTTCCCCTCTTATATCGATTGTCCCCAATCGATTAATTTATTTGGGGTGTCATAATTTGCAAAAATGGTCCACTTTTTTCACCTGTTATTATTTGTGGTTTTGACAAATTATACCATTTTTTCCTATGCTTAATAATAATTACAAATGCTATAACGATGATTATTATTGCCACATCTGTGCCTAGACTAATGATATTACTATTTTTACTCTTATGAACTAGAATCTTAATATTGTTCTCATGTTCTAGTTGCTTTAAATATAGATTTTCGAGTTTGAAATCATGATTTGTTACATTATTTTGTTTAATTTTTGTGATTAGGTTTGGTAGGACAAAAGTATCGTGTACCTTCATATTAACATTAGTATAAGTTCTATTCAATACATTAATTTTACAATTTTCAAATTTAATTAGGAATGTCCCATTTTGTTTTATTTTCATTCTACCGCAGTCATGAATTATGTTTCCTTCAAAGTGTTTTAATATAATAATCCCTTGTACAATTTCTTTTACTGGAAAATCCTCAAATTCTACTAACTCGCATTGTGCTTCTTTAAATTCTAATATATTAGTGATACACTTATCTTTTAAGGCAACTAAGTTCCTTTCTAAATTATCTTTTACATTAATGTCAAAAATATTATTATCGTCATCCGCTAATATTTCATATTGGTTCAGAATTATTGATTTGTTGAAGATGTTTGGCAATGGCTCAAAAATTATTCTAGATAGTAAATTAGAAGAGAATTGGGGTATAAATAGTGTCAGGATTATATTATTATCATGAAAAAGCACCACGACCCTTATTTTACTATAGCTGTTAAAGTCTGTAATTAAGTCAATTTCTTTTTGTGTTAATATATCGGTAGGAATTACGCCTAATTTGCATGAAAATATAATTCGTCCGATGTCCTCTATGTGATTGTTCAATAGCAGTACGTCATTGTTAATTCTGTATATGTGTTGCATAAATTGTACCTCATCGTCTATCATTTGAATTTTATTTTGAATATAATCTTTAAATTTATTAATATAGTCACTAATAAGGATTTGTTGAGAGTTTATGTGGTTAGTTATATTTTTAATGTGTTCTGTCATTAAACTATTTACAAGTATTAATTTATTCATTGTTTCGTTACTAGTCTTTTCATTGTTCTGTATTTTTTCTATAGCGTCTGTTATTTCCTTCTCGTCATCGCTGTCCATTGAACCCGCGATATATTTTAGTCCTTTACCCAATACGTTAATGAGTCCGCGTTTTTCCCTACGAAAACTGTGTAAGTTGTTTATCCTTGTCTTGAGCAAGAGAAAATTTCCTTTCACGGCGTTCAAGAGCTGATTGTCCTCAAATGTTGCAGTTTTCAAATTTCCTATGTTTGTGGAGATAAGGTCTATCGTTTCTTCGTATGTAGTTAAATTAATAAAATGTAAGACTTTGTCGTAGTGGTCAATGGTCTGTACCTCACCAGTCTTAATGGGAATGTACCCATTGTTATTAGTCAGGTCTTGTACGTCCAACTGCTGAGCATTCGTCATTAGTGTCCAAGCAGCGATAATCGACAAGATTTTCGTCATCTTTCCTTTTGGTCCTGTAAAAAGAGGTATTAGTCTGTTATACTTTTCTTAGGTGCGTTTAATATTGCTTTTGTGCACTATTCTTCCCGATTTAGTTTTAACTGTTGTATTGTAGTTCTGAGCAACTATTTCTTTTTTATACCTAGGTGACAACTTATTTCCTAGCCTTCGATTTATTTTTATGAATATTTCGTCTCCCTCCGAATATTCCCTTGGTGGTTCCCTATTTGCATTATGATAGGTAAGGTCACTTTTTTGTTTTTCTATCAGTTTTTTTATATTTTCTTCCCTATCTTCTTGGAGTTGCTCTGGATTGGTGCTGACTCGTCTACCGAAAAAAACTTCTATTGGTTTTCTTCCCGTAACATTATGAATAGAGAAATTATACTCTTTTACTGAGGAGTCTAGTAATTCCTGGAATGACCGGTACGCTTGCTCTTTTTGGAGGCAACGCATAATTTCTTGGAGAGTGGAGTGGAACCGCTCTACTTGTCCGTTAGAACAGCTTGTATATGGGGCTGTTCGAAAAATTTGTATCCCCATCTCATTCTCAATCATAAATTTAATAGATTCCGAGTTAAACGATTTCTCGTTATCCATAACCAAAGTTTCAGGGCAGAATGAGAAAAGAATATCCCTCAGGGGTTGTCTTATATCCTCAGTCGCTTTGGATCTTATAGGCCGTGCAATGGCGTATTTGGAGAATTTGTCCATTGCGGTCAGTACTAATTCCTTTCCAACTAAAAATATATCCAAATGGACTATTTGCCCTGGGGATTGTGGTATAGGCGTAGCCTGTATCTGTTGCTTCATGGGGTGACGGTCGTACTTGTTCTCCTTACATATTACGCATTTTTTAATAAGGTTCTTTACCTTTCTGGCCATGGCAGGAAAATAATAATTCTCAAGTATTTGTATCTTATTTTCTCTTGCGTTTCTGTGCGCTCGCTTGTGAAAACTTACGATTATTTCTTCCTGTTCTTGTTCACTTCTGACATCAGTTACTTGTTTATTTGCAAACCTAACTTTGTAATTCGTAAAGTGATCCGTATATACCTCTTGTATTACTCCCATGACAGGTTCTGTTGTTTTTATTCCGTTTATAATAGATGGATACATATATTTTTTTAAAATTCTAACTAGATTTTCTGTATTAAAGTATGGCTGGGTTATTGTGTGTCTGTGATACGTTGGGAAAATGATTTCAAATTTGTAGTCGGGTGTGGGTCCAATATTCAGAAAAATTTGATTCTTGAAAGCGTTTATCGGTGAATCTACATGTCTTACCAAATTGTGGGATGAACTCTCGGCGCTGTTTGTAGCGATAGACAGGGTGTTAATGTCACCTTCAACTGGTATTCTTGAAAGGGCATCGGCTACGAAATTTGCTTTGCCTGGCTTGTATAAGAGCTCATAATCGTACTCCTCCAAGATGGCTTTCCACCGCTTCATCTTGCTATTATTGTTTTTGTTACTTAAGGCATAGATCAGCGGCTGATGATCTGTGTATATTTTTACTTTTACAGAGCCATAAAGGTAATTTCGAAACGAGTTAAGTGCCCAAATAATAGCAAGGAGCTCCTTTTCGTTGGCAGCATAGTGCTCTTCCGCCTTATGCAAAGTTCTGGAGATAAATGCGATAGGTTTGTCGTTTTGTGACAAAACGGCGCCTAACGCGAATTTGGACGCATCGGTTGTGAGTTCCAAATCCTTTGTAAAATCGGGATATGCCAATACTATATCATCCGAAACCAAGGAATGTTTTATTTTCCTAAATGCTTCTTTGGCTTCAAAGTCTAATTTTATCGGCACTTGAGAGGATTTTCTTTTCGATATTCGCCCATCTTCCCCTCTTAAAAGCGACGTTAGGGGCTTGGCTAACTTAGCGTAATTCCTTACGAATTTCCTATAATACCCCGATAGTCCTAGGAAGGATCGAAGTTCCTTCAGGGTTTTAGGTTCAGGAAAGTCTGATATCGCCTTGACTTTAGCGGGGTTTGTACGTATACCTTTCTCAGAGATAATATGACCCAAAAACTCAACTTCCTTCTGCAGGAACTTACATTTGTCCAGCTGAACCTTTAGGTTTGCTTCCTCTAAGGTTTTGAAAATTTTCTCTATGTTATCGAAGTGTTCGCTCTCTGTTTTGCTAAAGATGATTATATCATCAATGTATACATAGCAAATTTTTGCTATATACTTATGTAAAATATCGTCAAGGGCTCGTTGGAAAATTGACGGCGCGTTCTTAAGGCCAAAGGGTAGGCGAGTAAATTCAAATTTGCCATTACAAATGGAAAACGCTGTTTTTTCGCGATCGCTTGGTTTTAGTGGTATCTGGTGAAAGCCACTTTTTAAGTCGATTACAGAAAAGAAAGAATTCTCACCTAGCTGAGATGTTACAATATTTATTTCGGGTATTGGGTAACGGTCTGGAATAGTTACAGAATTGAGTTTTCTGTAATCTATTACCATTCTGTACTGTTTATTGCCTTCCGAATCAGGTTTCTTGCCGACTATCCACACGGGAGAGTTGTATGGAGAGCGTGAGGGCTTAATGATGCCATCATGTAGCAGTTTATCAACCTGTTTTTCAATCTCGGTTTTCAACGATGCCGGATAAGGGTAAAGTCTGGTGTAGACAGGGGTGTCCGTATTAGTGCGTATTTCACCGACTACCTTCGTTGTAAATGTCAGGCTTTCGTCCGGGTCCGCGAAAAGTTTAGGGTGCTTCCCGGCTATATATTTTAGTTTTTCTTTCTGTAATGGGGTTAGGTTATCGTCATGAATTTCTATCGAGTTAATAGGAGAGTGGGTCCTTAGTTGTTTGATTTTGATTCTAACGCCGTCTTTAACTTGTAAGAAGTTTTTACTGGTATGAATGACTGCCTCAAGTTCTTGTAATGTTTCATTCCCTATTATGCCATCAAAAGATTTCAATGTAGGCATTAAATAAAATTTTATTTTATCATTTAAGTTAAACAAATTAGCAAAAGTGTGTTCCCTGATTTCTACATCACCTGCTACAGATTTTGCATAAAAGAGTTCTTTATTCGCTAGGGGTTTTTCAACAAATTGTGGTTGTATGTAGTTCTTTGTCGACCCTGTATCAATAAGAATTTTCAAAATGTCACCGCTCCTCGTTTTACACTCTATATAGGGCAACGAGGGGCTTGTTATCCTAAAAAATGAATATCACTAAATTCTAAGTGCTGGCTTTCAAGCATTGTCGGTTCTTGCGTGGAGGCCAAGTAATCCTCGAAAGTCTCCTCCTCTTGATTTCTTTCTTGATTTGCGTTTGCCTCATATTGTGAATACTCAGAATTTATGTGAAAATTCCGTGCGATTTTACGTTGAGGTTGATTAACTGATGCCGGTGGCCTATCAAAGGTATAACCTGGCTTCGGTCTATTCATATAGTTGATTCTCCTGCTATTCATAGATTCGTCAATCTCCATCGGTTCTGCTCTAGGTTGTGGTTTCGGAACTAGAGGTCTAGGTGGGGCCTGTGGCTGGTGGCCGAAAGATTTGCCAAAACTAAGATCCTGATGGTTAGAAGATCTGAATTGCTCCTGGGAACTTCGTGGTACATGAGCTAGCTGGGGATAAAATGCCATTGGTTGGGAGCGAGATGGTATTTGTGAATTTCTGTTATAATGGGATTGCTGAAATCCTGGCCGGCTGCGAGGTGGTAGTGGAGGGGATTGCATTCGGAAATTGCTGCCCCTTCCGCTGAAATTAGTATTCTGAGCATAGTTTGCTCGATACGTCTGGTTTTCGAGCTTTAAACATAAATGGAGGGCCTGCGGGAGGTCCGATGGCTCTCTCATTCCGAGAAGCTTAGGTAGGTCGCCGTTCAGACCTCTAATAAAGGTGTCCAGTGCCTTATCTCTATACGTTTGCGTAAGTAGGCATATTGATTCATTTGATGCACTCAAGCATCCTAATTTGTTTAATATTAATGAAAGGTGTTTATAAACACGCTGATAAAATTCTTGTACCGACGACTTGCCTTGTATAAGCGAAGTCATTTGGTACTCGAGAGTCGCAAGATCTCTCTTGTCCGCATAATGCGTTGCTAAACATTTTGAAATTGCCACCCAGTCCAGGGGCGTATTATAAGATTCGAGGACTATGTCCGCGTCTCCCACTATCTTGTTTCTGACCGTATTCAAAATGCCATAATACCTCGGTGTACCCCTTGTACTTTCGTATATCTGTAAAACGCGCTCCACACTCTTCCTCCAAGAGCCAAACTCACCTTGTCTTCCTGAGAATTCGCGCAAACCTTTTACGATATCGGGGATCTTATCAAGATCCCCAAGGTTGTTTCTATACTCTTCATTTATTACCTGATCTCTAACTATACCATGTCCCGCTTCAGGGTTGAGGGTTTCCTGTATAATTCCCGGTCCTTGCCTCCTAAAAACTTCTGTCGCTACATTTGCTATTAAAGCGTTTAAATCCTCTAAACTTAACTGCGCATTGGCAGGACGGTTATTAGCCTGGGAAAGGACGGGTGGTCTAACTAAATTCTCTGGGTTTGACATGTCTTAAAAAATTTCCCCTATAGGTACAATCTACACTTTTTTACTTAATTCTTTTTCCCAAGAAGCTTTTTCCAGTTTATTGTACAAGGTTTTATTTAAATTTTCATATGGATTATCTCCTCTTTTCTTTATTTTCCTTTTTTTCCTATTAAATACTATTTTCAAGTGTATAACAATTTTTTATTTAATTCTTCTTCCCAAGGGGCACTTTTTCTAATTTATTTTACAAGGATTTATTTTCATATAGATTGTCTCTTTTTTCCTTTTTTCCATATATTAAATATTATTTCCAAGTATATAATAACTTTTTATTTAAAACTTTTGACACAATAATGTAAATTTAGAGTATTGTCAATAAAATAAAAATTAAAGATCTACTACAACTTATATTATATTCTACCTTGATTTAATATAGTTTCTTTGTTGTCTTCTTTATGGTATGGCTGCGGCTGTTGCAATGTTGTATGTTGCTGAGGGTGTTGTTTTGTTTCCTAGGGCTCCCTATTTAACACGGCGATTGATACTTCGGTTTCCTGCTTTGCGTTCTTTCCTCAATCAATTTTGATTCGACTTCGATACAAGTGACTCTTTATAATATATTATTTTAGCTTAATCGTTTCTGTATTTCATTTGCAATTTTATTGTTAGAGTTTTTATAATTATTTTACAGATAGTTCGTCACGTTTACGCTTTAATATTTTATCTTAATTGTTTCTGTAATTTAGCATGCACTTCTTTACTCGTCTTTTTATTAATTCACAGATAGTTGGTACTTTTCTGTTCGTAAGTCACTTTTACACTTTAATATTATAGCTTAATTGCCTTTGTATTCTAGCATGCACTTCTTTACTCGTCTTTTTATTGTTCAAAATCAATTTACAGATAGTTCATATAGGATATTGTTATTACTAGTAAGGCTGGTACGTAATACCTCCCTTTTTGCTAAGCTACTCAGGAGCCTTTTTACTAGATTTTTCTTTTTTTCACTACTGATCACTTTCCGATACTCGAGGATATAATTTTCCCTTCTATTACCGCACTACTTCAGGGCTTATTGTAATAAAGGATACGCGTTTGATTTTTATCTTCGTCCTTGCTTTACACTACAAGGATACGCGAGGATAATTTTTACTTTCGTTACCGCACTACTTCAGGGCTTTTCGTAATGAAAGATACGCGTTTAGATTTGCTCGGGCGCCAATTAATATTTTCTTTTTATAGAAAATAAAAAAATAAATTTTTGTTGCGCCGCTACCGACGCGTTTATTGGTAAATATCGTAAATAATTGACAAATGATTACTTAAAATTAGTTTTACTTATACCCTATTCTTAGCTTACTTCCAAATGTGGCGTGATTTGGAATTCCTGATAATTTTGCAATCGCAAAATTTACAAATAATATTTATTTAGTTGATCCAAATAAAATTCCAAATAATTTTATGTTGCAACTGCTTGTGTAAAAGTTGCAAAGTTGCAGTTTGTCTGGCTATTGCCCTTTTCTTAATAATTTTAACAATATGAAAAAAGTTACAATATTTTTTATTTATTGATTTCCTGCTTTTTGATTTGGCAAACGTTGCAATATTAATTATATTATTTTTAATTATTGTTTACCATAACTTATATATAACTCACATGGATACATGTTTCATGACTATAACTTAAAACACCAATAAGTCAAAAACTTTTAAAAATAATAATGATTTTTTATTTAAAATGTTAAATAAATAAAATAAAAATGAAAAGAAATTAAAATTCATGAATTATAAAAGCGAATGTAAAGTTTTACGTAAATTAAAGTAAAATGGCAATGTATCCACGTTTGCATGTTTTTAATATATTGAAGTTTTAATATTTTGTCCAAAGACCTTTTGCTTTAATGACGCTCTCGATTCGCCTCGGCATACTTTCGACCAATGTCTCGATGATCCTATGAGGAATATTAGCCCATTCCGTTTGGACCCTAGACCAAAGATCATTTATGTTTGTTGGCGGATTCTCATACTGGGCAAGCCGTTTTTTTTAACAAAGCCCACAAATTCTCAATAGGATTGAGGTCCGGGTTTTGTGCAGGCCACTGCATTATCTTAAACTTTTGTTTAGAAAGCCATTCCTTTACGATATTGGCCGTCTGCTTCGGATCTCCATCCTGTTGGAATATCACCTCTTCTTCCGGGTAAGCGCTTTCTTCGACAAAATCGGGAAGATTGTTTTCTCATAATACCCTCTATTTTTAGGGACCAATGTGCCACCAAGTAAAACATGCCCACACCATCAAACTTCCACCGCCATGCTTCATTGTTTCTTTGACTTGGTGTTTTTGTAAACGTTGATAGGGGCGGTACCAGTAGTATTCTTTGCCGTCAGACTGGAAACGATTTATTTTGGTTTCGTCAGACCAAATAACCCTTTTCCAGTCTTCGACGGTCCAATTTTTGTGCTCTACAAAATTTTAGCCGAGCCTTCACATTTTTTTCAGACAACGCAGGCTTTTTTTGTTTAACAGCTGATATAAGGCCAATTTTTCGAAGAGCACTCCTTGCTGTCCACTCGCTTACAGGTTTGTTTATAGCAGCTGCAGCCTGCTTGGGTGTTTTTACCTGTCTGGAAGATAATAATCGCTCCATTGTCCTGGCATCTCGTTCCGAAAGCAGACAAGCACGTGATTTTTTTACAGCTTGTGGGTTAATGTTTTTTCTCTTTCTGACTTGTAGCACTGTTCGATGACATATTCCCAACTTTTTTGCAATTTCGCGGGCTGAGTAATTTTTTTTGTCATATCCACCACTTGGTTTTCTAAAAAGTCCGATATTTTTCTCATTTTTATTTAAAAACTCGCGATAAGCAAAAAATTTGCAAAAAAAATTGTAAACAACTTGAAAAATTCCATTAACTGGTTGCTTTGATATTTTTAAAAATATCCAATAACGGTACTAATATAAATTCGCCGCCAATGTCTGTTTATTCGTGCAGCCAGATTAAATGAACTTAACCTTTATGTCAACGGCAACATACCTGGGTATGTTTTTAGTTTTGAAAACGCTGTAGCTCTAAACTGGACAACCGGATCGACTTGAAATTTCTTGATATCCTAGTCAAAACTGTTTTACGCAATAGTTCCAAGTTTGGTTAGGATTAGATCATCCGTTCGGAAGATAAAGCCCATTTACAAAGTTGCACAGAATACATACCTGGGTATGTATAGTAAAACGCATGCAAATATGATAATATAAAAGTATAGTTTATTTTGAGCTAAGTTTTGTAATTATTTTTTTATTATTATTATATAATGTCAGTTTTAATTTTTTTGCTTAAAATTATTGAAATTCAAATACATCTATCGCATTGAGGTAAGTCTTTGGAATGCTCTGCGCACACTGGTTTGTTGCATAATGTGCATGCTTTACGAGTAGGGTGTCGTTTCGAGCAGATGTAGCAATTCCCCTTTACTTTTAGCCGGTCCGTACTATCACGTTCCTCCGATGCATGTGCCTCAGCATCCACAACTCCGATGGGCCCACCTTTCATGGCTTCGATGGCGTTGCGCGTTGAAAAAACTCTGGATATTCTGCTGTTATTCGCCCTTCTTTCCATTTCTGGCTTGCACAATTGCTCGCTAAGCTGATGGAGAAACATCCTACGGCGGTTTGTAGATGTCTTCAGGTGAGTGTTGTTGTCAATGTATATTACGTATGCAGCAAACGCAGCAACGTCCACAATATTATAAAAGAAAGCCAGAGGCCATCTATTTGTGCGCCGCTTCGTACTAAATTCGGACAAGCACTTGTCCATGTTATCAACGCCACCTTTGGTTTTGTTGTAGTCCAATATAAGCAATGGCTTCTTCTTAGGACCGGTCGTTTCTGTTGTATAATGAGTAGTGGACAACATTACAACTGCCTTGTTTTTCTTGGGAACGTACGAGCACATCGTAACGTGATTACAGAACCCAAACATTGATGATTCAGCCTCACGTCGTTTCGGGTTGGCAAATGCTGCTGGCACGAATGTACGCCTTTTGTTGCAAGTACCCAATATAGATAAATTGTTGTCTAACATCAAAGTTTTTGACAAGTTGTAGCTAGTGAAAAAGTTGTCACATACAATATTTCTTCCACTTCCAGCAAAAAGGTTGACACATAAATCCTTTACTACTCTTTCGCCAACGTTTCTTTCACGTTCACCAGACGGTGCCATTCCTGTATAGATTTGTCCCTGCATTGAAAAATTATATTCAATTTAGTTACTTAGATTTTCTACAATTTTCAACAATATTCATTGTACCTGCAATGGATAGGAAGAAATGGAGTCGCACACCCACCACACTTTTATTCCATATTTGGCAGGTTTTGATGGTATGTATTGCGTGAAGCCAGTTCCACCACGATAAGCATACAATTGTTCATCTACGGTGACGTTGGCTCCAGCCACGTAATATCTACGAAGACAGCTGTTAAGCATCAAAAAAACGTCCGATATTGCTGCTGCTTTGTCAGTTTGTTTTCGTTGCTGGCGTGTGTTTCCATTATCAAAACGTATGAAGCGGCTTATTTCCCAAAATCGTCGTACACTCATTGCGGCACGATATAGTGGATGTGAAGTAGTTTTCCACAAATCTTTCGTATGCACGTAACCAGAATGTGTAACGTCACTTAGCAAAAGTAGGCCCAAATATGCACCAAATTCATTTTTTGTTATGGGAATCCATGATCTCGGTTCTCTTGTTGGATGTTTTGCGTTGTCAATATCATAAAATTGCCTTGCCTTTCGATTTGATTCACGAATAATTATGTCGCATATTTCGTTTGACATTATCAATTGGAACGTTTCTGCAATGGTCAAACCCTGCGTTGCCCGTACTGGTCCAGATTCTGCACTTCTTAGAATGTTGTGCGTACGGAATCTTACAGGTTGTGGTTGTATCGAGGACCAAACATTACCATCTCTGGCAGTAAAAACTTCGCCAGTTTCAATTGGTGCATCTTCAAGATCTTCATCAGAATCACTGTCGCCCTCTGGGTCATATTCTGGTAACATGTGTTCTTCAACGTCTGAGTCATCTCCACCAATATCACCTAAAGCCTCGTCACCAACTATTGAATCGTGGTCACTTGTTTCTTCTTGGCTCTCTTCAAGCGCTTGCCGAATATATGCTTGTTGTTCTTCGTACGAAAGTGCGCTTAGTTGTCGCGGAGTAAGCCATTCACCATCAGCCATTTCAGTTTTAATATTTTTTTATTTCCACAAAATAAACAGAAACGTCTTTTCACTTCGAATCACAAATGTAAACTAAATTTTCTGACGATACTACAAAGAATGAAATTTCCGCAACAATAAATGTTTCTACCTGCCTATATTATATATTTATTATATACGTATGTCATCTACCTATACAACCACTTTTTTCCACAAACAATGACTGTGAGGATGAAATTGGTTATCATAAAATTTTTTAGCCTTTTGTCCATTTCTAACAAACTAAAAAAATAATTCGGAAATTCCAACAAACCAGGTAGATACGTAATTAGCATTTTTATGCTAACGACGTACCATTCCCCATACAAAACGTATGTACATACCCAGGTATGCTGCTGTGGACGTGCGTAAAGCATTTCTGCTGTTGACATAAAGGTTAAACGTGCAAAAGTGGATACATTGCCATTTACCATAAATATACGCAAAACTTCACATTCGCTTTAATAATTTATGAAATTAAATTTATTTTCATTTTCATTTTATTTATTTAACATTTTAAATAAAAAACCACTATTATTTTTTAACAATTTGTGAGTTTTATTGGTGTTTTAAGTTATAGTCATGAAACATGTATCCATGTGTGCTCGCCACTTTATCTCATTTTGCAAACACGAAGTATTAGAGTCAGTTTTATTGATATTTTTGATTAAAGAAACAGGTTGTGAATCATTTTCTGATGCGTTACTTTTATCAATTGAGTCGGGAAACAATATCAATGTTTTAATATTACTGTTATCTATATTGGTGTTATTTGAATACGACTTGACTGGTGAAATGGTATCAGACATAAAAGAAGTATCAGAATCAGAGTAGGGTATAATGCTTTTCTTTACCGTTAGAGGCAAGTCTATCACATTTACAACTTCATCTTCATACGCCATACCTTTGTAATTATCGAAGTTTTTTAAACATGTACTACCTGAGAAGTTTGGAATATTCTCTGGAGCACAGCTTTTATCTTCGAAGCTTAATAAACTAGATTTATTTTTTCAGCTATGTTTAAACTATACTTGGAATTATTACATTTAGTTTTGTTAGATCTGTTTTTAGTATCAGTTTTATTTGAATCTGTAGTATTATACGGTGCATTGTTTAAGTAGGTGTCGGATTGCGAAGTGGAAGATGAATCAGCATGACATAACTTTAGGCTTAAGCTGTTTGTTTTTTTGGACGAACCGGACAATTTTTGCTCCTTTTTCAATTTTTGGTCAAGAAGTTGTGACTTATCATCTAAAATAAAGTTTACATACAAATTCGTTTTTCTTACTTTACAGGAGATGTATAATATAATAAAATAAATTTATGTTTTCGCAATATTTTAGGTTAGTATTTTATTTAATTGCCTAATCCATTTAAATTTCGAATTTTTTATATTGACGGATCGTAAGCAAAACTGAGACCTGGTATTTCTATATTAAGACAAAAATTTATGTCAGGTGGTGTAGTGCTTATATTGTACTCTAAAATTACACTTAAACAAATAAAATCTGACAACTGATTTTAGTAAGGAAATCCGATTTTTTTTTTTTAAATCTTAAAGCTTTTCTGTTATAAATAGGTCAGTAGCGTTTACACATGCCACTGCCAGTTCGAAAAACTTAACACACTCACACTTTTTTACCAATACACCCATATTTTTCGAACTGGCAGCTCAAGTGGCAGCTAAAATTAAATGCCAGTGAAAATTTGGCACTTGCATTCCACTAAATGTCAAAATGATGAGCAATGTTACCATGTAGAAAATTTAATGCAAATTCAATGGATTGCTGTAACATTTTAATTCAATTTTATATTAATTAATGTATTATTATGATGTATTTCTTAAAATTTGAATATAAAAACGAAAGTTTGTTAATAAAAGAGGACTAATATTATTAAAATAATACAAATAATAACAAATGCTAAAATTTCCCCAAAAAGTGTGCCCATATGAAGAACTTGGTAGCTCTCTTTATGAATTTATTGAGAACAAATGTTCTGATGTTTACTCTTCGACGACATTTTAAAAATGAACTGGCAGTGGCATGTGTAAACGCAAAAGCAAATGGCATGAGATTCGAGCTTTTCGAACAAATTTTCGTTGATAATACGTATACAGCAATTGCATGCCATTAGTGACATGTGTAATCGCAGCGTAAGTAAGGCTTTTTTTGTTGGAGAGCTTATTCAGAATTTTAACGTAAAGCGTTTTTAAATGGCATCCATAAATAATTAGTGAATGATTTTTCCTCAAAAATTCCGACAACAAACGTATCAATTGTTCCAGGTTTGAGTAATTACAACTAAAAAGTTCATTGGTTCCTGATGAGACATTGTGCGCAAAAGATACACATGTACACATTATTTAGGAACAAATCTACTTTAGCAACGCAGCTCCAATCAAAAATAAAATTACATAGAGAGATAGAAAATGAAAAAAAAAGAAGATATTCTCCCTTATTCTACTTGTCGTCATCGATGTCACATTAAGACAATACGAAAACAATGTCTCTAACCTACTCTTTGCTGACAAGTCTGGCCGGGGACTTAACAATTTCATTTGGTGTTTATTATTGCTCTTTTGGCAACCACGAATTTCTAGTTGGCAGCTGGCAGCGCAACTGAAGTTTGCTTATGTATAATCGACCCATAAATTTCTTTGAAACATAAGTAGCTACGTGCTGCATATTAATTTTTCTATATATTTATATATGTACATATAACGTGCCTTCAGTAGCTTCATTATAGAACACACTACTCATTTAAATGATTTTTTTGAGCCAGCAATTGATGCCGTAACTGGCGGGGGCAAAAAACGTATGTCTAAGTTGAAAAATAGACTTACTGTTTCGAGAAACGAAGAAAGCATCATATTTCCGACCATTGCATTTAACATCGCAAATTAAAGTTCTCAACTTTCCTTAAAATAAAAAAATATATTTTTTGGTCGACTATGCGACTTTATTTATTTAATACACTTTCTTAATTTTAAGGGAATTAAAACTATTACAACGTACACACGTCTCTATTCCTTATTTTTAACTAACTAACTTTACATAAATATTAGTCTTAAATACTAAGGGAATAACATATTTGTCTTATCATAATTAATTGTTTACAATATTTAAGTTTATGATCTTAAACCTTTTTTATCTTATTTTACATGTTTTTCTCTTAATCTAGTTGTTTACATAATTTTGTCTTTGTTCTTTGACTTATCATAACTTCTTTATTCTTTTGTTCTAAAACGTATCTCTTTTATGTTTGTTTACAATATTTAGGTTGTTTTCAATATTTAGGTTGTTTATGATATTTTATGATCTTGTTACTAATTACTACCTTATCACCTATGACAGTCTACTTGTTTCTTATCTTATATAATATGAACATGTCTATGCATGTGTGTCAATTATGCATGGGCGTCGTTAACTATGCATGGGCGTCGTTAACTCGCGTGGTAATTTTGGAAACACGGCCACGATTGCTTACTCGAGTAGCGACATTACCATTTTTTTTATAATTTGCCACTATAGATTGAATAGTTGCTCTTGATAAACCTAAATCTTTAGCAATTTTTGCATAGCTTTCCTTTAAAGTAGATTTTTTAATGATCAACTCTCGAATTTCTGCGACTACCGGTTTGCCACGTGTCATTTTGAAAACTACATCTTAATAGGACAAATTTATTGATTACATGTTCTCTCCTTATTCGTAGATAACGGTTTAAACCGGTTTTTGATTATTTACTTTGCTACTCTTAAGAAATCTGCACTTTTTCTCATAGTGTAAAGAATGTATGAATTAATAGTGGTCATTTTTATATACACTAAAAAAATAATGTTTAAACAAAATCGCAAAAACAAAATAGAAAATATGTAAATTGATTTTTTTTCATTATTAAAACAAAATCAGAACAAAATTTGCTTCGCAAATATATGAATTAATAGATAAATATTCGCAAAACAAGGGACTTAAAATAATCAATTACATTTCATTTGTTTAAATAGATGCACTGTAGGAATTAATAGTGGTTAGGGCTCGTAGTTTCTAAGGGAATTGTTTGAGTAGGATCAAATAGTGAAGTTATTTCTCTATTTGTAACTAATTTCCTGTTGTATCTCAAGAAATCAAGTGTACTTTCTTTGACAAAAGATTCTGTACTAATCAATGGTCTAACGTTGACGCTCCTCATATCAATGAATAATAAGTCATAATTCTTGTTATCATTAGATGGTATATCTACCATTGTAATTACTTGCTTGTATAAGTCAAGCCTATATAACTTCAGATCCTGTATAAGACTCAACTATTGGGGAAGTGGGTCATCATTACCTCTTACTGTATTGCTAAAATATAGAGATGAAGGAACGCCGCCTAAAATAGTAGGAAAGAATAAGAATTTTTCTTTGTCAGTTTTTACATCACTACGTCTAATTATTTTTGTCCTGTAAAGGTAGTTGACGGGATTACCGCTGCGAACTCAGTCTTACAGGCACCCTCAGTTGTATTAATTTGTGCTAGACAAAATTGAATAGATGTGATTCCATCGTTTATATCAGGTATTAATCTAGTTATTCTCTTAGTTTGGTTACTTATAGCAATTCCATTAAGATATCTTTGTTTTCCATATTCAAAAAGTCTGCTAGAAAACCAGGTCTCTTTAAGTTCAAGCTTTAGACCAATAGACTTGAAACTCCTATCTAAAGCAACCATAAACTCCTCTCGGATACTTGTCCTGCTATTTAATTGATCCTTTCTGAGTTTCAATATAACAACTTGGTTGTCTTCCTGCCCCATTACATTTAGATTAACAGGCCTGTCACAGAAATTATTCGGAATGGTTTTGATTCCGAGTTTTCATTTCGATCAAGTTGTTTTTACCTTCTTCAGACTTTGCTCGATTTACTCCATTCCGACAAATTTTACATTTGTTATTTTTCACTTACATGTGGCAATATTGTGCGTTAAATGTGGCTACATTGTGTAAACCAAAACAAAAACATATGTTTATTAAAGAAGAAAACAAAATAAAGTAAAGAAATAACAATTTATATAAAAGTTACAAAAAATTAAAATAATAAAATGGTGGGAGTTTCAATTATTTTGGTGTTCAATACACAAAACCGTCAACATTCCGTTGAAAAGTTACGTCGAAGAAACTTAAGAGATGCCTCAGATCCACTTTCTAATCCTGACACAGTGTAAGTATTCTCAATTTCTTGCAATCAAGTAATTAAGTGTAATTCTGTATTTTAAGTTTTATCAGTTATTATCGTTTAAACAAAGAAGCATTCGTAATGGTTTTACAAAAATTGAGTCCTTACCTTAAAAGTTCTTCAATTCCATCAATTATACAACTGGCAACCACATTGCGGTTTTTAGCCACAGGCTCATTTCATGGTGTTATAGGTAAGTACTGTGTACAACTGTAACAAGTACGTAATATAAATACATACATACATACTCGTACATTGTTTGCAGCTAAAGATAATGATATTAATTTGGGGAGAAGCACGGTATCAACCTTAATGTGGAGGGTAATAACTGCAGCGGAGAATATTTTATGCCCACGCTGGATAAAGCTGCAGATGACGGAAAACGATATTGAAAAGTCAAAAATTAATTTTTTTCAGAAATTCCAGATACCGGGTGTTATAGGTTGTGTTGATGGTACGCACATCAAGCTCTGTAAACCATCTGAAAATGAATCTCTCTACTTAAACAGAAAGGGGACATTTAGCATTAATGCAATGATTGTAAGAAATTACTTTAAATTTTTATTTTGTTCTTAATATTAAAAGCAATATATTTCCTTTATTTCAGATATGTGATTATAAAATGCAAGTGCGCGCTGTAGACGGTTGCAGGCCCGGGTCATGCCATGACTCATTTATTTGGCACATGAGCAGGCCAAGGAACATACTTCTTGACAACTATTTAAACGGTAACAAGAATTCTTGGCTACTAGGTGATTCTGGCTATGGTTTAGAGCCTTATTTAATTACACCTTACAAAAATGTAGTTGCTGGGAGTATAGAGCACAAATTCAATTTAAAACACGCTTCAGCCAGAAACATAGTTGAGCGTACGATTGGGGTTTTAAAAAGCCGGTTTAGGTCTCTGCATGGGACCCTTCCCTATACGCCTCGTAACTCTTCCCAAATAATTAATGTTTGTTGTGCATTGCACAATATTTGCAGAAAATACAATGTTGACCTGGAGGAAATTGTAACAGATGGTATTGAAGAAAATATTTTAAATGAAGAAAATAATTTTGAAAGAGAATTGTTTAGAGTAGGACAACGCATACGTGATGGCATTGCTGCTCAAATAAATTAACAAGTTTCAAATAAATAACTTTTAATAAATTTATTAAATTCAGTATTCAATTTATAGGCACAAGTACGATATAAGGAACTTTTAATTCTGTATTTTGTTAATTACAAAACTTGTTTTTGTTAAAAATAAAATGTATTTGTGTTAAAAATTAAACTTTCTTTTTTATCCATCTTATAGCTTTAATAAGGAACATTTTACTTTTATGCTATACTTATTCTAATTTGTACCACTTTTTGTCAGACTTATGGTATATTTAAATTTGTACTATTCTTTTATACTTTTATAGATAGTTTTCATTAAAAATTAAAGGTGATTTGACTTAGTCTTTCCAATTTGAAGCTTAAGCTCCTCAATTTCTAAAAGTTTTGCCTTTATATCATTTTTTTCTTTTAACAATTTGAGCATTTCTTTGTCGTGTTTCTTTTTTTCTTCAAAATAGTTTTTAAAAATATCACAAAGTCTTCCCAACTTTCGGTTTTGACTTTTAAATTCTTCTCGTTGTTCCTCCATTAACTTAACAATAGATATTAAGTGTTTATTTTCTTCAAAAAGAAGATTATGTAAGTCATGTTCTGGTGCAGTTTTAGGAGTACATGTGCGCGTTTTCTTGCTGTTTAGGTTTGGTGATGGTGTTGAACAAAGTCGTTTTCTTGCTGAGGTTGTGTTATTTTTACCACTTGGGTTTTGTTCTGAATCAATATTACATGTTTTATTAGAAAAGATCAAATCAAGATGTGAGGAACTTTCAAAACTTTTTTCGGCTTCAATATCCATTAATGCATCCTTTGAAGTAGAAGGTGCGCAGCTAAGCTGAGGCATATTTGAGTGAAAAGTATCGTTAATAGTTTCCAAACCTTTCCCTGCTCTTTGTGCTACTGTACGAACTGGCTTTGCAATACTTGTTTTATTTTCTTCATCAGAATCCATTAAAATAACTACGTCTGAATCAGCAAAATCTTTTGCACCAACAATGCCTTCAACACTTCTATAAATACCACTCAATGCTGCGACAGATTCCTCAACGTCCGATAAAATGAATTTATTGAATTGGCCACCTCCAGTTTTATTAATCTCCCTTTTATTGTGGCTCAGTTTGTTCTTCACATATGCTTTCCAGTCTGTCCATGTCTTTTTCCAACCCTAACAATCTTTGCTTGGTGGGCCGCACGAATTCAACTTTAATGTTAAGGATTCCCATAGCAATTCTTTTGCCACCCTGTCGCTTTCACATAGCCCCTAGCTATGTCTTGGTTGTTTTGCATAAATTCAATAAAAATGTTTTCCTGCTGAGGATTTCTATGTTTACGCCTAAAAAAGTATATTTTAAATAAAATTTTAAGTTATTTTTTAACAAATTACAAAACTTACATTTTTCAACCACCTTCCAACGCTTAAGAACAGACACATGTGTTTTTTATTTTGTTTTTATCGTGTTTCGTGATGCCAGTGTGTTAATATATTGAACAATGAATATTTTTTCTAACAAATTAAGGTTGTTTCGATTAAAAAATTGTGTGGCAACACTTACTTTCAGTTTTCCTTGTTTCTATACATGTTTATTTTAACTTGAACAATTTTTACAAATAATTAAAAATAACATAAAAATATCAATAAATTGTAATTGAAAGCTTAAAAAAGGGTTTTCTTTGTACAAATAAAAATGTTATGCACTTGTTTTTGTACTAACAGGTACAAAAACTACTAATTCGTCCACAAAATTAAAAGTGATTTCAATTCGAGAAAATTGATAGATTTTTGTTTTCTGAAGAAGCTTTTTTCGGATTAAAACGAAATTCGATAAAAATGTATTTCTGTGACAGGCCTGTAAGATTAAGATCAATACCAGTCATTCTTATAACACCAATATTTATTAATGTCCATAACTTCTGACACATGCCTTCACCCCCTCCTTTTTGATTGTTAATAAAATATGGTCCTGGAATAGGAATACCTGAACTATCATAATCTGGAGGACAAAGTCGAGAATTACAAAATATTTTAGCTCCAAAAAACCATC
This sequence comes from Gymnocheta viridis, assembly GCA_956483585.1. Lineage (NCBI taxonomy): Eukaryota > Metazoa > Arthropoda > Insecta > Diptera > Tachinidae > Gymnocheta > Gymnocheta viridis. Next base: position 43,921,102 of record OY101443.1, on the reverse strand, counting down.
TATGGCTTTCTTTAAAGACTTTTCATACCAATCAATTGGTCTAAAAAAACTCATATCGGCCTAACACTTCTATCTCTAAAATCTAGGTTCCATTTAGATAGGTCAATATTGATAATAATATTATTGACTTCCTCCCCTGTTTGGTAAAGGACTTCTTGTCTCTTTAGTACTTGTGTTTTTGAATTTGTCATAGTTTGATCTTCATAATAAGGGAAAATGTAATTAGATATATTAAATTCTCTTAATACTTGTAATAGCCGTTGACAATAGCACTGCTTGACAAACACTCTACCATCCTCTTTGAGTTCTTGCTCTTTCCGACAATAACTACAGACTGCATGCTCTGGATCGTGGAATCCTCTTTCAATGTCATCTATCTTCCTTTTTATGTCATCTTTATCTCCTTGCAAAAAATTTAATATCACTCGAGTTTTTGTAAAATCAATTCTGTGGTTTTCCATAAAGTTGTTTAAATGCACAGTAATCGAAAGATGCTGCCCCTGCGGAAAGAGGTGGTGCTGATGCTGAATCTTTAATGAATGCTGAGGTATCGTAGTTATAATCAAAATCGAATGTTTTGAGAAACTCTATTCTAAGATAATCTGCTGAAGACAAATTATGAGATCTATCAATAGGAAAGTTTTCATGTATCATTATCTTACTAATTTTATCTTTGTTATCTTTTATTGGAGGATAACGGTGATGTCTGTGGTAATATTGCTTGCAAAATATCTCTATAATTTTTGCTTTCACTCTGTCCGTAGTGACAAAGTCGACTTCTATAAAGTTCCCTCCGTGCTCTCTTACTACGTCTAAACTTTTCGCCATATTTATACAAGGGTGACCAAAAGTATTACTCATACCAGTTAATTCTAAGTACGTCCGTAACTCGTCTATATTATAGCTCCTTGGCAGTAGTTTGGATTCAACAAAACCAACAGTTCTTTGCGGAATTGATGATATTAATTGATTATATAAGCTAGTACAACCTTCATCCTTTGGATCTTTTATGGTATACGCTACTATCAAGGCTTCCAATGTCCCAAGAAAGTCGTAAAATCCAGGTAATCTAATATGATCTCTGTAATGTATTCAAATGTATCCCATATACTTAATGCAGTTTCTTGAGTTTTGAAATTCGCGTATTTGTTGACCTTATCATCTAATAACCAGCATAAATTAAGAGAAAATCTTGATTGCATAATATCTAAAACATTAATAACTATTGGTTAATTTTATGTTTTCTACAGAAAAACAAAGTTTTTCCCCTATCATATACTACTTCAGGGTGAGGACATCTCACGTAACTATGAGCTATTTTCTTATTACATATTAAGTCTTTAACATATTCAGCCATCATCTTCTTTTCAAAGAGGGGAATTAAGATTTTCTTATCTTTGTAAGTCAACTGGTACTTCTTTCTGAATCTTTCCACATAATTATCAAATTGTCAAAAATAGAGAGCTGATTTTTCAAAATTATATTTTTTAATTGCTGTAATGTTAAGTGTTATATCCCAAAGATAATTAAAGCGATCCTCTATCTTTTGAGCCGTAAAGTCAGAATTAGCAGGACTGCTTAAAGTTTCAATTATCTGTTTGATACATATATGCGGAACACAAATACCACCTTCCTCATAAATATGATGTTCTATTTCGTTATTGGTTCCAAGTCATATGACGTCTGTATGATAAATTATCAAGAGAATAATTGATTATAGCTTCCTGGTCATCACTTGTTATTAGGTTTTTAAGATGACCATCTATAATGGACCCCAAATTGTTACGATAACTCTCTTATGGACTCTAGATGAATCAATTTGAAATACACAAGAGTCAATACATTGTTTAAGGTAACCATATTCTTCTTTGAATTCATCCTTAGTTAGTATCTCTATGTTATCAAAATGTCTCTGAAAACGTTCAGATCTATTAGTTGTTGGCGCGAGTTAATTATTCGTAATACACGGAGTTCAAAAAAATTACTTTTTCTTCACGTTTGTGCGTGTTGTTTCCTTTATTATATTTTCTTGACTAACTCTAATTTTACAAAAATCTTACAAAGTAACTTATAATGTTAGTTTCTTATCAACTATGTGCTTACAATATTTCCTATTATTATTTTAAACTGTTGTTTATGGTGTTTATCTTACATTATGTTTCTTTGTCTTATTATGAAGAATTAAACACGTTTGTTTTTTGTTTAATCTATGTTTCATTATATTTCTTTATCTTAAATATTTAAACATGTTCATTTCTGTTTAATCTATATTTCTTTGTCTTACATTTACACATGTTTTATTTCTGTTTTAATATATTTATGACTCATAGTTGTTTACTTAATATTATCATGCATATCTGAGCATGCTATTCTTATCTTAAATCTTAATATTATGTGGTACCATAGTGACTGACCTTAACTCCCCCCTGGGTTAAGCAAGATCGTCCCGATCTTTCCTAATGCGTTGTAATTCTATTTTGTATGCTGTGTTAAAATTTTCTATTTCCGTCATCCTCCTACATTCAGTTATACATGTTGTAATTTTTATTATAAAGTAGATTATTATTGTTAGTAGTATAAGAAAAAATATACTGTAAAAGAAAGATCTAATGGGATGTTCCTCAATTGGGATGGTGAATTTTTTTAATGAATCTATATTGCTAAAAGCCAGTGTGCTATCAGATTCTATTATTTCTAGAATTTCGCAATTTTCATTATGTTTCATATGGACAGCTTTGTTTATTGTGTCATGAATATTCCTAAATATCTTGTTATCTATCGTGACTTCGTCTGTATATGTTACTAAGGTTATACCAGTGGTGGTGATATTGTTGACATTGTGGTCTCCGTCCAGTAATATTGAGCCTTCGTCAATTTCTAATAGTTTTTCATTATATTCTTGAACCACTGTGCATTTACTATTTCTGTTATTGAGTAGTTGGATTATGCATATGTCTGTTTCGTTATTTGTTTGGCATATGTTTCTGCCCAGATAGTTCTTGCAAAACTTTACTCTAATATATTCTTTGTGGCATTCGGCGATTAATTGATCTGTCTGAACTTTTCCATGCCTAAAGCTTATAGGTGTGAATTTAAAAAGGTTACAGTGTTTATTAAGTATAGGATATTTATACATTGTTACGAATAGCTCCCCTGTACCTGCTACGTGTACATCTGCTTATTCCAATATGTTTATTATTGGTACCGAGATTAATTCATGTTCTAATATTTCCTTTATATCGTCCATATTCAAAGATTCTGTAAGATATTCGAACAAGTAAAAGTAGCTGTTCGTGCACTTCTTTTATAATGATGTGGTTTTCTAAAGTGTGGCCTTGTAATGAATCGATTAATTTCTCAAACCTAGAGTTCATTAAGCGTTGTTTTTCATTATTGTTTATTAATACATTTATTGCTTTTTCCATTTCTATGAAGTCATTATGATCTGGGTTTCCAGTGATAAATTTTAGTGCAGACCCTAGGAAGTTAAGTGATCTTGAATATCTTTTGTGCTCATTCAGTTGTCCTGCTAGTGTCTCAATTTTCTTTATCCAAACTTTTTCCTGAATAGTAGGCTCATATTCTTTTTTAACGATATTTCTGTATGGTGTGAGTACTTTTGTCAAGTTAGTTACGTGAAAAAGATATGAAAATTCGTTGAATAGCAAAGCGTCTTCGGTTTTAGTTAGCAAGAATTTTCTATCTTCTAATATTTTTATTTCCACTTCTGCTTTTATTGCTAATACGGCATTCACGAGTAATATTAGGAATTTGAGTGTCTTCATTTTTTAATGTATAGTTTTTTATGTTGTCCTTGTGTACAATAACTCCTCCCTGTGTTAAAATCGTGTCCTCACGATCTTCTTTTACTATGTGTTTTTTATATCTTGCGTTATTTTTCTTTCTTAATCCTGATATTTTTACTAGTATTTGTTCACCTGGATCAAATGTGCGGTGTTTTCTTCCCTTGTTTAATTTTTCCAATGTTTTTCTTGATGCTGTTTTTATTTTTTCTGATATGTCTTGTTGGTTGTATTTTATTTTACCAAAATGTATGTCGCTGGGCTTATGTTCTGTTACCGTATGTATCGATTCATTGAGTGCTTTAACTGTTCTAAATATTTCTTCTATTATCGTTGTACTATTCTGTATTTTGAATATTCTAGATAATTCTGATATTGTATTGTGCGCTCTTTCGACTTGACCGTTTGCTGTTGATCTATAGACTGGTGTTTCTACTTTCTCTATGTTGTATTTTTCACACATCTGCTTTACTGAAGGTGATGTAATGCAGGGTTCATTATCAGTCATGAGTCGTTTGCAGTTTGGAAAATTATTTGTGATTAATTCTTCTAGCTTATCACTCATTCGTTCTTTTGATTCACACTCTCTTATTGCTATGTATTTTGAATATTTATCTATTGCAACCAAAAATATCTTCTTATCGTTATAATATATATCTGCGTGTATATGTGTTCCCTTTTCTATTGGTATGTCTGAATCTGTCAGAGGTTCTCGTGTAGGTTGCCTTTCATATTTTCCAAAGAGGCATGCTACGCATTTTTTATTGTATGCTTTACATTCTCTTTTTTTAAATTTGGCCAAAAAAATGTTTCAAGTATCTCCTTAGCCCGGTAATTCCCAGAACTTTTTTGGTCTCTGATTTTGCTAAAAAGTTGTAAAGCTAAGTATTTTGACCTCCTAAGCACGAAAATGAAGTCGATTTTTCAGTGCAAAGTCGGATTTTTCCGGAAAACGCGAAAAACTACCGTTACCATATGGTAACCCTGGGTGCCTTCGGGTACATGTTTTTTATAGAATTGGAAATAATTTTGAACATAATTTTTTTTATTAAATTTTACAAAAATAGCTTTTTGAAGCACTTTATTGAAATTAAATATAAGGTACAAAAATTTAATACATTTCTTGAAGTTAATTAAATTATTTTTTGGTATGGTAGCTTGCAAAACACTTTACGCAAAGGCCTACGTTGCATTTTATACATGCTGTTCGTCCGTTAACTTTACATCCTTCACCGGCACAATGTCTACGATTGGATGGTACTACAAAATGGCCAATTTGATCGTAACGTAGAGTGTGTTCCACACGACTTGGTTGTTGTGCATACCTGTGGGAGGGCATAGGACCACTTGATTTGGCTTTTGTACCATAGTGCTTACAGTAGAACACTGCCAGTTGTCTTCGAAACTCAAGTTGAGTCATATTTGGATGCACTTTTCTATAAAGCTGCCAAGCGTTCTGAGCGCAAGCGTCTATCAGCCACGTAAAAATGCTAGACCACCACTTTTTTCCTCTGTATGCGATGCGATATTGGGCCACATTTTGATCAAATCGATCTACTCCGCACATATACTTATTGTACTCCGTGATCGCACAAGGACGAGGTACATTTATTTTGCCTCCACTTGTCTTCGAATAACGCTGTGCCATTGATTTTGGATTTTCACCAAAGTTCGTAGACAACATGCACACAACGTTATTATCTTTCCATTTTATTAAACGAATGCCAGTACTTTTCATTGAAATTGATTCACAGTATCCTCTTTCCTTTGACTTCAGGTTTTTTTATGCACCAGCGGACAACTTGCAGGAATACGATTTTCACGTATTGTTCCCGTAGCGTTATATCCGCATAATTTCAGATAGGCCAACAAGGGATAACTTGTAAAGAGGTTATCACAATAAAATGAAAATGGCAGCGATTTCAATGTGACAGGAAAATCATCGATCATGCTGATTAAAGGAGCGGCACATTTTCCAAATTTTGCTTCGTATTCAAGATTTGAACGGGGATTTTTGCCCTGGTAGATTTCAAAGTTTACTAAATAGCCCGATGGAGTGCACAGTGACCAAACTTTATATCCAAATCGTAACGGTTTGCCTTTAATGAATTGCTTACATCCATGTCTTCCAAAGTAAGATATCATACTTTCATCAAAAGCAAGATTTTGTTCTACATGAAAATTTTCAATCATTTTGGCTTTCAAATGATCTGTAAGAGGACGTAGTTTCCACATTTTGTCATCATTAGCGCCGTTTTTCGACGAAGCCTTGGAATTGTCTTCGAAGTGAAGACTGCAAAATTTCTTGAAATCGATTCCGGCGCATGGTGTCACTTACAAGATTGTTACGAATGTCTTCATCATGACTCCACAAATTTCTATAATTGGCGTGATAATTGTACCCTGTAATTATCAATATACCGATAAATGCTCGAAGTTCACCGACTGTTATATTTGGATTTGGTCTATTCTGTGCGATTGCATAAAGTGCACTTTGTTCGCTAATGTGTTTTAATAAAACATCGTCAAAAAACTTTTCAAATAGTTGGTGTGGTAGTAAATCACGACAATCTTCATAATTTGCCTCTGGAAAAATGGGAACAAGAGCTGGTGTATCATTTCTTACCCATTGAAACATTGTCTCCTTGTTCCCTAATGGTAACGCAATATTTGAAGGTTTTGGATGCACTTTACATAAACGTTTTCTATGTGGTGATGCTGTGCGATTGCATTGATCCCCGAATCCTTCATAACTGTCATCAACAACAATAACGGGGAGATCTTCTATATTTGGCGCTGATGAATTTAGAATTTAATAAAATAAAATAAATTATAAACTAATATTGTTTTCAAACGTGCCTCCAATTTCATCTTCTTCATCAAAATTTTGTAAATGCTGACCGCTAGCCATGACAACTTCACAGCCACCTTTTAGCTGAGCCGGACAAACGTTATCCGGTATGCCACCAAGCTCATTTTCAGCATCATCCTCACCCGATATATTGCCATCTGCAGGAGGCTCGATGTAAATCGCAGATGGAATATCAGTTAGTTGATTTTCATCGTCTGCTTCATCTAGCTCTTGAATATAGTCAAGCATTTGTTGCAAAGACAAACCTCTGAAAACCGTAAAATGTATAAAATGCTAACAAAATATAAGGGAATATAGCAAATATATTTACAATAATTGGGAGAAATTCACATGAAATGCAAAAAAAAAACCTGTACCCTAGCCAGCCCACGGTTACCATATGGCAACGCCTCAAGTAAAATGTAAAAAATAGTATAAAAAAATAAGTTTTCTAAAAAGAAGCAGTCCGTAAATCATAGTTTATTTCGTTAACTACCAATTAGTGTAATTATATTTAAAATATGTTGAAAATTTATTGTTAAAACCATGTACTTACCGACGTGCCATATTAGTAAATGAGATTTTTTATCTATTTTTTTTGTCACCTTCCTTTAACATGCGATAGCTTCGCCAACTGAACTTATAATAATAAAAAAAATATCTGTTGGCAAGCCACAACTATTTTGTATCAAATAAAGTTTTTCACTGGAAATTTTATTGTGCTCTTTGAGCTTTTTTTGAGCAAATGTAACGGCATATTTTGCATTACCATATGGTAACCGTGGGTTATTTCGGGTTAGTGTTGTTTTTATACCCCCTATGAGCTCTATCGTGAGTTTCTTTGATTATTTTAATTTGTTCTTCTTTATCAGGAACATCTCTTAATTTCTTTTGTGTATAAACAAATTTCATTCCATTGAATATTTCTTTTATTTTTCCACCAAATCGGTATATTGTTTCGGGATTTGTATATATTGCAGTTATTCTATTTGGGTTTAGTATCTGTTTTAATTCACAGATTAAATTTTCTTCGTTTGTAAAATGTACCTAATACCGGATTTTGTTTGTGAACACTGTATTTGTTATTGTTTTGTTGGTGTCTACGCTTGGTATCAGTTCGATTTGAGTCGCATATGTATTGAAGGGTTGGGATACTGCTTCAATAGCATTTGTTGGAGAGCTTATTGCTGAGTGAACTGTACTGATAGTTGAAGAGTTTATTTGCTGTCTTGAAAGTGCATCGGCTACGACATTCAAATGACCTGGTTTATATACCAGTTTTGCTCCAAAATCCTCGATTATGTTTTTCCACCTCATAAGTTTTGTGTTTGGATTTTTTTCGGATATTGCAAATGTTAAGGACTGGTGATCGGTGTAAATTGTCAAATCAGCTACACCATAAATATAATTCCTAAGTTTTTGTAATGACCAAATAATTGCCAATAATTCTTTTTCATTGGTGCTGTAATTCTTCTCTGTTTTACTTAAAGTGCGTGATAAGAAAAATATCGGTTTCTTGTATTGACTAAGAACTGCTCCAAGTGCTATGTTGGATGCATCAGTTGTTAGTTCAAAAGGTTTAGAATAGTCGGATTGGAAAAGTTCTACTTGTTCCCTTAAACATGTTTTTAAGTTATTTATGGCTTCTAATGCTTGCTTATCAAGGTCTATATACGTATTCTTACTCTTATTTTTTCCTACTTGGCCGTTGTCTCCTCTCAAATGTACTGTCAAGGGTTTGGCTATGCTGGCATAACCCTTAATAAATTTTCTATAATATCCCGTCATTCCTAAAAATCCTCTTAGGTCCTTCAGAGTTTTAGGAATAGGGTAATTACTAATTGCTTCTACTTTCTCAGGGTTTGTTGAAATCCTATTATGTTTTATAAGATGTCCTAGGTATTCCACTTCCGTTTGGAAGAATTTAGATTTCTCGTCAGATACCTTGAGTGTTGCTTTATTTAATGCTTCAAATATTATTTCAATATGCTTCATGTGTTCTTCGATTGAAGAGGAGTATATGATTACATCGTCTATATATACGTATGCAAATTTACCTACGTAGTCTCTAAGAATGCCATCCATACATCTCTGGAATATTGCAGGTGCATTTTTTAGGCCAAAGGGCATTCGAATAAATTCATATTTACCGCCGTTTACACAAAATGCTGTTTTTTCCCTATCTTTTTCAGCGATTCTTATCTGGTGAAAGCCAGATTCTAAGTCTAAAGTGGTAAAATATTGGGCTTTACCTAAGTTTTGTATGGTCATATTCACATCTGGAATAATGTACCTATCTGTAATTGTGTTAACGTTCAATTTTTGGAAATCGATGACCATTCGTTTTTTGGGTCTTCCTTGTTCATCCATACCCTTTTTAGGGACTGTCCATATTGGAGAGTTGTATGGACTATTGCTTTTTTGTATAATTCCTTCATTAAGTAATTTTTTTATTTCTTTATTGACGAACTCATTATCCGCTATGGGATATGGATACTGTTTCGTCCATATTGGCTCTTCGTTTTGTGTTCTGATGGTGGCTTCAATAGTCGTTCTGAAGGGTAATGGTCCTATGCCATTATTTTCCTTCATAATTTTATCTATCTTTTGCCTATATTTTTCTTCTCCTACTATATAATTCAGTTTGGGTTGACTCGCACTATCTATGGTGGTTAAGGTCATATCCCTAAGGTTTATACTAGCATTTAATACATTTAGTCCTTCTAATCCTAAAATCATATCAAATGATTCAATATTACTTAATTCAAAAAATGTTATTTCCCTATTCATTAATTTAATTATTCTTTTCGTGTTTATTATGGAGTAACCGTGTATGGTTTTTATTTTAATGGGTTTAATTTTTATCCTATCTGAAGAGCCGCAATTTATATTTATATAATTATGGGTTGCACCGGTATCAATTAAAATGTTATATTTTTTATTACTTAAATCACTAGTTAAGGTGAGATAGGGCAACCCGTCTCTTAGTTTAAATTATCTAATCTTAAGTTATTTACCATTTGTCCTGTTTCCACGTACATATGTACTTGAATTGTCATCTTCTTCTTGGGATTTCGTTTATTCGTTGTTGTTTATTGATATAATGATTACCACTGTGTTCTCGCTTCCATGGTCGGTTGTCTACGAAAGGTTGATGTGGAGTGTTGTAATTGGCATTAGTTCTCCTTTGTGCATGTACAATCTGCCTGGAGTCCGTTTCCATAGGGACAGGTTTAGGTTGTTGATTGTTGTAGCTTCGTTGATTATAGTGTTGTTGAAAATGTCCTTTCTGTGGTGTAAAATTTGGACGCCTATAATGATGTGTATGGTGATAGGACTGCTCTTTCTGTGAGTGATGGCTCTGAGGTTGTTTGTTTTCGTTATCGTATGATAACCGTAAATTCTGATGATGGTTATCATGCTCAATAGTTCTAGCAACAGCATATGCATGTTCTAGATCATTTAAAGAGTTGGCATATAAAGTAGATCTGATGAAAACGTTTGTTACCCCAGAAACGAATACACGTACTGCTTCATCATTAGCATTTCTTATCATAGCTTCTATTGCAGTAGGATGGTCACCAGACATTGAAATTTTGGATGTAACTAAATTCAATGCTTGATTTATTCTGTCATGATATTCTGATAGAGATGATTTATTTTGTTTTATTCTTCGCATTTCTTCCTGGAGGACATATAGTGGACGCATGTCAGCATATGTGTAATCCAATCTATTTCGAATGGCTTCAAAATTAAACGGAGTATTGTTGTTGGTTAATATATCTGATGCTTGGTCTCTGATTTTTGATTTAATTATGGAAAGGGCTTCAGAGTAACGGCTTTGTCCTTCAAAATTTTTTATGTCGTTCATTAATCTTGAGGCGTCTTCTCGCCATGCCCTATACTCTGCTTGGTTACCACTGAATGTTGGCAGGGCTTTAAATACTTCCAGGGAGATGTCAGAGGCCTGTTGGTAGTTTGTTACCACATCCTTGAGTTCCACCACCGATGCTGGTTCTAGCAGCGGGTTGACACGAATACTTGCCATTTTCTTATTTAGTGCTTGGCAATATTGTTCCATTTCGAGTAGTCTTGCAGTGAGAACTGCTATGCGTTCTTCGTTGGTTGCCATTTCCAATTGACGCCGTTCCTCAAAGTTCCCTTCACGTTTCTTTTTAAATGAGTGCATGAATTTCTATTATTGTTGAATATTTTGCTTTCACTGTTTTTTTTATATATATATCCTGTTCTATGCAGGATTTTGTTGTTTTTTCCTTTTTACTAAACGATTTTTGATAAACTCTTTTTTTAAAAAAATTTAGATATTAAAATTTGTTGAGATTTTTTATTTTCGTTTTCTCGATGGAAAATTTTATTTTTTATTTTTTCTTTCTATGAAGAAATTTTGTACTCGCGTCCTTGCTGCGACAAGGATTCCGCGATGGTCCGCCTCTGAAGGATAAGTATAATTATCCTCCTGGCAGGATCGCCAGTTAATTATTCGTAATACACGGAGTTCAAAAAAATTACTTTTTCTTCACGCTTATGCGTGTTGTTTCCTTTATTATATTTTCTTGACTAACTCTAATTTTACAAAAATCTTACAAAGTAACTTATAATGTTAGTTTCTTATCAACTATGTGCTTACAATATTTCCTATTATTATTTTAAACTGTTGTTTATGGTGTTTATCTTACATTATGTTTCTTTGTCTTATTATGAAGAATTAAACATGTTTGTTTTTTGTTTAATCTATGTTTCATTATATTTCTTTATCTTAAATATTTGAACATGTTCATTTCTGTTTAATCTATATTTCTTTGTCTTACATTTACACATGTTTTATTTCTGTTTTAATCTATTTATGACTCATAGTTGTTTACTTAATATTATCATGCATATCTGAGCATGCTATTCTTATCTTAAATCTTAATATTATGTGGTACCATAGAGACTGACCTTAACTCGCGTCAAAATCATCTCCAGCATCAGACATCTTATTTTCTTTGGCTTTAATTAAATCTATCTCGAAATAAATATAAGCTTCTATTTTACTTAAGGAATGTTATATATAGTTCTAAAATCCAATAACTACTAACTACGGTTTTTATTACTTAGAATAATTGACTTTACTCTCGAACTTACAACACGATCTTAACTTGATTATAAATTGAGCAGAAGTTATGTCTGTCCCACCTTCACTGAGTTCTGATTTAAAAAGCATTTTTCCAAGAACTTCACTACCAACTGAAGTACAAGCGTGAGGAATCCTTAATTCTTGGTGTCTTCTATTATCAACATCTGGGTCCATTAAGGTGTTATATGAGAATCTAGACCCGAAATAATGACAAAAAGCCCAGGCTACACTTCCTGAACCTTCAGCTAAATGTATATTTAAACTCGGTGCATCTTGAGGACTTATTTTAAGCAAATATAATATTTCCAAATATTTACTGGAAGTTGTACTTATACTACCGATAATTCTCGATGTATGTTGAAGATATGGAATCTTGTAGTCTTAGGGATTTTCATTGTTTACTGGAAGCTCTCTTAAAAAATTCTTAAGACCATCAATACTATAAGGGAGGGGAGTACCATGTTCGAATCATAAGGCTTAATCAGGTAATATATCGGTATAACACAATAAAGAAGAGATCTTCTTGTTGCATATTCTAACTCTATTTTCTCCTTTTGTATAGCTGCATCTAAGGTTATAGTCAAATCAGTGAAATTATAAGTCCTGAGTCTTGGATTTCTTCTTACTATCCACACTGACTCTCTTATTTTCTGGGATATTTGACGTTTATAAACCCAGTATATTATTGTATCAAGTTTATGTAAACTATCATTACTAAAAACAGGTATTAATAAATTTTCCAAGATAGATTTCTACGACCTCTGAAATACTGATTATAGTCCCCTAATTAAAGATCTACTCATCTCTCTAGGATCTAGTATATCATTGTGATTGGTAAAGGATGTCCCAGACCAAAATAAAAAATCTAATGCCCTTCCATCTCTATAATAAAATGGCGCCCAACGTGGGGCCGTTCGGATTTTTTTATACCCATAAACAGCAGGAGATTTTCTTTTATACAGTATGTCCTGGAAGATGCAAGAGAATACCATGCCTGAGTTGCGACGTTATCAGTTAAAGTTTCCGAATGCTGTGGTATATTGAAATGTTTGAATGCCCAACTCAGTAGGAGGGTACCCTGGAAGATACCGTATGTCCTGGAAGGTAACAGTAATACCATGCCTGAGTTGCGACGTTATCGGAAAGAGTTACCAAATGCTGGGGAGTTAAGTGATGTCAAATCTAATCGAATTCGAGACAAGAAGCGTGATCCGAAACGCTATATGGCTGAGAGTTCATTTGTTCTTGCTTTGAAGGAGAAGCGAGGAGACACCACAAGACTCAACATATATTTTTTTCTTGTTGCGTAAGGCAACACACTTCCGTTTCAGTCCTTATTTGACTATAGTTGATTCACTAAATTCACGGTTTGAAAAGCAACCAACCTGTACGATTATTGACACGAATATTTGTAGAAACAAACTTTACAGAGTTCATGTTTATCAACGTTAACATCGAACTGCAGGATCGATCTACTGAGTTGTAGGCTGTTTCGAGAAAAGTTTCTCTTCAACTGTCAACTGAAGCACGACTGATTCCCCAAGTCCATATTCAGTTCAATACTCTTTTCTTCCAGTGTATAGATCAAATTCAAAAAGATATCCGGAAGCAGAGTCACATCTACACCACATCTTAAATCCCCATTTTATTGGTTTGTTCTTGATATACTGTTTCATAGCATTATGACCTTTGAATTTGATCATGTGTTCATCGACAGCCTGTTTGTATGTGTTGTTCATTGCATTTTGAAATGCTTTGTTGAAATGACTTATGATAGGTCTGATCTTAAAAGCCCGATCATTCCTGTTTCCTTCTTCATCGTTATTGGTGAAGTGCAAATTTTGACGGATAACTTCAAATCTTTTTCTTGTCATTACATTACTTATGAAGGGTACACCCATATCAGGTTATGTTGACCAATAATCACGAATGGATGGTAAAACGTGATATGTCATTACCAGATTGATACCAAGAAATGCTTTCATTTCGTCAGCAGTAACATCAAAAACTCTTCCATTTTGTTCAGCATATCTACAGGATTCATGAACTATAAGTTCTATCAAAACATCAAAGTTCGTAGTCAGTAAAAAGATCTGAAATGGTGATAGATTACAGTTGGGGTCCCCAACATCGCAGATTTTTACTTTTCCAAACTCATAGTCACTGTTAGGGAATACGTTTGCAGTGTATGAATTTCTCCATCTAAAATTTGGTTCACTTTTTTCTGTCGTTTTTTTTATTGTAATTTTCTGGAATACGAGGCGCTTGTTCCGTTATCTCAACGACTTGTTCTGTTGTCTCTACCGCATTATCATCGATTTCACAAAATGCTGCACCTGCATCAAAATCACCTTCAAGAAAAATCTGGTCTTCTTCATCTAGACACAAATCGTCTTCATCTTCGCTATTTTCCGCAGTAAGAAATTGCAATATTTCTTCTTCATTCAGGTTAAAAAATCTACGACGCTGGAAAGCCATTCTTCTAAAAAAATATTGTTACAACGTGCTATAGAATTCACATTCACCAAACTTACCAAAATGAATTAGCAAATCTAAGAACAAAAATCTTTCTCTTAAATATCACTTTTTTTAGCAAATTAGAAAACACGACCACTTCTCACAGCATAAAGTAAGTAAATAGAATACAACTGCTCAGTCACCTGATAAAGTTTGGGGAAGTCCCATTTTAGTTTTTTTAATATGCCAACTCTCACCACTATTAGCAGTTATTTCAAAATAAGTGTTGCCAGCACAAATGTTCCAAGATGTTCCAACATTTGTGTTGGGAACACTTATTTTGTCGTCAGTGTGAAAAGACTATTACATTCAAATTCATCAAACGAAAAGTTACCATTGACGACCACAGGGACACCCGTGCCCCTTTGCGTTTTTTTTTAAATAAATCTAGTTTTATTCTTGGAAATATCTCAAAACCGAATTTCAGTTTGTAGAATATTGTTAAATTAAACAAAATTTTTTAATTTGAAAGAAAGAGAAAATTTCGTCTATGATTTAGAGCAGTTTAAATATCCCGTTTACGGTATGTGCCAAACTTGCTTTTTAGCTCTTAAAAAAACATTTATAAAATTTTTTTTTCACACAAATTTTTTATAAATTTTAAAAACCCATCATTTAACTTTGCATTAAGCTAAAAATATCAATACTTTTAGTATTAGTTTATTTTTAACGCATATATTTCTTTTTGGGACACATATGTTCCCTGGTCGTCAAAGGGTTAAAGGCCAACTTTATTTGTTGTAATGAGTCGTTGGCAACTTCGTTCGTCTAGTAGGAATTAAGTCAACAGTGGAAACAACAACGCCCCTGTTGCAACAACAACAGCTACTACCACAACCGAGAGCACAACTCAACCTACGAACACTGTTCCATCATTACTTTCCTTAAGTTTTCCACCTGGTTTTGGACCGCAAACGCATTCGTCGCCCGGAAGTGAGAATACCATTACATAACCTACGTATAGCAGCTTAACCGCCATAGGAAGTGGAGAACAAGGAAATTATCTTAGGCAATATGTGAATGCATCGGTAGGAGCTGCTCAAGCCTCAATTATGAGAGAAGTACAAAATATGCAACTAATGCTGCCACAATTAATAAGAGAATCCATACGATCGGAACGAAACTTTTCCTTTGGAAATCAGGATAATCAGAACCACCAATAATTGACGACAACCAGCATTCTTGCCAAGCCGGTCCAAAACCCACCACAAATAAATCAGCAAAGGCAACCATATCAACCGCTAATGTTACCTTTCGCTCGTGAGGCTCAGAATTTTCGCCAGCCAATGTTTGATAATCAAAGACCACTACCTTTTCAGGATTTAGATTCGCCTCTACAAAACAACCCAGGTACAAAACCAATTACTCACAGTCAGTTGGAGAAATGGGGTTTAGCATTCGACAGGACGAATCGATCCTTTACCGTAGAAGACTGTGTTCAGAGTTGAATTGTTGAGGAGTGATTACAACTGTTCATGGGACGTGGTGATGAAAGGATTTCACCATCTAGTAACAGGAGCCGCTAGTACGTAGTATTGGTCATTCAGAATGAAATACCCAATTTGCAATTGGTTCACGTTTAAGTATCACATTATTCGAAAATTCCGAAACTACGAAAGCGATTTTGAAATTCAGCTCAGAATTATGGAACGGAGGCAACTACATAATGAATCGTCGGATGTTTTAATTACAGAAATTGGCAGGCTTTTAAATCAAATGAGACTCCACGTTGCAGAACACGAATTAGTCAAAATTGTAAAAGACAATCTGAAAGATAATATATCACAACTTGTTTTTCCAATAAGAATTGAGAGTTTAGACCAACTACTAGAAGAGTGTAAGAGGGCGGAAAGGAACATTGCGAAACTATCAGCTAACCGTGTACCCGCAAGAACCAGTTGTTGGATCTGAATTTAACCTATCTATATCTCGATTAACTTTTAATGCATTTTTATCAGCTTTGTGCTCTTCATAAATATCTTTTTCATTTGTAATTATATTTTCCTTATTATTATATATAACACACTTGTCACATTGATCTTTCTTTGGTTTATGAAAAGAAATATTAAATTCATTATTAAACACTTCTCGATAAATATGTATAGCCACTGGATTCGGATATAATTCAATATACAGGCTGTACAATCTATTTAAATTTAGACTTCCGTCAATATATTTTTTGCTAGAATTTGTTCGACAATAATGCGAATCAATTGTAAGGAAACTGAATATATGTTCTATGATTAATGGATAAAGTGTTAACAAAAAAAAGTAAAAGTATAGCCCATATACCAGCTTTAACGCAACTAACAAGCCAGCTATAACACAGGCATTTACACCATCAACTGTGTCATACATCAACAACCGCCAATGCCGTAAGTCAATCTTTTGTTCTCATTTGTAGTAATTTATATACATAGATATTACAATTAAAAGGTCAGTATCATGATCATATAGTGCTGGACTTAATCAGCGATAGGCCCGATTTAAAATTCCTGTTCGGAATTCGTGTCGAATTTAGTTTTGTATAGGGTGTACGGACACCTATTACCAGTTTTAGTGGAAGGTAGTTTTTTTGGTCATATGTCATATGTTTAAATGTAAGAGAATAAAATTTTTGATATAAGTTACTATAAAGACATGTGAAATAATAATAAAAAAAAATATTTTTTAACGTCTTTATAAAAATAATAAATTCAATTCGTGATATACATTAAAAATACATTTAGTATAAGAAAGGAATGTTTCGGAAGAACAAGCAGTGATCAAAAGAAAATTTTTGTTTTTGCTGTAATCCTAAGTATAAAGAAAAAGAAAGGATAAATTCTTCTGGTCGTACAACTAGTTGTTCTACAGCGCAAAGAGCACGCGCTAGTTTGCTATTACGGGTATTGATTCGTGTTGGACATTCTCACCCCAGGGCTAATTTCGTCTCCAGAAAATGGTTCCGGGATCATTTGTGACCACTATTACCAAGAATTACATTAAACTGCCTTACATATGTATGTGTTTTAGAACTAGTATACGACTTTGAAGTTTTATTCAGTTAATTTAATTGTATAATTATCTCATTATCTTAATAGGTTAGTTAGTATCATTTGGTTTCTTTATATATTCCTTTATATATAGAAATAAACTCGTTAATTTTTTATTGGAAATTAAATGTTTGCTTTTTTTATTTTTATCATGTTATAAAGAAACCTACTAACAAGCTTGATTAGAATAGCTATTATTATGATTTGAATTTAAGAGAAATTTGGTGTAAATCTATAAAAGTATGTAGAATCCTTTCCTTTCCCTATTACTTTCTCCTCCCCACCGATATTAATGCCTACTTGATAGAATTTAACCAAATGAATTACAATTACCAAAAGGAAAACATTTCTTGTTTTAAATCAAAATAAGTAAAGAACGAAATATGAAAAGATAAAAAATATTTTCTTGTTAAATCAAAATAAATAAATAACTAAATATAAAAAAAGATACTGAAATATTTTGTTAAATCAAAAGAAGTAAATAATCAAATAATAATATAAATAGAAATATATATATTTTTTTAAATCCAAAATGAATTACAACTACAAAGAAAAAGTACAAAAAAATATTCTCTTGTTAAATTAAAATAAGTAAATAACTAAATATTAATAGTATAGAAATATTGTTTTGAAGTCAAAAAGGAGAAGAACAAACCAAACAACTACTAGAAATGTAGAAATATATTTTGGTCTTAAATCAAACATAAGAAAACTAACTAAATATAAAAACAAACAAAAAAAGAAAATGTGTTATAAATACACAGTCATTTAGAAAATAATCAAGAATAAGGAAACAAGAAATATTATGGAAAATTCTCAAAGAATTCAGAATAGTAAAATGAACTAAGTATTAAAGTAAGAAAATTTGAATAATGATTTAGATAAGGAAGATTATATATAAGAAATTAAAAAAAGGAGGAAACGTGTTTAATAAAATAACAAGGTACAAACAAAATAAAAAAATGTGGAATTAACGGAATTAATTTATGGTTGGAATCGTAAGTGATATGGACATTATTACACTGCAGGCCTCGAATAATGTCATGGATGACTGGAATACGTCATATGTGGAGGGCATCCTGTTCAGGACTATTCCACCTTGTCCTGCGATCATCTCGTGTCAGGTGATACGTGATCAACGAATTTGACTTCGTCAATTTGACGTCCGTCCGAAATACTGTTTCCTGTTCTTTTTTCTTGTTTATCAAAATTATTTCGTTTTGCTATCTGCTATTTGCTATCTTTTTGTTCGTTTAGATTTATAAATCACACAGGCAGATGTAGCTGCAGTCGGTATAAAAAACTATTTTACAGCGGATTTAGCAGCAATTTAAAACATGTAATGTACATGGCCTAATCAGTGGAACACGCCAATTTCTACGCCTACTTTTTTCATTTATCTAAAACTCCTATTTATCATAATTTAAAACGTGGTAAGAATGTTCTCTTAACATGGAATATTAACCAAAATGTTCCCTAGGAAATTGAAGTGGAGCCCATACTACAATTGTGGAAATTATCTCACACACAATTTTCACACATATTCTTATGCTCTTCATTTAGTCGTCGATGAGAAAGCGACGAATGCACACGCGGCGGATGCTTATACTAGCGTTTTATTTGGTAACAAGGCCTTTTATGTTATCAAATATTTTTTAATTAGCATTATAATTAGAGTATTTATTTAATTAAAATTTTTTTAATTTACACACATTCTTCACAATAATAAGAATAGCTTTTAGCTCTTCGTTAATGAATGAATACGCATGCGCCGAAAGTATCACGGAACATGGGAAGAGATTATATAAAAGTAACACTATAATTTAAGTTACGAGTATATGGCAAAACAATATTTGCTGAGTAATCTAGTACACATATATAATTTTTATATTTCTTTTCATATAATCACCCTTATTCCAGTTGTCAACATGAATACAAAACGATATTGTTTGGCCTTGTTTACTTCAAATTGTTATTCCATATTGTCGTTATCGGATATTATCGATGACTGTCAACATAGAATTTGTATTCTACAAGAAAATTTAACGGCGATATTGTTTTGAAACGGCTTTGATTTTCATAACGACTTGACTTTATTTGAAATATACCTAAATGAAAAAACTGAAAAATTTTAATCAACAACTGCAACTCAGTTTGAAAAATTAGTGGATTTTGCAGAAGAATCCTTTTCTTGCAATGGGATTTCGCAGAGGTACTCTGCCAATTAATTTTAGAGAATAATGGGAAGAAATCTCAAGAGTTTTAATTTCTCTTGGCTCGCCGATACGTTTAGAAGATGGATGCCAAAAGGTAGGGAAACAATGAGCGAAAATAGTGGAACAAAAATAAAATTTCTTAATAGGTTGGGCGAGAATTGAAGTTTAAAGTACTCTAAAGTAACTTTCAAACCTTTAAAAAAAATTATACAATCATTAAAGCAATACACTGAAATTGGTGTTCACTTGCTGTCCGGTAGTTTAAATATATCGAATTTCTGTCTCAGAAGCTTTCGTTCTCATATGAGATTTTGTTTTCTTGCATTTTCATCACCACTCGAGTCTGAATTTATAACACAAGTAAAAACATTTCAACTTTTAATAAAATTTTCAAAATTAAAAAAAACCACAGCTGTTTCAAATATTTAGAGATGTGTGATTCATATGTTGACATAAACAATAAATCGTCAACGTCGTCGTCATCCTGTTATAGAATGCAAAAATGTTTGACGACGAATTGATGACGACGTCGAAACAAAATGACATTGACAATAAAATGACGGCGACGTTGACGACGACAATTGGAATAAGGGAGAATATTTGTATGTAGCGGGCGCTTATTGGTCTTAAATGGATGTTTCTCCTCCCAAAACGAAAAATATGTATATCACTATTGCGATACTAAAAGAAATTTTCGAACTGGTTGATTCATATAAAAAGCTTTCGCTGGATCTGCGTGTGATATGTACATACAAACAGACCTTAGATGCAAAGAGGCGAATTTTTGATTGTTCGTTATACGATATCAATCTACAAACGCAAAACAAAATTATAACGGACGTAACTACAAGTGCATGTATTTCTTAGTGCAAAAAAGATGGAAGAATATTGTAAAAAATAAATAGGTCTTGGTTGGGTAAAAAATAAATCAGTCCATATTATAAATAAAATTTTAGGATTTCAAAGAATATTTCAATGCTGTTGATTTATACTTTCCATTTGGTTAGGTTAGGTTGCACAGGCCACCAGCAGCAAGCAGCCGGCCCAGTTGGGTCCAGAAAAATCGGTTCTTTTGTGATGCCTAATATGGACAGTGAAAAGATTATCAGGCACGTTCTGCAAAGGAATTGAAATATGAAAAGTAAACTTTTAATTTTTGATGTTCTGGAAAAGTAGAGTATATTTGGATTGAATATTGATTGTAAAAAGAAGAGTGCAGAACAAGAAAAAATTTAAACTGAAGTGATTTCAATTGACTTCCACTTCAAAGTGGAATTTAGAACATACCGGTATCCCTCTATCCTTTGTTGTGGTCGGTGTTGAACCAACCCGTTTTTCGAATAAATTGGTTTATTCTTTTCAGATTGCATTCCGTAAGGTCTGCGAGTTCAGGTGAAAGGAGTTAACTGGATACATGAATCTGTGATAGGACAGAGCTAGGCAGTGACAGAGGAGGTGCTTGACGGTTTCTTGCTCCTCCTCATTTTAATGGCTTTTACAGAACTCATTGGAAGGGAGATTCAATATATTTGCATGGGCACCTATGAAACAGTGCCCTGTATACGTAGCTGATGTCGAGGGATCCCCAAGTACGATGGCAGTTTTAGCTCGGTTATATTGGGGCCAAGTTGATCTGGAGACTGCACAAGTGGATTCATTGAACCATTTAGATTGTGCTGTCGCTATGAGTTACTGCAGCATGAGGATTTTACAGCTCTTTAGTGGTGCTCCTACTAGTCGGACGGTGTCCCGTTCTTGCAAACGGGAGCCTTCCTTGCAAGCTTGTCCGCGATCATGTTGCCAGGCTCGTCTGCGTGTCCTGATAACCATATTAGATCCAGGTTGGAATGTGACGCCATGTCGTTTAAGGATGTCCGAAATTCCTTTACCAGTTCAGATGTATAAAAACCCGATAGAGCGTTCAGTTCAGCCTAATTATCGGTACATATTCGAATATCCTGCCTTAACCAGTTAACTGCCCATTCAATGACCGATATTTCGGCTGGAGTTATACTGCAATGATCTAATAGTTTAAAGCGCATCCGCTGTTGAAATTGAGAAATGTAAATGCTTCCTCCCATCCCTAAGCCTGATTTGGATCTGTCAGTGTATACCTCAAGTACTCCCCCTCGATACCGAAGATTATTAATTGTAGAGAGAGAGTATCTGAGATTGACACTACGAATCTTTTTTCCGGCATAAGGTAATCTATAAGTTCGGGAAGATTCTCAAACTGTCTAATAATAGTCGCATGTCCATCTCCTACTGATTTCCATGCTCCAGCGGCACTGAGTCTAACTGCCGAGTCCACGGCCAGTTGTTTGACCATTAAATCGGCAGGAAGCCAGTGTAACATTGTGAACAAGGCTTGATGGGGCAGTGTAAGGTGCACCTGTAATCATCTTGGCTGATGTTCGTAAAATTCTATCCATAATTTGGAGTAGGTGGATTTGCCTAACGCCGGCCACCAGACGACTGCTCCATATATTAGTATGGGCTTGACGACCATTTCAAAGACCCAATTGGCTGTTTTGGGGTTGATGCCCCATGTGTTGCCTATGGCCCTTTTGCAAGTATAGAGAGCAATAGCGGCCTTCGTTGCTCTTGCAAGTTCCAGGTTTATAATAGCTTAGAGGTTAGGACGATACGAAGATACTTCACATTGTCAGATAACCTAAGTGTGACTCCATTGAGAGTTGGTAAAGTGAATTACGGTATTTTGTATTTTCTCGTGAACAGTGCCAGCTCCGTCTTCATTGGCTTGACGTTGAGGCCAATAGAGGTACACCATCCAGTAATGTGACCAAAAGCTGATTGTAGACGATGCGAGATTGTGTCTGGGTATTTACCCGACACGACTACTGCAACGTCATCTGCGTAGGCTACTGATTTAAATCTCTTGGAGTCTAATTCCATCAGCAAGGTTTCACAAGATTCCAAACGTCAGCATTCGTTGGGTTTAGCTCTAGCAGACCATAAAACAGAAGCAGTTCTGAATAGCAGTTGAAAGAAACCATTAGGCTATATATTGGCACGAGTATCATATTATACAAGGAGTGTCTAAAATACCTTGGAGTCATAATTGAGAGTAGTCTGTCTTTTTATGAGCACTTGCAGTATATTATTCCAAAGCACCAAAAACTTGCTTAGCGCTGTCTGAGATCATGCCGAATACAAGAAGCCCCAAATATCTGCGGAGGAAATTGCTCACTAGTGTAGTGAGGAGCATTACCCTATATGCATTCCCTATATTGTCAGACGTACTGAGATATTCTACATATGTGCGGCTGATATCCCCTGTGTATAGGCTGGCTGCCCTGCAAGCATGTAGCGCATTCCGAACTGTATCGGACGAGGCCGCTTTTGTAATTCCCGGCATGAAACCCATCGAGCTAGAGGCCGTGCCGAACGGTACGGATGGTGTGACTGATTTGTGCCTACGAAAGTGGCAATAACGATGGAGAGCGACTGACAAGGAAAGATGGACATACTTACTGAGACCTGACATGGATACATGATTGTCAAGGGGACATGGTGTCTTAAACTTCTTTGAGTGGACGTGGTTATTTTAGGTCGTACTTGTATCGTTTCGGGCATGACACTGTTCCGTTTTGTCCGAGTTCTGCTGGTAATGTCGTAGAAGATGTCGAACATATGTTATTCATATGTACATATGTCTACGTTTTGATAGTGCGAGGGATTATTTAGACCGGACAACATCCGTAGTTCCAATCATGTTGGAATTTTTGTACAACTGGACGTGTGTATGTAATTTTGTGAAGTTGGCATGCATACATATATGTATACATATGTATGCATTTTCCACAAAAAGTTTTTTAATTTTATAAATCTTTAAAAGCAAAAACCAATTGAGTGTTCATGAATGCGCTGTACAAAATTTTTGCTTTTTTTTAATAATATAATACAAGATCAAGCAAAAGCACATTCTGAAAATAAGTTTCAATTAAGAGTTCTTCTGCTGCATTGTGGATTCCATTCTATAGCATTACGGTTGACGTGGCCCTGATTGGGCTCTGATGCGTGCGTACCCGGAGTGGTGTATTCGAGATCCTATAGGGCCAAACAACTCTTAATATCCTCCTTAGGCATTCGTTGGTGAAAACTTGTAAAGTGTTCACATTTTTAGTAGCCATACTCCACGTTTCGCATCCATATAGTATTGATTTCACACACAAGCTGAAAATTTTGATTTTTGCGTTGGTGGAGATTGATGATATCCAGTTTTTGCCGAGATAGCCGAATGATTGACGGGGTCTCATGGCGTGATTTGAGACGTCATTAGAAGATCCGCCAACTGATGTTATAATACTGCCTATGTGGCGATATTGTGGATATGGAATGCATCTATTCTTCGCTTAAGATATATTTATTTTAAGACATGCTTTTGGATCTTCTCCCTCACCGCTTTGAAGATTTCCATAATAGCAATAACTAAGTTAAAAAATAAGTGCGATAGGATACAGCCCTGTCCTACACCAGCTCTAACGGAAACTTTATCGCTCACAGGGTTTTGTTGAAGTATGCGAAGATTTGCGCTTCTGTACAATTTTTCAATGATTTCAATTATTTTCTTCTGTACACCTTTGCAAGTGGGTGCTTTCCAGATGGCAGTGTGGAAAAAGGTGTCGAAGGCATTATCGATATCGATGAGTTTAGGATCGCCATTCCACTGAAAGTTCAATTGTAATGAAATTTTTTGTCGAGGGAGCCGACTAGCTTCTATATTTCTTGAGTTGGTAAGCTCACCATTGCGTAACCGTTTTGAAGAGATGAAGTTCCTGCTAGGAAGCTTTTTCGTTATTTTATGTAAGTCGCGGGTTTTGCCTGATGCGGCTGCTGTTTGAGCTGCTTCTAATGCAAGGTTTTTATTAAACTTCTCAATAGAGCTGAAGTGGTCCTGAAATCTGGAATTCGTATGCAATTTATGGTATCGTTTAGTTGGCTCTTTATCTCTTTTCTCCTGCTTATAAGTTTCATTGTATCGTCTATCGGGTGCTTTATACCCAGCATCACATATAACCTCGTCAAGTAGGCAATATAACCGTTAGCATCGTTTGATTTTTGTACATCAAACTTCCTGTGGGTTGCAATTCTTTTTCTCCCAGCTGCAACTTTTAGTCGGATGGTACCCACAAAGAAATGGTGGTCGATGGATCAATATAAGAGGGCACGCGTCCTGCTAATGGCGATGTGGTCTATTTGTGGACTATTTTGTACTGGCTCACCAATTTCGGTCAATCTTATTTAGCATAGCTCGTTCTCAATTATACATAGTTATCATTGCCCACTTGATTGTGAAGTCACCTATAACCATTAAGTTATATTGGCAAGATAGTTATAAAAATTCTTCTTTAGTCTCTGCGGTTTCAGTGGGTGCATAGCATTATGTTCAAGTGATGTTTCGTGGTCGAGTTCGATAATTCTGCCAGAGTGTGCGTGCCAGGTAATCAACGTATTTCGGGCTTCTCTATTTAGTAATATCCACACTCCACTAGATCATGGTAAAACCATCAGATATTGAGAATGTCTAGAGAGTTCGGCCATCTGGTTTCGCAAAGCCCAAGGAAGACATGGTTCTAGTATTTTTCCTGTACAAGTTTCGCAGAATCTAGAAGCATCTTGAGGTTTCGTTAATCAGTTGGTTTAATATGAATTGGGCTTAAGCATCTGATCTTGGTGATGGGGCTGTCAGCAATGCCGCCAGGTAGTAGTGAAGGGAGTGCCTTATGAAATGCTTCAACTAGAGGATTCTTCAGATTTAACGGCAGATTACTCATCAATCATGTTACCATATATTCACACTAAACTTTATCATCCAGGCACACATATTAATAGATTGAAATACAACAAAAAAATATCTGAGTGCCTATTGCAGTCGATGCATATATTAGAAAAAATCCAATATTTATTGAAACAAAATAATAACTATCTATAGTACATATTTGTTTTTAAATTCATTCAGACACAAAAAGCAGATACTTACAACTATTAACAACATGTAGGAAGCTTAAAACGACAGCAAAAAAAATTTCTTTTGGTATATAAATAAAAAATTTTATGTTTTAAACATTACATAAAATTATACGTGGTAAAGTTGAAAATATTAAATCAATAGCTTTATTTAATATTAAACTTTTAAGGCCTATCAAATGTTTATTAAAGGTTTATGAAACAGTTTTACATACAAAATTTGTTTCGTAAACCTATTATACACTTTTGATAAGTATTATAAATAGGGGGGTTAATATTTTCATTGTTTAAAAGCATCAATAAGGAACTCTTTAATATTATAAAAAAAGTAATAAAAAAAATACTTTCATTTACAAGATCTGGCCCATTTTCTGGCCACAAAACCGATTGTATGTAATAGTTCGAATCGTTATAGAATTCATTTGAATTTATTAACTACTACAAACGCGTCGATTCAGAATCTAAATCTTCTGATACATCAGCCAATGCAATATTGTTGTACATGTTGCTTGCATGAAAAAGTTTTGGCATTTGAGAAGATTGAATAAATTCGGCACAGCCAGCTGAATTATTTTTAAAGTGTATATTTATTCTAAAAAGAGCTTCTAATAAGTCATGCTGCATTCTGTTGCGAATGTTTTCAATGTTACCATCATCAAGCAGAAAAATATCATATGTCAATATGTACATGAATTTCAATACAAAAAAGAAAAACCAAATAACAAGATTTGCAATAACTAGAGTACGCGTAGTAATCGAAATTCGTCCGCCAGATTAAAAGTATAACTATTGTTACAAAATTCAAATGTAGATTCAAATTTAACGGACAGAAAAATACAGCGATTATTAAACACAGTTTAATCAACCGTGTGTGTGCAAATTCGGCAGCACTCAAATTAAAACTAACGGAAATAGAACATTCAGGAAAATTCTAGAAACATCAACGAGAATATACAAAATTGTTCAAGAAATCTGTATGAAAAATCTTCATAGCAATTGTAAACAAAGACTAACGACCTCGGTTGGATTACGGCTAAAATTTACATAAAGTTGGTTAGTTGATTCGCCATCCACATTACAAATTTGCTACTGCCATCTACACGTCGGGGCCACAACAAAGCTGAATAACAACGCAGGCTTACACAAGCAAGCTTATTGTCATGGTGAAGATTTTTCTACTAGGTTCGAGAACCTTAACAGTCAACAGGGATAAAAGTCGACACTGCAAGGCACAAACGAGTCAGTCTTGTCTAAGCTACGGGATGGTGAACTTTGTGTATAGTTTAGTTGTGAAAAAGCTTTGAGGTTTAAACAAACGTTAATAAGCAAATTACTTTGTGTATTTTAGTAATCAGTTCGAAGCTGTCAAAGAGCACAAAAGAAAAATGGCGAAAAATTGTATATTCACATGTGTGTTTGGTTGCATTTTCTGCTCTATTAAGAATTTTGGATCTTGTTACGTGACCAACTCCCGATTGCTGTCTTGCCGGCCCTGCTAGCTACTGGCGGCTGCCTCTCTGGGGGGTGTTCTCAACCCGCAGCTCCGAGGTACGCACAAAATAAATTTTGGAACATTTGCAACAATAAAAAAAAAATAATTCTGTACATAACTTACGTTTACAACCCCGACATACCTTCATAGGGAGGTAGCTGGTGACCTCCAAACACCCTTACCCAACCGTGGCCGCAGTGACTCTGAAGATTATGTTGCTACGGACCCCTAAACCCGTCCTTCATCACCCTATCTGCTCACAACAATCCCATAAAAAAAACTTACTCAGGTATATTCATTTTTTTATTTTTACTTAATAATACATTAGTTTATTCTTATTAAAACTATCCTTAAATTCACGTCTATAATAATCTTTACATCCAACAGAAAGAACACAGAAATACTTATCGCAGATTTCTAGAGCTCGAATCGTTTTGGGATAATTATTTTCCTTATTCTTATCGCTTATACACGGCCTAAAGGAGCTCCCTGAGGACGGTTGGACGACAACCAAAGCTGATATATATGTACGTCGCCAATAATTTTTTTATTCTACCGTTTTTCTCAGCCCTAAAATCACGATGTATTTATATATATAAATTTTTATTTACTTTCTGCTATTCGTTTCTTTTTTTTTAACTTTTATTTTTTTCCCGGAAGGATATGAACTTATGGACTAAACACTCACGATAACACACAGATCCTTTCACGATACACTTAAATACAATTAACCTAACCTCAATTACCTATCTTTTGTTTGAATTTTTTTTAAATTAAATATGGCTTTCTTTTATGACATGGTAAGTATTTTTTTCTGTTTTTTTATAATAACTTGAATATTGTTTTCTTGTTGCTTTTCTTGTTTTTGTTCCTTTTTTTTCTTATATTAAACTAGGATTTCTGTATATCATTTGCCTGTTTTGTGATGTGACAGTTTCTTTCTATCCTATTCTCCGTGCCTTTTTGCTTTCCGGGCTTAGAGGTTCTTTTTGTAATTTTCTACAAGCCTACCTGGTATGACCACATACAAATTTTCTGCCTGGGGGGATTATCCTGGGGACTGTACCTTCTTTTTGGCTTGGCTTTCCTTTTTCCACTTCCAGCTCTTACAGGTTTACCAGCTGTATCAAGAATATTATCAAAATCTTTGACCTCTCTTTTGGGACTGGATTACTTACGTAGGCAGTTTTTTTTGTTTAATTGGAACACTTGGGTTACTTTAAAACAAAATGCTCACTAAGGTTTGGGTTTTTTTCAAGTGTCTATACTATATATTTTTTTGTATTATTTTTATTTAAAACCTTCACTTGGACGACTGACTTGTTTTTGCTCGAAAGTTCCACACCACATTCAAATCCTGTTTTCTATTTTCTGGCGTCTATACTGACGCTAGCCTACGGGATCTATATATTTATTCTGGAAAAATATAAATTTTTCCCTCCAAACCCTTGTTCTCACATGCTCAGATCTATATACATATATATAATTGTGTATACTGATGTATTTTTTTAATTATATATACATACATATATGTCTTCAATAAATAAATATCCTAACTCTATGCACGATATACATATATCCTATATATATATATAGCATATTTCTCCTCTTCCTTAATCCTGTATTTTCCTGCGCATTTCTATTCGTCCGATCCCTTACAAATTATATCCCACATATCCTGTTCTTACCAAGTCCACAGCATTTTCAGCACGCGTGCTTATCCAGTCATAAAATTCAAATCTAAATATTTCAAAATAAACCGCTATTTTACTATTTTGTTATTTTTATAGCCCTCGTACGCAAAGTAGCGTTGCCAAAAACAAAAATGTAAACATTAATATTAACTGAACACAGCTCACGCACACACAAACCTAGACAAACGACATTCCCATTGACAGCTGCAGCCACAACATTCAATTAATACCACATGGTAAGTATTGTTCTAATATATTCTTATTTAATTGAATATATACAGGTATTTCATTCCTCGTGACCAGGTAGGACACTTATGGGCCGGCAAAAACACAAGAAAGATTATGGTTTGTATCGTTCCTACTCTTTGAATTGCAATTTACTTAAATCTATTTTCTTCCCTTTCAGGTTTTCTTTTCTTATTTCAGGATTACCTACTAACAAAACTCCTAACTCTAGAACACAACACAATAAAAACTAACAATTCTAACCCCACGCTGAAAAATTTCAATTGCTGGGACCCGGGCAGGACTTGGTCACTCCATCGCATCTCATCAGCTCCTCCCTATTTACCAAAACCAAATACACAATAAAACTTTGTGCACCGGGTCTGAGTTGGTACCTGTCAGAGTCGGTCCCACTTTTTTTAAATCTAAATTTCGGACTCGAGGATGTAGTTATGATTTTTCCTCCTCCCGACGTCGCCCCATTAAGGTACCCCACGCAAATTTTTTTTCGTTCCATTGCGATTCCCCGCAACAAAACTCCGTGGTCGATAATGTAAACAGCGGGAACGGTGTGCGGGTCTGTGGTTCCATCTCTTCTTTCAAAACGCGGGGAACCCCCACACCCTGATGTGTCATCCGCCGGGCCTGATCATTCAAATACTTTTGTTTTTGTTATACACATTTACCGACGCCTACTCTGCTATATAGCCCCTGCAAACATATGTCCGAACATACCTATTACCACTGATTATTTGTGATTGAGAAAATTTACTAATCACGGACGGGTCTCCTATTTAGCTGGTTCCTACCCCTCCACCGTACATTCCTAACCAGCGATGAGGCTTTGTCACCATCTACCTAAAACTCTAATTGTCGACTTCTGCCTTTTACCGTTGAAAACGCATAGTGACTCCATAGTTGCTACTGATCCTTCCGCATCATGTAATTGGTCCCCGACCAATTGTAGTGCTCTTTGGCACAAAATTGCAATGCTTCAAATATAAAGCGGCTGTAACTTCAGAAAGTTATTAAAACAAGTTTTTGTACTACGTTTGTATGTAACATATAGTCATTTAAATTTTATTTTTACAAAAAAAAATGTTTTTTTCTTTACCAGGATCTTTTACTATTTTCAATGGAAATGCCAATATACCTCCTCTTCGGATTACGATTTTACTTTCTGATGGTTCACATCTCGATACATTTTCAACTGAAAAAGTTTCGAAACACGTGCCTCGATTTTCACTGTACTTCAGAAACTTATTACGGGAAGTAATATTACGCTCTATGATATAATCGCCTTACTTTGTGAATCTTATTTCTTTTCTCTAAGGTACTTCGAAGAATTTCCCCGTGTCATATTTTACACAATACAGAACACTCATTATCCTCTATTGCACGCAACATATAACAGAAATATAAAAAAGGGACATCACAAAGCTTGAGAAAAATATCACAGATGTTTCTTAAACTAATATTGCCCCTACTAATCCGATACGTACTTTTGAGCTTACTAACTATATCACAGGTATCTATTAATATCTCAGATTACTAGCACGCGGCGTATGCTTAGACTTACGAGGACCAGTCATATTATATGGCTTTGTCTAATCGTCGGGCCTGTCATTCATTCCGATCGGAATGGTATTATGTGACATGGTTGTATGTTTTATAATTGTTATTGCACACCCCTTACATCATCTAAATCCTGATATCTTTCGAGTGATATATTCCCAGTGCTTTGCCTTGCAAGCTCTCTAGCTCGTACATATTATTTCCTACAGGCCTAACTACTCGACATTTTAAAAATTTCTTGCAAAATTTTGCACTGACGTTTTTGCTAAAATTGCTAAGTATTGTATTTCTCCTAAAAACTTCTTGCCCGGGGAAAAACTTCGTGTTTCTCGCCCCTCGATTATATCTCTCCGCGCTTCGATTATAGGCTTTCTGCATGTTTTCTTTGATTTTCTCTCTCATCATTTCCATTCTTTCATTTCGATCGAGTTCTAATATTTCGTGGTCGGTGAGAGACTGCAGTTTTCTTCCGAGCTTATAATCCGCGCCGCTGGTGTACATATGATACCCGAAGAGCGCGAAAAAAGGTGTAACACCTGTCGCTGAGTGAAGGGCAGTTCTTAGCGCACTCTCAATTTCCGCTAAATATAAATCCCATTCCCGGTGATCTTTTTCTAGATAGGCCCTAACTGCTGATAACACCGACTGATTAACTCGTTCGCTGGCATTACTTTGAGGCGAGTATATGGCGGTTTTGATATGTTGTATTTTATACGTTTTTATTAATTTTTCAAAATTTTTCGCAACGAACTGACCCGTTGTCGCTGTGGATCACTTCTGGTACTCCGAATTTTTGAAATATTTCGCGAATAAGAAATTCTATTACATTATTTGTGGTTGCCTCTTTCATTGCCTTTAAAAAGGTGAACTTTGTAAAGTGGTCGACGACAACAAAAACATAGCAATTGCCTTTCTTAGAGCGTGGATACTTCCCCATGAAATCTATGTAAAGCTTTTGAAAAGGCCTATCAGTCACTACCTGTTTCCCTATTTCCGGTTTAAGATTTGCATTGCATGGTTTTGTTTCTTTGCAGATTTCACATGACGTAACAAACGTCTTTACTTGTACCGCCATTCTGGGCCAGTAGAAAAATCGTTTAAGTCTTTCTATTGTTTTTGTCACTCCCCCATGCGCTTTCGTTTGCGATAAGTGGGCGTTTTCAATTAAAGGCTGGGTAATCGTAGCAGGTATCCATAGTTTCCACTGGCTCTCTTCGCTCAATGGATCAAAATGCGTTTTTTTATATATCAACCCATTTTCTACTTTCAAGTCCGGTAATGTTTTAGGATTTTTCTCAATATTTGCAACTAGCGCTAAATATTTTCGCTCTCAAATTCTGTGGTTTCGAACCCTAAAATATCTGTAACGTTATATATATTGATCTCGTCGACGGTCGGCAACCTAGACAACATATCTGCGACAGTGTTTTCTGAACCTTTCCTATGCTGTATTTCAAAGTCAAAAGATTGTAGTTGTAAAGACCACCTCGCCAACCGGCCTGTCAAATCTTTCAGGGACATTAGCCATTTGAGACTAGCGTGATCGGTTACGATCGTAAATGGCATCATCTCCACATACTGTCTAAACTTCTTCACGGCAGCCAAACATTCCTTTTCTGTGACTGTGTAATTTCTCTGGCTAGAATTTAACTCCTGAGAAAAGAATGCAATTGGATTTCCCTCATTATCACTATTTATTTGATACAAAACGGCGCCTATACCATAGTCGCACGCGTCACACTGTATGAAGAAACGTTTTGAAAAATCTGGGTGGCGAAGCACAGGTGCCGATGTCAGTGCCTTTTTTAAATTTTCAAAAGCTGAGATCGCCTCAGGAGTCATCACAAATTTTTTGGATTTCTTCAACACATCTGTTAAAGAAGCTGATATCACCGAGAAATTTTTTATAAACCGGCGATACCATCCGGCGGTACCCAGGAAACTTCTCACTTCTCTTATTGACTTTGGCACCGGTATTTCGCGTATCGCTTTGATCTTATCGGGATCAGTTTTAAGCATACCTCCTCCAATTATGAACCCCAGATATTTCAGTCGCTGGAAACAGAAGTGCGATTTACTCAATCCTATTGTTAAGTTTGCCTTTTTCAAACATGTAGCCACTTCCTCTAACAATTCCAAATATCTGTCGAAATCATTTGATATAATCAGTAAATCATCCAGATATATAAAAACGTTGTCTTTTAGATTTTGCGGTATAACTTTGTCCATTAGTCGGCACAATCCTTGAGCGGCGTTGCATAGCCCGAATGGCATTACTCTAAATTGATAAAGCGGCCTTCCCGCGACTGTGAAAGCCGTGTACGGTCTACTTTCTGGTTCTAGCTCAATCTGCCAGAAGGCATATTTAAGGTCGACGCTACTTATAAAATAAGTCTCATCAATTCTACTCAGTATACCATCTATGTTCTGCAGGGGATATGCATTTTTCACCGTTACATTGTTTAATTTTCTTGCGTCGAGACAAAATCTGTTCTTCCCTGGTTTACGAACGATAGTTGTCCTATTGCTCCAGGGACTTTCGCTGGGTTCAATCACGTTAAGTTCTAGCATTTTGTCGATTTCTTTATAAGTGATTTCTTGAACTGCTGGAGAAATAGGATAAAATCTATCTTTAATGGGTTCTGTGCCCTCTACTAATTTTATACTGTGTTGCTCTAACGTGGTCTTGCCTAATACTTTAGCTTCAAAAGTATCGAATTTTTGTATAACTTCTTCTAATCTTTGTTTTTTCTCTTCACACAACTCATGTGGTTCTAATTTATATTCAGCCTTCTCGTCTACAACGTCATCTACAATCTTTCCTATAGCCACTTCCTCCACAACTGTTAAATCTGGAGCCAATTGAAAAGTACGCCAAAAATCTATGCCTAAATATAAATTCTGTTCCAAATCAGGACAAAGATACAGAAGAATATTTTTCTTTTGATCTTTGTACTTTATGGTGGCATTTACTTTAGCCAATATTCTATGCTGTTGACCACTGGCGGTTTTGACATTCGAGAATATTGGTGTAATTTTTAGATCTAATTGCTCGACTACTTCTCTGCACCTTTTACCTAGAATACTCACAGATGCTCCGCTATCAAGTAAACCTGACAAAATTTTACCTTCTAACTCAACTTCTACATAAATCCTATTATCGCAATTCCTTTTATCTATTCTATTAATCGATTCTATAATCACTTTTTTTCTATCCCGTTTCTGTTTATATAATTCCCTGATCATTACAATTCTTTTAGTTAACGGCTTCTGTTGATCTACTGTATCAAATATATTAGAGCGAATTTGGTTGTAATATTCCTGTCTTAATTCTAGTGGCATATAATGTCTTAATTGTGGCAAATTGCTTCCGACATTTTCTGTGTCCTTTTTTAAATTTGGTTTTGCTTTATCTGTCTCATTTATTGGTTTTCCATAGCGGGATTTTTGTCGATTCCCGCTCGCTTCTACGTCCCTCATCAGGTTTTCCCGTTTGCAGTCTGGACATTTCGGCGCAGTTATATTTGGCTTACCACATCTACAGCAAAATAAACATCTTTCGGCTGCGTCGCAATCTCTAAATCCATGACCTGGGCCTTTGCAGTTCCAACAAGTGAGTGTGGATTTTTGCTGGGTGATTTTAAGTGCAGATACTTCTTCGAACTGATTGTCTTCTTCCGCACTGTCGTAGCATACTTCGTTTACACTCTTTAGCGGTCGCTGTAGTGGTGGGCCGTTTCGTATATCTCTCCTTGGGAAGTTGCGTTCCGCTTCTAAGCATTCTATCCGTAATTGCTCTACAGATGAGACGGTAATCGGATAAACAATTCTTGCTACACTATCTCTTACATTTCTTTTTAGAATTTTTATCATATCATACTCTGGAATGGGCTGCACTAGTCGGGACCGAAGTTTACACATCATGTGGAAAAATGTATCTAGCGATTCATTTGGCTGTTGCTTTCTCTCTACTAAATCGCGCATTATTTCAAAATTCGACGTCGTGGTACGGTATTGATTGTTTAGTTCTGATTTGAGCGTCGGCCACCGCATGACACCATGAGTTCTAATCAGAAGCCAATACCAATCTTTCGCAGCGCCTGTAACCAGGAGGTGGAAATCTCTCAAAATCTCATCCCACTTTATACCATAATGACCTTGAAGGTGCTCAATTCTAAAAATAAAATCCTCCACACTCAAATTACTACTATTACCATCAAACAGAATTCCCCACTTATCAATGCGTACAGTAATTTTTTCAGAAGACCCCACAGTGTTTGCAGCGATCGCGCCGGGGCTTACCCTATTTTCGCTACTACCTGCAGCACTCAAACTATTTGCCAAGTTGTTCCCACCTTGCAGTGGAACATTTCGATTATTTTGAAACAGATTTTGAAGTACTGATCTACTATCATTTTGCCCCCCTATGTTTCTATTCCAATTGTCTATATTACCATTTGGGGAGTTTTGGAAGAATTGCTGTGGCTCTACTGAATCCTGAGTCCGTAATCCTGCTTTTGAAAGTTCCCCTACAGCTTTCGTTAATTCGCTGACGGACTTCCTAATTTCGCTCAGTTCATACTGGACCATTTTCTTTAACCTTTCTTCGAATACTCTTTGTGACGTTTGATCTAACACCCCCTCCCTAGCTTCTGACCTTATTGGTACATTTTGCCCACTAGTAGATGGAGCTTGACTGTGGTTAATAGCTTTACTTGCGGTTGCGTTCGCTGTGTTGCCTGGTTGTGTGTGTTTTGTGCAAATCGTGGCCGACAAATCTTTAATGTTTGAGTTTTCGCTTGCCATTTTTGCATCAAAATTTTTATACTTGGGTTGCTTAGGTTGAACTTCAAAAGTACTATTTAATTCTACCTGTTGCCTATCACGTTTTCTCTTATTATCTTGTGCCCTAGCTTCCCTATTCATTACTTATTTAAAACTCACAAAAAAATAGTTGGTGTGAGCCAGAATGCTGGTGAAATACGGACACCACAAGTGTAAACAAAATTTTAGATATTTCGAACTAATCTAAATAAAACCGATTAATTCGACATGCACACTAAATATATAAAGCAATACTAAATAAATATATGTAAATAAATTTCTAAATCGTTAGCCGAATAATTAAATAAATAACTATAATTAAATAGATAAATAAATAAAAATAAATAAAAGAATGGCTAAATAAATAATGCAATACGTATATCAAGACACACGAAACAATAAGTAATAATACACAGAAAATCAATAAATAAATATAAATTCTAAATATAATGTAAATGACTAAATAAGTAAATAATGAAATAATCGAAAAAAAAATAACTGAGTATATAAATAAATCATTAATAAATAAAATTCAATAATACAAAAAAGATCAAAACATAAAAAATAAATAAATAAATTATCAAGATTTTACTACGATAAAAATTTAAATGGTTAATGATAATAATTGTATTTGTTTAAAATTTTTTAAAAAATCTCTCAATATCAATATTTCAAATTTGGTAATAATTCGTTTCTATCTCTTTATCTGTTTACTGGGATTGTTGTTCAGCGGTGGTATGTCGGTTTATAATTAGTTTCTTTATATTGAGAGCTATGTCGGTGTGCCGGTCAATCAAATACTACTATGTACCGAGGAATCTTGAGTCGTTTTGTATGTGCTTCGCAATTATATTAAATGGTATCATTTACGAAGGCCAGTCCATGAAGCGAGTCGACGCAACGGACCTCCAGCACTAAGCTAGAGCGGCTGACGAACTACCTCTGAACTGCTCCACCTACAAAACTTTACTGAATCTACTCTATTTTGAAGAACTACGAAGAGGCTTGATCGGTTAGCATGAACTTTGTTCCTTGCTAAGAACTTCTTCCTTCTTCGCTTGAATTGGTCGTAAAGAATTTATTTTAACCCAAATAGCAATTGAAATTATTCGCACAACTGTCTTTTTGGTCTCTGCCAAAAACGGATACGACTTCTTCAACTAACTTTTAGATCTCCACGCACTCTTACGTTTGTCTATTTGGTTTTTAAACTAATATTCTATAGCTACGTGTTTCGATCTCATACACGAATCTAACATCTCTTCTTTTAGTTTGGGCGCCATATTCTGTTACGTGACCTACTCCCGATTGCTGTCTTGCCGGCCCTGCTAGCTACTGGCAGCTGCCTCTCTGGGGGGTGTTCTCAACCCGCAGCTCCGAGGTACGCACAAAATTTTGGAACATTTGCAACGATAAAAAAACTTACGTTTACAACATAACTTACGTTTACAACCCCGGCATACCTTCATAGGGAGGTAGATGGTGACCAACAAACACCCTTACCCAACCGTGGCCGCAGTGACTCCGAAGATTATGTTGCTACGGACCCCTAAACCCGTCCTTCATCACCCTATCTGTTCACAACAATCCCATAAAAAAAACTTACTCAGGTATATTCATTTTTTTATTTTTACTTAATAATACATTAGTTTATTCTTATTAAAACTATCCTTAAATTCACGTCTATAATAATCTTTACATCTAACAGAAAGAACACAGAAATACTTATATATAAACTGCTTACAAATTCACAAAAACTATTCACTATACCTAAATTTATTTCCTTCTAGAAAAAAAATCGATAAATCAATTTAACCTTCGTGAATTCTACCTATATAAGTATATAGCAGATTTTTAGAGCTCGAATCGTTTTGGGATAATTATTTTCCTTATTCTTATCTCTTATACACGGCCTAAAGGAGCTCCCTGAGGACGGTTGGACGACAACCAAAGCTGATATATGTATATGTACGTCGCCAATAATTTTTTTATTCTACCGTTTTTCTCAGCCCTAAAATCACGATGTATTTATATATATAAATTTTTATTTACTTTCTGCTATTCGTTTCTTTTTTTTTAACTTTTATTTTTTTCCCGGAAGGATATGAACTTATGGACTAAACACTCACGATAACACACAGATCCTTTCACGATACACTTAAATACAATTAACCTAACCTCAATTACATATCTTTTGTTTGAATTTTTTTTAAATTAAATATGGCTTTCTTTTATGACATGGTAAGTATTTTTTTCTGTTTTTTTATAATAACTTGAATATTGTTTTCTTGTTGCTTTTCTTGTTTTTGTTCCTTTTTTTTCTTATATTAAACTAGGATTTCTGTATATCATTTGCCTGTTTTGTGATGTGACAGTTTCTTTCTATCCTATTCTCCGTGCCTTTTTGCTTTCCGGGCTTAGAGGTTCTTTTTGTAATTTTCTACAAGCCTACCTGGTATGACCACATACAAATTTTCTGCCTGGGGGGATTATCCTGGGGACTGTACCTTCTTTTTGGCTTGGCTTTCCTTTTTCCACTTCCAGCTCTTACAGGTTTACCAGCTGTATCAAGAATATTATCAAAATCTTTGACCTCTCTTTTGGGACTGGATTACTTACGTAGGCAGTTTTTTTGTTTAATTGGAACACTTGGGTTACTTTAAAACAAAATGCTCACTAAGGTTTGGGTTTTTTTCAAGTGTCTATACTATATATTTTTTTGTATTATTTTTATTTAAAACCTTCACTTGGACGACTGACTTGTTTTTGCTCGAAAGTTCCACACCACATTCAAATCCTGTTTTCTATTTTCTGGCGTCTATACTGACGCTAGCCTACGGGATCTATATATTTATTCTGGAAAAATATAAATTTTTCCCTCCAAACCCTTGTTCTCACATGCTCAGATCTATATACATATATATAATTGTGTATACTGATGTATTTTTTTAATTATATATACATACATATATGTCTTCAATAAATAAATATCCTAACTCTATGCACGATATACATATATCCTATATATATATATAGCATATTTCTCCTCTTCCTTAATCCTGTATTTTCCTGCGCATTTCTATTCGTCCGATCCCTTACAAATTATAGCCCACATATCCTGTTCTTACCAAGTCCACAGCATTTTCAGCACGCGTGCTTATCCAGTCATAAAATTCAAATCTAAATATTTCAAAATAAACCGCTATTTTACTATTTTGTTATTTTTATAGCCCTCGTACGCAAAGTAGCGTTGCCAAAAACAAAAATGTAAACATTAATATTAACTGAACACAGCTCACGCACACACAAACCTAGACAAACGACATTCCCATTGACAGCTGCAGCCACAACATTCAATTAATACCACATGGTAAGTATTGTTCTAATATATTCTTATTTAATTGAATATATACAGGTATTTCATTCCTCGTGACCAGGTAGGACACTTATGGGCCGGCAAAAACACAAGAAAGATTATGGTTTGTATCGTTCCTACTCTTTGAATTGCAATTTACTTAAATCTATTTTCTTCCCTTTCAGGTTTTCTTTTCTTATTTCAGGATTACCTACTAACAAAACTCCTAACTCTAGAACACAACACAATAAAAACTAACAATTCTAACCCCACGCTGAAAAATTTCAATTGCTGGGACCCGGGCAGGACTTGGTCACTCCATCGCATCTCATCAGCTCCTCCCTATTTACCAAAACCAAATACACAATAAAACTTTGTGCACCGGGTCTGAGTTGGTACCTGTCAGAGTCGGTCCCACTTTTTTTAAATCTAAATTTCGGACTCGAGGATGTAGTTATGATTTTTCCTCCTCCCGACGTCGCCCCATTAAGGTACCCCACGCAAATTTTTTTTTTTCGTTCCATTGCGATTCCCCGCAACAATCTTTTCCTTATTTGCTTTTGAAACTTGTTAAATTGTGATTTTTTTGTAGTGTAAAAAAATTTTGACAGCTGCGAACCCAAAAAAAGTTCGCTACTAACTGTATTATTCCACCATTCTTGAACCAATACTTACATAAGTGAATGTACGTGTATTTTTAGCATTTGTAGTGGTGTCAATTTTAAGATCCTTTTAATCTTTTAGTACTGAGCCGATTTGAATAATATTTAGTCGGGTCACTAAAGCTCAAGAATGTTTACCATTTGGTAAGAGAATGAAGAAAATCGGGTGGCAAACAAAGGAAAAAAAGGATTTAAAAATTTGTCTTTGCATATTTATATAATAGATATGTATATGCATTATCCCCGAAAATTCCCAGCGAGAAAAGAGCCTTTTCCTCAACAAATCCCCTGGAAGTTTTCCCGAAATTTTTATCCCTAATCACAAAAAAATCCCCTTTTTGGGAACAAATCCCCAAAACTGAGGACGCTGACCTGACTTCAAGCTAAAAATATTTTAACGAATGGAAAATAAAAGCAAGCAATATAAGAGGTGATTTTTTTAGCAACGTTCTTTTTGGCAGCTCAGCTGTTTTCGTGTAACATGTTGTGGTGGCTAAACACCTTGCAACGTGTTTATGCAACACGTTTATCATTCATGTTTCATATTTTCATACACACACTGCAACCAAGAATTAAACCCTAAACGCAACATCATTTCTGTATTCGCATTGAACATCGAGCAAAAAATAAACACAGTTGAAAAAATTAGCCGTGAGCTAAGTGAAATAGCAGCAATTATTGTTGATGAATTTTTTTATGAAGAGGGGGAAAATTAGATACAGCCAAAGAAAAAAAGAATATGGTCAAAAAATTGGTATTTAAAAAAAGAAGAGTTCAAAAGAACGAAAAGAGTTAAAAGAAAACGGGCCAAAAGATTACAGAAATTATGTGCGAATAGACGAAAAACTTTTCTTAAATTATTAGACATGATAAAACACAAAATTACAAAGCTCATCTATTTTTTCCGTGGTTGACAAAAAAATACAAACATATGCACACCTTGCTGGTTTTCAATGAACTAAACCAGTAAAAAGAATAAACACGACTACACATTATGCAACCAACAATGAAACACGCCTGGTTGCAGAGACACGTTGCAAAGTGTGTAGCCAGCATTACTTTAAACATATTCAGTTTGGTCTATAATTTAACCATGAATCGACTTACAAACGAATACTGCTTGCAGATTATTGAATTTTATTATCAAAACTCATGCTCTGTTAAGAAAGCGCTTCCTGCATTTCTTCCATTTTATGGTTAGTTTGGTAGACGTTCGGAGACGGCCATTCGGAATCTTGTGAGTAAATTTCGAACCAAATTTTCATTATTGGACATTAAACCATCAACACGCATACTTATATATCGCAGCTTTATCCAGCATTGATGTTGATGGCCGTGAATTATCGATTCGGCGCCGCACTCTGGGGATTTCGCGGAAAAAAGTCAAATTGTCAAAATACTCTTCATGCAATATGCAGCGATATTTTGAAATTTTAGACTAAATGGTACAATCAAATCAAAAAGAATTACTCCGATCTGACTGCTAGTTTTTTTTATAGCCGTCTCAAACTCAGTACTTGTATGTTTTACCGAACCAACTTAATTTAAACCTAAGAATTTCAAAACGAATATTATTTTATTATGTGAGCTAACGTGTTTTTTTTTTTTTTATTTAAAGTAGGATATTTCAGTATACTAAAATTGAAAAAATAAACTCTGCAGAGACTTAAGTTTTTTTTTTTGTTTATTTTTATGAACATATAACAAAAATCCCTTTTTTCTCCAAACATTTGGACCTGCAATTTTAGCCATACTTTCCCACAGTTAGAATTCACTACTAATACATTGTCTCATATCTGTTTTTACATTTTTAAACAATTTCAAGTGCCACCAGGTGCCACCTCTCAATTTGTTGTATTACACAGCACAACATTTTTCAGCTGACTGATTCGCGTCTCAATTTTGATAAGGCTCTTTTGTTTAACATAACTCAAGAACCACTAGTCGGATTTTGCTTAAACAGATTTTGAAAAATCAAGAATTACAGTTACTTTCATCTGTTAATACAAAGCAACAGTTTCGCAGTTATAAATAAATGTATGAAGAAAAAAAATATTTTTTGCCTAAAAATCCAAAATGGTAAAAAAGTGTCAAGTCGTATTACTTTCACGTAAAGTCGCATAACCTTTGAACAAAATGAGACATAAATCTTCAAAATCGATGAACGCGTTTCGTTTTTATTCACAATTATGTAAAGGTATGAATTTAAAACATTTGCTAGAGATATGCACAAAATTTTTTGGAAAAAACATTGATGACTTTTTTTTCAGAACTAAAACAAAAGTAATAAACAAAAGGTTACTTGATTTTTATGATTGCAGTAGCAAAGTAATAAGCGCTAATAAATTTGCGTGCACAATTAAAAAGAAAAAAAGAAAGTGCACTTTTTTAATTATTTGGGTTTTTCCGTTAGTTACCTGCATGATTTATTTACAGAAATTGCACCTACATTTATGAGTGCTCATAAGTACCTGTCAGTAAAATATTGAAAAATATTTAGTATTTATAGGTGTTCATTGATCGAGTTTTGTCATTCAGCAAGTGCCGACGAACGCGAAAAGTACAAGCGATTTTTCTCTGGTTTTTTAAT
Source organism: Gymnocheta viridis (assembly GCA_956483585.1). Taxonomy (NCBI): domain Eukaryota; kingdom Metazoa; phylum Arthropoda; class Insecta; order Diptera; family Tachinidae; genus Gymnocheta; species Gymnocheta viridis. The sequence continues at coordinate 43,879,135 of OY101443.1, read as the reverse complement.
TATAACTGAAACTAAGGCCCAAGAGTTTTACGACAATGGAAAGTTTTTCTATTTCACATGGGGTTTTATGCTCGAAACTTCTGGAGTTTGACAAGGACAGAACAAAATTATAGTAGTTTTTGCAACAATCGCACGTTGGCTTAAACGAAACTAGAGCAAGTGAAATTTTGGATGCAATATATAAAGGCTTTTACTCTAACTTCAAACAATGATGGCAGGATTGTAATCATACGAAGTCGCGATTTGAAAAATAGAATGCAAATTGGCTGAACGCACATTTACAAATAAGTTCACTGAGGCTGAATGTTCTACCAGTTCTGCACTTGGTCGGCCACGTAAATCATTTGAGGAGTGCTGTGATCGCGCCAAACGATACAAAAGGGATGAAGTACGTGCTATGTTTCCTCAAGAAGTAATTGATTTTACTTCTAGTATTTCAAAAACCAACCACAAAATTTGTACATTAAAAACTTTGCGGATGTTTACAAAGCTTGAACTTACAAAAGAATAATACGAGTATCTAATGCATTGGTGTTAGAAAATGAAGGGTACAAAATACTCGTACCATACAAAGAACTCACGAAAGAAAAAACTAACAGTTATCCTCAAGGAATTTCTATTACTGAAAGTTCAGGCAGTGTACCTCTGCAAAATCTGTTGGATCATACTGCTAAAAGAGTCCTAGAGACCAAGTAAGTAAAGGAAATAAATGAAATCGGAAATCTAACAATGTACTATAAATGGGGATGTGATGGGGCATCTAGTCAAAGCGAATACCAACAGAGGTTTTCAGATGATAAAATTTCTGACTCATTTATATATGACATCAGTTGTACCACTTAAATTATCATTAAGTGATGACATAAATAAATTGGTATGGAACAACAATAAACCTTCTTCCACACAGTATTGTAGAACACTACAGATTGCATACGTTAAAGAGACATCTCAAGTTATACGAGAAGAAAAGAGAAGAGTCGATGAGGAGATATCTCAACTAAAAGAATTTGAGTTAACAGTAAATAATCGTAACTTTAAAGTAAAACATGAATTATATTTTACAATGATTGACGGAAAGACAGCACAACCAGTTACAGAAACACAAGCAGCATCTTCTTGTTTTATTTGTGGAGCCACAACATCGAAGAAGTTCAAGCTATGCCCTTAAATGAACAAGCACTGCAATCTGGTATGTCACCAATTCATGCGCGTATTAAGCTGATGGAGTGTCTTTTTGCATGTAGTTTATAATATTGAATTTAAACGTGGGAGATTCGACTCAAATACTCGTCCGATAAAAGAAACCCGAAAATGTTTGATAAAGCGTGAACTTAAAGAGATAATTGGAATACAGGTTGATACTGTTAAGCAAGGCTCTGGTACGACAAATTCAGGAAATACGTCACGAAGATTCTTTGCTAATCCTGCTTTGATTTCCGAAATCACGGGATGAAGACATAATCAAGAGGTTTTCAATAGTTCTCGAAGCTATAACAATCACCGAGGTAGTAGATCCAAAGAAATTTGGTGATTTTTGTCTGGAGACGGCAAAAGAGTTTGTTGCACTCTACGAGTGGTACAATATGCCACCTACACTTCACAAAATTCTGATTCATGGAAAAGATATAATTGAAAAGTGTATTTTTCCTGTAGGCTTACTATCCGAAGAGGCTCTGGAAAGTCGTAACAAGGACTATAAAAAATATCGCCTTAGACACCCCAGAAAATGCAGTCGAATTGCCACGAACGAAGATATTATGCACCGAATGATGGTAACATCAGATCCCATGATCTCACATTTGACTCCTTCATTTAGCCAGAAAAAGCATAGTGTTATATATAAGCAACGAAGTTAAGGCTCTTTTAAAATAGTAAATTAAAAATAGATTTAAAATAAATAATAAATTAAAAAAATCATTAAAATTTTTTTGTCAGTTATTATGGCTTTTTACATTGTAGGTAACGATATACATTTCTTTAACATTCTTTATTTTGATTACTTTTGTGTATTACTTTATAAATAAAACTAAATTTGAGATGAAATCACTACATTTTTTATAAATATATTTTTTTCCCAACCTCCATACAAAAATCCCCAGTGTGCGCCGTTAGCTGCGATTGGGCTTTTTTTTCTTACCCAAAATTGAAGAACTGGACTTGGCTGACATGTGGTCTCAACAAGACACACAGCACGCGAAACAATGGCCCAATTGAGAGGCGAGTTCGCTGAACAGTTATTTCACATTTCGGCTCGGATCCTGCGATTTTACGCCCTAGACTATTTTTTGTGGAGCTATGTTAAGGCTCATGTCTATAGCGATACCCCGCCCCCGTGTGTTTTTAAACCAAATCCGAAATCAAAAATGTTGCACTGTCGAGGATACGTGATCCTCATTATTTTGGTATCACTTTAAATTAAATATCTAGGTATCACTCAACCTTCACACCAAAACGTCACATTTCAAACATTTTACATAAATTAAATTACGTACAAACATCAACATTTTACATAAATTCAAAATATTTCTTTTCCAAATCAGGTTCTACAAAAGGAATAAATTACATTAAGTAAGAATGTATGTATTCAATAGAATGCAAAACTAAAAATTTTAATAGTGCTTTTGACTTAAAACGTCTTAATAAATATATTTTAGATTAGAGTTGGATTATTCGAAACCCCGTTTTTTTATTTTAGGAGTTTTTTTAAACCAGGTTTTTATAAATAACAAATTATTCTGTATTGCATACCATATACAAATGTTTGATAATCAGAGAACACAGCGAATTTGATCAGCTGATCCCCTGAATATAGTTGATGCAAATAAATTATATTATACATGTAATTTAATTTACCTTGAAATTCTGTGCAGTTTTAATGTATCTCTACACTTTTCATTTGATTAAATAAAATAAATTAATCTAAAATCAATTAAAGACTAAAAACCGGGGCTATTCAAATCGAAACCCGATTTTTTAAAATTACGGTTTTTTGGATTTAGTCGAAAACCGTTTTTAATATGTCGAATACTTGATAACTCTACTTGGATGTTGGATGAGCTACTATTAATATAAAAAAAATAATCATGGAACCAAGTGGATACTGTGAGAAGAGAACAGTACTAGTTTTGGAATTAAGTTTTCTAAAGGTACGTTCACATCTGACAAACATTTGCCAAAAAAAACGTAACCACTACTTTTGCTTAGGGTTAGTGTGATTTAACTTGGTTTTTATATCACAAAATGAAGTCAATTATGTCGCAAAATGCTATTTGTATATTATTTTTATTAAATATGAACCCATATTTAAAAAAATATTGGAATTAAAGAAAATGCAAATTTAGCTTGTCTGTTGGTTACGTTTTTTTTGGGCAAATGTTTGTCAGATGTCACCGTAAGTAAGTAAGACACACTGATGTCTATCCAAGGCTGCTCGAAAAGGTAGTAGCGAATACATAGCTGATTTACCTGACTAAATGTCAATTGTGTAAAATTAAATTTGTGTTGATAAGATACTCGTAACAAGGCTGATGCCAAACATCACAGCTTTGTATGATGTTTTACATTCGCTAGAGGTTCAGCTGTGCTAACATTGCCACCCGATTATGTGCAAGTTTTGGCAGTTGCTCAGGTATTTTTACAACAAATTTTGTATTGTAGAATCGCTACTACCTTGTAGATCTGCCTTGTGTCTATCCTTAAGATATGTAGGGAAACATAAATCAAGAAAGCAAGGTTGCGCATTCCGCAGGTCCGTTATTTTGTTGTGTGTGATTGTGTTGTGTTGTGACATAGACATAGAATATGTGCTGTAAACAAAAGTACATTTTTATGTGGAAATGTAAACTTTGGTAGCCCAAGGAAGCTCTTCCTCAAATATCTTCAAGCCCAAATTCAAAAGTTTTACTCGAGTGCATCTCTTTGCTGCTCATGTAAAATTTTATTCAAATCTATGCACCCGTATAGAAGTTATTTAGTTATTTCCAGTTTTTCAACGAAAAGCGAAGTTTCGCTTATAATGAAGTGTTTTTTTAAATACCCATAATAAAAATTTATAAGTTAATGACTAATAAAATAAAATCGCAAATGTGTACCTGTCATTTTTTAAACATTATTTAATTATTCGTTGTAACCGAATTCAACTGTAGTTTCAACAGATGTGTTGTTGATTATTTAGATCCAACACTCGAGTGGTGGCAAACAAGATTTTAACTGAAGTTAATAAATAAATTCGAAATAGCACCTCTATTTAGCTATTGCTTTGTAATTTGAGATGTTAGATATACTTCCGTGTTTAAACAAAGAAATATGTAATAAATGAAGACAGAAAAATTAAGGTACAGTCAAGCCGTCAATATCGATGTGGAATATGTTGTGGATTAAAGATGTGATAAATATGTATGTTGTGATTAACATGACTAACTTTTCACTCACGATCATGCGCTCCCACGAACAAAACGGTCACTCGTGCACGATCACGATGATGAAAACTCACAATAAGTCTTACTTCACACAGGACGATTTAGCTGGGCAGTTCTTGAGTTTATAGTAGATGTTTTTTTTTACTTTTTGGTGAGGGGTATAAAAAGGGAAAAATAATCGCCTGTAGTCGGCTATTTCAAGCCATTCTCTCATTCATATATGTATATACAAATTTGTTTATGTCAAATTTATAGCATTTTGCACATACATACATATGTACAACCGATACAATAGTTAGTATACTGTGTGAAATCCTCTATAAATAAATATCTTATATGCAGATATACGTATTAATTTGTTATAAATCTATTTCATTACATATTTATTAATAAAATTGATTTAAAAACTCATAAAAATTTAACAGTCTTTTCTTGAATCAATTTTTTAAATCGTAGGTATGAAATAAAAAATTTAATTAAAAGTTTTATTTATGTAAATAAACAAGTTATCTTGTAATGTACAAAAAGTAAATCTATGACCAATTTATCTTAAAAAGATTAAACAATGTTGCACAGTGGGAGGCTTCACTACAAAAACTTGGAAATAGATCTGCAGTTTCTAAGTAGTTAATTTAATGAAAGAAACATTTGACAAAATTTATTTGTTGTCTAGCCAACTCATTAGATTGATTATTTATTGCCGAATTACGTGTTGATTCACATGACGCCATTAGGCGACAGCAGCGATTTCATGGATATTAAAAACATTTTTCTGTGTCCAAAATACATTTTTTCAAGCAGAATATTTTTCTACCTTTCTAAAATGGGGATTTTTGGATAGAAGCTTGACCTTAATTTGACATTTACGTTTTTGTGCGGAATATATTTAATTTCGATTGAACTAAATTTATTTTAAGATTAGCTAATTAGAATGTAAGTAACTAAGCTTTATCTCAATCCTAAGTAATAGCCCTTAAATGCCATTAAGTACAGCAGACATTTTTATGCAATTGCCGATGCTTTTGGTAGCTCACACACTATTACTATCAATAACCAATCGCCTTTGGATGCATATGTATCTGATTTTGTTAATTGTCTCGATAATGATTCTCCTATTGGTAGTAATAATATTGAACGTACAAATGCCACTGAGGTTAAGACAATTACTATGCTATTAAAAAACAACAAAGCCCCGGGTTTAGATGGCATAAATAGTATCCTAAAAAATATGCCAGACTACTTTTATGAAATTCTAAGTAAAATATTCAATTGTTGTTTAATTAATGGCATATTTCCCCGTACTTTCAAAAAATCAAAAGTAATACCGATTCATAAAAAGGGAGAAGATCCCAAACTACCCACCAGCTATAGGCCGATAAGCATTTTAAGTTTATAAGATAAGGTCTTTGAAAAAATCATTCATAAAAGATTATTTGATTTTGCAGATCAAAATAATATTATTAACCATCAACAGTTTGGATTCCGTAAGGAACACTACCGTACACCAAATAAAGCGAGTTGTAAATTATATCGAAGATAACATAAGAAATCGCAAGAGTACTGGCATTGTTTTTCTCGATATAGAAAAAGCTTTTGATACCATCTGGCACAATGGGATGTTATACAAACTCAATGCATTAGGTTTCCCTTTATATTTACAAAAAATTATACAAAGTTTCCTAAAGAACCGTACATTTGTTGTGTGTGTTGACGGGGACTTCTCAACAAAAAGAACAATCCCAGCGGGATTGGCACAAGGGTCAGTACTATCACCTACACTATACTCATCTGATGTTGAGGTGCACAGAAATCAGGAAGCAGCATTTTATGCTGATGACAGTGCTTTTATATGCAGTGGAAAACTTTCAAATGCAATAATCAAGAGAATGCAAGAGAGAGAAGAGAGCCTTACTACAAGCCAAAAATATTTTAATAAGTGGAAAATAAAAGTAAATGATAATAAAACGCATGGTATTATATTCCCATATAATAAATCACCAAAACGTATTCTTACTAAAATTTTGTACTGTCGGGGAAACGTGATTCCCATCAAAGATGATTTTAAATATCTAGGTATCACTTTAGATAAAAAACTCAAATTTAAACAACATGTGAACTACATTTGTGATAAAGCTTTAAAGTGTGGACGTAGTCTATACCCCATACTTAATAGGAGGTCTAAGCTCAACCTCAAAAATAAAATATTGTTGTACAATATGTGTATTATGCCGATACTGACTTACGGCAGTCCAGCATGGTATCACAAAACTGCTAAGACCCATACAAAAAAGCTTCAGATTATCCAGAACAAAAATTTAAAAATAATTCATAATCTTCCCCTTAGATTTCTCACTGACTTACTGCACAATAGATTTAAACATAAAAAGTTAAACGCGTTTACAAATGATCTGACGCTGTCATTTAATGAAAAATGCAGATTGTCTAATTTCGAAACAATAAGAAATTTACTAAACAGTCGCTGAGATTCTTTTGTTAAAAGGCATCTTACAAGCGATTGTTTTACCAAATTTCATTATAATATTTTCAAAGTTTATAGGAGGTTTTTGTGACAAATTTTCCTCAAGACAGTATTATTAATAGTTTCCTTATTCAATTATAAGATTTAATTGTTGTAGTACGTAAGTAAAATCTCATAACATTGTACATTATTTAGTTTATAAGATTCGTGAATAAAAGATTTTAATTTAATAATAAAAAAAAACCATCAGACATTTTCATTTTTCGTGTTAATAAATAAATACGATCAATAAAGTTAAACCAGTTTTCCCATAGAAAAATCCAAGAATGAATCTATTAAATCTCTATTAATCGTTTATGAATTAGGTCATTAATATTTATTATTTCTAAGTTTGAAGATCCATCTGTAATTGCGCATGTCTGTCAAAATTTTTCATTTACAGATGTTTTATAATTTTTGCTTTCACACGCACGTTTTTAGTTTCATTTGACATAGCCTATAATATAACACAGTAGTATCAACAATTGTATTTAGGTAATTAAAAATTTAGTTTTTTTAAAGAATATGTATAAATAAATTTTTTCACAAATTATGTACTTTTTGTTTTCTTACATATGTTTGTTTACCTTTTGAATCATATATTTTTTTGGTTTTACTCAATTTTACTACTACAAGAAATTTCTGCAGTGCAAATTTGTAGATACTCAGCCATGAACTGTCACTTTACGCTCTAAATTTGTGTTCTCATTTACTGTATTTTGGGTAAACGAAAGCAATTTAGTAAAATGCAAAAACTTGGGTTAGTCCGATGTAATGCAAACTTGGACCATATGGTCCAGCCCTAGGGCACCGCAATGTTAAATAGACCATGTTTTGTACATACATTTGTTACTTTTGGACTAGTCGTAGTCCTTTATGGAGTATACTTTACATGCGTGTTATCTGAGGGTATTTATGTATATCAAAAGTTGTTAGCAGTGTGTGTGCGTGTGTTTGTGATGCATTTTACAAAATTATTTTGATTATTCAGAACACAGAAACAAAGAATTAATAAACAAATATTGGGCAACTTCTTTAAGAAATCAGTTAATGACTTTTTTTAATATTTCGTAGATAAAGCGGACGTGATATATTTTAATATATACACACATACGAGGGTATCTATTAAAGTCCTTTAAAAATAAAAGTACTTTCGATACAATATTATTTAATATATTATTTAGTTTGCATATATTGTTTGTACATGAAGTTCCAATGACCATTTCGCTGAATGCTTATCGGCATGACATTTCCGTTGAGATAAACTTTCTCTTCTACTCTCTCATATTGCCGCCTCATTTTCTTACTAATATGTGGCAATATTCTGCTCAAATCAGTGCTGGCAAAGTATTGAGTAGTGGGTACCGAGTATCGGGTAATTCCTTTTTTTTGGTTACTCAATCCTCAAAAGTATTTAGCTACTCGATACTTTTAGAATTTGTATTTTTATGCAAGTTGCGTAAGATTCTTTAATCAAATCAAAACTAAATAAATTTTTTAGAACAATTAAATAATTTCTTAAGTTGTTAACGTCAAATTAAAAGATAGCTTTACATTTATTTTTTATTTAATATAGTAAAAGACATGCAAAACCAATAATAGTTGAAGATCTATTTTTAATTTTTGAAGAAACTACTTTAATTTGCAGATAAAAACTATGCGTTACAAATTCAAAAAATCCGTTGTATCAGGTAGTATTGAGTACCCAAATGAAAACTATTGAATATTATTAAGTAATGAAAAGTAGTAGAATTTGCCAGCACTAGCTCAAATCATTGATGCAGTTTTCGGTGTAACTAAGTTAACTAAAAATAGCACAAAACAACTTTGTTTTTAATTTTTGTATAATAAAATTATTGTGCATTTATTAAAAGCTTTTATTTAGTTTCACTTTTGTCTGGTTTGTAATCAAATTTGGGCGCTGTTCACGTATTTCGTCACACCATTTTTTCTACTTTTGGCACCGCCCCTCGCAGTTTTAAGGCTCACATTTTGTAATTTTTCGCGAGTTTTTATTGTGTTCCGACTTTTTTAAAAATTTTAATATCGACCCCTTGGCGCCAAATCAGCGTAAGCAAAGAAATTAAAATATTCCAGGAAAAGTAATTTTATTGCTTTTAAATATTTTTTTTCATAAGAGATGTGTATGTAATTGATATATTAGTAAAAAAAATGATTAATTAATACATTGAACGATCAAAATACGTAATTGTCAAATATTTAATATTCTGATTGTCCAAACTTGAATAGTTTTATCAAAAAAATATTAAACCAAAATATAAAAACATTAAATTTATAAAAATTAATGAAATAGAAAATAATTAAAAGGACAAGAGCAAAAATTAAAAACTAAGATATATTAATTTTAAGTTGATATTTCCTCTATTGTAAAGTTTTGTTCACAATTGAAAAAAAAAATGATTTTATGTACTCATCAGTAAATGAAATAATTATTGAAATAATTTGATCGGTGTTTGAATTGACAGCTAAGGAAAACAACAAAAAGAAAATGCTTGTTAGTGGTTGTAATCCAAAGTGATTATTATTTGGGTAAAGTTCGTAACATTTTTTTTGTCAAAAAGGATTGGATATGGGACAATATTCCAAATGAACAAGTGAAAAATTATCATCATTTAATTTTAGCTTACACGGCGGAACAGAAAAAAACTTTGTTTTTCGGGAGCCGATACACTGTGTCCTTCCATCTATCCGCCACTGTTTGAGTGTGACATAAAATTTTTATTTACATATACAAATTATGACCCGAAAAAGAATACCAGACTTGTTTGTATTGTGCTAGATATTATTAAAAATGGATGTACATATGTATATAGACTATATCAAAAAAGTAAAAACATCTGTCTGATTGTCAAACAAACTATATATATATATATATATATATATATATATATATATATATAATATTTTGTTTATATTTTTTAAGTGGCGTTGTACATACATACATATCGCTCCTTTATTGCAACGTAGTCATATATGTATGTATATCTAAAAAAACTCGTTCTTTAGAAAACGAGTTTAAAGTTTTTAAATTTTTAAATCTAAATGCAAAATTAAAAAATATTCCTCTCTCAAAAGATGAGTAAACAATATATTTATTTGCATGAATTTTTTGCACAAGATAAGCAACGATGCGTCGAATAATTCTGCATTTTTAACCGAAAATCAAGTTCTTTTTAGATATGACAACATTGCATAAGAGGAGCGATATAACAAATTTGTAGTTGTAGAGTTGCATATATAGGTTCTTTCAACAAGAGGTTTCATTTTGACATGTAAAAGAACGAGTATATTTAATCGAAATCATCGGATTTTTATTTAATTGTAAAGAGGAGCCTATGCCATTAATAATGGAAAAAAATATCAGAACCACATTTTTTTCATGAAGTTTTCCATCACCAATTCGCCCATTTGTGGATGTATATCCCCGATAATTTCACAAATTCCATCTTTGAGATCTTGTTTTGGTTGTAGGTCATTTGCATAGACCTTATCTTGCACATAAAGCCAAATAAAAAAGTCCAAAGATGGTATCTCACAAGATCCCGATGGCCAATTGTGATCGTCTATTCGAGAAATCACACGATTGTATTGCTACAAAATTTAAATGCAGATTCAAATTTAACGGACATAAAAATACAGCGGTGATAAAGCACAGTATAATCAACCGTGTGTATGCAAATTTGAACACTCAAACTAACGGAAACAGAATATGCAAGAAAGTTCTAGAAACAGCAACGAGAATTTACTAAATTGTTTTAGAATGCTGTATGGAAAATCTTCATAGCAATTGTAAACATAGACTAACGCCCTCGATTGGATTACGGAGGAACTTGACATAAAATTGGTTAGTTGATTCGCCACCCACATGTTTTTACGTTTGCTACTGCCATCTCCACACCGCTTTCATAACATGGCTCAATAACAAAAACGGCACAAGTAAACTTATTTTCATGGTGAGGATTTTTCTACTACGTTCGAGAACCGTAGCAAGTCAAATGCTATAAGTAAATAAAATTCTTTATTATTTAAATTTTTTAAAAAAATTTTATATTTATTTAGAGGAGAAGACTATGTCTTCTTTATCCTTTTATTATTTCTAATTATTTAATTTGCCGGAAGACTATGTCTTCTTATTCGGACTTCTTATTATTTACTACTATTATTATTATCTTTTTAAACTTAATATTAAACTTTATAAAAACTTAAGAATTGTCGAACAGCAATCATAAAAAAAAAATTCGTGAATTAAAATTTACATGGAAATGTGTCAGCAATTGAATTGCGACAGAGGAGATTGAACTTTTATTAAAAATAAATATGTTAATTATTAACTTATATAAGCCAACACTGCTATGCACAAAGAAGTCAGTCTTGTCCAAGCTTTTGCAGCGTTAAACAAATTACTTTGTGTATTTTATTAAACAGTCTTATTAAAGGAAATAAAACATCATTAAGTTCAAAATCAATATCCGTTGTGTTTTTATTTTATTTTTGACTAATTAAAGGAACTCAAACAAATAAACGTTATTGAAAAGGTCGATATGTAACAGTATCGTTACTTGTGTAGTACGTAGCGTCATCTTGTTCCAAACAAACGTCGTCCTGTGTTCTCCTCAACACTAAGGGTTACTACAGCAATATGCTCAGTTGTTCTTGAGCGATGACGACCCAAAAATACTGTAGTGTTGCAAACTGTGGCCGCGAAATTTTTAATTTTTTTTAGTGAATTTCAATAATTTTAATGTGTTGTTAAAGCGTACATACATACATATGTATCTATATCGTTCCACTTTTATTAGCTGCGTTCGAGTACTTTTACAGTAAAATGCAGTAAATGAGTAATTACTGAGTAAACTGAAAAATTTACTCTCAAAAAAGCTGTTGCGAACGAAAAAATTTTAAAAATTATTAAGATTAATTAAAGAGATGATTGCAAATCAATATAGTGTTGAAATATATTTCCATGTGCTTATTTTCATTTTATTTAATTTTCCTGTCTGATTGAATGAATTTTGTGTCTGATTAAATTTATTCAAAAGTATGTGATTATTTGTTTTTGCTATTGATTGCCTTAAAAACAAGTGCAGTACTAAGTAACCATATACTTAGCATTTTCACAGCTCCAACGAAATAACAAAATAACAACAAAAATTGCTATATATGGTTTCTACAAAATTTATTTCCTTTTAAAAGGCATATATATGTATGTACATGTTTATCGAACGAATAGTTTAAAAATAATTGTTCACTAATTATATTTTATTATTTTGTTTCAGTTTTTCTTTTTTTAAATAATTTTTTGACAAATTGTGTACTTTTTAATTTCTTACTTTTGTTTGTGTACCATTTTAATCATATGTTTTTCTGTTTTGCTCTCATTTACTGAAAGAACGCAATTTAGTAAAATTCAGTAAAAATTTGTAAAAACTTTTGGGCACTCGATCACATTTATTAATGACGTAATTTTTTCTTGTTATCTGTCAATTAGTTATTGGTTGATTCATAACAAATGTTGAAATGGCGGACTATTAAAAATTAATGGCCTTATTCCCAAACGATAATAGTGTTATAGTAGGTTTAATGTTGGATTTTTACATGGGAAATCCGGATTTAATGCGCACGTTAACTTTATTAATCGTTTGTGAATAAGGCCATAAATGTATTGTTGGAATGTATTTGAATAAATTTATCTTGGTTAAAACCAAATAGGAAATAGTTAAAACCTAAATTATTCAATTCCCTACGTCTCCACGTATCAATTCTTATATCCGCAAGTGTCAAATTCCACAATGAAGAATACGCTTGAAAAATACTGCTTCTTTTCAATATAAAATTTCGCTATCGCTACGTAGTAAATTATTCAAAATTAAAATAAATTTTATATGAGACTCTAACTTCAAAGTTGGTTTTTATTATAAATATTATCTACATATTTATTTAGAAAGACAATATGTAAATAGGTATATTATAAAAGCACATAATTAAAATATTTTAAAATATAATAGAACACAATTAAAATATTCTAATACCGATGTTTACATATTAAACAATAAAATTTTTTTAAAGATCACATACATAGTATGTAACAAAACTTGTTAGCATTAGGTCCAGTTATTGTTAGTATATTACACCATTTCTAATACTATGTATGTCTGTTGATGATTTAGCTATTTAAATGCTTCCTTTTTTGCGCTGGTCTTATTCAAGAATTCTCCCTAGAACAGAAACTAAGTAGATTCCCATCAAGAAGGTTGCTTGGGTCGGACAGATAAAAAATATATAAAAATAAATAACGTTTATTTCAACGTGCGCATGTTTTAATTCAACGTTTGTTTTTTTATCGTTTGTTTGAAATGGAAGAAGTCGTATCGATTGAACGGTTGCAAAAAAATGCAAAAAGTACATTCGAAATTTTACCAACCGGATATAAAATAAATATTGAATTTAGTAATTTAACATATGAAGTACCAGATTACAACAAAGGTATTATCGTAATTATATACTACATACATACATATAATAATGCGATAATAATAAAAATTAATGTGTATTTTTGAAGATTTTTTGTGAATATCTTAAGTATGTAATATAATATTTGTTTGTGCACAAAAACAGGTAAAATGTATAATTTAATAATCCTCGTATGATTAAAATATCATAAATTTTTAACAATTTTTTTGAATTATATAAACAAAAACTGTGCCGACATCATACACATATATGTATATGTATGTATAAGTGCAAGAAAAAATTGCTTCTAGCAATCAACAACTGACAAGGTGAAACGGAATTTCAAATCTAAACGAATTAAGTAACCAATTATAATTGGAACACATTTTTATCAACAATATTCTGCATTATGTGAATTTAATTGTGTTTGTATACTATTGATTGACCATACAAATAATCGTATTGTGCTCCAAAGTGATATAGAAGAAAATATAAGCTCATTGCGCTATTATCTATTTTAAAAATTTAACTGTTCAAAAAAAATTACATTCGTTAACGCAGTAACTGTCTAACAATGAAAGTTTAGCGTTCGAAAACACGAAGTTTCAAACAAAAGCTTCTTTATGCAAGTCAGTGACGGTGCTGCCAAACATTTCTCCAAAAGTTTTCTTACTGTTGCAATAGTTTTCCGCCGAATAGTTACATGTATGTACGTATTTACTGCACTCACGAATCCACCCAAACTTAATTAAATTACTGTCAGACGGTCCAGCGAATTAAGCTTAACTCCGCATTTATACTGAAAATAAATATCGTAATGTAGATTTTGTTAATAACCTGTAAGTATTATTGCGTCACATGGTGAAGGTTCATTAATTGTGAAATCCACCAAATTTAAAAAAAACATTTACCTTCTTTATTTGTACTTCACAAATTTGACATGTCAGTTGTTTCTAAATATTTTAAGATTTTTTTCGGGAATTGAAGAATACCAAATATTTAAATGTTCTGGAATTCATTAATTTTTTATATAAAACTACGAACAAAATAAATAATTTTTTGTTTTAATTTTGTAACTAAAGGTACGGTCGCACTTGGCAAATATTTGCCCAAAAAAACGTAGCCACTACTTTTGCTTAGGGTTAGTGTTAGTGTTCGCAACAGAGTTCTTGAAGACTGTACCTTTCATGTTTTCCATTACCCTTTAAATAATATTTCAAAACGCGTTTTTGTAATGAAGATGCGTAGCCTAAAGGAACTTACCCATTTACAGCCTTTTGGCCCGTTTTAGTTTATAAAAATATGTGCTTCGCTTATCAAAATAGAATTCAGAAATTATTATAATCAATTATTTGATTAACGACACTGAAACTGGTTATTACAATTGTTATTAATGATTTTGCGGATACAATAGTGAATATACATATTTACTCTACAAATTAATATATCCGGTATGTTCTACATTCCACTTTGAAGTGGAATTCGATTGAAATCACTTCAGTTTAAATTTTTTATGTTCTGCGTTCTTCTTTTTACATATGAATTTCAATATTAATGCTCCAGTTTTCCAGAACATCAAAAATGAAAAGTTTACTTCTTATATTTCATTTTCATTACTTTTGTAGAACATGCCTGAAATGAAAATAAATTTTTAAATCCGCCGATACTTTAATGTCAGTTGAAAAAAGCAACGTATAACGTACGACGGATTCTATGTGCCTCGGCCTTTAGTTTACTTTACGGCAGCAATAAAACGTGACATGACGTGCATGAGTAGATTTTTTGCGTGATTTTGGATTATTTTTTTCATATTTTTAATAGGTACGTGGTTTTTAATTTTGTCATGAATAAATAAAGTCAAGCAGTAATGCCACGTTGTGCCCGTATGTATTAATGTACTGATGTGAATGAAAGAGTCGAAGTAGCACTATAAGTCCGAGTTTCGACAGGCGAACATTTGGAATAAAAACATCTGCAATTCTCTTTCTTTTTTTCATTTGCGTTCGCACAGACGAACAAGACTTTTAATCAAAATATTTTAAATATGTGCAAAATACTTGAAAACTTTAATATAAAATAAAAATCCTATTTTCTTTAAGAATTTTCAATTGTCAAATTTAATTTTAACTACAAAGTTTGAAATCGCATGATACATATGTACATACATACACATGGTCAAATAAACAGGTGACATTACTACGCCAAATGGTAATTTTTTGCGCTAGCATTGTTTTTCCAATCTTAAGTCAGTTTTGTTTATATTAGATGTTTATATGAGATGGGCACCGCTCACGTGATTAGCGTGAGTCATCATCGTAATTAATTTTTTGTTTCAATTACGTGAGCGTGCATGAACGCGAGTACAAAGAAATTGAGCGTGCATAAGTAGATTTTAGACGTGATTGCTTCGTGATTTTTTTGCTATATTGTTATTTTTTCGTATACTTTTTTAATTCATATTTCTACGTAATTACTTAAATTGTTTTAAGTTTATGTTTAAAGGAATTGTTTGGCTCAAGTTCAAATCTTACTTTACTCATTTCTTTATTAATTTTAGAAATTTTTTTGATAAACTAAAATTATTCTTATTAAGAAAGTATTATTGGAACAGTGATAATAATATTTTTTTTTATTTAAAATTTTTTTTCGTGATTGTGCGTAACTTTTTTGCCTACTCATGAGTAAAACTTTTTATCGTGAGCGTGAGTGTGAAATAATTGATCACAAAATTTTGCATAGTAAAGTACACAAAATATAGTTCCTAAAAGAAATATGAATATAAGAAAATTCTAAAATAACTTATTTGCAGCCAAAAAGTTTTGTCGTTTTTTTGTCAGAAGACATGAACCCTTTACGATGTGCCCTAAGTGAGTCACAAATTTTTTTTGCTAATATTGCAGTGAATTCAATGTATAAAAATATGGCTTTCGATTGGGTCATCTTCACTAACACTAAAGTAATGATATGAATATCTAAAAATGGTTAATTTCTGGTATGAAATTAGAAGATCTGAGGTAGGGTAGGAATTGATAATAATTTGTGCATTAATGATCGTCGAAATACATTTATTTTAGTTATAAAATTATATATCTAGTCTAATATTCTATAAAAAAATAAAATATAAGATCACTTTCAAAAAATTTTGTTTGGTGGTATATTTCTCCGTTAAAAATAATTTTCCTCTTTTATTGCAGAATTTTCTAATTGTATATTAGATTTTTCTATTTGCATTCAGAAATTTTAATGTATAAATACTTATAGATTGTGTTTTTTTTTGTGAGCGTGAGTTTTCGTGATTGTGACTAACTTTTTTTCCACTCACGTAAGCGTGAGTGAACGTGAGCCAAAAATAAGGAGTCGTGTGTGAGCGTGTATGAGTGAAATTTTTTTATCGTGAGCGTGCATGAGCGGGAGTGAAAAGTGACTCACGATCACATCTCCAACTCACATTAACAAAATTTTCCTACCTTTCTAATATGGGAGAGAATCGAGGTGGAAATATTACTAATATAGCAGATTCCCTAGAAATTGGATGGTATTGTATCTATCAAGAACTTGTTACTCATTTCGATCTCAATACTTTTACTGTCCGAACTTTTTGTATAGGAGCCTTGGCCTTATTTAGTTAGTTTTCCCCATTTTCTTTTTCGTTACGATACCTTTTCAATAATTTCTCAATTTAAACTTCTCAATTTTGAGAAGGAATTTATGTGTTCTGTTTGGTGGAGATGAATTTTAAAAAATTGTATGTAATGAGTAAACAGTCTTAATGTACATGAAAAAGGATTTGTGTTCTTTGGAAAAGCAATAAATGGAACAGCGCCTTTCAATTTGTGTCGTATTTAGCCAGCGAAGTTCTCCAAGTCTTCGATTTCGTTTTTTGCCTGATTGTGGCGTATCATTAATAGCATTATTGTGGGTAAATATACAGTATGTAAAGATTTTAAAAATGTACAATTAATTTTATTTAAATAAGAATTTTTTACTAATTAAACATTAATATAAAAAGCACAATATACAGTGACGTCACACAAAACCAGCTGATGTGTGTATCAAGTTAACTAGCCTGCGCAATGCGTTTTCTTGTATTCATTGTATGTGACATATGCGTACTTGAAACAGCGTTATCGTTGATAATATGCAAAAAATGGCACCAAATAAAATGCGTCAGAAAAAGGTAATTTTAAAATAAAAAGGGATTTTAAGAAAAATTTAAAAGTTTTGTTTTCTTTTAAAAATTGAATCTTGTCTACATTAGACACAACAACATCTTATCAAAAGTCAGACTCCATATGAAAAATAAATGTTAATGTATGTAAAATATATATATGCATTTTTGTGCTTTTCGGGTATTTTTGTGGTGCTTTTCACAATTTCTCACATTGCCTTTTGTGCTTTTTTTGTACAGTTGCGAAATGTTTTTAGTTACAAAAATTGGCTACTTCTTTTAAGCGCCCATAAATATTTTCCGCTGAGATTGAAAGAACACTCAGTTTGATGAATTTCTTTAAAACAAAAATTAGAAACCGGTTATATTCAAATTCAGTAAATGCATAATAAATAAAAATTTGAAAATGCATATTGTAGCAATTTTCTCTGCCTTTAAATATTTGTATTAAAAGAAATACGAATGAATCATACCAAAAATCTCAATATTTTATAACAACTGTTTTGTGACCTGATTGCGACAGCGAAACGAATATCATCATGAATTTCATTCGACTTCGAATTCCCTTTTTTAAACGATTCCTTATTATTTAGAATTTACAGAAATTTGTATACTACACATCGATCCTTTAATGCAACATGATAAAAAAACTTTTAAGTTACTTATAAAAAAATTTATGTTGAATACAGGCCATATATCTACATACCTGCTAACATTTTTAATATTTCACTTTTGATAAATGACTACGGTGCAGTAAAGGAGCGATATGTACAAATACTTTTAAGTTTTGTCTAAACAAACTATTTTACTTATTTAATTTTTATATATGTTCCTAATGTATATGTACCATGTATATTCTTTTGCGCCTTTTTTGTTTTGATACGTTTTTTTTACTTTTATTAAATGAATTTTGATTTTATTTTAAATAATATGTTAATAAATTCTGTTATTTGATCTCAAGTCCTTTATTCATTTTGAAGCAAAAACTTTAAATTGTATTTTGGGTATTTATTTACCTTCACTTTTTTATAAATTGCTTAATATTTTTTGGTATAACTAAAATTTTTTGAATATTTTGTATGGTGCTTTTTTACACTTTTTTGTATTTTTTGTGTGCTTTTTACCCTTTTTGGTACAGTTTGTTCTTACTAGAGATACCAACACTTTACATATGTAATTTTCTGGTAAAGTGTAACGAACATCGCACGTATACTTAATATTACAACAAAATATTTTAATTGCTATTGTTGGCCTCAGGTCAAAAATCATGTGAAAACATACACAACTTTTTAGGAATGAACCTACAATTAAATGAAGTATAAAGAGGTTTTCAACAAGAACTTTGTTTTTCAATTGTGAAAACACCAACATGATAATTTTGACATTTAGTTTTTTGTAGATGTATTCGTAGTAGATGCATTGGCAATTGCTACAATAAATTTAATTTTGCTCGAAAATTGCATTAAAATAATTAAAATCCACTATGAAAATGGTAGTTCTGTTAAGGTTACATTTCATCGTCCTTATGAGACCGCTATTAAGAATTTGGTGGTTAAAATTTAGTCGGCAGGCTCGATACAAAATGTGCCAACACCAATGCGTGTTCGACCGAGTCGTTCAACTGCAAACATTGCAGCCGTGAGAAAGAGTGTTGAAGAAGATCCAAATTTGTCAATTCCTCTGTTATCAACAATTGGGGTTATCCAAAACCACCAGATGGTGAATTTTGCATAAGGATTTGAAGCCTTAAAAGATTCAACTGGCGCAGGGATTGAAGCCGAAATCGCCGTAAATTCACTCAATTCATTCAGGGACAACCCCGCTGGTTGTTTATGAAAAAATCATTCTTTCAGACGAAACCCATTTTCACTAGTAGGGTAAAATTGCCACATTTGGGCTTCTGAAAATCCTACAGCGATTATTGAGACACATGGTGCCACATCTCACACAGCCAATGAAACGACCAATTTATTGCAAACCAAATTTCCCGATCGCATAATTTTACAAAAAATCAGCTGCCAGATCGTGTGATTTAACAGCACTGTATTATTTTTTGTGGTGCAATGTTAAAGACAGAGTCCATGCCAGATATCATTTTTCATTCATAATTTGCCGAGCTTTTCTCTTCGTAATACGATAAAAACTTTAATCATCTTCATTTAAATTTTTTGTTTTATTTTGTTTTAAAAAACAAAATTTTTGTTGAAAACCCTGTATGCAAAAACAGTTGGTGCTTACAATTTGATTTGTATTAATAGACCTTGATAGCAAACATACATAGTATTTATTAAGTTATTATAAAATATATAAAAAAAAACAAACAACTCTGTTTGCTTTAAAACACAAACCTAGCGCATATCGCTCCTTTATTGCAACGTAGTCTACGTTGCAGTAAAGGAGCTATATGTATTAAAAGCTAGTTACTGCAAAAAAGTTTTTTGAAAAGGACACAAAATAATAAAGTATGAAAATAATAAATAATAAAATATGAAAAAATATATACATACACATGTTTATGTGGACATATGGCGTTTTCTTTTCTAAAAAAAAATTTTACATTTTTTGTTCCTTTTATTGAAAATTTGCAATATGATGTTTTGAAATAGTGAGTTTATTAGAAGTTATTGTACCACCAATTACGAGGCAAAATTTTTGTCTTAAGAAAACTTTGCATAGCAATTTTTATGATAAAAAGTAAAAGAAATGTTAATTATTTTTAGAAAAGAAAACGGCAATAGATTTTTTTATAAAACAAATATAAATAAAATAAATAAATAAAAATCTACACCAAGAAAGCAAATGCATGAGAAAGGAAAACTGTTGCAAGAAACCTCTCATAGTCTGGACTATGAGAAACAAAAAAAAAACTAATAGATTAAAGATGGGAATTTTAATTTTTCTTTAATCTGTTAAAAACTGTCGAAGTCGAAATCGCAAAATTGCTTCCGTTTATTAAAATTTTATGTATGATTAAATATATTTTATTTGTTTAATTTAGAAACGAGTTTTACTGAAGAATACTATAATAATAAATACTTTGATTTAATGATATATACTCAGCACATGACGAATATCTTTTATGGATGTGTTTGAAATTCGTAATTTAGTTTTTATGATCTGATATTTATATATTTTATGGATTAACCTGAACGTTGATTTATCTTGACATTTATTCAAATTTAGGCATTTTAATTATTTAGTTTGTATGTATTATCATTAAATATACTTACATTAGTTTTTTTACTACTATAATTAGCAATACGTCAAAACAAGTATTTCTTTCACTTTGAAGATAAACAACATACTAGGGTGATCGATAATTCGACATTTTCCAAAAACCGGTTTTTGAATAGTTTGAATATATGAAATTTCGAAAAACTCGGTTACAGTTTGCAAACTCGTGAGAAAATTATTCTACATTAATTTTGATTTTAATGTGCTTTATTAAAAAAAAGAGGTAGCAGTTCATGAAAATACTATAAAATATTATAAAAATTAAAGGAAAAACATAAATATTAACTTCTTGTTTGGAAAGGGGAATCGTTTTGTGGGGTCCAGACGAACGAAAATCCGACATAGATTTTTTGCGGTCACCCTGGTGTTTACAAATATTCTGTCGCAATTTAAAACTAATGATTAAAATCAAATAGTTAAATATGCTTGTGAATACTTCTATTCATATGTTTAAATATAAAAAATAAAATTGCTTTGAAATTGCGTGCAGCATACGTCACAGTTATCAGTTTAAATGAATTTTGAGAAGCTGCAGAGTAACCCGACATCTGAAGGGTGTTTTTTAATACCGATAGAACTTTGTATTGGCAGCACTGCCTTGTTTGAAAACCGAAGTTTTTTTAAATAAATATAAATTTATGAATGAATAATATTTTGGATATTTAATTAGTTTCAATCTTAGGTACGAAATGTATTTTGAAGAACGTAAATGGAGGATTTCGTTCAGGCCAATTATCGGTGATTATGGGACCCTCTGGAAGTGGCAAAACAACGCTTATCAATTTACTGGCTGGATATCGGTATGTATGTATGTGTATGAATAAAGAAAATATAAGGTCTGTTTAACTACGATGTTAATTGTATATTAAAAGTGTTATCTTTCGGCTATCCGTAATAAAAGGTCTCAGTAAGAATGGACTTTTTTAATTTATTGTTATTTTTTTGTGCATGCTCTAACTCTGACATACATACTTATGTTTATTCCGATTATTAAAAATGTAGCGCTTTATGAAAGCACATGGCGTTATAATTGTGAAAGTTGTGCTGAGACCGCTTGCAAGCTTCGAAGAATTTTCAGTCGAGAAAATGCACCTAATATGACAACCATTCGAAGAGCTATCAAACGTTTTGAAGAAAATGGGACGGTCGTGAGCAGCAAGACCCCTGTGCGTCATTGTACCGGTCGGCCTTTTGAAAAAATTGCTGCTGTAAAAGAGTGTCACCGAAAACATCAACTCGGCATCGTTCTCAACAACTCAAAACCTCAAAACGGAGTTCATGTGGCCTCAACTGGACGACATGTGGTCTCAGCTAGACGGCGCCACCTGCCACACAACGCATGAAACAATAGATTTATTGCAGCAATGATTTCCAAAACAAATCCGAGATCCAACGCGTCATCGGTGAGATACAGACATGTCTCTGTGAAAAAGTTATGGAAAATTCTATGAAAAGAGTAGCGGGGTGTCATCAGAGCTGTGGAGGTCATTTGATACATGATCTAATAATACAGGTCTGTTTATAACTACAAAAATTCCACATAAAAAAAACAACAAGAAATTATGAAGTCAAAAACAGCTGACTACAGCATAAAGAAATTGTATTTTGTATGTTAGTGATGAAAAATTAATTTTTTCTTCGGCACAACAAATATTTTAAATAGTACTTTTTTGACCTCCACAGTACTATATTAAAATCTTTGTAATTTTTTCTTTATTAACTAAAAACATATAATAATTTGCATTTGTTCTTGCGTTTATATTATATTATCGAAACAACCACAATGGGGTTTTCTGATACCAAACGTTATTCTTAATCCTTTTTCACACCAAGATAAAGGTTTGAGATTAAAGTTTAAAATTAAATTGACGTTTAGTTGAGAGTAAATGTTTAATTCAGACCTTAATGTTAAACTACATCGATCTTCTTCAAAACTTGCAATTTTTAAATATGTGCATTTTCCTAAATTATAGTGTTCCTCAAACTAAAAATAAATTTTAAGTTTCAATTTCCCGGTGGCCCTTTTTCCATTTTGTTTAGAAATTATTTCATTTGGTAGCTATTACATGATACCGAGTTTTATTGCGAATCGTTCTTAATTTAAGTACAATTCATTATATGTTTTTAGTTAAAAAAAATTACAGACTTCAATTTAGTACTGTGGAGGTAAAAAAATACTATTTAAAATATTTTTTTGTACTGAAGAAAAATTTAATTTTCCATCATTGATTTCAAAACATTGGAGTTAGAGATGGGCACCACTCACGTTATTAGCGTGAATCACCCTAATCATTACTCTTAAAAATTTTTTTATTAGGAAAGTAATGCTGAAACAATTATTCATCAGACTAGCAGAACAGATCAGTACTGAGTTAACGTCGTTACACCACCTCATCAGCGTTATTTGTTCGAATTCACCACTTTTGACGGTGGATACTAATGACTAGGAATATCAACTATACAATCGCATTATTTAACAAGTTAGAATACGAAAATTGCTTCTATTCATTTCTACAAGTTAAATCAACTTCGGTTAGTATAGAATTACCATAGTTGATGATTGATTATTCCATATTTCATTTCAGTTTTTCATTTATGTATGTTTACTTGGTTTTTGTATTTTCTAGTTGAATTTCTTAATTCAACCAACTGTGACAACGAAAACATGGAGTTTGACGGTTGTCATAGTTTTAAATATTAATGTTTGAGCGTAATTAGTTGAACTGTTTTTGGTTAATGATGAAAGCAATTGTTTGGATCAAGTAAAAATTTTACTTTACACATTTCTTTTTAAATTAAAATTTATTTTTTGATTAAAATATATTTATCAAGAAATTATCATTGAAACAATTTATTCATCAGACAACCACAACGGACCAGTAATAATAATATTTTTTATAATCTAAAATTTTTTTCGTGAGTATTTTGTGAGCGTGAGTGAGAAGTCACTCACGATCCCATCTCTAGCACATATAAACACAACTGTATTACTGGATCATGATTTGACGGATATTTTATTCCAAACTTAATCAGAATATGTTTCTTTACAATACAATAAAAAAAACACAACTATCTCAAAAAATACGTGTTTATATTTTAAAATTAAAAAGTGCATTCTTACTGAGTTTAGTTATAATAAGAGTTAAAATATTTGTAATAAAGGTGAAATCACTCGTCTCATGCAATTTGTGTCTTATTTGAAGATAATTAAAAAAAAAACGTGAGTAAAGCAAGCAACGTGTTTTTGGCGGAAACTTGTCAGCTAATTTTTTAACACTTAAAATCAAGTAAACTTTTATTTTAATTTATATGAAAAATTAATGGACCATTTTTAAATTACCTTTTTTGTATTGCACTTTGAGTTGATTTCACTCACAAAATATTTTGAGAGCGACCTTTATTAGAAGTAGATTTTATTCGCGTGAATTTTATTATGTGCCGGCGTTTGAGTGTTTTTATAAAACACCTAAACAACACGTTTAAACAGGTTGAGTGGTTGGATCAGAATGTCTTGTTTTATTTTATATTATTGAAGAACTTACAATTGGAGATGGGGACGTGATTACGATGAATCATGCGTGATTGTTGTTTTTTTCATTTAATTTAAAAATTATTTTAATTACTGTTTTTATTGTGAGTATTTCGTGAGCCTGAGTTTTCGTGATTGTGACTATAGCTCACGTGATCGTTCATAAACATGAGCCAAAAATATGAGGTCGTGCATGATTAAAATTTGTTTATCGTGAGTGTGCATGAGCGTGAGTGAAAAGTTACTCACGATACCATCTCTACTTACAATATGTTACAGTTTTGCTTATTACATTTATTGGCTAATATGTTGATTTATTCATTTTGTATGTACATATATTTGTTGATTTTAGTTGTGGTTAAAATTACTTTGAACTAAAACGCTGTTTAATTACTTTGGAAATATTATGCCTTGCGAAATGCACCGGAAAAATTAAATAGGATTATCTGATCTGGTTTTATTAATTTCATTTAAAGACCTCTTGAATTTATCGGGTTCGTAGGTTTTCATATCATTGTAACACCCCTTTGGCACACACAATGCTTACTTTGAAAAAGTCTTATACATTTTCAGATAAACTTTGTTTCACTTCTGCACACGCAAAGTTTATTTTGACATATTTTGTGTTCTTTTGTTGAATCAACATGCAACCAAATACAAACTGTTTGTAAGCGACGAATGGAGAAAAAGCAGCTTTGCGAGTACATCAAAGTCTATACTCACCACCATCCTCCTTTCCCTTCTTACCACAAACTCAAGACTTTGCGCCAAGATAGCATCGATTGATAGCGTCGAAATCAACATAATGAATTAGCGCTTTTTGGGATTAGCAAAAAAGTAAGAATTTAAGCGAACATAAATTAATACGGTTTTAAACTGAACGGATGAAACAAAATACATATTTTAAAACGTTTCTTCCCGCTATCAGTTCTCCGTGAGTGTATGAAAGGGAAGAAGAGTTGTAATGCATAAAAACCTTTTAAAAATGATACAAATTTAAGTTTAATAATGAAATGAAAATTTTTGGCTTGAGTTCAAATCTGAGTTTACCCATTTCATCTTAATTTAAGAAATTATTTTTGGATAAATTCATTATTTTATTTAGAGAGTACTTTTTATTTGAAACAATTTGCACTTTTCGTATTCTAATTCGTTAAATAATACGGTCAAATTGTCGATATTCCTAGTCACTAGTATCCACCGTCAAAAGTGGTAAAATGGAACAAAGAACGCTGATGAGATGGTGTAGCGACCTCGAAATCAGTACTGATCCGTTCTGCTAGTCTGATGAATAAATTGTATCAAATAAAAAAAAGTACTCTCTTTATAAAATAATGAATTTATCCAAAAAATAATTTCTTAAATTAAGAAGAAATGGGTAAGCTCAGATTTTAACTCAAGCCAAAAATGTTCATCTCAATTTAAACTTAAATAGTTGAACAATTACGTATAAATATTAATTGCTTAATAATGAAGAAAAATAAATTTTTGATTATAAATTTATTTTTGTAGTTTAAATAGAGTTCTGTTTTTTAGGTTTATGATAGTATACGAAAAAGATGCATTCTCTGTTCAAAAACGTTTTGTGTGGAATTATTCACAATTATCGTGAATAAAATGCAAAGTTTTTGTCTCCATGAAATTTTCATTCCCCAAGAAGGGAAATGTGCTATTTTGAATTTCTTGGGAGCGGTTGTTCCCGCTATCAATACGTAGTGAATGTAACATAAGGAAGAGTAAATGTGATATAATTGTGAGACAAGTGATATTAAATATTTTTTTTATTTAAAGTGATTGTTTTTCGAACAAATTGGTTGGTTAGTAGTTTTTAATCCAAAGTGATTATTATTTTTTGGCTAATGTTCGTAACGTTTTTAGTCAGAAAGAATTGGACATGAGACAATATTCCAAAGGATCAAGGAAAAATTTTAACACTAATTAATTGCAACTTACACGGCAGAACAGAAACAACGTTGTTTCTGCCTTGTAGTTTGCGTACCTCCGTACGATCTCCTGAGCGATTTAATTACAGACAGCTACATTGATTTAAAATCGTCAGATTTGTTTGTGACGGCTGCTTAGACGTCTTCCTTAGAGGTGACTTCATCTATATCCCTGATCTAAATATTAACTTCGTGGGATAGTGCCCAAACTTCAGCAACTTCACCTAATATGTCTTCTACTGTTTGCCTAAATTCACTTGCGTTTTGGTAAGTGGGTTTTTAAGCTCCAATAACAGCTCACCTTTCCCCGTCTCATTAATATTCTTGACATTTTATCCCAGAGTATTTAGCTTGGGGTCCCTTTTTACTTTCCTAAAAGTGTCAGCCTTTTTATAACCAATGCATCTGACCGAACTGCCGTCTTTCCATTACGAACCTTACGCTTCAATTTTACACAGCCAGTATTTGCAACAATATTTGCCTTGCCGCTGACTGGCATGCTGGGAGTGGTGCCCTTTTTCTTCTTGGGACTAAAATTAGTTGGATCTCTTTTCCGTTTTGGGGTTGCGTGTGGCATAAGATGTGATCTTACTTCTGTCTGCGTTCGTTTACTTATTTTCGCTTCCCAGTCATTACTAACAGTCCTGCTATCTAAGTCAACTTACATTTCCATATACAAAAATTCGACCGTGCCTTAAGGAAATCTATCAACTTCGTTATCTTTTCACCTCGCATCTTCGCAGTACTCTTCTGAGCTTCAGCACTATTTCATACAGTATTAGCAGGCACAATAGTTCTGCTATTCACCACTGTAGATGGTGATCTCATGATCACCTATTTCCCCAAAAAGGGTTTCCAACAATTTCTTCCCATATCTCTTTATTCTTACTATTATAATTGATTTTATTTGTATTATTTAAATCGTTTGTATTTATTCTGGTGGGTCTAAACTTAAGGACGCTGTATCCACTCGATGTGCAG
Source organism: Gymnocheta viridis (assembly GCA_956483585.1). Taxonomy (NCBI): domain Eukaryota; kingdom Metazoa; phylum Arthropoda; class Insecta; order Diptera; family Tachinidae; genus Gymnocheta; species Gymnocheta viridis. The sequence goes on along the minus strand of OY101443.1, from coordinate 43,851,873 downwards.
TCGCGTTAAGATTCCCTTTGCAAGCAGTGAGGTTTATGCGAGTGTTGACAAAGAAACCTTATAAGTCTTCGCTAGAGCCAGATCCACGTTAGTCTTGGAATTTCATCCGAGCCTGCACCACCAACTTAATGGCTTTCCAAGTTTTAAAAGCACGGTCGTCGAAGAATATAATAACCGTCTGCCCAGGGTTACATCTTTTCAATTTCGTTATTACAGGAAGGCGTCCGCCCTTAATACGGGTTTGGATGCTGTTCAGCGACCTTCCCAATATGGGTGCAGTCACTCTGTCCTCGGGTGCCAAATACAAAAGGCCACCTCAAAATCACAGATATGCAGGGCATCCAACTAGAACACCCTCCATCCTGTGATAACTCAGGGTCCGTGGGGGTATCCATGCACATATGTACATAAATATAATAGTTTGTAGTCATTATTAAAATATGCGACAGTCAAATGGGGACTAGATTCGTTGGTGCCACACATCCCGGAGCTTGTCACGATTTCTTTGTGTGGCATACAAATTCGTATAGACGTGTTATGGAGCAAAATTATTTGCAAAAAGGGTCCCGTGTATGACTACTAGCTGAATAAAAGTATACATACATACATTCATACATACAAGCAAGCATATGGGTGCACAGATATGATTTAGTACGAGTATTATTGTATTCATTTAACATGAAGATTTTTAGGAGACGCCGGATATCGCTTGGAGCCATGGTTATTGACGCCGTTCAGAACTCCGGCTCATGACTCAGTTGAACAAAAGTTTATTGATTGCCATTCCAAATGTACGAATACTATAGAAAGAGCAAATGATGTTTAAAAAAATAGATGGAGGAAATTTCTCAGTTCTAGAGAGTTGCACTAAGAAGGCCGCGAAAATAATTAACATTTGCGATGCACTGCATAATATAGGCTTTTCTTATAAGTGCGAATATACATGAGGAGGAAGAAGTTGAATTTTCATATCTAGAAACCGCAAATTCGAATGAAAGGGAAGATTATTTGGAACTGCTCAGCGCATCTAATATTTAGAACTCTAATTTCGTAGATGCATATGAATGAATATCTAAAATTAAATTAATAAGAGTATTTATTTGAAATCAATAAATAATTTAATTAAAACAATTCAGGTTTGTACTTTTTAGAGATCAGTCAGAGAATTAAAAAATTAAATACATATCGCTTCTTTATTGCAACTTAGTCTTATCTAAAAAACGCGTTTCTCAGAAAACGAGTTTAAAGTTTTTAATTTACACACACATTTCAACGGAAAAGTGAAAAAATATTGTCCGCGCAAGAGGGGAGGGAGTAAACATGATATTTATATGAATTTTTCACAAAAGACGAAGAGCGATTTCATGAATAATTCTGCATTCTTAACTCAAAAATCACGTTTTTTGAGATATGACTACGCTCCAATAAAGGAGCGATATGTGTACATACACACAAATGTATTAGACACTAATTCTTAAAACTTCTAAATCTAATTTATCAGTTTTTAATTGCAATCAAAATATGCGTAAAAAAATTAAAAACTTTATTATTTGTGTTACCAAGAATTTATAGTAAACAATTAGTGAGGGCTTTTATTTATTGAAACTAAAATACGTTAACAATTTTCACGTTTTTGTAAAGGAAATTTTTGATCACCCTTAAAACGCGAAAAACTTTATTGAGTGATTTTAAGAATTAAAGTAAGCAATTTACAAACATGTTTATAAAATATTGATCTGAAGCATACATACATTGCGAGTAATATAAAAATCTAATAGCAAAAGCTAATTCAGTACTTATTTCTAACAAAATAACTATTTTCTTCGATTTCTATAAATGTGTTATTTTTCTCCATTTTATTCGCAACTCTTTTTCATGAAATTTTTCAATTGCTTTTTTATATTTTTAGATTTGAAATCGTTATATTTTCTAAAGAACGATATAACCTTTTCATCATAACTTTAATTTCTTTGTTGTGATTTTGAATTAACTCCTACATTTCTGCGATTGTGGAGCATAAGTTTTTCTAAGATTACAACACTTTCCTGTGACTCAACTTTTCATCTTCTGTTTTTCTTATTGTGGTGTCTAATGCTAGTGGATCTCAAAGATTTGAGCGTGGGTGGGTGCTTCAAAATTTTTTTTCATTATTATATTCATGAGAACACATTATTTTTTTGCCTTCATGAATGTCTTCAGGTAAACCAAAGATGGAGTTTTATAAGCACTCTACTGACTCTTTTATTCCTATGGGATCATATATGTACATATAGACTGCTTGACAAGCTTTTGGTTCGGTGTGGCTCACCTCCTGTTATCTTTTCAAATTAGCATAACGTCGGTCACAGGTTGACAACTCTTAACATGTTTTTTGTACTTTTCAGGAGACAAAAAAACGCTATTACTCCGTTACGCTTTGGAAGTAAATAAAAAAACCAAAATTAGCAGGAGAAGTAGGGAAGGAAATTAAAAAAATACATATAAATGAATCGTACCAACATGCAGAAGGATAAACACAGTCTTTTGGCATCAAAAAGTCTATCCGATAAGCTTTTGTCCGGTTATAATTTTTTTGGTCTATTCATACCTATTACAAGTTATATATGTATAGAAATATACAATACTTAAAATAAAAGAACCTTTTTTCCATTCCAGGATGCTTTTTGTAGGAGAGCCAGCACTATTTAATTCTTCTACAAGTGTACTCCAAAATTCATCCACCACATCTTTGGAAACCTTTACAAAACCACACAAGGACGTCACTGCACCTTATTTATAGATTTTGACCTAAAAATTATTTCAAATTATCTCAATATTCGATAGAAAATAAAAATTACTTACACTTTTTATCCAGTTCCCTAGAGAAAACAAAGTCAACAAACTAATACGTAAAATGAGAAAAACAGCTTTGAAAAAGTCATTCACGATAAGTCGAATTTTTTGAATGGGAATATATTTCTGCATGTTATTCGCCTTTGTATTTCATATCAGAAAAAAGGGAACACATTTCAAGGGAAAAATTATTCACGATTGTAGTTTTGTGAAAAGGGAAAATATATCGAGGTGAAAATTACTCACGATGGGGTGATTAAGAATAATGAACACAATTTACTGATATTGTTCGAAAAACAAATATTTATATACTTTAATATATGTAATATTGTAGGGAAAATGCTAAAATTACATGATGTTTTTATTCAACTCGCCAGCAAAAATTAAGTGAACAAAACCAAGGGAAAAGTGAAATAAATCTCTTGAAAAATATTCGCTAAAGGAAATTTATTTTTTCGTGCGAATATTTTTCGCGGGAACTATTTACGATCATGGACATCATGGAAAATGGAAATACTTCAAGGGGAAAAATATTTACGTTCGGGGTGATTAAAAAAAATTATCGTAATTATGAAATAAGAAATGGATCCAAAAATGCCTCCAAAATTCGTGTTGTCTTCAATAGAAAATTTCGGGGTCATCTTTCGTTTTTGGATTGGGGCTATTTTTCATGAGCTTAAATTAATTTTGCATTTTACTTCATCTAAATATTTCAGAATCCACAAAACATCCGGATCTATTAATGTTAATAACAATCCACATAACATTGAATTACTTCGGAAAATGTCGCGATATATATTGCAAGATGATCACATTAGTCCCCATTTTACGGTTATGGAATCAATGCTTTATGCTGCCGAATTCAAATTGAATCGAAATTTAAGTGCACAGCAGTATATAGATGAAATTAATAAAGTATTGAAAACTTTGCATTTAGCAAAGCAAGTAAATACGAAAGTCTCAAATTTATCAGGTGGCGAAAAGAAGCGACTCTGTATAGCACTGGAACTATTAAATACGCCTACTGTTTTATTTTTGGACGAGCCAATAACGTAAGTTTGATAAAGATTATTTATTTATTTATGAACATAATTAATAATTAATTACATAAATATGTACTCGTATGTGTAGCAAAAGTTATAAATCATGATATTTTTTTGTATTATGAAATTTTCAGGGGCTTGGATGAAGTATCTGCCATGCAATGTATGTCAATTTTAAGGCTTTTAGCGGCATCTGGACGCACTGTTGTCTGCGTGCTGCACGCACCTCCTGCCAGAATGTTTCAAACGTTTGATCATGTTTATATATTGGCTTATGGTGAATGCGTCTATCAGGGCTCAGCTACAAGTGTATTGCCATATTTAAGCAAAATTGGCTTAGAGTGTCCCATAACATACAATCCTGCGGATTTTAGTAAGTGCTGTAACATTGTAAGAAGCAATAATGTTATTGAGTTTTATTTGAATAGTCATTGAAGTTGCTGCTCGTGAATACGGTAATTATCATAAAACAATGGTTAATGAAGTCAAAAATGGTCAAATTATCAAATGGTTGCCCGCTGTTGATGTTGAAAAAAATCAAAACGAATGTTTATTAGAAGAATTTCAAATGGAAGTAAATACGAATGCATTCGCTGATATTACCACACCTTGGCTACTAGAATATAAAACTTTATATATTCAAATGCTAAAACAAATGTGGCGTGATAAGGTAGGTGGAGAAAGGCATGTTTATTTTACAAAAGATCCGAAAATATTTAATACTTTGAAATCTCCTTTAAAGCGTTCAAAGTGTGCAACGAATGTTATACTACATATGTATGTGGAAAACCTATTTTTTCTTATTTATTTATTTGTTAATCAATGCAAGCCCCCAAAAAAGCAATCAACGCTAATTTATTTATTTCATTTATTAATACTATTTGTCTATGGAACTCGTCCCTTGCAAACATTTTATATAATAAGACGTTATATACAAATAAATACAGAGTGTAAGCTATTGGCAAGATGGGTGCCGCGTTTGCTCAGTGTCGAACAAAAACGAGTTCTACAGACCACTTCACAGCGGTGTTTAGACATGACAAAGCGTAATCCTGCTGATTTTTGGCGTCGATTAATAACTGTTGATGAAACGTGGGTCCGCCACTACGCACATGAAACCAAAAATCAATCGAAACAATGGGTGGAAACTGGTGGAAGTGCTCCGAAGAAGGCGAAGACAATGAAATCGGCTGGCAACGTTATGACCACTGTATTTTGGGATGCACACGGAATATTGCTCATCGATTATCTTGGAAAATTATCCACAATCATAGGAAGGTATTATCGTGCATTATTGGATCAATTGATTGATGCAATCAAGAAAAAACGACCACATTTAAAGAAGAAAAAAGTGCTCTTTCTTCAAGACAACGCAGCGGTTCACACAGCATTAGATACGATGCTAAAATTACGTGAAATACACTTCGAATTGGTTGATCATTCACCTTATAGTCCAGCTCCTAGTGACTTTTTCCTGTTTCCAAACTTGAAAAAAATTGGTTCGCAGGAAAAAGATTCATCTCAAACGAAGAAGTGATTACCGAAACTTACGCGTATTTTGATGGGTTCCCAAAATCGTATTATTGCGATGGTATAAAAAAGTTGGAATATCGTCTTACTAAGTGTATTGAGCTAAAAGGAGACTATGTTGAGAAATAAATGATTTTGAAAAAAAAAATTTTTTTCCTACTTAGGTAGCTTCAATATCAATCCGCCCTCGTATGTCACTGAGCTCCTCCTAAACGGCCACAAATCAGCCCCGCATATGGCGCTGCAGTCGGTATAAAAGACTCTATTTCCCAACGGATTTAGCAGCAATTTAAAACATATAATGTGCGTAGACAAATCAAAGCAGTAACATATTTCTCAATGGACCACGCCCAGGTCTACGCCCACTTTTTCCATACATTTAAAATTCCTATTTACCATAATTTAAAACTTTCTAAGAATGTTCTCATAACTTGGAAAATTAACGAAAATGTTTACTAGAAATAAGTTATATTCCAAAACAACGTTTGCTGAGTGACCTAGTAAATTTATACGTTTTTTTTATCCGAACTTTGCTATAATCGTAATAATTGCTATGAAATGTTTAAAGTTTTTAACTTTAAATTTCTGAAAAGCAATTCGAAAATTCCGAATTTCTGTATTATTGACTGCAATTTTTAAGAAAATAGTTTTAAGAAGCTTTGATGGTAATCACGAAGAAACATTTATTTTCTACAGACAATTCTTATAACAACAATTAAAATTGACAAAAAATCAGCCTATATAGTAGATCTAGAACCGCTCACGTGATTACCGCGAATCACGCAGTATCATGCAAGATCATGATTAGTTTTTTGTTTAAATCACGTAAGGGCGCATGAACGTGCGTATAAAAAATTGAGCGTGAGTCGATATTTGTCGTGATTTTTAGGCTTTTTTTAATTTTTTTCATATAATTTTTTTTATATTTTTAATTATATATTGAAATGAAAAATTTTGGCTTGAGTTCAAATCTGAGTTCACCCATTTCTTCTTAATTTTTAAGAAATTGTTTTTGGATTTATTAAGAGATTGTTTCAAATAATGAATTTATCCAAAAATAATTTCTTAAAAATTAAGAAGAAATGGGTAAACTCAGATTTTAACTCAAGCCAAAAATTTTAATTTCAATATATACCTTAAACAGTTCAAACAGTGACAAACTTTTTTCACTCACGTGAACGTACTCGCGTTCATGAGTAAAAAAAGCAAGTTCATAATTGAGCGTGAGGGAAAATTCACTCACGATACCATCTCCAGTATGTAGTACATATTGGTAAAGTAAGAAAGTAAAAACAATTGTTGATTATTGAGTTCTTGGTACAACTTTGATATTTTTAAACGTTTTATTTGTTTTCTTGAAGGTTTATTATATTAAACCTCCAGTTTTTCTAAGAAATATTTGGGTAAAGTTCCCTGATGATCTGCATTAGCAACAGTGAAATGCGCGTAGGAACTATCTATACCCCTCAATAATAAACTTCAATGTGTTTTAAAGAAAATTATTAATATTTTACTGAATATGTAAAACAAGAGGGTGCTGTTGGCTGAAGTAGTTAGCGCGTTAACTCCAAAGCAAATAATGTCTAAGAACGTGGGTTCGAGCCCAGCTTCAGACAAGTCATAACCTCCAGCATTTTTCAGATGTGCATTAGTATGCTATTGTATTTGTTGTTGTCGGAGTGTTTAAGTGATGAAGGCATAGCACTGGTCACTGAACAGTACTCTTTCACCATCTGTCCTTTCTCACTATCCCTTTCCCAAGGAAGGTAACACACCTACGGGTTGGTAGGCATACTAATTGCCTGAGTGTTACTTCTCTTTAAAAAAAAAAAAAAAAACTTAAGAAAAACTTTTAACAATTCCCGTAAAAAGCTGATTAATATTTTGAGTGTCTGTCCAATTTTTTTATAAAGATAAAACTTTAAGACTTTAATTAATGCTCCCATTCACGAGTGTCTCTTATTTAGAAAAACTTTAATTAATACTCTGTATTCTTTATTTCAGGCATTTATAAAATTAAAAGTTTTCATACAACTTTTTTTGGTGTTCTTCATAAGCCTTGTCTACGAGGAGATCGGAACGAATGCCTCAATGACAATATATAATTATCATTTTGTGATTCTAGCATCAATAATAACAACATTTGTATCCATGTGTCCAATGCTATCACACAGTAAGTTAGTTGCAAATGTTAAAATTACTAATCAATATAACCAATTTGAAAATTCACATCCATTTTTTAAATCCCTATAACAAGCCAAAGAAATATACAGTAGGTGACAATGCAATCGAAAGATTTCCTAATATTAATATTTACATAATTATATAATAATTAATAAGCAAGACATTAGTTTTATAATAATATACATATATGTATAATTTGTCCAAAAATATAGGGGTAGTTATTGAGTACTCATATATACCTATACATTACAATACTACTTTAACTTGCAAATTTTTGCTAGTAAAGTGTTTATTTACTTTTTCACGTTTTTGAGAGTAATTTTGGAAAATTTCTTGTTACTCTCTCGTTGCTAATTTTTACTAGTAAAGTAAATGAAGATACCTATTATTAATATTATACTTATGTTGAAATTAGATTTTTATGGCTTGAGTTCAAATCTGAATTTTACCCATATCTTTTTAATTTAAGAAATTATTTTTTGGATAAATTCATTATTTTATTAAGAGAGTACTTTTTATTTGAAACAATTAATTCATCAGACTAGCAGAACGGATCAGTACTGATTTCGAGGTCGCTACACCATCTCATCAGCGTTCTTTGTTCGATTTTACCACTTTTGACGGTGGATACTAGTAACTAGGAATATCAACTATTTAACCGTATTATTTAACGAATTAGAATACGAAAAGTGCAACTTATTCATTTCTTACAAGTTAAATCAATTTCGGTTAGTACGAAATTCCATCTCTGATTTTTAATTATTCCAAATATTTCATACTCTCTTTTCGTATTCGAAATTTTTTGAAAGTACGGGAAAAGAAGCCATTAATTAAGCAAATATTAGATATTTTACTTTGAATATCATAAAAGCAATCTGGCGTATTTTTTTAGGATAATACTATTTATGTCATCTAAGCCAGGGGCTTTATTATTTTTTAATAGCCTAACAAATGCCTTAACCTCAGTGGTATCTGTACGTTCAATATTATTACTACCAATAGGAGAATTATTATCGAGACAATTAATAAAAATCTGATACACACGTATCCAAAGGCGATGGGTTATCGATAGTAATAGTGTGAGAGCTACCAAATGGATCGGCAATTGCATAAGCTTTTTCTGCTTCGGTTTTAAAAACTTCATTAAATTTGAAGAATGAATACCAATCTAGGATTAAAATTACTACTAAGGTGAAACGTTAGCCCATTTCTTGCTCTTTTGATGGTAGATATTTCTGCTCATAGGGTGCTACTTTCTTTCGAGAGTTTGAAGGAATTAGAGAGAATTAGAGCTTTCTTTCGAAGCAAGATCGTGGGGTGGTGTAAGAATGGTTTTCTTGTCAGTAGATTCAAGGCATCATGGAGAGTAACAAAATTAGTCACTCTTCTGTACATATGTATGCATTGCAAACAAGACAAAAATTCGCAATAACTTCCAATCATTGAGAAAACAAAAATGTTTAATATCATTTCAAAGTCGATGAAACAATAAAAAATGGAAAAGTCGCCCACATTGCAAAAAACGGGAAATTCCGCGAAAAGCTACAAGTTTTGAAAAGGTCGTAAAATCTTCTAAAAAGACCTAAAAATGTAAGGAATGTGAAAATTTTGCAAATTATGCTAATTTTTTGCGGATTTTTCGAAATTTTAGCGAGCAGCTTACTTTTTTCGTTTCGGTTGCTTTGTACTTAAGGGTCTTCATTTATTTTGAAATTTTTTCAATTCTCAAAAATATTTGCCAAATTTTTACAGCTTTATCGTATTTTGCTTAAAAATGCTTCGTAATAATTACGAAAAAAAATTCTTGATACAACTACAGACAAAATTTCTATCAATACTTATCAAAGAAAAAATTGGAAAATAAATGTGCTGACAGTCATTGATAGTCGATAATATAGGTGCCCAGGGGTATAAAAAATATGAGCTTGAATACATTCAGGTATAAAACAAAATGAGCAACGAAACATACAATAATGAAATTGAACAGATATAAAAAATATTTCGTATTGAAATTATTCAATATATGTACATATGTTGGACTAATTTATTTATTTTTGTATCGTTTGTCATTCTCTGATGCGCAAGCAAATCCTTTAAAGAATTTACACTTTAGGCGCAGAGGAGAAAAATTGAAACTTCATTTCCGCCCCTGTAATATCTAAATATTACCACATAAAAAGGTTTTGCCATACTTATCAGAGCATGTCTGTTAAATAATGATTATTATGATTAGTAATTATATTTAAAAAGTAAAGTATGATTACAAATAGTTTAAGAGATCAGGATTATTTGAGAGTACGATAAAATAATTAAAAGTAATGAAAAAACTATTAAAAAAATATTATTCCTTTTGAATATTTTGAAAATATTAGCATTTACTATTTACTATTTTTTTATTACTTGCATAGTTATTTCGTCCTAATCTCTAGCAATCAGACGCGTAACCAGCTTGAGGGGAAAACTTTCAAATATAATTCTATTATCTCTAAATTGTTGTTTTAAAAATGTTTGATTTTATAAACAATTTTCATAAACTTAATTATTAAATCAGCTAGAAACCTACAATTTTAAATTGTTTTAATTGATATAAATTGTTTGAGTTATTCATTCGATCAAGTAATTCATTCCACCAAAATTCTTTGATTAACGAAATATTAATCGATTGGATACTATAGTATATAGTACTGCATTAACGATGTTTTCTATAAAGCGTAGTTAGACTACTCCTTTGGCAGATACGAAACCCCGAATCATTACGATAGCGGGGAGCCTCTGCTCTTTATGCTTCCTTTTTCGTACGAATAACTTTTGAGCCCGAATCCTCTACAGATAACTTAAATTAGGATTTTTCACTGAAAATGATTGAGTACTGGTCTAAAGGCTACAGTCTAAAGAAAAAATGAAGCCATCCGCACTTAGATCAAGCCAAAGTGGCAAAAGTAAATGTGATTTTTTAGTAACATTCTTTTTGGCAACACTGTTTTTGACAGCTCGGCCGTTTTCGTGTAACTTGTTACTAGCTGCTTTCGAGTACTTTTGCAGTAAAATGCAGTAAATGAGTAATTACTGAGTAAACTGAAAAAGTTACTCTCAAAAAAGCTGTTGCCCAAAAAAGTACGCGAACGGAAAAATTGTAAAAATTAATAAGATTAAGGAAACAGATGATTGCAAATCAATGTAGTGTTGAAATATATTTACACTTTGGACTACTCAACTCTTTTTCTTGTTGGTACTCGATGCAATATTTATTATAACACGAATATTTTAAGAAAATGTAAACAAATTATTTTCTATCATCGTTTCAGTGTGTTTATTTTCATTTGATTTTCCTAAGTTGTGTCTGATTAAATTCATTCAAAAGTATGTGATTATTTGTTTTTGCTATTGACTACCTTTAAAGCAAGTGCAGTACTAAGTAACCATATACTTAGCATTTTCACAGCTCCAAAGAAATAACAAAATAACAACGAAAGTGGCTTTAAATAGTTTTACAACATTTATGTATTTCTTTTTAAAAGGCATATACGTACATCATGTTTAATGAATGAATAGTTTAAAAAAAATTGTTTGCTTATTATTTTATTTTTGTTTATTTCAGACTTTCCTTTTTTTAAGTAATTTTTTCACAAATTGTATACTTTTTGTTTTCTTACTTTTGTTTGTTTACCTTTGAATCATATGTTTTTTGGTTTTACTAAATTTTACTACAAGAAAATTCTGCAGTAAAAATTGTAAATTCTCAGCCATGAACTGTCACTTTACGCTCTAGATTTGTGTTCTCATTTACTGTAACTTGAGTAAACGAACGCAACTTAGTAAAATGCAGTAAAGTTCAGTAAAAATTTGTAAAAACTTTTGGGTACTCGAACACACTTAATGTTAAAAGTTCAGTTTGCTCTATAATTTAATCATGAATCGACTTACACGTGAACAAGGCTTGCAGATTATTGAATTTTATTGTCAAAATTCATAATCGGTTAAAAAAGTGCACAGAGCACTTCTACCATGTTATGGTCAGTTTGGGCGACCTTCGAAATCTTGTTGATGATCGGCAGGAACGTTACTGTGAATGGCGACCGCTATCGTACGATGATTAAAATTTTTTTTGTTAAAAATAGAAGAGCTGGATTTGGCTGATATGTGGTTTCAAAAGCACGCGACACAATAGCGATTTAACGCCTTGAGACTATTTTTGTGTGGCTATTTTAAGTCTCATGTCTATATGAACAAGCCCGTAACAGTTGACGCCCTGGAAGCCAATATTGAAAAATTTATTCGTGAGATACCGGCCGATATGTTGGAGAGAGTATGCCGAAATCGGACCCAGCGTATGAATCAACTGAGGGGTAGGCGCAGTCAACATTTACATCAAATCATCTTTAAACATTGACTCAAGTAAAGATTTCACACATTTATGTGTTTTTCAGCCCTTTCTTTAATGACGGGTTTTCTTAATGCAACTACGGATGGCTTTATTCAAATATGGATTCTTCGAGCGATAAATTAGCCAGATGGGGTTTGACTTTTGATACTTTTCATACTTCAAGAATGGTACAAATTGGACGGCTTTGGATTATACGCAATGGAAGTGGATTGGATGGTAATCTTTCATCATCCACCCAAATACACTTCCAACGTACACCCAAATCCAAAGCCGTCCCATGTGTACCTCAAATCAACCCTGTACTCAAGTATCGACCAACGACGCTGCTAATATAATCATCGCGCACGTTTGTCAACCAACACCTTAAACAAGTCAGCCACAATACCATATAAAAACAATAACAGGAGGACACTTATAGGGAGGGCACCGTTGCACATGTGTTGTGATATTTGGATCGTGATCAATTTAATTTGATTTCAAAATATTAAAATATTCTGCGATATGGATCGCTATCCAACAGTGCTAAACTTTCCATAAATATCCCGGTACTGGAACGCGCTCAATATATGTATGTATATTGTACGTGTAGCAGTGCAATTACTTTGAATGTAAATGAGAGAGTAGTGGAGGGAATACGATTTTCGTACTTGATTTAAGTATTGCAGGCTTAATATACAAAAATGTGAGAGTCCGTTTCAGCTTATTTGGTGTGCGATTTAGTGTTATTTGTATTTAAATTTTTAAGTACGTCTCGTACTAAATTTAGGTTATTTAAAGTTATTTTTTCTTTCCGTGTAGCTACGTGTAGTGGAATAGTCAAAATTTCACACCGCAGGTGATCAACACTACTAAGAAATTTTACAATGGTTATGAACCTTTAATGGACAGCGTATTAGAGATGGGATCGTGAGTAAATTTTCAATCACGGTCACGCACGGCCTTATATTTTTGGCTCACTTGAGAAGGAAAAAATTAGTCACAATCACAAAAACTCACACTCACTATAAAATTATAAAAGAATTTAAAAAAAAGTTTCAGTTAAATGAAAAAAATTACAATAAAGCAAAAAAAATAATGACAATCACGCTAAAAAACTACTAATGCACGCTCAATCATGGTTAATTTTTTATACTCACGTTCATGCAGGCTCTTGTGATTGTAACAAAAAAGTAATCAGGATCATGCGTGACCACGTACATTTATAATCTGTTATTTTTCTATTTTTAGTTCCTCTGGAAATAAACTGCATGAGAAGAGAACACATCAATCAGTGGTACCGTCTCAGTTCGTACTACATGGCACTAATAACCTCACAGCTGCCTGAAATATTTTTATTGGGGTTCATTTCTTCTGCCTTATTATATTTTCTGACCGGCCAACCTGTGGAACTAAATCGATTTCTACTGTTTGCACTAGTCATGCTACTGACATCGATGACTGCATCCAGTTACGGTATTGCCTTGTCATCTAGATTCAATTTATTGGTACGCATACATATTAACTTTAACAATTTCATCTAAATTGTTTTAAATCTCTTTGCTTTTATAATAGCATTCCCTATTTTTCGGTCCATGTATAATAGCGTGTTGGATAGTTTTGGCCAATCATGGTGTTGACAATCCAGAATTATCAACATTTGAAAAAGTCTTAATGTACAGTGGCTTTATAAGGCATTCTGTTGAAGGCTTAATGTCAGCGTTGTTTGAATTTAACCGACCCGATGCAATTTGTCCAGCAGATGTTGTATTTTGCTTTCTAAAGAAGCCAAAAGCTTTATTAAAAATTATGGGCTGTGAGGATCTTAATTATATTCATTCCATATTTTATATAATCGGTTTTTATATCTTCTTTAACATTGTAGGTTATATTAATGTTAAGTGTCGTCTTAGTAATATAAATTTTTTGGAACAAAATCATTTTTATCAAGCCTTAAAAAAGGTATTTCGAAATGTTTATTTGAAGTCATATTAAATACTTAAACATATCTGTATGTATATCGTTAGCTGAAATGCAAAACCACTTAACCACACACTCCATTAATCACTTGGTATTACACCCAAAACGCGCGTCCCTACAAACATCTATCATAAAAGGAGCCAAATTATAGTATATGAATGCGGCCGTAAGAACCAAAGAACCATATAAGTCCCAAAATAAACTAAGTTTCCAAGACAGAAATGAACTAATTCGCCAATCTTGTATATGGAGGGCAACATCAACCATTTTTGTGGACTTAAAACAGAGATCATTAAGTCCCCAAAATTTTATATGGAGGCCAAGAACAAAGTTTTTTGGAAACTTAATTGCATTTTTAGGGACTTAATAAATTTTTAGTTTGGGGACTTAATTCCTAATAAGCTAAATCGTCGATCTCAAAAACAAATTAAGTCCCCATAAGTATTTATTAATTTTTTGATTCGAGTTTTGATCGTTGCTTAACAACAACTTTTTATTGGAGACTATATCAGTTTGGTTTGGGGTTATTTGTTCATTCCGTATGGGAGTTAACTCCATATACAATAAAGGCTTCGTTGAATAAAGATCTTTTTAGAATGTTGGCTTCGGTGAGAAGACCTTTCTGGAATAGCGGGCTTTCGGTCGGGCTTAATGGTTTTATCCTCTCGGTGTATAGAATGGTGGTTTCGCTGTGTAAAGCATTTTAAGAGATTTCTCTTTTCTGTACACTGAATAGTAGCTTCGTTGAGTAAAGATTCCTTCTTTTCTTAAATATTTAGTCCCAAATTTACAACTTTTAGCTAACTTATGATGGTCGTTTAACCAATAACATTTATATGAAAAGTCGTTAGTTAAACCACTGTCATTAGTTAACTTAAGACTGAGAATATGGGCCTTAAAAGGAATACAATAAATGCGACCGAAAGGAATGTCGGAAAAAAACCTTTACGCAGCGAAGCACCTATTAGATACACAGAGAGGACAAAACCCTTAATCCCGACCTAAAACCCGGCCGATGGAACTTATTATGCATACGATTACGAGTATTCGTTACATCAATATCTTCAAATATTTTATTTATTTTTTATCTTTCTTCTGTAAAATTTAAAATAGTTTAGTTTCGTGGTTTCATTCGAATTTGTATTCGCCAAACTCATGCAAATATTAAAGTTCCAAAAAGTATATAAAGCGTCAATAAACATTAAGTAAATACAACAAAAAATATTAATATGTAATATTTATTATTAAAAACAATTAAGTCGTCATATTGTAAAACGCAACGCTTAGCGCTGAAAAATTTTTATTGTGTTTTTTCTCATATTTCCAATTTGTTCCATAGAAAATTTATCAACGCCAAGCGTTGCCTTTTACAAACTGCAGCTCTTCATTTTTTATTTAAAATAATAATATTAGCTATATTTTATTTGAAGTATGTGTAAATATTTAGTACAAATTTAAGTAGGTATAAATTTATTAAGTTAAGTTTCTAAGCTTCAGACAATGCGATAAATAGGTTCATAGAGAGTCATTGTAGTTTGATTTCAAATCATAAAGAATCAAAACTGGATTATCTTTTGTTAATAAAAAATATAATTTAGTGCTTTTATACTCCACCACAATATTTTTCATTACTCAAAAAAATATATATTGCAAAAAGCCAAAAGGCGGTACCATAATATTTCAATGAATTAAAAATAATATATTTATATATTTCACTATATTAAAGCAGTAAATTTTGAATTGTATTTGATTTGTAAAATGACTTTAGTGATTTTACACATAAGAAATGTTGGTTACATTTTGGTTTATTTGTAATGATAGATTGTGTAATTGATATGTAAAAAACTATTAAAAAAATTTATTGACATAAAAATGTAAAAAGGCAGTACTGCATTATTCCTAACCAAAGCAGTATAATTATAGAACATTTGGATTTATTGTGCTTATTCGTTAAAAAATAAGGTATGGTAAGGTATATTTTATTGAGCCTTTATAAAAAAAAAACAATACAATTAAAATGAATAACAAACTAAAGAAAGCTTAGGACTAAAAAGTAATATCCTAATTAACATAAAAACGAAACAGTAACCTACTTACAGTAATTTTCTATATATAGTAATTATTATAAAATATTAATAGAGAATTACGTCCTTGCTCCCGGGGCTTAACATGGTTTGAGAGAGAATCTCGTATCTAAGAATAAGCTTAAAACTAATTTAAATATTAACTTAAGCCTAATTAAAAAATAAATAAATAAAACAAAAACAAAACAGGAAAGGAATAAAAACAAAAATGTATAAAAAACAAGAAAAAATAGATAAAATATGTACGGACAAGCCGGACTAACCTCTATGTGTGCCTTGTACACTTTTTGAGGAAAATTCATGTCTCAAAGAGGTTGACAAATCGAAAGATGGTGCAGTTTCATTCAAATAGCCAATGGGAGATAAATAGTTTATATTTGACCAACTAAAAAGTTTTTGATTTTCGTATATATCTGATATAAGTTTGTTTTCATGAAAACAAGATCTTGAAATAAATCTCCTGAGGATATCACAAACGTAAAGACCTACAGGTGTTACTTTAGACTCTTTGTATACAAAACAATTTGAATACCGTTTGCAAAACGATTCAAAATGTTTTCCAATAGAGTTTCGCAAAATTTTTCTCTCAAAAATTTCTATTTCCTTTATAACAGTTGGAGATACATTGAACCATATAGGAAATCCATATAAAATAATCGGTCTTAAACTCGTTTTGTAAAGCAAAAGTTTAGTGTTTACAGGTAGATGTTTATTACGAAGTATTTTCGAAAAAGAACCTTATATCTTATATGCTTTTGACAACACCGAGCGAGCATGTTTGTTAAATTTCAAGAGTTTATTAAAGGTTATTCCAAGGTATTTCATATCATTCTTAAAAGGAATTACAATATTATTTCTGCACAGCCTCAACTGTTTACTCTCTGGAACAACAAACCCCCTACATTTACCTGAGGCATTTCGTAAACAGATTGCCTCACACTTTGAGATGTTTAACTTAACACCCCAATCGACATAAAATTGGTTAATAATTTCCAAGTGGTCAGAAACTTGTTCTAAGGCCAGACGAGGAGATTCATTATGAGAGTAAACACGAGAGTCGTCAGCATATAATAAGCCAACAGAATTTAAGCCAATATGAGGAAAGTCATTCATAAAAATGTTATAAAGATGTGGAGTCAAAATCGAACCTTGCGGGACACCACAGAGAACATTACCATAATCAGAAAACAATTTATTAAATTGAACAGAGAATTTTCTAATATTAAAATAACTATTAAGTATTTTGACAATGGAAGAGTCAAATCCGATTAGGATCATTTTATAAATAATTCCCTTATGATAAGCACGGTGGAAAGCTTTTTCAACATCAAGTGAAACCGCTACTGTGCACTGTTTAATTCGAAGGTGGTTTACCACGTCATCTTGGAATTTAAGTAATTCATCTGAAGTAGAATGACACTTCTTAAATCCAAATTGCATGTCCGGAATATAAGGTTCAAATATACCAATATCCATTTTGATACGTAAAATTCTTTCAAATAGCTTCCCTACATTTGAAAGCAATGAAATCGGCCGCAGGTTATTAATATAAGTATTATTATGCTTCTTCTTTATAGGTATTATTTTCTATATCTTCCAATCAATGAGAAAATAAGAATTGTTAATACAATGATTAAAAATTTTTGCTAGATACTCAAATGCTTTAGGAGGAAGTTTTCGAATGATAAAATTTGAAATGTTATCAAACCCACAAGATCTCTTGTTATTAATTTGCCTAAAATGTTCTAATAATTCATCAAGACGAACTAATTTGTTACAATTTTGAGTATTAAGTGCGGTAAAAGCATTACCAAAAACATATAAATTATTGGGAGCACTAGAAATAACTTCGTTAATAGATCTTTCAATAAAAGAGACATCTCTATTGGGACCCGAATCAGAATAAACTGAGGAAAAGTGATCCTTTAAAGCATTCAGTTTATCAGCCTCACTGTCGACAATAACGTCATTCACTAATAATTTATCAATAAAACTACTTTTTTTAAACCCGCGTTTGCGTTTAAGCGTTTGGACCAGGACGAATATTTTTTAGTTTCTCACTGAACAATTGAGCTTGCTCAAGTTCCATTTTCCGTTTTATAATTATAGAGAGTAACTGAATTTGTTTTGATAATAGAACATAATCAGGATTGGAACGGTTCCAAGTTCTATGATATAATATCTTCAAATTTTTTTGCCAATTCTAAAAAGTTTCCTTAAGTTATCAGATATAAAAAACTTCTTACCATTCAATACAATGTCCTCAGAATTCATCCTGGTAATAAAGTTAGTTGTTGTTATAAAATCATCGATAAGCATATCAATTTCAGAATTAGTCAAATTTCTACAAGCAATAGGAGAGTGACAAGAAAGTCCCTGAATCATATAATTTCTAAATTTATCCCAGTCTGTATTTTTATAAGAAGTAAAAGTTGAAGGAGGTTTAAACATAAAGTCAAAATTTTGAAACTGAATTTCCAATTTGAGAGGGAAGTGGTCGGAAAATGTTGAAAGACTATGAATTTTATAATTTGGATTCGCCGAATTAACTAAATTACTGCTTAATAAAAAATGATCAAGAAAAGAACTGCCATTAGGAAAAGATGGAAAAGTATTACAAACTCTAACAAAGTCTAAAGAAAAATGTTGAAGCCAATTAAAAAACACAATACCATTTGAATTATTGCAAGAATCGCCCCAAACAATATTTTTCGCGTTAAAATTTCCGCCAATCAATATGCCGTCATAATTATTATAGTCTGGCCAGAATGGATAGGCCATTATAAATTTTCGACTGATCGAAATTGCAAGGTAGATAAATTGATCCGAGCAAAATTTTTTTTGGTAAATTATTAATTACAATGTTGCAACTAAGTAATACATAAGGAAACTTAATGCCTGGTAAATGAATTCTGGAGCACTCATAACGGTTTCTCAAAACAACTCCTACACCCTGAGAGCTGTTATCTTTAAAAAAAAATATCCTTCTAAACATAAAATCTGATTTTCTCTTAAATGAGATTCCTGGATAAATGCAACATCAATACCATTGTATTTTAACATATTTAACAGGTCTACGACTCACCTCCGTTAAAAAATAAAAATACAATAAATATTTTCTGTCACCAAATAAATTAAATTGATTATGCGAACGTGTCATATTATTTTTTTTACAAAAAGCAAAAAATAACGTGTATTTACTTGGGGTTACACGATCAAGTTTTAATATGAAGGCAAAGATGGCAGAAAGCAAATAATGACTATGAACGTGGGTTCGAGACCAATTTCAGGCAAGTCATAGCATCCTGCACTTTTCTAATGTACTAAAGTAATTGTTGGACTTTTTAAGTGTCGAAGGCATACCGCTGGTCACTAGATAGTACCGTTGTCAAAATTAATACTGGTCTATGAAAATAAGTGTTACCAGGAGCTAGAGAAAGAAGAAGCTAACTAAATCGGATTTTTAAAAAGGCCAGAAAAAGCTAAATCACCAAAAAAATTTAAAAAAGACAAAACTTTTTATTCACAATTCAACGTTTTATTTATTATTAATAAAAAGTGCATAAAATATATTAAAAGTTATTAAACAAAAATTCACTTCAAGAAAAAAATGAATGGAACTACTACAAACACGCATGTCAAAGAGAATTCACAACAGGTGGCCTCGAGAGATCAGGTGACTGAATTGGCTTGATTTTTGCCTGCCAACATTTTTTAAATTATTTAGTTTGTTGTAAACAGAAATACATTTATATTAATACTAGAAAGAATTTTTATTTGAAATAACATTTTTTATATAAAAATATTTCTTTCATTGTGCTCTATTTTATAAATTATTTATTTGCTGTTGCTTATCAATACCAGCCGACTATAGAGCTGCGGCACTACCAGCAACCAGCGTATCACTAATAGTACCAACTGAACCACCACCGGAAACTGGAAAGCTACTATGTAGTACCCTGAGAGATTATTATGTAGTTTTCGGAATTGAAGTGCTATGGGATGTATTAATTGCCCTTGGCTGGACCAGCCGCCATGCAAGTAGTGCTGTGGTTGCAGATGATAAACTGTTGCGACTTACGAATGTGCCATCAATAAAGTTTAACGTAGTATTTATACCAGTAACCGTACCCAAAGCTCCAATAGCTGTAAGCGACACTTGTATAGTGCGAATGGGTGCAACTAAACGTTTAGGTACGCCTACACCAACACCCATCATTTGTGTGGCAGTATCATTAGCATGGGGTAAGTAAGTAGCTAGCGTTGCTGTATTCGTAACTGTAATCGAAGTATTTGACACTGATATGGATAGAGCTGTAGGAGCTGCTACTGCAGCTTCTGGCACCTACCTGTATGTCCAACAACCTGACTTGATTTATTGGTAACAATTATCTCACTATTTGTGGCTTTGAATATACGGGTCGAGCTGTCGCATTCGAAATACTTCTTATATCCAGTTTTCCTTAATTTTTTATTTTCACATTTTCCTAAGACATTTTTTATTTTTCTTATAAATTCTTCAACCGTTTTTAACATCTGTTCATATTTTTAAGACGAATTCAGATGCGACTGACTACCTGATGTGGATCTGCCTTGATACATGTTTTTAAATACATATGTATACATCATTTGTTTTTAATTATTTGTACAAAAAAGTTTCACTAGTTACAATTTTGGCTGCAGGGTACATACAAAAATACATATACATATTAGAGTGGGTAAATTTTTTTCACTACCAAGCGGTTGTCAAAATCGTAATCTACGACGAATTCTAAGAATGTTTGCCTACGAAACCATGGGTTTAATATCAAAATCGAGCTTCCGGTTTTTAACGAGAAAATTTTTTTTCGTACTTTGTTTTTTTAAATATAGAACAAATATTGTCAGGAATTGTCAGCTTTCTTACAGTATGCTGATCAATGAAAAATTCGTGTTAGTGAGCAGGCGTCAAACCACATGAACAACGATTACTTTTTAAATAGCACTTGCTTCTTCCGATATATGCGATGTATTTTTCAGATGTAAACGTGTCTTTTGTTTCTTTGGAATATTTATTAAGCAAGGTTTTCAGTTTACTTATTACGGTTTCCTTCGTCATTATGGCAATATTTTTTCAATCAATTTATTGGCTACTTGTAGAGTATATGATGTGTATGAAACCATTTTAATTTTTAGACCGATCACTCAGAAAAGCGAAATATTTGAACACATTGCGGCAACTGGGCAAATTTATTTCGTGCAAATCACTTGGCAAACCAAAAGTAATAAAATTCGGATCTGACATATGCAGTAAATTTGATTCCATCTGACTTGATAATTTATTATCATTAACAGAGGAAAAATTAATTGCTATATCAGACTCCATAATAATTCAATTACAAATATCAAACCGAAATGGATAAAAACAAAAATTCAAACTCAGTATCTTGGTTGTTTTTTTATTATGCGTTTTTAAAAAAATTTTACGTCACTCTGTTAGTTTTTGCTGATACATTTTTTTAATATAATCTAAAGCTCTCTTTAAATTTAACAATTTTATAAATATCTAACTTATTTTTAAAGAAAACAACGTTCTTAAAATTTTTCGTATACTTTTCAAATAATAAGTTTTGCGGTTTCCCATAATCTTATAGCATATTAAAAAAAATAATATATAAAATACGGAAAAAAATTTCTCGTTAGAAACCGGAAGCTCGATTTAGATTTTAGACCCACGGTTTCTTGGGCAAACCTTTTTAGAATTTGTCGTAGATTACGATTTTGACAACCGCTTGGAGAATTTTTTTAATACATACAAATTGACCCACTCTAATATATACATATATACATATACCTACATACTATTTGTATATACATATGTAGGTAATTTTTGTGTATATTTTGAGGAAATTTATTCCATGGTTAACGATACTAATTCAAAAAAGTGGAATGTTTGAGTGCCAAAATCATTACTATTTTGTGTGAATAAGTATATTTTTAAGCGGAAATCAATCGATTTTTTCTAGAACTCACGGGACGGAAATCCCAAGAAAGCCCCAATTTAGACTCAAATAATACAAATTTAATGAAAAAACAATTTGTAAAATGATGCAAAAAGACACGATTTTTTCTGCCAATACTTCCTCATTTGCTTGTTTTTACTTGGTTGCAAAAAGTATATTTTTATTTGAAGACAACCGCTATAAAAGATATTTTGAGGTTAGAGCAATTCTTCTTTTAAAAATATTTCTCATGGAAACAATATATGTAGCACATTTATGATTTATGATGTCTGTAATAATAAGTTATTCAGGGTTGGCACAGAATTCAATGTAGTCGGAATTGATTTTTAAAAGACGACAAAGTACTTTTATGTGATAAATTTCAATGTTATCGGTTTTATGTTCAATCTAGAATTACTATCTTTTAAACATACATAAAACCGATAATATAGAAATTCATAACATAAAAGAATTTTTTGTCTTCTTTTCAAACCCAATTCCAACTACATTGAATTCTGTGACAACCATGATTAACAGTCGCTTAATATAAAATTTCTTATTCAGCTCAGCATGTATTTTTAAATAGCATTCATCCGTTTCTCAGTTAAGGGCAATTTGAATGTGTAATAATCTGAAATATAGAAATGTCTCTGTTTATTATTTCTGTTTCTCATTGATTTATTTAAAACTGTGATTAATTCTATCTACTACAGTATACTGTCTGAATGATTCGATTACATGTGTTTTAATTCAAAGCATTTATTATCATATACAAGCTCAACGGAAAGAGGCAATACCACTATTATTGGCTCGTCACTAAGCTACAATTATTAACTATCAAAATGTTAGGAAAATATATAATTTTTACCACTTTATTGGCTCTTGTAGCCTTAAATTTGGGTAAGTTTTGAATATATTTTTTGTCGTAATTGTAATATAAAACTGTAAATAAATAATTACTTTCCTGAAACGCAAGCCGAGGAATCAGGACTTTTGCCACCGCGGCCTAGAAACCAAAATGCCACCCAATGTTACACTTGTGATAGTCCCAGCTCTTGCCGCGGTCCTAAAATTGTGGCTTGTGATCAGAAATCGGCCAACGCCACTCGCTTAACTCTGGCAAAATATTTTTCAGATGTTGAAAATATAACAAATTCACAATTCGAATGTACAAAGATAAGCTACAGTCTAAGTAAGTTTGATTGATTGTTTAACAAGAGAGTTTAATTATGAATTATCTATTAAAATATCATTTTTCTACTTAAAGAATATGCCACCGTGCTTGCTGTCAGAGGTTGTATAAATGTTGGCTTGCGTCCCTGCAGATTACAACCTAAAAATGTTTTATACACAACTCACGTTTGTGAAAGTTGCAACAAGAATTTGTGCAACATAGCCGGTACTTTCTCTTTCAGTTCCGCCATAATGATGTCTTCCATATTTGCATTGTTGTCGTTGAAGTTTTTGTTCTTTTAAGTTAATCAATTAGTAAAGTTTCTTATGCATTTAAATTAGCAGAATTTCGTTTAAATTTTTTTTGTTAAAAGATCCTATATATTTTTTTGTTATTTTCGCAAGTAAGAAAAAAATTCTTGATATGAGTAAAATTCTTAAATATAACTTTTTGGAAGAAAAAAAATTATTGTATTGTTAAAAAAAGTGCTTAAAAAAGTAATAGACTAAAGAAAGGTTTGGTTGCGCATAGTCCACTTTCTGCTTTGAATAGGTGAGCTCATTTTCCTCTTGGAATTTTTCTTTCTACCGAACAAATTCTTTCTTATTTTATAATATTTTTTAAGAGTAAATTTTTATTTACAAATCAAAATCTACTACAACAAACGTACTACAACAATTAAATCTAATAATTGAATAAGGAAACGCTTAATAATACTGTCTTAGGGAAATTTTTTTACAAAAACCTCTCACAAATTTTAAAATGTTATAATGAAATTTGGTAAGTAAGATTCTTTTTAACAAAAGATTCTCAGTGACTCTTTAGTAAATTTATTATTAAAGGTTGACACAAAATCCAATGTAGTCGGAATCGGATTTGAAAAGACGACCAAAAATATTTTTGTGTGATGAATTTCAATGTAATCAGTTTTTCAAAACAGATAGTAATTCCAGATTTAACATAAAACCGATAACATTGAAATTCATCACACAAAAGTACTTTGTTGTCGTCTTTTCAAATCCAATTCCGACTACATTGGATTCTGTGATAACCCTGATTGTTTCAAAACAGTCTGCATTTTTCATTAAATAACAGTGCCATATCATCGGCAAACGTGTTTAACTTTTTATGTTTAAATCTATTGTGCAGTGAGTTCGTGGGGAATTTAGGGGGAAGATTATAACTTATTTTAAAATGTTTTTTTTTGGATAATCTGAAGCTTTCTTCTATGGGTTTTAGAAGTTTTGTGAAACCAAGCCGATCAGGATCGGTCAAATACACATATTGTACAACAATATCTTATTTTTCAGGTTGTGCTTATAAAATTAATGTATTTTGTTGCCGCCGTATATACGTTTTGCCTTTCGTATATACTTAAATATGAATGTATGTACATATATGTATATGTACATATGTACTTATATACAGATGTATCATATGATCAAACATACTTAAGTATTGCACTAACGGTCACTTTTGGCTTTTCTCACGTATGCATCTGAACATACACAAATTTGACTATAATAAAAACGCACAGAAAAAAACATCAATGTAAAACCAAAATTAAACAATGTTGATTTCATGTCATATAATTTTTTTGAAATTATATTGACTGTTGTGTTGACAACTGTCGTAAAATGAGCACCAAAGGTTTCCTTTGGAGCTCAGAGTGTTTGTTTATATATTTTTTGTTTTTGGTTTTAGCCCAGGTAGAAACACCATGTGCTAATATAAACTAAAGTAAGTCTTAGTAGAAACACTAAGACTGGTTGATCAATTAAGAAAGTAAGTTTTGTTTGGCTTAAAAATGATTGATGATTTTCTTTATTTTTCATTTGTTATATACTAAATTGTCTTATAATAAATATATTAAAATTGCTTAGTAAGTAAATAGCCAAGTTTTGCATAATTGCTGAACCTTACAAATTACAAATTTAATATTAATTTCTGTTTTGTCAACAACAAGTTCATTAACCAGAACTTAATACATACTAAAATCTAGAATGAAAATGTTTTAGTCAACAATAATAAAATGTTTAGGTAATTGAACTTAAAACATAACTAAAGTAAAATGTTTAGTCGACAACAACGGTTATTAAACTTAATAAAATAAAATAAAAAAGTAAAATAAAAATTATGTTGATGTAAATATCAACATTGACTTTGTTGAAAGCTAACATATCGCACCCTAAATACTATAGGGTCACAACTCAAAATTCTTAAATTTTTAGGAGAGTCAAAAAACTGTTTATCTGCAAAAGCAATGCAATTAACATAAAAACAGACATAACGGGATTTTTCCAGTTAAGGAAGATAGTGATGAGAATGAAATTTTTAAAGTAATTAGAGATGTCAAATGTGAATTCATTTATGAAAAAAGGTCAATTTTGGAAAATTTCGAGTTGTGACTCTTTAGTATTTAGGGTGCGATATGTATATTCATATTGATTCAATGTTTGAAACTTTAAATTTTAACTAACAAATAGCAGATTGAACATTTTTCGTAGTTAAAATAACATTGTGCAATGTTGAATTTACATAAATCAGCTTCGTAAAAAAATAAAAAATTATTACGTTAAATTAACTTTGGATTTGATAAAATCAACATTGAGTAGAGTAATGACAACATTTCAACATTTTAAATCAACATTGCTAATAAGTATTCCACAAATTTCAATGAGAATTTCAAAAATTACAAAAGTATAAGAAAATCCCATTGGCTTTTTAAAAATTTTCGTATAAGATAAGAAACTTGAAACTTTTCAAAAATATGGTTTAAGGTCTACTGATGATTTGGCGTTAGCACCAAATGTATGTAAATAAAAAAAAACAATAAAAAAGGTAATACATAATAGAAAACGTTGTTATTAAATTTTTTATGGGTTATTTAATTAAGGACATCAAACATTTACCGTTATCTTAATATGAGTATCGGTTTAATTTGAAAAGAATTTCGTGTTAGATCAATCATTGAAACTTATTAACTCAACATTATAATTATGTACTTACATATTAAATTAAATATTAAATACTTAAAACATATTCATTCATTTTGTAATTTATGTTATTTCAAACTGAAATAATTTTGATTCAAAAAGATTCGTCATATTGCTTTACAGTGAGTACATTTTCATTAAGCCAATTTACACTAGACCAATTTTTAGTCCGCTTTACTTTTGTTCTTTCCAAAACACACTGGATTAATTCATCTGGCATAAAATTGTATACGTATACACATGCTTGTGTATTTTTGTAATATTTTGTATTCATTTGAGAAGTATGTTTTTTTTTAATTGTGTATGGATAAGTTTTGTTCTGCTAATGCGGGGTTGCACCTGGTTGAAAACTCATGGCAACCATAAACGAATCTCTTCACCGAAAATGCCAACAAGCTGCCATGTTATGCCAGCATAATTAGTCTAGTGTAAATTGCCCCATTCAATAAGACTCGCATGTTATATTGACATTTGCTGCTGTTGTTTGCGAGTTATCGTAAAGTCATGTTAATTTAATACGAAACGACGATGAAGCAAAATCATTAACGAAAATTGTAAAATCAAACTTGTTTTCGCTGGTTTTACATTGTGTATTTTTCTGTGTGAAGAAATATGAAAAGACAATTTAGTGCAGATGAAGTTTTAACGTCAATCACGCGGCAGAAATAATAATAAAGTTTTAAAACGATCTTTTTCGAGATTTTTCATAAAACTTTATTATAATTTACCAACATACATACACGTCGTGAACCAACATACATATTTCGATGATCATTTTTTAGGTATTCATATAATTACTTTAGTGTTAGTAAAGATGGCCCCATAAAAAGCCATATTTTTATACATTGAATTCACATCAATTTAACTAAAATTTTTGTTAAATATTTTAGAATCATTTGCTAATAGAAAAAATGTAACGACAAAATTTGTTGGCAGCAAGTAAGTTATTTTAGAATTATCTTATATTTATCTCTCTTTTAGGAGCTTGATTTTGTGTGCTTTATTATGCAAAATTCGCATTCGTCACTAAGGATTTGCTCATATCGGAACATACAAAGTAAATAGAATTAAATTTTTTATAGAATTTTTTCATAAATTGTATATATTTTGTTGTTGTTTAGCTTTTGAAACATGTTTTGGTTTTACTAAATTTTACTACAAGAAATTTCTGCGGTATAAATTTGTAAATACTCATCCATGAACTGTCACTTTGTGGTCTTAATTTGTGTTCTCATTTACGGTATTTTGGGTTAACGAACGCAATTTAGTAAAATGCAGTAAAGTTCATTAAAAATGTTTAAAAACTTTTGGACACTCGAACGCACCTATTAAATCTGTGGTCACAAGCAATAAAAGTCTAAGTCGAAAAACATACTTTTGAGATAACTCAATTTTAATATTCGAAATGGTCTTTAAAAAAAATACAGTTATGGCTTAGAAATATATTGACCAAATATGTTGACCAAAGTTGGTAATTGAATTTAAAGTAGTTAATGAGATATTTTATGAAATAAAATTTAATTCTTTGATTGCAAAATAAAAATCTTAATTCTGAAAGTTTAAAACATGATTTGATTTTATATTGAATAATTTATTGTTCTTGAGCTTATAACGACAAGAACTAATAAACAAAATAAAATTGCATACAAGCACGCACATATATTTTGTTAAGTATTTGCTTGAAGATAACACATCCATACGTAATGAATATGTACCAACCATATTTAATTCTCATCTCTTTCAATTCTGAAGAGAAAAAAATCTCATTACTCTCTTTGCTTTTCTTATTGTTTTACTTAAATTTTTAGCATTTGTAGTGGTGTCAACTTTAGGAGCATTTTATTCCTTTAATAATGAACTGATTTAATTAATATATAGTCGGGTCACTAAAGTTCAACAATGTCTACCATTTGGTCAAAAAACGAAGGAAAAAAATGGATCTAAAAATTTGTCTTTACCTATTTATATAATTATTATTAAGTATATTTTGGTGCTTATTAATAATGTTAATCTAGATTTAAAATTAGGTTAGAGAAATGGGAGTTTGAGGAAAAAATACGTACACAAAACTCGTTTCTTTCTTAAATTGAGTTAGACGGTTTATGTTTGTGACCACAGAGTTATCAACGGAACATGTGTTCGTTTGTTTGTTACCTTTAGGAGGCATGACCTCTGCAACGATCTTCCTGAAGTTTTTACAACATTTAACTGCGACTCTGATTTTATAATATAAACTAGCATAACTTCGTCATTTGTGAACCAATTTTCAATATTCTTTTTCATATGAAAAGGCCCACTAATTTTTTATTGCAAATTTTGTCGTAAATTGCCCGCCTCGAAAATTGATTATCAAATAAATTCGTTATTCGAGAACCAATTTTCAAAATTCTTTTTCATATTGAGAGGGTCCACAAAGTTTCTTCTGGAATAAAAAACATAGTGAAAAATTATTAATATTTTTATTAAATCAAGACTGTGCGAAAGAAAATGATTTAATTGAACTTTTCAAACTAATCCTAATGGAATTTAAAACATATGCACGTATCAAACGATGTACTATTCTTCATTAATAAGTCTTCGAATGAAAATATTAGCCTTTTCAAAAGTCTAGTTTTTAAATCCTGTCATCGAAAAACAGAAGTAAAAAATATATGCTATTTTTGCAAAACCAAAAAAGGGAAATGGTAGACTTTACAGGCCATTCCTGGAACTTCCCGCCAAGTGCGCCCTCAAATTGTATACATTTTCTATCACTCCAGTTAGTTTCGAAAGTTTATTCCCAAACTTGATTTTCGAAAATTCCTGATATCTATTGAACCGAATTTCTTCATTATCTTACGATTTCTAAGTATGGTCAATAATGTCTTTAGAATTCCGAATTTTGGTTCCGATTGATTAAGCAATCCTTATGTTAACATAATTATGATAGGTTTATGGGTGAGCCCCATAGACTAGTAGATAGCGTACTAGACTATTATTCGAGGGATCGCAGGTTCGATTCCTGCCTAGTCCCTGGGTGTTTCTGCAGGCAAGCCAAAATGGTTTCGCGGTTTGTGTTTGCTCTTTAAAAAAAATACAAACACACACACAAAAATGTATACATATGTACAACCATATAGCCATTATTGTAAAAATAGTCAGATAGTAATGACCTCAAAACGTAGAGATTTTATGAAAAATCGATTTTCGAAAATTGGGTTGATATCATTAACTTCCTATTCTTGATACTGGGAAGTTACAAAAAACAGAAAATAACTTTTATTATCTAACTTTTATGATAAAAGTCATAATTGTTACGGTCATGCCTTATAGTACATATGGCTACAATTTTGCCTTCTAAAACTTTTTTATATTTAAAAATACAAACAATATTATTAATACACTTAATGTAAAAGAAGGAGTTCCAATTGTTGAAAATTTAATTTGGAAAAATGTATAAACAGCTGAATATGATTTTTAAATTTAGTAAGCAAAATCGCATCATTAACACTACTGTAAATGTTAAAATTCACATAACCACACGTACATATTCGATGACGATTCTTAATGATAAGGAATGTTATTGTAATTTTTTGCTTATTTGTGTATTAATATATGAAAATGAAATTTAATTATTTAGTCGTCGGTACACGTTAATACAGTGAGAACTAATCTCTTGGTGACACGATTCCATTTAAAAATTTATATCTTATCAAAGAGACACTTTTGGTTTTTAACAATAATGCATATCGCCGTTGTGGGCAGCGGTGTGGTCGGCTTAACCACCGCCCTTGAATTGCAACAAACATTTAGCAATGCTAAAGTGACCATTTTGGCTGACCGTTTCTACGAAAACACCACCAGCAGTGTGGCGGCTGGTATTTTCCGTCCAAGTACAAATTTTATGGGACCAACTGAGGAAATCACACAGTAAGTAGAATTATGTATATAGTATTTTTTTGGTGTTTTCTCAGTTTAATGGTTACAATTGCAGACAATGGATAAATGAGGCCTTCGGTTATTGGGATGACATACGCCGGTCAAATGATGCTGCCTTAGCCGGTGTATGTCAACTTTCTGGTTATATTTTTTCCAGCATTTCGCCATCTATTGTTCGCGTAAGTTTGAGGGTTTGTTTTTCTGATAAGATTAGAAAATTAAATATAGCAGATATTGCTTTTATTTTCACTTTGGGCAAACCTTTGATAAGAATTTAAGTTATGCATTTTAAATTTAATTAAACCTTTTGCCAAATCACTTTTTACTAGCTACATACATACATATGTACATATATGTACGTACATGTATGCATTAGTGAAGTAACGATGTATACTCGTATCATATTCGGAAATATTCCTCTATTTTTTATATTCATTCGCCAAATTCCACAAACATTTCGCAAATATTAATGCTCCAAAAGTTACATAAAATATAAATAATATTAGTAACTGCAACCAAAATATTAATTTATTAAAGTATATTTTTATTAAAAAATCGTTATTTTTAACTTAAAATCATATTCTGTTGGTAAACTACATAAATAACAAACCAACAAAAATTTTTGTTTATTTACTTTCCACCATGTCTCAGGGTCGACACCATTTGCCACCCTTTTTGCCGTCCACGATAGTTGGAATTTATGTTGAGAAATGTCATCTTCGCCACCACTTTCACTCGTATTCATGAGTAAAGTCATCGTGTCTCTCAAAGATGCACGTTTTCTCCAACGGCATCTTCGTTTGGCGCAGTTCGAATTTTGACTATGTGCTGTATGACACACTTTAGCATTTTTAAGCAATTTGGCTTTATAAACTGGATCAGTGAAGGATTCCGTGATAAGTGATATACTGATGGTCATACGTTGACACTGAGTAACTTAATTTTTTATTATTTTTCCTATTCGGTACACAAATTAAAAACTAAATTAGTTAATATTATATACTAATTAATTTTCAGTTATTTTGTTTCGCTAGTAACGCTTTCTGACTCATTATAATATGATTTCATCAACCGAAATGCTGTAAAAATCCGTTATGTGTAATAACGTATGACCATCGATATTGCTTTTTAAACCTGAAAATTCGCTGATGATACAAATTAAGTCCTCGAAAAAATCGAACTTGGTATCGATTATGGAAGACATTAATGTGATTTATTGATGTCGGAATGTTAATGCCGATAATAATGAGATAGTTTGTTCAATTAATTGCTGCAAAAAGAGATTTTTTGAAATAAAATTTTTTTTTCATACCTCAAAATCCAGCCACAGACAAACGGCGCACATTGGCTGAAAATCGTTTTTCATGGGCAAAATTCTGTAACTTTTGAACCGATCAAAATATTGAAGTAATTTTTATTTTATTGGATAGATATTTAGTTCAGCTTGACTCAGTTTAAATTACATTAAAATTGATTGAGGACTTTTTAAGGAATTCTAGGTCAAAGTTGAACTTTTGAATTTTTTTAACTTTTAGAGTGAAATATGGGTTTATTATTTTTTTATTTATTAAAAAATTTAATATTTGGAAATTAATAATAATTATAAATATGTTTTGTAATAATGGATTTTTTTTTAATGTTACATTTAAAAAAAATAGTAAAATCAACTGGAGATTTTGCTATTATTACAGAAAAATTAAAAATTTTTTGCTGTCAAATTTGCAAATTTGTTTACACTCAAAGAATAGTTACACTTAAAAAAACGTTAATAATATTATCTAAAAATATTGCTATTACTACAGAAAAATTTATTATTTTTTGCTGTCAAATTTGATAATTTTAAAACATTTTAAAAGTAAAAACTGCAATAAATTTTAATAGCATTTGTAACAATGGTAGGTTCTGTTTATTATTATTTTTTACTAATACTATGTTTTTCGTACTTAAATAACAATTAAAGGCAATTATAATTATTATTCATTTGACTCAAATATTGATTGCAAATATTCCATATTTTGTTCTGTGCTATCTCTGTTCTTCAGTAGTTTTTTGGCTTCTTCATCTAAATCCCGATGTTCCACTTTCCATTGATTTCGAATACTGGAGATAAACGGATCTGACGTTGCCAATAATATATTAAATAGATCTTCATTTGTTGAATTTCGTTAAATTTTTCTAGTATTGTGGTCTCTATAAAATCTGTAATCCTTGTTCCTTTTTTCCTGAGCCTCCTCTGATAGATCTCCAAGTGGCACCAAATGATATTTAATGACATCTTCTCCATGATAAAGGATTTTGTGAACTGTTGCAGACATATTTCTCCATGGGTAGTTGGTTGTATATATTTTTGCAGTTTCCTTAGCATAATCTCCAAATTTTCTAGAGTCAATTTCTTCATTGCACGCAAGTACTTCTAGGATTATTTTAAATCTGAAAATAAGGTTTAAATCCACTCCTGTTATTTCAGATGCTGTTTCTGGATCTGAAAAGAATCTTCTTGCGGTATTGCCATCATTTGTATTGCCTGACCCTTGTTTTGGCTGATCTATAATCAATCCAATTTGCGATATTCATCTTGAAGATGTTTCTTTTCTTGAACTTCTTAACTGTTTGTTGGTTTTGTTGTTTCTTATTGATCCTGAAGACCCGAAATTCAAATCATAACTGATTTTTAGTATATGTTCCATAAGTCGTATTCTTGCATGTAGTGGTGATAATCCAAATTCATATGCATCGGTATTATCTAATGATTTTGTTGGTATTTGGTTTAATTGGGTTGATGTTGCTTGGCATATAATGCAGCTGGATGCAGCCTTCGCGTTAGTCAAAGCTTGACCTACTTTTCCATCTATCATTGTCTGCACTAATTGGTAGCTTACTTCAATTTTCTGTCCATCTAACTGTAATGGAAATGGCTGTAGTGTTGCAATTTGGGCCTTGATATCAATAACTTCTTTGTTAATGGCATCATGAGTTTCTTTTTTGAATTCAAATTTGATTGGCCTGCAGTATTTCGTAGAAGATGGTGTCTCATTTTTCCAAATATCCATTGTTTGCGTTCTACTAGTCGAAGGCTCTGAATCTTCTAAAATCTTTCTTCAATCGCAATGGTACAAATGATACCAAGAACATATCGTCGTGGTGAATGCAATAGGCTGTATGTAAAAAAAATTGAATTTGGTTTTATTGTAGCGTTGTAACCAAAATTGGGGCTCCTACAACTTGCATTTATCTCGTGCCGTTCAGGCAATCAGAAGAGAGCTTTTGCGAGCTTCTTTTGGTTACTGCAAAAGGACGTATGTCAATCGCACGCTTGATTTGACAGTGGCGTGGAGTGTTCTTTCGAGATAAAACCTATAAATTGTGTCATTCTGCATTGGATACTAACATTGGATACAGTGTGAATCGTGGCGATTTATTATTATATTCTAGCCAGCGAAACTAAAACAAACAATTTTTCTCAGAAATATTCAGTTTTTGTCTTTCCTGCAAAAGTATGATTTAGTGACATACAGCATATTGCATTCACCACGACGATATCTGAGTCCGAAATATTTTTACATACAACTTGTTTGTATTGCTTTTGTCCCGAAGAACTATCACATCACCATTTACAAAAAAGAATTAACTTTGTGTTTCCATATTTTTTTAACTCATTTCCTGTTATTGATTGTAGCAAGCGTTCGGCTGTGTGATCAAGTAGAGCTTGTAGTTGTACCTCTGCGGAAATTGGTGTGATTGTAATAGTGTCCTTTGATGGCAAACAGTCCATTTGATATGCTGGATACATATTTGAGCCTTTTTCAATCGCACGCAGTCTGAGCTTAATATATTGCTGTTTTGTTAATTTAAAATCCAGAAATAATGCTAATGCCTCCTCATTTGTGTACTGTATTGCATCACTCGGAGTTGGTATACTTTTAAGAATCCGTTTTGTTCTCACTGGACTAGCTTTAACAACTTTTTCAATGATATCCCCTTTTGTTAATTAGTGCTGTGATCGTAACTGATGTAGGAAAGATTCTTTTATATTTGTACAACCAATTGCATCGTTGATATCTTTAAGTTTCCTCCTCTTAGATCTATCGCTGCAGTTGTCCAATGATTTGCGTGGTCTTCCAGCCTTATCTTGCTTTGTTGTTTCTGCAGCGACAGTAAGTTGGCCCTCTAACCAGTTTGCACTTTTAAAAGTTTTGTTTACTGTAGCTAACTTCTTTGTAGCTTTTTTTATTGCTTTGACGAAATTAGATAATTGCTCTTGCATTTCGGTGCTACACGAATTTAAGTTTAATTTTATTTTAACGTCTTTTAAGGACATCTTCCTGGTTTTTGTTTCTAAAATACTCTTTGGCCAGTTCTTTATAACTGTGAGCTCTCCATATTTTTATTTGCGTCTGTTATGTTTTATCCGTACACTTAAAGGATAAACTTATTACTGAGTAATCCCTTATCGAATCCGTAGTTTTATACATTTTTAGATACATGTTATTCACACATTGATCTCTCATTTTATAGCAGGTAGTGCTTAAATTGAACAAAACTGCACATGTTGTCCAGACCTTAATATCAGGTAAAACTGATTAATATCTCACCAATATTTGTTGTTGTTTTGGGTTGTTTTTTATATTTACTGGTTTAATGTCCCGATTATTGTTATAAAATTGTTTATGAATTTGGTTGACCCTAACATTTGATAACAGGTAAATTTAGAAAGAGATCATATGTTTACTGTAGAACCTATTGTGATAATTTTATGACTTATTTTTTGCTGATCAAAACAAAGCCATTAAACCCTTTCGCAGGTATTATATATAATTTTTTTTAGTTTTACGTAGTCTAAAGTAAAAAAACATAAACTTTTAGGCAAAAAAGTGAAAATTTAATACACCATTGTATACGAGTACTTATAGGGCTGTTTAAATTATCGTTCTTTGAATTTTTTTTAGAGTAATTTCATTAAAATGAAAAAAGTGTTCTACCCACGGCTCGTCACGGGTGCAAAAGTATATATAGCGTTAAAGAGGACACTTTCACCTTTCTCCGGATGATATACGTTTCTTGTTCCCCTTTGTTCCCTAGAAGTTCTATTCCACTAAAGTTTAAATTTGAGAAAAATATAGTAGTTTCATAAATATTCCGTAACGCCCCTAATATTAAACGCTAGAGCTGTGACCACTTACAACAACTAAATACTATAATCCTACCAACATTATAAAAAAGACCGCCGGCCATTATCGATGATAGCTTGCGAGTAGTAACCATTTATTTTTTATAAAAAACAAAAGAAATACACCTTTTTCTGAAATTAAAAAAAACAGTTGAGTTTGACAGCATGCCACGTCCACAATTATCAATAGTTTAACCTAATTTTTTGGCTATCTTAATCTGGATATATTAGCTACAAAAAGGCGTACAAATTTTAAAAATCGGTGACAAAAAAAATTTGACTTTTGGCCAATGAATAACGATTTTCAGCCACTGTGCGCCGGTAAATCTCAAATTCAATATTCGCGATCATTGGCGCAGATATGATTATTTGTAAATACTTGAAAATTTATATTTGTTGCATCAGTATGTAAAATCATATTTTAAAATCTGTGGTAATTAGGAAAAAGTGCTTGAGTTTTGTAGGAGAGCAATTTTTTAACTTTCAAGTTCAATTTCTTTCTTTCATTTCTTCTAGTTGAGGAACAAGTTCTACACTCTATAACTAATATATTCAACTTGATATGTATTTACTAAATTATAATCTAAATCGATTTTTTTCTTATTTTAACCTCGTTACACCGAAATCTCATGAAATCGTAAAATGGGTGGTTCCTTGGAATTACGAATTATCGGGACTATGCAGATCTTAAGCTTATCATAAATATGTATTATATTTTTTACATATGTATAATAAGTGAAGAAATATATAAAATATTTTTTGTTTGAAAAAAGTCATTAGTCATTAAAAACTTAGGCTAATTACAATAACCAGCCAAAATTAACTATCGATAACAATGAATGTGCCTAATACTTTTTAAGTATCTATCCGCCTTTATAATTTATATTGGACTGATGGCTGAGTTTTTTATATATCGCAGTTTTTATTTTAAAAAGACTAAAATTATAAGACATTTATAGATTATTACAATTTTTATATATTAAATCAAACTAGTTTTTGCTATTTTTTTATTCTTTTATGAAAAGTTATCAGTTTTAAATTTGTTGCTTGTTTTTCAATTAGGTCCTGATTTTTATTACATTTCACATCAAGATTTATAAATTATTATTTCAAAATTATTAGCAAGCCATATTTAGTTAATGTAAGTTTTTATACAATGAAAATGGTAATATTAAAACATAAGACTATAAGGTAATATCTTAAAAACATTAAAATGGATGAATGCAACTTTCTTACAATGTACATATGTACATATATGGAAATATTTCGAATTGCCCTTGCGCTCGTAGCTAAAAATAGCTTGATAGAAATTGTTCAAAAAAATATGATTTACTTAAAACTACGCTTTAAACTTATCTAAAATTAAAAACAAACTGAAATGTATAGTTAAAATAAAAAACATATATGTACGTCTGTATGTATATTAATTCAGTTGACTTCAAAAATATATAAAAATAATTATATACTTCAGTATTAATGAATGGTAAATCCATTTCGATTTTAGTTGATAATCGATTTTCAATGCCAAAAAAATACATTGTGGTCCATTATGCGAAGTTGGCTTCATATTGAAATTGACTGTTGGCAGAGCTTATTCGAATATTTAATCCAAGAAAAATACAAATACTAATGTTTTGACGTGTTGTTCGTGCCATCGTTTTCGCGGAATTGAAATTAGTAAAACCCAAATAAAGTTCAAACAGATTACAAGTAAATAAATAAAATAATTAATGTTTATAAGTAATTAGTCGAACTTTTATTAATATTTTTTTATATATTGAAACGATTAATTTTGGCTCAAGTTCAAACCCGAATTTACCCATTTATTTATTCTAATTTTTTTTTTTTTTTTAATTTTTATTAGAAATTTTTTTGGATAAATTCATTTTTTTTTTTATTAAGAGAGTACCATATATAGAACAATTTTTATTATTCATCATATTAGCAGAACGGATCAGTACTGATTAGAATAAATAAATGGGTAAATTCGGGTTTGAACTTGAGCCAAAATTAATCGTTTCAATATATAAAAAAAATATTAATAAAAGTTCGACTAATTACTTATAAACATTAATTATAAATAACGATGGCACGCGTCAAAAAAATCTACATGTTTACGTGGTCATAGTTGGTTGAATACTAAAAAAAGAAATTCAACTACAAATGACAGAAACCAAACAACATGATTAAGTACCGTTTATTCTCAGTAGCCAATGGCGCTGAATAAGCAAGAGAGACTGAAATATATAGAGTAGTTATTCATCATAGATGGGATTTCGTACTAACCGAAATTGATTTGACATGTGAAAATGAATAAGTTTGTACTTTTCGTATCCTAATTTGTTAAATAATACGGTTAAATAGTTGATATTCCTGATCACTAGTATCCACCGTCAAAAGTGGTAAAATTGAACAAAGAACGCTGATGAGATGGTGTAGCGACCTCGAAATCAGTACTGATGCGTTCTGCTAATATGATGAATAATAAAAATTGTTCTATATATAGTACTCTCTTAATAAAAAAAAATAATGAATTTATCCAAAAAATTTTCTAATAAAAATTAAAAAAAAAAAAATTAGAATAAATAAATGGGTAAATTCGGGTTTGAACTTGAGCCAAAATTAATCGTTTCAATATATAAAAAAATAAATAAAATAAATTTATCGAAACTTAAATATGAGACTAGTAAAACTGGTTCGCGAGACTAGCATTTCTCTTTTACATATTTAAAAATGTTTAATTAGACTTTGTAACAAAGACTTATGAGTGATTCCAGACAAAACGACACTAGTTGTAAAAAAGAAATTAGTGGCCTCGTAATAAAAGTAAAGATAATTGTTTTTTCTCTGTTTTTACTCAAAAACCTGAATTATTACTTGTTTTACAAAAAATTCAATAATAAGCTCATTTACTGTAAATGAAAAGTGATTTTTATTTATTTATTTCAAGCCCTCATGTTTCTTGTCCCACCCATTCCAAGGGGCTGTCCCACCTTTCACAAATACATAAATAATTATAATCAAAAAAAGTATACTTTGTGAGTTCTTTTAATAGCTAAAGTCAACGATATGATAAGATAAAATACAGAAACAAATTTGTTAAATTATAATTGAAAATGGGCTAGAATGTCGCTTCCATCCCAACGAAATTGCGCTTATAATAAATATTTGCAAAATCAAATGGACTTTCAAGCACAATTAATCGATTAAGTAATCATTATAAAAAATTATTGATCGAAAACCGAAAATCGATTATTGCCTTTTCAATAATGTATGTACATTAACTGCATACATATGTACATACAATCATATGCACATATCCATACGTACATAAATAGGTTTCGTTACCGCTCAAAAAGCACCATTTGGCAGCACATTTTCTCGTAAAAAATTTTTTTTGTAACTGACAGTGCTGCTGTATACTGCAACTGCTGCACAAATTTACTGCATCTACGAATCCACCACATATCTATCATTATTATTATTATTTAATTCCAGAACCATTACATTGAAAAATTGTTACCCGTTTATCGTCAAGCCACTGAAGAGGAGTTGAATCTTTGTCACGGGGATTGGAAATATGGTTCTTTTTTTACTACTTGTCTAACTGATTGTAGTCTGTTTTTGCCCTATGCTACTAAAAAGTTAGTATATTAAATTGTATGTAGTATGTATATAATTAAAAGATAAAACTTAATATTAAATGTGAACTATAGATTCAACATTGCTGGTGGTATTGTAAATTTCCACCATGTCGACTCATTGACACAGCTTCCCGATAATTACGATGTTGTGGTAAACTGTTGTGGCTTGGGTGCCAAAACACTATGCAATGACCGACTACTAGTACCCGTACGTGGACAAGTACTTAAAGTTCGAGCTCCCTGGATAAAGACAGCTTTTTATGGTGATTATGATACATATATTATACCTGGTTTCGAGACAGTGACACTTGGTGGCTGCCGTCAATTTGAAAGCTATAATATGAATGTTTGTAAATATGATTCGATGGCCATTAAGGAGCGTTGTTATAAAATGTTGCCCAGCTTGAAAAATGCTGAAGTCGTCAAAGAACTGGTTGGATTAAGGCCACATCGTAACGTTGTGCGTGTGGAGTCCGAAGTAATGCGCAGTTCAAATGGACGTTCCGTTAAAGTTGTGCATAATTATGGTCATAGTGGCTATGGAGTCACAACTGCTCCTGGTACTGCAAAACATGCTGTTAAATTGGTTCGCGAACTTTTTATTGGAAATAGTAAATTGTAAATATTATTGTTTTGTAAAACAAATACATATGTTCATTATTTTTACCAATTTATATGTTACATACATGCATATGTACATATGTATGTACATACATAAAAATTAAATTTAAAAAAAATTAAAAGTTTAATTAAATTAAAAAAAAATAAATTAAATTTTTTATTAGAAACTGCAAATTAAATATTTCTTAGAATATAAGATTTTGTATACTGTATATAATGCAGCACACTTACTGTTGGAATCTATTCTCTGGTAGTAGTCCAAAAGTTATGTTGAACATGTATATATCAAAAGTAAGTTGTCCTGAAAAGTTATAAAAATTTATTTGTTTTACATTCAGAGCTAATGCATTTTTCATTTGATACGCCAGAAGGGGAAGTGGCCATCGAAAGACCCCTAACATTTTTCAGCTCTGATGTTTTATTTCTTAACAAATTTTAAAACCGATTTATTGTACGAAAAAAAATTCTTTCGATATTGAGGAACAGAAAGTAAATGTTGAAAACTTTATGCATCAAGTATCTTTAAAAGTTTTTCGAAATAGGTATATTTTTTAATTACCCTTTTGTGTTGTAGGACTCGAAATTCCCAATTTAAAGATCACAAAATGTTAACTTTCGGGTAAAATTAAATCTAGTAAAATAGTTTACATAAGTATGTACATATATCGTTACAACTATTTCAAAAAATAATAAAAGTTGGCAAAATGAGATTAAAGTTGTCAAAATGTTAGCAGGCATATGGCTTGACTTTGTTTGTTAGTTGTTATAACTTAAGTTTAGCTTGAGATATATTTCTGAAAAATTTTACATACCCATGTTAATTTTTTAGTAGGTAGACTTAATTAAAAACGTTTAATATTCGAAGAATGTGAAAAACGTGCAACATTTAACTGTGTTTAAAACCATTTTATCCGTCTCACCATTGTTTATCCAGCCATACTAAGAATTTTTGAACAATTCCTACACCAAAAAATGCGTACAAGGTCTGAATATTCTTTTGCAACGGCTTGATATAAAAGAGTGCAAGTGAAAAATATACCGCTTATAAAACCATTGAAATTTGAAGTTTATAACGGCTAAATATTTTAAGCTTGTATTTTTTTTTTAATTTTTAATAAATTAAAGGCAGTTACACCATTGTAAAACTAGTAAAAAAGCAACTTTGATATTGCATATTATATTAATAAATCAAAATAAAAGCTCTGTCAAGTATGCATTTTTGCACTACATAGTATGTAAGTTTGTGATGATGTAAACTACTAGTTAATGAGCCTTCATACTCGAGAACAATTGGACGGGCATAGCATGGCATCTTGTTGGTGAACGAGGCGAAGATAGTGCTTTTTTTACGTAAAGTTTAAACCGCCTACAACCTCACATTAACATCACAAAACTAAAACATATACAATTAAAAACAAATGTCAAATGACAATAAAGCTATGTACACGTACATATACATATCATGCCGATGAATATTCATACCGTGTGTTATTAACAAAAATAATTGTGCGCTTGAAACTTATTCTACTGTATGAAAGGTCAATAACATGAAAAATTTAATAACATGGTGAAAAAATTTTATTAAATAACTTTTTCCAGCTTTAGGTCCCGAAAATAAATATATATGATTTTTTTATCCGATATTTCGCTTTCTCAAGGGAAAGCTTCTTCAGGGATATAATTAATTTATATTTATTTCGGGACCTAAAGCTTGAATAAATTATTTAGTAAAATTTAATAAAAAGGTCAAATAAATCAGAATATTGTGAAAAAAATTTTCTGTGTTCCTTTTTCTAACAAAGTGGCGAAAATCGCTGTTTGAATTAAATGAAAAACACTGCATCAGCTACACTGTAGTTTCAACAATTTATTTGACGTCAACGAAAGAAAAAGCAAAACAAATGATAATAAATTTTGTAAAACAGCAAGAAACGTCATAAGAAAATTTTATTGTGGAAAATGTCAACAA
The DNA here is from genome assembly GCA_956483585.1 of Gymnocheta viridis. Taxonomy (NCBI): domain Eukaryota; kingdom Metazoa; phylum Arthropoda; class Insecta; order Diptera; family Tachinidae; genus Gymnocheta; species Gymnocheta viridis. The sequence goes on along the minus strand of OY101443.1, from coordinate 43,810,390 downwards.
TTGTGAAAAACTAGAAAAACATATAGAAGTTTGGTATAAAACAATTAAAATAAAAAAGAATTAGGCTGCATGCTTAAGTAATTTATTTTAAACAATTTTAGTCGTGAATTAATTTTTTTGTAGTGTGAATACAACAGTGCTTAAAATTTTAAGAAGTTTTACTAGAAAAATGTCATCGATGTCACCGAGTGAGGTAAGTTTTCTAATTTCAAGATCAAACATAAATGTGTTGGAATATGCATAGAATATCCGAAGATATCAGTTCTGAAGTTCTTAAAATATATCAATAAACTACAGAATAGTTAAATGACTTGTTGGCAAAAAACAAAGAGGATGACTTCTCCCGTTCCGTTATAATGTTTTAGTCTGAGACAGTTCCTTCAAAGTAAGAGTTCGTATAATTATATCTCTATTAAAAGATTTGGTTTTTAGATAAAGGTATTATTCAAATAACGGCCGGTTAACGTTGAAAAATAACAAAGCAAGCTCTCGTGGAGTAATAACTATACATTTTTAAAATTAAAGGCCCATGTATGACAATATGTATGTATAGTCATAGTCATCGTCATCGTTTGAATGCCGGCTACAGCATTGCATGCTGACAATGTTTCAATGCCTTCCTTGAAAATTCGAGCAATGAATTAGGATATGATAGCTTTGATTGGCTTTTGGCTTACCTCAAATCGATAATGCATAATGTTAATAAAATCTTTCAATTCTGGCCAACAAAAAATGTATTATTGATAGAAATATCTGATTTTGGTTCATAATTTTATGAAAACTTAATTGTTTCTTTTAGTTCTGTCATTCTATTACCTCCGCCCACTTAAAACGTTTCCTGGATAACCTTATCATTCGTATGTGAAGCTCTTCAGTTATTGCAATATGAAACACTTTAGTAAACAAATGGTTGCCGTAGTCTGTTTTCCAGGTTCAGCGCAGTATTCCAAATTGTTATAGCTTGAAGGATATAAAATATTCAGACATTTAAAACTTCATTATTTCTATTATTTACATGAATATTAAGAAGCAAAAGCATTATAACTTCGAATTCAACTGTGTCATTACTTTACTCCTTAATAACTACATCAAACGGTCCAAGAGTACACCCATATATATGTATGTCTAAAATATGTCAATCTTTTGATTTCAGTGTCTGTAAAACTTATGAACAAAAACCATGAGCATGTTATATCAGAGAATACTTTACGATAATTCTTGTAACAATCCGAATCTGCAATATGCAGGGTAAACAACAGGGAGCAGGACATCGAATGCAAATGTTTGCATGTTTGCTGGATACTTCATGTTCCTTATAAAGGCACATATATAACTTCCAAGATAAAAATTTTAATAAAACAAAAATTATGCACTTACGCTCGTCAACAACCCTTTAATAGAGAGATATTAAAACTTTCTTACTTAAATAATCTTTACTAAAAATTGAGCTTTTTAATTTGCTTGAACTAATTATTGGACTCGAATGTTGCTGTTGGCCGTTTTTCTGTAAAAAGATACCAGCATGCATACTTATTTATGTATTTTTGTATATAGTATCCGCACAAAAACATAAATGTAAAAATAAGGACAAGGTCCTATCCAAAACTTTCGGTCGTAAAAAGTACTCAGATCAAAATAAAGACCAAGTTCTTGATTCAACAGGGTAGTAGTGGTTAAATTCTAATTCAACTACATAATAATCTCGGAATTTCCCTAGCTGTTTGCTTTTAAATTTCTTCAGTTGTCAATCAAAATGTTTAAACATAAACGTTTTAGTTAGTGCACACATTCAGTTGGAATTCCATATCATTTTTTAAATATAAATTTAACGTGAAAAGTTCTTAAAATCCATACAAAAAAAAGTTTAAATTTGAGATGAAAAAAAATCTACAATATGTGGAATAAAAAAATAAATAAAAATGCTATTATTAAATTTGTTAATGTTAATCTTTGCGGCCAAAAGGAACAGCAAAAGAAAATCACTGATTTTTTTGCATAATAACCGAAGAAAAATATAATTTTCCATCACTAACATATAAAATACAAATTTCTTGATGTTTAGTCAATTGTTTTTGAATTTTTTTCGATTTTATACACAAACAAAATGCCTGTTTTGTTTTTTTATTATTGTATTGTAATTACGAACAGATCTGTATTATTGGATCATGGTTATATTTTACGAAAATAAATAAATTGAGTACTTTTCCACGTAGAAACAAATGTAAATTTACAGACTGGAATTTCCGTAAGAACTCCGTACCAGCTTTAAGCAATATTTGATTTCATTTCTTTTTCAATATTTTTGCTCTCGGAGAGAATCTCTCTTATTAGATTTGTCAATGAAAATGACCAACAACAAATATAGAATACTGTAATCTTTACAGTGTAAAGTACATATGTATTTACAAATTTTATTTGCAGCTCCACAAGAGTCAATAATTATATATATGTTTTTTTTTTCTTTTTAATTTATTTAATACATTTTTTTTCAAACTTGCCATTGTTTCTACAGAACATTTTTTAGTTTGTATCTAATCAAATATGCTATCTTATAAAAATTAAATTTCTTTGGCAAATAAAAGGCAATTTTGAAGAGTATAAAAATTATGAGTTCTCATGTTTCTGGTTTCGCTCGATAACGTGATATTTCGGATATGAAATATTTATGTAATTTTTATTTTAAAAATGCAGATAACACAAATGAAATTGTCGATAAAATGTAAATTACTTTAATATATGAAGCAAAAGTTTTGTTCAGAAATCTTAACTATTGAAAAGGAACGTATATAATTTTAATATTATAAATAGTAAAAAATTTATAGAAATGTTATGTTGCGGAATTTCGGGTCTTGCGAATGCAAGACATTGAAGGTTTGGTTGCACCGGCTACCAGTCGCTGGTTCTACAACTTTGTTGGTAACTGGTTCCTTTGTGTTACCTGAAAAGTACATCTGCAGAAGAAAAAATCGAACCATCTACACCTACACGTCAGGGATGCCAAGAGTAGGGAATTTTTCCTTTTTGTGGAGAATTTATCGAAAAATTTTAAGCGTAGGGAAAAAAGAACAGATTTCTCATTTTAAGAAATATGTAAGGAGTTTTTAAAACTTTGTTTTTTTCCTTTTATATTACGGTGTAATTCCGTAAAACACCACACAAAAGTGATAATGTAAACATATAAAAATCTATTTAAAATTTAAAATTTTTCTACAGACAACGAAAGTCAAAGAAATGTCCGAGTTTTTAGGGATAGAATTTGTATGAAATACAAATCAAATATGAAAATGTTGGAATTTTTTGTTGTTTAATATGTATATAAATTAGGACTTTTTTAAAGCTATTTCAATTATTCGAAACAAAAAAGACCTTGGTACACTATCTCCATTCCGGGTCACAATTTTTTGTTTTAACTTCTACAACATTTTTGTAAGAATTCAGATTTAAGATTTGATTACTTTGTAAGATCTCCACATCCTTATTTTAAAAATTTAAGAAATATACATTGGCAATTAATTGCGTTGGATAATTAAAAACAAGTTTCCATATTTTTTCTAAAATGAATGAATTTTTAGAATAGCTAAAAATGTAGGAAACTTTTTTTCTGTGTAAGAAAAAAAGGGTAATTTTTTCGAGATATGTAGAGATTTTGTTAATTTTCAACTCAATTCTAAACAACCCCGAAGCGTGGACACTTTCGATATCGTGGACTGTTATTTATGCTAAATTTCGCAGTAGCAGACTGCTCATCTGAGCCGCACTTTTCGCAGAGAGAGGAGGTCAGCGACTGATGCGGTATGCTTAAGTCTCCTTCATTTTGGGAAATACAGACGTCAATAAAAGGTAGACTCAATCTCCTGGCATTCACACCACTAAAAATTTGTCCTGGTGTCTCTCCTAGAATTGTTGGATTTCTCCAATCATATAGGCGCCAGGCTAACGTCGATGTTGACCATCTAGTCTGTTCGGTACCAAATACTTCCTTATTAATTAGTGTCTTACAGATTTTCAATCATTTCGTCCGATTTCCGAGAGTCAAACAATGTTATTAGACACATTTCTGTGCGCTGATACCCAGAGTAGCTTCAGAGTTAATGTCTCGCCATATCGTTTAATCCGGTATTAATAAATCGATGTTGATGTTCAAAAAACAATCCTCAGGAAATTTATCGCAGCTTTACTGTCAATACAAATACTCCACCTTAAAGTTTATTTGATAACGGGGGATACGGATGCCTCCTATAATTCTAAAGTTGGACCTGAATCCATCCATATAGACCTTGAGCACGTTCTACCGGTGATAAGTCGTTGTATTGACCGTGTTCTAAATCTTTTGTCGGACAGAAGTATTGGTGAGCAGTAATCAATGTTTTCTGAGATGCCTTGTAGGAGTACGAACATTTTGGGTCGTACTCTGGTTGCTTTGTTCCTTGCTTCACATTCCTAAAGTTTGATCTCAGAGTTAATGCTAATGCTTGACCATAAAATGAGCTAGCTGTCAGCCAGTACAGCATAGTGAAGAATGGTTTTTGTGGAGCGATTCGAGATGCAACATCCGTGATCATAAAAACGGAGCAACGTGGAATCCTTTCTATATTTCCGTGGTAAATGACTTGTTCTAATGCAGCTCTCCATACTAGTAAACCATAATTTAGGAAGGGGTTTATAAATGGTACGTTTTGACTTATGAAGAGTACAGATTCTATAGATTTATGGTGGGACAGGCCACTTTCGGTGTTCCATCTCTCTACATATCGTAAAATATCCAATATGAATTCAACCTTCATTGCACGAATGGTTGCTATATTCGATGGCATTTGCATCTTATCAAGATTACAGAGCTATTTCCTCTTGTCCACCCCTTTCTATCAGGCAATAGCTGCATATGTAAGAATGAATAATTGCTTAAGACGGCATTTACACGTTGAGTTTTTTACATGTATGTTCAGTCTCGAGTTTTTAATTGGCGGTCAACGTAGTAGAGCGGGAGAACGCATTAGAAAAAAAGTCTCCATGTTTGTTTTCGAAATTTTTTTGTATATCGAGTTTTTTCGAAATCCCGTTTTTAATCTTTTCTGGCATTACACTTCCAAACAAGTCAGAAAAGCTTGAAATCGCAAATTCTTCGTTCTTTCGTACATCGTATAAATGTGTATTATTTTCAGTAGCAAAAAATTCAAAAAAGTTTTTCTTGCATGCATTCGAATCGAATGAAACCTTCCCGATCCCGTTCACAGAATTGCATACGTTTCACCAAAAGCTTCGAATTAGTCACTACGTCGATGTACTTAACTTTTTTTTGACTCTTAGATGATTTTCTCGTACCGTGGTCGTATTTTCTTAACTATTAATTCCACAAATTCATTATTCACGAAAGTATTTTATTTACGACAGATTTCATGTGTTGAGTCTATAATTACAGCTGCGGTCAAAAAATAGCACCAGGGTCAAGAAATTGTTCTTCGACATGTATTTTTAAATACGTTAAACTTGTTTTATTGAGAATGTGTCCTAAGATACTTATAAGTGTAACAATATTAAATAAAAAAATTTTATTTTGTTTTTTTCTTTTATTATAAATTTTAAACTTTTTTAAAAACCCTTAAAAAACTTAGTATAAAAGAGCACCATAGTTCATTATGTACTTAAATTAAATATGTACTTAAACGAAGAATAAATTAAAGATTTTGACTTCACTATATTTATGATGTCTTAAGATATTAAAATTTGTATTTTGTTGGGTGTCCATTATGGGCAATAACCTCCTCACAACGTTTTTGTATGGAATTTACGAGATTTTATAATGTTTCTTTCGAAATTGAGTTCTAGATTTATTGAACAGCCGGCTTCATTACCAGTTGGCTGTATTTGAGACACTTCCTTTATGTCTTTCCATAAATTATCAATTAGATTAAGATTTAGGGACTGAGCGAGCCACTCCATCACGTTTACTTTAATGTCTAAAAACCACTTTTTTTGCGAGTTCTTGCTGAAAAACCCATTCCAGCAGCATTTCCTCAGAAGCATACGGTAGCATTACTTACTGGAGGATATTAACATAAACTGTTTTATTCATTACGCTAGGACCACCATGTTCAACAGTTTTTGTTGTGTATTTTGGGTTGAATTCTACATTAGGGGGTCTGACGTAGAAACGTTATCCCTTGCCTCCAAATAAAACAACTTTGGACTCATCTGTCCAAAAAACATTTCTCCACTTTTCTGCTGGCCATTCCAAATGTGTTATTTTTAGTAATTGGTGCTAATTTTTTGACCGGCACTGTATATGTTTTTCTCCAGCTTCGCACACAGCGCCGATTATATGTATATCGGATATATTCACGTCTCATCCATAAAGAACTCCAAAATACAGCTCTCTTATTCAGAGTATCTTCTACTATTCCACGACATCGTACAGTTCTTTTTCCAATATTTTTCTTTTTAAATAATTCTTTTCTTTTTATATAAATATAATCGGAATCGCAGTTTTATTTCCTATTGGGAATGGATATATGTAATACAAATCCAATTTTCTGTCATGATATTTACTGAATTTGATTTATAAAAAATCTCTAAGATTATTTTTGTTGGGACATATAAAATAAACATACATAATTGACTTGCAAGGTTAAATTTTGTACACAGTCTTAGGTTTCCGTCTTTCCGTTTAAATAATCCATCTTACGCAAATAAAATATTTGGTTGAAGAAGTGATTCCAGTGCAGTGCTAATATGTCAATCGGATTATGACATGCAACACATCAATCGTGCCCGCTAAAAAATGCCATCTACTTGACACACGTAAATACGGAAGTTCAACAAAAATCGTTAAATACACTTGTTATTTCTTGGGCCATAAATAAAAAAAATAAATGAATAAATAAGTGAACACACACACATAAATGTTTTCGAATTTTGCTAGTGCTTTTCTTGTTTACTTGGCTTAGCAGAATGCACAACAAACCAAAACAATTTAGAAATAACTTGTAGCAAGCTTACTAACATAAGCCTTAAGCTTTGAAAAGTCCTTAAGCTTTTGTGATTACTATTATAAAAAGCTTATTAAAAATTTTTTAATAATGAAAACTGAACACTTGCGATAATATTACTTGCCTATAATATAATGTAAGATAAGAAGTATAATTATAGAATAAACTTACAGAAAAATACTTTTCTAATCATGTTTATAATAAGATTACCTGCATAATATTTTTGTAAGCTTAAGAATATAACCAAATATTATTTGAACTACTTTAGTAATTTTTTCATTGGAATTTTATTTGTTTTTTATTTCATAAAATATACATATTTATAAATTATTAATTTTTTTGTTCACCCACATATTTCTTGCGGGATTTTTCTGTTTTTGCCGAACTCCCACTCTAAAGGCCTCCAAACACGTTCAAAATGCTTGTTAAGCATGGTTATAGTATAAGTGAAAATTTGATAGTATGTGTGACACCAACGACGCTTGATGGAAAATCAAAACATTTAGATTTTTGGCATGCTTGCTATCAGTTGTTTGAACATGTATAGTGCTAACCCATCATGCACGAAAAAATTTTCAGTCGAATTATATTTTCATTGTGAACAGTTGTCCAAAAAATCGGAATTAAAAGAAAATTAGAAAAATTACTCGCTCAAAAAAAGTGTTAGAATTAAAAAAAACAAAGGAATGACTGAACTTAGAACTTATTAAACAATATTTTTGTTATTAACATTTCATTATTTAGCGACATTGTTATATTTTTTAGGTAAACGAACAGCATAAAATCAAAGTAAAAATGAATGCTTGGTGAGTCATCAAGCGTGGTAACATCAAGCCAGCAAGCACACGTACACGAACTTGAGAGCAAGCATTTTGAACTTGTCTGTGGCCCTTAATATAAATAGCAGCATCGTAGAAATGGAAAAGTAAATGAATATTGTTAAAGAATACAATATATGAAATACCTTGCTAGCAACACTCTTCTTTGCCGGTCCCTTCCAGTATAAATGCTCTGCCGGTTTACATTAATATAAAAATTCCTTTTTAAATAGAAAATCTGTTCAAACAAAACACAAAAACTGAAAACTTTAACTAATAATAAAAAATGTAGGCACGCGTCAAATAACAGGACATCATTCTCAAAAATACTTACAAAACTATAGGGAGCATAAGTCATTTGAAAGCATATTTGTTAAACTGTTATTTATACTAATGGCCTTATTCACAAACGATTAATAAAGTGAATGTGTGCATTAAAACCGGTTTTCCCATATAAAAATCCAACATTAACCCTACTATAACTTTATTAATCGTTTTTGAATAAGGCCAAGGTGTATAGCAAGTTCTATTGTAAAAACTGTTGTAATGTGAAACATTTTCAAACCATAATTTGAAAACTATTTTGTGTTTTAAAAAGCTTATAATAAATGTGCTTATAAAAAGTTATTGAAAATCTCTTACGATAAGTTTATTCTACATTTTGCTTATGAAATGGTCTGTTGGGTATGTTTCTCCCTAAATTTAACATTTCGAAAAAGTATATTGTGGTGCTACAAAAAAAGATAAAGGTGTATTCCACACATGTACAGGGTGTTCCAATAAGACGTTTCATTTTCAATAGCCTGCCATTTTAACAATTGTCATGACTCAGCCTGAAACTACTTGACAGGTGACAAGTAACACCAACACCATTAATAAAAATGTAACAAGGCATTGAAATTACTAAAATTCAGTAAAAAAATAGTGAAAATTTCTCGATCACAGTTCCCAAAACTAAACCTTTTTTGAGTCGTCGTGAAGCACCTTCTCGGCCCAGCAATTGTGAAATCGATAAAAAAAATATCTTAACCCATTAACCGCCGAAATAAAACCAGAAGCAATATTTAACAAAAAAGTATATTTTTTTATTTATTGTATACAAAATTAGTATACGAAATTTAAAAAAAAAATATAAATGGGCGCAGTAGGGTGGGTGTACTCAACTGAGTACAGTGGCGGGTTATAGGTGAAAAATTTCAAGACATTTTTTTCAATGCTAAATTTTTTTAAACATTTCTGGCATTGCCAACGAACTATTGCATGACATAAAACACATGTTAATTGCTTTTCTAACTTTTTAGGGTAGTGGCCTATGCCATCCTGGAGTAACCTTAGAACAAAGGAAGATGAAAATCGAGCTTTATTGTAAATTTTGGCGTAAATAGCATCTTGGAACGTCGAAATAAAAGTTGATCCATGCTATCCCTATGACTATCGCTGGCCGTTTGCAATGGCCATATCTATTAAGTTAACAATGGCCACCACCATATCTTACCACAAATGGCAATTCTGTAGAGTGAAATGGATCTACTCCTCCCATATGTTTGTTATAAGAGTGACATAAATTTTTTTGTCGTTGTGTAGAAGGCCAACGTTTTACAGGTCCCATATTTCTCAATTGTGTCATAATTTGTTGATATTTTACAGACGCTATTGCATTTCCATTTTATGAAAACAATTTAATTTTGCTTGTCAAATCTATAGTCATATGAGGATCGCTCTTCTTTTTTAATTTCTTTCATACTTATATATCTTATTTTTAACTATGCAGCGGCAAATTCAGGTTATCAAGCATGTTCCGTAAATCGAGTGATGTAAAAACGTACGATTTCTAAAAAAAAATCTGACTTATTTATGATATTTTAAAAATTGTCTGTGATTTTGATGTTGAAAATATTGCGATTTAAAATAGCAATTTGACAACTATTTATGAAATCGCATGATTTGAAATCACTAGATTTATAGAAAACACTTTTATATGTATAATTTTTTATTCAAAAGGATCGATTGCTGGTTGTAGATGTCTTAAACGATTTTCCTTTATATTTATTGTTTCTTAAAATTGTATGCACGCTCGCTCACTCACTTATGTTTTTGAGTACTCAGGTGTCATTTTGGCCAATCACGTGAGAGGGGCTTGCTCATCCCTACTCTTGTCTGCATTTTAGATTGGAACTTATTGCCAACATATTCTCAGGCATTAGCGGTGATGAAATTTGTTATACTTTTCTTTATCACCATGGTGAGGGCTATAAAATGTTAAAATCAAAAAATACTTTTACATTTTTGCTGTGTGGGCGGTAAAAGTACAATGGGTGGTATGTATTTTAAAACTATATACTTATTTACGAGTAAAGTGTTGCTTTTTATGTTGTTGCATTGCAATATTCGTTTCGTGCATCTTGTTTACAATGTGTAAACAAAATTTAAAATGTAAAAGAAAAAAAATAATACTAATCTATTTACGTAATGTTTTCTTTTCCTCATTTAACCTTAAAAGCAATGATTACAGCCCGATTTTTAGAAATGAATTCTATCAAAAAGATAACCTCTTTCTAGTCCAGGTGCCAGGAACATTTTCGGTCAATTATTTCTTCTCGAGAGAAAAAGTTCGTGAAACGCATTAGGGATTTATACTACGAATATTTGCGACCGTCAGCTGCGACTCCGTGGTTGGGGCGGGCAGTGGCAGCCTCCCACGCAGGGAATAAATAGTGTTGTCAGTCATTTCCTCTCATTTGAAAATTTATCAGAATGTAGTTTATCTAGTATTTTGAAAGAAAAACATAGTTAGCAGACCATAACACATTGGATTATACTTCAGCTGGCTGCTTGAACACGAAAAAAAAAATTATATTTTCAATGATTTCCTCTCAACTAAAAATTTACCTGGTGATCGTTTATATGCTACTATGAATGAAAATAATGTCAGCTTGCTGTATCTCAGTGGAAAGTTTGTCAGCTGGTACCTTGAAAGGTGTAACGCAACGGCATCTATCACCTACTGAATCTTATGAGCTGATGACTTTTGCCTTGACTTACAGCTAGCTGATTTTTTTCATTATTTACTAGAGTATTTTAACAATCCTCTTATGAATTTTCATCCGGAAGGAAATAACGTTTCTTAAGTTATTCGGCATTTTGTGTGATTTGAGAGTTTTGATAACAAATATGAAGTTTAAAAATGGATGAAATGTTTGTATAAGTAAATTAATTAATGAAAAATTTATTGTAGCAAATTTTTTTAATTGATTAAAAAGAACAATAAAAATTTATAATTTTCATTCTCGCTTTGGCTTGAGTCGCTTTCATCTCTCTCTGATTCATTGTCAGAGTTGCTGTCAGAGTTATATGCGTTCATGTCTTCATCATTATCATCTGCGAAAAGATGAAAAGAAAAATTATTAGTCCGCGTGTATAGTAAAACATGATCATATGAAAAAATAAAAATATATTTCAGCTGTTGGAACTTTAAGGTTACCTAAAAAAGGTATTGACGGTTATTCTCTACCACCATGCGAATCAGAACTGAACAAGTAATATTTAAGGGCGCGTTACATTGCTCAAATTTGGTCTCACTCTAACCTTAAAGTTCTAACAACGAAGAACCTACAGACTATGGTTGGGAAGAAATAGACAACCGATTCGAATTTGATTGGTTTTCTGGGAGTCAATTACCAACGTCGATTAAGGAGATAACAACTATTCAGCCTGAAAAAAAGTATCAATTCTTTTTTTATATTTTTATTTTTTTATTCTAATTAAAAATGTAATAATAATAATAATTACTACCAACTTTTTCCTTTGAAACGTGCCCATGTTAAATTCTTGGTAACATAGATAGATTTGTTCAACTTGATTGAAACTTTCACTTGGTGTAAAACTTCATGCAACTTGCATAGCACTCGACTATGGCTGCATTTATACGATGAGTTTTTAGACAAGACTTATATAATTTCCTTTTTGAAGTTGCTACAGAAAATCATAAACATTTATGCAATGAGTTTTTCTTTCATATCTTATTTTATTATTTTTTCTTTATTTTCTCACTCTTAAACATACAAATTCTATTACAATCATATAAAAAAGTATACAAATACAAATAATGTCAAACTCCACGTAAAACAACGAACAAACTTAATTGAATTGAGCCAATTATAAATACTAGGATCGTCCGTCAGATGGTCGAAATGCGATTATTTCGTTTTATTTTTTGTATTTATTTCGCCACAAATGTTGTGTACATGTGAATTTAGATGTGCATAAACATGTTGTTGTTTTTCAAGCAAGTTTAAAACGCCTTTTACCACTTTCATGGAAAGAATTTAGAAACAATTTTTATATTGTGCATATCTAGAGAAAAGAAGCTTTTAAACCATATATGTTTCATCAATATTGGTGGACAATAGGATACTTGAAAGTGTACCACAAAAAACGTGTGGCTTATTTACATACATATGTAATATAAGATATACGAATTATAAAATTAAAAGAATTACATTAAAACAATTTTAAATTGAAATTCTCAATTTCACATGATTATTGCAACTTTTAAACACATGCATCAAAATCCTCATTATTTCAAATCATTCTTACGTCTTTCATTGCGAATGACTAAGGCGTATGCAAATTTTTATCTTTTTTGAAAATACAGTAAAATTCGTTTATGGCGAACTACACGGGACCAGCAAAATTAGTTTGTTATAAGAAAAGTTCGTTATATGCATAGTGACATGCAAAATAAAAACAACTTTTAACTATATACATACATACTTATGTATTTATACATACATATATTTGTACTTTCATTTTATCAATGTACATACATAATCATTTGTTTATTTCATTAAAAATTTGTATTTTTTAAGCACATACAATTTATTTTTTATCTTATTTTGCGATATTTCAAACTCGTTTTATGCGACTGGAATTTTTTCATAAGTGTATATCAGCTGATTAAAAATGTTACCATGTGTACTGAAAATGTAAGATTAAAAATTTATGTTGCCATTGTATACATATTTTTATGAGTTCGTTAGAAAAAGGGAAAAATTTATGAAATTTACTTCGTGTGACCGTAAAATGTAGTTCGTTAAAAGCAAGGATTCGTTATAAGCGTGCTCGCTATAACGAAGGATTTTTGTATGAAAACGTCGGGTCTTTGGAATTAGTTCGTTGCAACCGATAATTCGCTATAAACGAGTTTTACTGTAGATATCTACTTGAGTCTTTGAAAGTTTTTAAGAAATATTGTTACTCATCGTTTAATTTTTCACTACACTGCACATTTTTAACTTCATCTGTTTAATATTTCAAGTTATTTTTAATTACTTAAAATAATACGAATCAGAAAAGCTTCAGACTCAAGTACTTTCGGAATTTTAAAAGTTCGCTATTATCTAATAATTAGCTGGTAGTAAATTTTATGGCATATGCCATTCGGATGGACTCCCTCTTCGATTTCAACAAAAAATCACTCGTGCATATTAAAAGAGGTTTGACTTTTTACGTCACCATCGATATACATGATCAGGCCCAAAAATTCTTTAGTTTTGTGAACTATGACCGAGAAATGTTAAAGATTTTTGTAGTGAATTTTAATAATTTCAATGCGTTGTTACATTTTTATTAATGGTGTATTTTGAAATTGTTATCTGTCAAGTAGTTACAAATTGAGTCTGTTAAAATGGAACCAGGGTTGCCTACCCAGTGAAAAAAAATTAGTAGGACAAGATGGTGCAGTTTTCAATTTTTATTAGCAAGGAAAACATTAAAGATAATAAATACACAATTTGGAGTGTGCGGAATAATATTGTAATTGAATTAGTTATGCATTCAGCTGTTTAAATCGAAAGCACAAAATGACATCAAAAATTATCAAATAATTTATACGATCAACGAATTTTTGGCGTTGCTTATTGTAATTTAAAGGAATTATTGATTTTCTTTCTGTCTATACAATTTTAAATGAGGGATGTATATTTTCATCCAACGAAAATCGTTCCAAATTAAAACAAATTTTAAATATTTATATTCACCCTTGTCAACACCGACGTCACATCAATACAATACCAAAACAAAAAATTAGGGCTTGTCTACTCGCTCTCGAGAACAATTTTCTGCTACTGACAGTCTATTTCTGTTCTCTAAGGTCTAAAAATTAACATGAGCCTTTCAGTAATAGTCAGTTGTTTTCGACAACTTCTAGACAAGCCAAATGGGGCTTGTCTAGACGTTGGTTTGGTATTGTATTGACGTGAAGTTTATCTTAGTAAAAAAAATATAATTAATATATAGAATAGGTATACTTAGGTTAATTTAGACTCAATAAAGCACAATAAAATCCTACAAAAAAAAACCCCGGTGTTTTTGTCAACAATGATTGGAACACATTTGATTTTTTCAATTAGTTTTTATGTAAAATGGGTATCAGACTTCTTCACTTCACGAGATAATGTTATGTTTTTCTAATATCGTTGAGGTATCAGAATGTAAAATTCCGACTCAGATCAGGAATTGTATCATCTATTTACCATCTATTAAAAACTTCAAACGGCTGGACCGTTTTTTAAACATACAGACCCGCTCTGTAAATCGACTGACTTCAACTCAAGCTATTTCAAAATACAAATAATTGTTAAATTAGTAATAAGTTGCAGATTCAAATCTAAAAATATACTTGGAAATCGTCGATATAAAATCTAGCGATGTACAGAAGATAACTAACTGTTAACAGCGGACAAGTTACCTTTCAAATGGAAAGGAATGTTGCAGCCGTTTGAAAGCTTGGCACACACACACACTTTTAATATCCCTCGATTTTTTTGGTCGGGAGTTAGAAACAGCAATACAAAAATTAAAATTTGTCTTTGTTTTCAATATAAAACTCTCATACAAAATATTCTTATTTTATAAGAAACAGACAGATAATTTAATAATAATTGAACATTTTTTGGTTTTAAAACCCCCCGACATTTGTTTTTAATGACTTCGCAGCTTCCAAATGGCTGGACTGATTTTCTTGAACATTCTCTACCAGTTTATTTTTAGCTTTATATCTACGAGGTTAAATTAATTGGCTTGTAATTTGTATAAAAAATCAAAAAAATTAAAACTTTAAAATCCAAAACTAGTAAAATGGGGGCTTCAAAAACCCCTTGAATTTTCCTAAAAACGTTAAAAGTTAATTGTCTCAGGTTAAAATTAACCTTACAACCATACATAACTCAGAGCGTTTAGCGTCGCGTTAGCAACAGGGTACGTATATACAATATATTATAAGAAAAACATTTACTCTGAATGGCCCGCAAATAGTACGTACCCGCAACGTTCTGATTTAAGTATGGCTGTTAAAGGAAAAAAAATAACACCATTTAAAAAAAATATTTAAGTAAAACTTAAACGTTCTTGTGTAAAATGTGCTGAAAATTTAAATGCTCCTCTACACAGTTAACAAGCCTCCGATTTTTATTCGTGTTTGGATATGAAAATTTCGTTTTGGCGATCTGGGGATTTTCTTTTTACTTCCTTTTATAATGCAATATTCAGGGTTGTCACAGAAACCAATGTAGTCGGAATTTGATTTGCAAAGACGATAAAAAATACTTTTCTATGATGAATTTCAATGTTATTGGTTTTAGGTTCAATCTAATATTACAATCTGTTTTGAACATAAAACGACAACATTAAAATTTATCATAGAAAAGTATTTTTTGTCGTCTTTTGAAATACAATTCCGACAACATTGGTTTCTGTGACAACCCCGATTACTTTAAAAATTAAATGTGTCGTTTTTGATGTTGACATTTTTAACATTTAATCTTCTAATAAAATTTTTGCTCACGATATTACAAATAATCCCAAAACTTCAATGAATCTCTTTCCACTCCTAAAAATTACGTGTTTGAAGATATCGAGTTTTAAATAATTTAGATTAAAAAAATTTTTAATCCAGGGGGCAAATTATGGCATTTGATATTGATCGAAATTTCTATACAAATTCAAAAAATTTTGTATGGGATTTCGTTCGATATCGAATGCCGTAATTTGCCCCCAACTTTGAATGGAAATTGAAAAATATATGCTTATTTTGTTCCATTTCTACATATTTTATCATTTTATTTCACTTATTTATTTTATAATGTATGAATTTAACAAAATAAAAAAATCCAAAAAAATGCCAAATAATTTTAAAGAAGTGATAAACTAGCAATTGGCAATTTTTTGGAAATCTTTAGTGTTAACTTTAAAAAAAGGTGCTAAATCCTGCACAAAAAGCGCTAAAATGACAACACTGCTTTATACCAACCTCTTTCCTATAGACTTTTAATCAGGGTTAAAAAACTACTAAATTGGTCAGAGTGTTTCTCCCAATTTCATAATTTTCAATCAAAAATTCAGATATATTTAAAACAAATTTTATTTGATCAGTTCTAAAGTGGAGATTTGAAAATAGTTTTCGTATTAATTTTTATTATAAAAACAAATGTTTATTAAATATTATTTGGGGATTAAAAACGAAAATGAAAACCCTGTCTTAACTTGATTTTAGTTTTGTTTTCTCTTTTTTGCATTCGTTTTTTTTTGTGCGAAAAGGTCTCCGCTGTCTTGCGGTTTTTATTTTGTTTTGAGGGAATTCATGAGCTGATCTGTGACCACTTTGGCATCAGTCAGCTTTCGCACGCGAGTTTGTTTGGTTTTGTTTTTATAGTTTATTTGAATGCCATTAAAAATAAAAGTAATTAAAACAAAGTATTGGAGAACATACTAAAATATTTTAAGTGATTTCTAGCGGTATAACGAGAAAAAATAATGTACGACTAATGGATAAAAAAAAGAAAACACAAAATGTTTTATTATGCAAATATGAAGAAAAAAATTACCCATTCCCTGCAAACAAATGAAAGATATATGTATGTATGTAGGTTATCAATATCCCCAAATTATCATCTGTAAGAAAAAATTTGCCAGTTTAATTAAAAAATGTGAAAATGTAGTAGAGTATCCATTTATTTGACTTTTGATTTTGTTCGAGTAAGGAATTAATCTATTTTGCGATTTTAAAATTGCTCGATTAATCGAGTAAATGTTTTATATTATCCAAATGAGTCGAATAATTCAAATAATTAAAAAAAAAATAATTGTATCCAATAAAAGAAATATACATGAGTGTGTTTGATTTGATTCTTTTATTATAATAATAATTAAAAAAATATATAAAACAAAAAAGTAGTTAAAAACAAGCAATAAAATAACAATTCATTTGTATTACACATAAAGTTCTAAAACTTTTAAAAATTAATAGTATATCAAAAATTATGTTTAAAGAAAAATTGTACTGTTAACGAGATTTGAATCACATTTTTTAAAATAGACTTTTAAAAGTATTATACAACTTAGATGTTTGCTTACAAATAGTTTTTTGTATGTTTTGTTTTAATAAAACTTGACGTTGAAAATACCATTTCACTTAAAGTAGATGTTGGTGATAGTGATACGATTGCATTAAAAAGGTTTTCTAGTTTTTCTGATATATTATTTGTCTTATCTAAATTTATGAAATCATTTATTATTCTAATACAGTTTGAGCTAGATTTTTTTGTAGAAAAAATTCCACATAAAATAAAATAAGAAGAAATGAAAATAAAAAATTTATAAACGTCAAACTAAATATAAACAAGTTCTCAACTTTGGTATTTGGCATTTGTTAGGTATGGAATTTTACATTTATCATCATTCACACCATTTGTCGCACATACACATCTAAAAGGGGACTAAAATATGTATGTATATTTAAAAGTATGTGCAATGAAGTTAAATACAGAAAGTAGTAACGTGTTATTTTGTTTTAAAGGATTTAATAAATTATGAGTTAAAAAATATATATTTTTCTATTGAAAAAAGACCAATTTGCAAAGAAATTCATTTTACTCGATTAATTGACATCAGTTGTTCGAGTTATTCGTTAATAGTAATTAACTATTTTCATTATCCGATCAAATAATGGAAAAACTTTACTCGATTAATCGAACATATATAAATCGTATGGATACTCTAGTATGTAGGCACCGCAGAACGTTCTGTCAGTTACTTTAGTTAGTGTCCCTTGTCTTTGCTTAATCTGCATATTTTCGAAAACAATATTGTAAAAATCTAACTCCTCTATTGATGCCTCAAATCTCAAATAAACCTGAGCAGCAGTTTGGATGTTACATATAGTCATATGAATTCATAAAAACCTTAAGTTACATTGACAAGCAAAAAAAACTCTCTAATAGGAAACGTTAATCAAAATTTTTAAACATTTTTTCACTTTAAGATTATTTCTTATTAAGAAATTTGTACAATTTCGATATGTAAAATTTTCAAGGGATTTTGAATTTTTTGTAACTTACGGTTTTTTGAAATCATATGACTAATTATTACAGGAGAGCGTTTTTTACTATTATATACTATAAAACTGTTACATACGATAAAATGTGAATTGTGTTATCGCCATAACTATTATATTAATTAATGGATTTAGAACCAATTTGCATAAAAAATTCAATTTCGAAAAAATGTGTAACATACGTTAATTTCGCGCACAGGGGTCGATATGTATTTATAACAGTGTAGCCCAATTCTCAATTTCCTACGCGCGCGTGTACAGGCTGCTTTTGCGACGTTGACTCACGTACACGATCTATTTAACAATTAAGTTTCATTAACAATCTTAACTAACTTTTTTCTAATTGCTAATCAATTTTATAAAATTAGACTTCTTTTAATCACTTCTAAATACGTTTTTAAAATAAATTAAATGAGAAATTTGGGTTCAAACAAAGTTTTATATAAAAGAAAATTCGGGGAAAAATAAAACTTTACTTTCTACATCTATCCGCCACTATTTAGGTGGCTCAGTTGAATGTGATTTCAAATTTGTATTTATACAAATAATGACTCGAAAAAAGATACGAGAGTTATTTGTATTGTGGAAGGTATTATTAGTTGTTTTTACAGCAAACAACTTCACCACTATAAATATTAAAACTTAGCATCACTAAATAACGTTAAATTAACCCATGCTACACGTTGTTTTTATCTCATGTACCATTTTTCTTTCTAATTTTTGTTTTTACTTAAGACAACCTTTTTTGGTTTGATTAATACTTAAGTATTATTGCCTTTTTGTTTTTTTTGTCAACTAGTTGAGTTTTTGATTTATTTGATCAATTTTAACTAGTTATGTGACAAAGTACAGTAAACATTGCAAGGCTCATGCCCCCGCAGCTAATTATTTTTATTTAATGTGATTATTTTTCAAACAAATTGGTTGTTAGTGGTTTTTTAATCCAAGGTGATTATTGTTTTTTTTTCTAAAGTTCGTAACATTTTTAGTCAGAAAGAATTGGACATGAGACAATATTCATTCCAAAGGAACAAGTGAAAATTTAACATCAATTAATTTCAACATACACGGCAGAACAGATTTTCGATGTTAATTTAGTAAAATTAAAGAAATAGAATACAAAAATTATAGAATGTTGTTCTTAAAATACCATTTAAGGGAAATGATAATAAAATTTGTAACAAGGTACAACACAATAAATTTAAAACTAGTTTAGCTGGACATACATAAATCACAGGAAATGAAATCAGTGACGCCAAAAGTAGGGAATTTTCGCTTTTTCTATGGGGCAGGCCAATAACTTGGACGAAAACGCTACTGATAATTACTTTATCACAAGGGAAACAATAATAAATATTTTCGGAAAGTTAAGAAACAAATTATGAGCAAGATTAGATAATATTCCTAATATCGTCTTAAGAAACATTCCAGAGGAAGTTATCCTTGAATAGTTTATGCTTTTCAACAATATGCTCAATAATTTTTACTGCCAGTCCCAGGATGTCACACATATTCGTTCTTTCGTACATTTAAAACAAAAACAAAATTTTAAAATTTATCGAGGACGAAGCAGGCACACCTATATTCTTCCACATATATAGAAGGACAAATAACAATTCTATTGCAAATGAATTTTTAAATAATGAAAAACCTACCGCATGATAGAAATACCAAATTTACGATATGAGAAATATTGGTGGCTCAGAGAATGACATTTTCCTCCTTTTAAAACTTGACTGCACATAAGTAAAACCCAATTAAAATACATAAGCGATTTTTTTAACTTTTACTCGTACAGTAAGAAAATAAAGTCTGATATAACATTTTTTAAAAAATATCAAGATAGAAAAATAACAATATTTGTACTATTTCATAATCTTGAGTGCCCTTATGGGACAATTTTCCTTAATATATTTTAACTATTTGTTTATGAAGTAAAAATTTTATATACAAAATAAATAAATCAACTCACACAAAAAAATATTGGGAAATTTCAAGCGCAGAGAAAAAGAAACTTACTGTCTGTTCGTCGATAACGAAGGAAAATTTTCTTTCGAATTAATACATTTAAAACAAAAACAACTTTTAAAATGTTATTCTTTTAAATGTAATTATACGAAAGAAAAGTTTCTTTCGATAACAGGGAACAGGCAGTTAGAATTTTTAAAACACCACACAAAAGTGATCAAAATACAAGTATCTCTTTAAATCATATGTTATTTTGACACTGATAGATTTTTTCTCTTCGAAATATTACTATCAGTCGTTATCATGTATTGGCCCGTGAATATGTTGAGTTCCTTTACCCCCCGTCTTGACTGGCAATAAATTCATTGACATATATTGCAGCAACTGTCAAAATTATGTTATGTCCAGTAAAGACGCATCTTTTTCGTACTTGGCAATAATTGCGGCAACAGTTTTTCGTTGACTATTGCGAACATAAAACGTCATAAACCGTTTGACATTTCCTAATAAAAAAAAAATGAAGAAGACATTTTTCGCAAAGAAATTAAATAATTTATTAAAAGATAATACAAAGGTAAGTTAAAAAGAAAATATTTTATAAAATACATAGATATGCAAAATTTCTTATTTCAAGATGAGTTTTTCAGATGAAAATTAAAAAAGTCTTTCAGTTTCTTCTTCTTTATTATAGAACCTTTCTGTTTGAAATTTTGTAAATTGTGTGTTAACATAAATACGATTACCCATAGCAAAGCAATAATCAAAGCAATAAGTAATATTGTTCCGTTATTCTGCCAGTCAAGACAAGAAGTTGCGCTTGAACAGCGCTGGCAAATATTGCAAACTTAATATCGGACATCGAATTTGGCCGAAAAATTTTATCAGTCGTCTTCGTGATATCAATTGTCCGCTTCTGAGCAGCGATTTGGCCACTTTAGACTTTTCTTTTTCAAATATTTATTATAGAGTTTAATAGAAATTATAATATTGCATAGTTTCTGTTCCGGCACAAAAGTTTCACAAAATTTTTTTTTTCAATAAAAATTTTTTATTAAAAAACGCGTTCGTGCAAGTTTGGGCAGTGCTGCCGGCAGATTTACGTCAAAGAAAACTCTGACGCAAAAATGAACGTTTAGAAAATTGCTTGGTCACGGAATTTTTGACACTAAACTAAAACATTTTAGCTTTTAATACAAATTACAAACACCCAAAAATATATTTTTTACAGGGAAGTTGTAATAATGAAAAATTGTTAAATATCAATTTCTCACTACCTTTTGCCAACTAACGACTACTTTAGTAGTTAATAACGCTAATAGAGCTACATTTTTTAAATGATAGTGCATTCGAAATTTATGTAGTTTTTCCACAACTTTGGTAAAATGAAATTAAATTACAAATTGAACTAAATAAACTTTTTTCCCAAAGTATGACCGATAAGGTTAAAAGGCCAATCGCAACACTAGTGAACTTTAATACATACATACTTATTAATATTTATTTCGGTTTAGCTCTCTTGAAAATATAAACTATTTTGTATTTAATTAATTTGAAATCTGAATTTTCACGTACATTTTTTTATAGTTAGAAATTTAAAACAGATGAAGCAGACTAAGATTTTTTGGCCTAACAGAATTTTCAAAGCGTTTTTAATCATTAAAATACTTTAATCTTATTTTTTTCCTAAATTTAGGGAAAGTACATAATATTTAGGGAATATATTTTAGTGACAAAATAATCTATATATATGGAATATTTACTTCTGGCGACACTGAGTAATTTATGCACTGTGTGCACGTATAATAATAGACAATAATTTTAATACTCGTACAGTATATTTCACACAGCAAAAAACACCTTCGGCAAATAATATACATGAACCAAAAGAAACTTGTACAGCAAACGCTTCTCCCTTCACCTAAAAATATCTAAGCTTTTAAGCTTAAACCGAAAACAATTTAAATGCAAATTAATTAGCTTTCTATAAAATACTTTGATTAAATAAAAGTAATTTATTTCAATACTAAAACAAAAAACTAAAAAAGAACATATATAAAACAAAATAATTCCATTTTTCGCAACCAAAACACTTGAAAATTTTCTGCAGCAACACTTTAATTGCACTAAATAATGGAACCATGTTTTCCCTAATGGCCTTTTCTTTTATAGAAAAAACATTTTTTGCTCTTTTTATTGAAAATTTGCAATATAATGATTTTTTAAAATAGCGAGTTTATTAGAAATTATTGTATCATCATCTAAAATGCAACATTTTTGCCTTAAGAAGACTTTGAATTGCAATTATTTAAAAAAAAGTAAAAGAAATGATACGTTTTTTAGAAAGAAAGCGGCATAATTGTCAAGTGCGTTTTATGAGTTTGTTTAACAAATTTTGCATTTTGTTTTTAATTTAAAACAAAATATTTAAGAAAAATGGCGAATAACCAAAAATCGAAAGTTTTGCAAAATTTAATTATTGATTATTGGAAAAACGGTAAAATTACACGAGAAATTGGCGAAAAAATACACACTAATCTCAAAATACAAAAAAGTGGAAACTTAGAAAGACCAAGAGGAAGCGGTAGACCAAGAAAAATATGTACATCCCAAGCAGAAAGGATGAAAGATCATACTAAAGCATCAGCAATATCTATCGCCAAGCAGCTTAAAGAGGCGGAAATCGTAGACGTGCATTCCCAGAGTCTACGGAACCTCTTGCACTCACCCAACTTCAGAGCATACACACCTCGAAATAAGCAATAATTATCAAATAAAAACATTGCAAAGCGATTGAAATATGCGAAAGATTATATTAATCAGTCTGACGATTTATGGGACACAGTCATTTTCACTGATGACTACAAATTTAACTTATTTGGATTTTATGGTCACCGCTTTGTGTGGCGAAAAGGTCAAGCTTTATGTAACCAAAATTTAAATAAAGAAGGCATAATGAATAAAATGGATCATTTGAAAATAATAAAAAATAATTTAACGCAATCAGCTACAAAATTAAATATAAATGGTATCGTAATTATTGGCAGGTTCCAGAAGCATTCTTCCCTAATAGTAAGAGATAGGTTTCAATATAATGCTAAAAAAGTCCTGATCCATTCTCGCCAGAGCCCTTAATCCTATGGAGCACCTGCGGGCGTGTTCGCTGCCTTAATAATTAATAATTACATTTTAGAATCAGAAGAACATTAAACTGCCAGGCCCACGATGTCACACGTAAACGTTCTTTCGTACATATGTTTTTGTTTTAAATGTAATTTTACGAAAGAACGAATACGTGTGACATCGTGGACCTGGCAATAAATATTTCAAGTACACGAGTACGCACGGTATTATACCGAGATATAACCGTGTTAAAATATAGAAAAAGTGATAAAACAAAAAAAACGTATGGCCATTAAATTATTAAAGCAGCCAACATGACAAAACGAATGATGCAGAATTTCTTATTTTTTAGGCTACTTTCACGTGCTATTCTCAGAATTGAGTCCCAAATCAATAAGCTGAAAAATGTTGTACTGTGCAATTTTGGCAATTCAATAAAATAACGATATTTTAAGGAAGTACAATATGTTTTTCAATGAAATTGAAATTACAATATTTATAAGTAAATATTTATTAATGAATAAATAATCATTCAATGAAAGATAAATTTTTTCCTGAACTGGAAACAAAATAAGAATCTGGTTTTATTTTCAGCATTGAACTTCACATAGAAAATAGGAAGTGTGAACGTTAAATCAATATATTTTGTTTTTGCTTTGTTTAAACAATTTATTTAAAATGCCTAAAGAATAATTGCAACACAGAATTATAATTTTAAAAATTACTACCACAATAATTTAAAGAAGTGGTAAAATAAACACCTTTATCTTTGTTCGATTCTGATATAAAAAGTTCCGTTTGCTATAAATTCCTATAATTATGTTTACATCTTTTTCAAAATTTAATGATAATTACGAACTGAATTTAAACAAAAAATTATTAAAATAACCATAAAATTTATATGCCCATACACAAATATACAGTGAACCAAAAAAAACTTGTACAGCAAATGCTCCTCCCTTCAACTCAAAATATCTCTGTAGCAATTTAAAATTTTGAGCTTAAACCAAAAACCAATTTAAAGGCAAATTAGTCAGCTTTCTATAACACTTTTTTATTAAATTAAAGAAATTCATTTCAATAGTAAAAATAAACAAAACACAAAATAACTCATTTTTTCACAGCCAAAAAAAAAGTTGTACACTAAGTTTTCTTTTAGAAAGATGTTTTAAAATGGATGCTAGAACAAAAATTAGTACTTTGTGTGGCCACCTCTTGCATCCAACACAGCTTTGAGTCTTCTCCTCATAGAATGAACTAGATTTTTCGTAATATTGGGAGGTATGTTATCCCATATATCCTGGAGCGCACTTTTGAGTTCATTTTTGCTTCTATACTGGCGCTCACGTAATTTGGTCTCCATGTACGCCCACAGGTGCTCTATAGGATTAAGGTCAGGGCTCTGGGGAGGATGGGGCAGCACTTTTTTAACATTATATAGAAGCCATTCTCTTACTATTAGGGAAGAATGCTTCGGGTCGTTGTCTTGAACCAGGCAATAATTACCATTTATATTTAACTTTGCAGCTGATTACGCTAAATTATCTTTTAATATTTTCAAATAATCCATTTTATTCATTATGCCTTCTATAAAAACTAGATTTCCGACCCCATTCGACCCCATTGATCCCCACACCATGACATTACCGCCGCCATGCTTGACCGTTTTATTTAAATTTTTGTTATTTAAGGCTTCACCTTCTTTTCGCCACACAAAGCGACGACCATCAGATCCAAATAAATTAAATTTGGACTCATCAGTGAAAATAACTGTGTCCCAATACTCATCAGAGTGATTAATATACTCTTTCGCATATCTCAATCGCTTTGCAATATTTTTATTTGATAAGTATGGCTTATTTCGAGGTGTGTATGCTCTGAAGTTGATTGAATGTAAAAAGTTTCGCACACTCTGGGGATGGATGTCTACGATTTCAGCCTCTCTAAGTTGATTGGCAATGGATACTGCTGATGTCTTAGGATCATCTTTGATAAAACGAGCTATTCTCCTCTCTGCTTGGGATGTACTTATTTTTCTTGGTCTACCGCTTCCGCTTGGTCTATCTAAATTTCCATTTTTTTTTTTATTTTGAGATTATGTACTGGACAGTAGTGTGTGGTTTTTTAACTATTTCACCAATTTCGCGTGTACTTTTACCGTTTTTCCAATAGTCAATTATTAAACTTTGCAAATCTTTTGATGTTTGCTTATTTGCCATTTTTCCCCTAAATATTTTGCTTTAAATTAACCAAAAAATCAAAAAAGACTTTAAAAGGAAACCACCAAACTTATAAAACGCACTTAATAGTTAGGGAAAACAACATGGTTGCATAATTTAGTGAGTTTAAAGTGTTGCCACAGAAAGTGTACAACTTTTTTTTTGGCTGTGAAAAAATGAGTTATTTTGTGTTTTGTTTATTTTTACTATTGAAATGAATTTCTTTAATTTAATAAAAAAGTGTTATAGAAAGCTGACTAATTTGCCTTTAAATTGGTTTTTGGTTTAAGGTCAAAACTTTAAATTACCACAAAGATATTTTGAGTAGAAGGGAGGAGCATTTGATGTACAAGTTTTTTTTGGTTCACTGTATGTACATCCATACATGTAGTTTTTAATATTTATGGATGTATGTTATAAACTTTTGTTAAGGTACGAATACATACATAAATAGATAACACCGTACGACAAAAGTATAAGAAAAATATTAGTTGTATAGGGTGTTTTTTTAAGCCCGATAGAACTTGAAATTGTAAAAAATAACACAAAAAATTAAATTGTAATCAAAAATTTTTTTTATTCGAAAGATCAATACGTGACATTAACATTTGAAAATGATTTCGGGCATATGGGCACCGCGGCTGTTCTTGACGAAGCGCATTCTGGACGTCCAATTTTGGGCCACTTTTTCGAGCACTGCTGGCCGTATGTCACGAATAACACGAACAATGCTGGCCTCCAAGGCGTCAATTGTTGCTGGTTTATCAGCATAAACCAGTGACTTCACGTAGCCCCACAGGAAATAATCGAGAGGTGTCAAATCGCACGACCTTGGAGGCCAATTGACAGGTCCATTTCTCGAAATCAACTTATCGCCAAATTTTGATTTCAATAAGTCGATGGTTGCGTTCGCCGTATGGCACGTAGCGCCATCCTGTTGAAACCACATCTCCTCCGGATCAATGTCATACATATTTTCAAACAAAAAATCATTGATCATGGTGCGGTAACGATCTCTATTGACCGTAACGCGAGCTCCGGCCTCATTTTTGAAGAAATAAGGTCCGATGATGCCACCAGCGTGAAAACCGCACCAAACGGTGCATTTTTCTGGATGTAATGGAGTCTGTAGGGTCTCTTGTGGATTGGTCTCACTCCATATGCGGCAATTTTGCTTATTAACAAACCCGTTAAGCCAAAAATTATGTACGCCATAAAAATGACGAAGTCGTCTATAAGTTGCGCGAATCGACGACTGATTTTCAAAGTAAATTTGGATAATTTCGTAGCGTTGTTCAAGCGTGAGTCTATTCATGATGATTTGTCAGAGTATACTGAAACAAATAAAAAAAAATGTTTCATCAAAATTTTATTTTTTGTGTTACTTTTTACAATTTAAAATTCTATCTAGCTTAAAAAAACACCCATTACTTAAACCACATGATTTGCCACTTAAACTGTTAAACAAACTGCTTTGAAAGTTTTTGTTTTTATTTACATTTCTTGTATTCTCTAATTATAAAAACATTAAAAACCCAAATAAGAAAAATTATTCTCCGATGGAGTCTGAATGGAGTAAAGACACTAAACTCGAACTTACTAAAAACTATGTCCATTTTCGGTTTTCATTTTAAAATAATTAGTCTATGGATCGCAGGTTCGATTACTCCCCAGAACAAGGGAGTTTCTGTAAACAAGCTACAACAAAGACTTAAGCTGAAAGTCTAAAACACGCGTTGTATGCGTTGTCGCGTTTTATGCTTTTCATACTTTCTACATTCAAGTTAGGTTAGGTTAGATTGCACAGGCTGCCGATTGCAAGCAACCGGCCCACTTGGGTCCAGAAAAATAGGTCCCTTTGTGATGCCCGATGTGGACAGTAAAATAAAAGTACTAACTATCCTATATTGTGGTTAGTATTGAACCAACCGGTTTTTCGAATAAACTTGTTTATTCCCTTCAGATTGCATTCCGTAAGGTCTGCGAGTTCGGGTAAAGTTGAGTTACCTAGATACATGGCTCTGTGATGAGATAGAGCTGGACATTGACAAAGGAGGTGTTTTACAGTTTCTTCCTCCTCCTCATTATGACAACATCTACAGAAGTCGTTGAAAGGGAGATTTAGTCTGTTTGCGTGGGCACCTATAAAGCAGTGCCCTGTTAGGACAGCCACAGGTATACGTAGCTGATGTCGAGGGATCCCCAGTATGATGGCTGATTTTGCTCGATCATATTGGGGCCAGGTTAATCTGGAGACAGCACATGTGGGTTCATTGAACCATCAAGCCTGTGCTAACCCTATAAGTTTCTGCTAAATGAGGATTTTGCAGCTTTTTAGTGGGGCTCCCACTAGCCGGTCGGTGTCCCGTTCTTGTAAACGAGATCCCTCCCTGGCTAGCTTGTCCGCAATTATGTTGCCAGGCACGTTCGCATGTCCTGGTACCCAGATTAGCTCGAGATTGGAATGTGACGCCATCTCGTTTAGGGATATCCGCCATTCCTTTACCAGTTCAGATGTTGTGTAAACACCCGATAGAGCGTTCAATGCAGCCTTACTATCGGTACATATACGAATATCCTGCCTATATACCCTATTGTACCTTATCCAGTTAGCTGCCCTTTTTATGGCCGATATTTCGGCTTGAGTTATGCTACAATGATCTATTAGCTTGAAACGTATCCTCTGCTGAAATTGAGGAATGTATATGCCCCCTCCCACCCCTGCACCTGATTTGGATCCGTCAGTGTAAACCTCAATCACTTCCCCTCGGTAACTAGGATCATTGAATGGAGGGAGAGTATCAGAGATTGACACTGCGAATCTTTTCTCAGGCATAAGGTAGGGAGAACGGTAGTCTAAGTTCAGGAAGGTTTTCGAACTGTCCGATAATGTTTGCATGTCCATCACCTGGTGATTTCCATGTTCCGGAGGCCCTGAGTCTAACTGCCGAGTTCATAGCTAGTTGTTTGACCATTAAATCGGCAGGAAGCCAGTGTAACATTGTGAACAAGGCTTTTGATGGGGTGGTGCGAGGCGCGCCTGTAATCATCAAGGCCGATGTTCTTAGAATTCTGTCAATGATTTTAGAATAGGTGGATTTGCCTAGGGCCGGCTACCAGACGATTGCACCATACATTAATATGGGCTTGACGACCATTTCAAAGAGCCAGTTGGCCGTTTTGTGGTTAATACCCCATCTGTTACCTATGGCCTTTTTGCAGGTATAGAGGGCAATAGCGGCTTTCGCTGCTCTTGCTTGTACGTTTAGGTTCCACGATAACTTAGAGTCTAGGACGATACCTAGATACTTAGCATTATCGGATAACCTTAGCGTGACTCCGTTAAGAGTTGGTAAGGTGAAGTACGGTATTTTGTATTTTCTCGTGAAGAGTACGAGCTCCGTCTTCATTGGGTTAACGTTGTGTCCATTACCGATACACCATCTGGTAATGTGATCCAAGGCTGACTGCAGACGATGCGAGATTGTGTCTGGGTACTTACCCGACACTACTACTGCAACGTCATCTGCGTAGGCTACTGTTTTAAATCTGTTTAAGTCTAGCTCCACCACTACCGTGTTTATGGCAAGGTTCCACAGGATTGGAGATAAAACCCCTCCTTGCGGCGTTCCTCGCTTTGCTACTTTATAAATTGTTGAGGATCCCATCGTAGATGTGATGACCCTATTAGTCAATAATTCTTTGATGAGATTGGTTATTGACTGGTTTACGTTCAGTCTTGCCAGAGCCATGATGATGGTTTCTGGGTTGATGTTGTTGAAGGCACCTTCTATGTCTAGAAAGGCCGCCAGAGCAAATTCGTTATGCTTTATGGATTTTTCAATGTAACCAACAAGCGAGTGTAACGTTTCAACCGATTTGCCCTTCGTATAGGCATGTTGAGCGGTGGATAGTAAGTTCGAGTTGATTACCGATCTAAGATGTAGGTCAATCAATCGTTCTAGTGTTTTTAGTAGAAAGGATGATAGACTGATTGGTCTGAAATCCTTTGCGTTTGTGTGTGTAGTTTTTCCACATTTAGGTATTAAAACCACGGTGCATTTGGTCCATGCTTTCGGAATATATGACCATGCAAGGCATGCCGAGAATATCCGAATAAGCCATGGGACTATTAGGTCTGTATTCCGCTGAAGGTCAGCAGGTATAATGTCATCGGGACCCGCTGATTTATACGGATGAAAGCTGTTTATGGCCCATGTAATGTTTTCCCAGTTTATGGGAAATGGGGCTAACGTACGATTGTGTGTGGTTGTCGTGAGTTCTCCTGTAAACGGAGCGCAACGGGGAAAGTGCGTGTCCATCAGAACCATAAGGATCTCATGTCCACTAGTAGTCCAACTCCCATCAGATTTTTTGATGAAGCTGGGAGTTGAAGGAATCGTGGTTAAGATTTTACGCAGTCTGCTGGTCTCTGAGGTGCCTTCCACATTACTGCAGAAGGACCTCCAGGATTTGCGTTTTGCGTTTCTTACCAGGTTTTTGAAATTGTTTACGGAGGACTTATAATCGGACCAGTTTCCTAGTCTTTTGGCCTCATTGAAAGGCCTACGGCTCTCTTTGCGAGCATTTGTTATCTCGGAGTTCCACCATGTGGTGGGTTCTGACCCGAGATTTGAAATATGTTCGAGCATCCCCAAACGACGTGATGCGCGTTTGCGTCTGCTCCAATTATGACTTGCCAATTTTTTGTGTTTGCCATTCTGACTGCGCTGCGAATCTTTTCGGGCGGAGATTCGCGTTCGTATGCCATGTAGCTGGAGATGACCATAATGGTGCCCTCGTCCGTCTCCAGCGCTGCAGTTATTATTCACTGTAATCAGATAAAATGAAGATGTTTAGATTGTCTTTGGCCAGAATGCACGCTCTAATGTTACCTTGACCATTGGCATAAAGTAGCCTGAAGCCTTTAGCATTAAGTCCGCAAACCCTATCTTGGTGAAGCCAGGGTTCTTGGACTAGGACGAGGTCCTCCCCTTTCTCTACTAGGCGGAGGAGCATGGCAGCGGATGCTGCTTTACAATGGTGAAGGTTCACCTGTGTAACTTTGGTCATTGTACGGCACAACTGTGACGTTGGCGTCCTCCAAGTCAGAGTCCAGGAGAACGTCCTCGTCAACTACCTCATCCATACCCTCAAAGAATTCCCCTACCCAGCCGGAGTTGGATGCGGTATCCCCTTGAGAGTTCGAACTGGCAGTTTCGTCTACCGACATAGCGTCTGAGGCTGGATCATCGCCCTCCTGATCCCGAGCCTCCCTGGCATCGCCTTTGTAGATACTCAGGAAGATGGATTCAAAACCGCAATACATCTTCCCTTGTCTCTCCTTCAGCGATGCCAAGGATTCATGGTTCAGGACCACGATGATCCTGTAGGCTCCTACAAGTTCCGAAACCTTGGCGACCAGCCAACCATTGGTTGGAACATCACTGTTGCAGACCTGTAGGAGTTCCAGAATTTCCTCGGGTTCAAGTTACATGCAACGCTTTTTATGCGCCAAGTTTTGGATCAGCTGTAGTGTAAATTTTTTTGTCAAATAAAAATAACTTGCAAAATGCAAAATGAAATTGAAAACGAATTTTTTTTTGAGTTCACTTCTGTCAAAATTTGTTTATGTTTTACCAACACATACCCACACAACTGAAAAAGGCGCAGTGAGCATTTGTTTACAAATGCAAATAATACTGGGTCTTCACATAGCAATATCCATTGTGGCAATTGTAAAATTTGATTGCGTTCATGAAAATTGCTAGGTGTGTACCGCGATTGCCATAAGTGGCAATCGTGCATACTTTGGCTGACTTGTCCCTGTACAAGAACTTCATGTATTCCCACAAAAAAAACAGTCTAGTGGGCTTAAATCATGATCTTGGCGGCCAATGAACTGCTCCAAATTAATTGCTCACCAAAATCGCCTCTCAATGGGTGCATGGTATCGCGTTCCTTGTGGCATTTCTTCTTGAAGCCATATATCAACCAAGTCCAATTATTCCATTTTCGGCGAAAAATCCTATAATCACCACACGATACCTTGCTCCGTTGACTGTAACGTTGCGATTTTCATCGTTCTTGAAGTATGACCCATTGCGTCTTTCAGGGCTTTGACAGCTCTTGAACTGCCTCTGGCTCTTCACACCAAATTCGTCAATTCTGTTTGCTGACGTTGTTTTTGATGGATCTTGTAGGATGTTAAGGGCTTACTGTTAGGCCGCTGTTGCAGGTAGCGCATATGGGTCTGGTGTTATTTTCATCTTGTGGTTATGGGAAAATATTGGTTGTCAAATGTTTTTATTTTGTTTTGTCAACAGAATATATGGGACGGTTAAAACTTAACGTTACTATAGTTTGTGATTTGTATTCGTAAATCTATTGCTGGGAACGAGTTTTCTAGCAGAATAAGAGCATGGGAGTCGAATAGAGCAGCAATGCCTGCTTTTTCGTCGCCTATGATGCCAATGTAGCATCATCCCTCGTTGTTTGGTAGGGCATCTCAGATTTTAATGACTTTGTTCCACTCATTACTTTATTGGGTTGTATTTTGTCTTGAGTACTGATGTACTGTCAGTGCAAATTATGATTTCATTTTTCCATTTAATTGCATGTCGTATAGCACAACAGATTGCACAAGCTTCGGCTGTAAAAATAGAGGAGGAGTATTGGTATAAAGAGTTGAGTGCTACGTTATTAACTTTGTCATCGACTACAGCGTTGGCGGTACTCGATTTGTTAAGATGTTTATCCATCTGTGTATAAGAAATACAAACCGTTGCATTTTCTTTTTTGCCCAGAGGTTTAGAAATTGTTATTTAGTGTTTTTAGTTTTATGAGTTTAGATAATGATAGATCTTCGAAGGTTTTGAACTTCCAAGGTGCTTGTTAATATTTTTTGTTGTTGTAATTTTTATGGGAATGTCCATATCGTACGTGAGATCTAAAGATATCAGATTAAAAGTGACATTCGGGGTTGTCATAGAATCCACTGTAGTCGGAATTGGACTTGAATTTCACAGGTTGGACAGAAAAGAGATGGTATTGTGCCTATCAAAAACTTGGTCTTTATTTTGATCTCAGTTATTTTTACGGGCGAAATTTTTGGATAGAAACTTGGCCTCATTTTCTTATTTATGTTTTTGTGCGGATCTCATTTCTTTTTTCTAAGTTATTTTTGTATAAATATTTATATTTGCATTTATATATATTTTTTTTAATTTAAAGTCTTATTGCTCACCAGGACCTTCCTGTATACCGAATTTTAGCTGTCTAGCTATACTGGAAGTGTCCCATATTAAAAGCGGGCACCCTAGTCCCTACCGGGTGAATAGTCCCCCTTTTCAGATTTTTCTGGTTAATTGCTCGCTAAGACCTACCTGCATAGCAAATTTCAGCTCTCTAGCTATATTGGAGTGCCCAATAATATTGATGACTGACTGAGTCAGTGAATATGTACAAAAATATGCACTTTTTACACCTTAATATCTCGGTAGAACCTATGAGGTTACTTCTGTAGGGAGACCTTATCTTTTAAGTTGCATTATTTTATGATAAAGTGGAGCAAAGTTAAGAAGGGGGTAAAAGCAGATCGAATGGTTTCGTGCAATAATACACACTGTGTGGCCGGAACTTGGTCTGGCCTAGATTTGATACAGAGCGGTTAGTTGTAATCAATAGAGCTGCGTCTTGATTAATAGTTTTAGAAAAAGATTTATTAGGAATTTATTTTTAATTTTTTTTTTAATATTTTACACTATCCGCGCAATGCTATGGAAGGCCTGATTCACTATCCTACACGATCGCGCGATTCATTCACAGGAAAATTTTACATAAGTCTGTGCACCCTTTTAATAAATTACCCTATATAAAAGCTTGGGGACTTTAGCCATTGTTATTCTTTAGTTATACCGTAATTAATATTTCTTTTGTATTCGAGGTGACACGCCCCTTAACTCTATCATGTTGTGCTTTCATGTGAATGTGTATATTTTTAAGACACTAATTCAAGCAATATTTGGGGATCGTAGCTCTTAAATGTACTTTTCCATATAAACACTATTAAGAATTTTTTTCTTTCTTTAAGGAATATTTCAAAAATAGAAATTACCTAAATTAGTAAAGTCAAATTTAAACTTTAGCCAAACATTCAAATTGATAAAAAAAAATTTAGAATATATTTAACTTAAAAATATTCTCGCTTGTATCAAATTATTTAATTGTTTATTATTATTTTGTTTATTATGCTTTTATAATCTCTTTGATTCAATTTTTAAAACTAAGACCAAAACTAGTAATTTAATTTTTTTCTTAATTATTGTAGTATTTGTTTTTACTAATTCTGTCATACGATCTATTTCAATAAAAATTAAGTTTGGATTCACTACTAAATTTAAAAATCAAACATTTTATTTTATAGATCGAAGACTAAAAATTTGTTGTCTCATTCTATAAATATATTTGTTTGGATCTTGTGTCAATAAGAAAAATTGCATTATTTAATACTTTAGTATTTAAGTTTGCTATTTAAACTTCATTTGAACTTAAAAATTTGTTAATGTGTACTAGAAAGACTTGTTTTGTATTCGTTCAATAATTAATAGAATTCGTCTGAGTGGAGAATGTGTATGAAGCCTGTTAAGCATTCCCAAATGATAAGCCGTCACTGCGCTGCACGAAGACTCATTTTAATAGAATATTTGACTTGTATATAATAAATATTTAAATAGAATTCAAATAAGTTGAAAAAGTGTTGATTAAGTTAAATATAACTACATTGTACACTAATGCAAGTTTTATACAAGGTACGCAACCACTATACGAAGACGAAGTCTAGTATATAACGGGCGGTCCAAATACAAGTATATTTTTCAAAATTAAATAAAATTAACTAAACTTAGCCATATAATTCCTTTATTAGAAATATCAAATATTCCCATTATTCATCGAACACGATTTCATTCATGTGACTGCCTTGGCTGCTCTTGCAATCAGTCCAATATTCTACGACTTTGTTGACGGTTTCTGGGTCTATCTCGCAATTATTTGCATAGTATCGGTCTTTAAGAGCATCCCACAAGAAAAAGTCAAAAGAGGTTAAATCGCAGCTTCTAGGCGGTCAATTGACATCGCCAAGATGGCTGATAAAACGATCGTCCAAGAGCAAGCTGTGATACTGCATGTTAGTCAATATTTCGGACAGGAAAAATCTACGAGAGTCAAAAAAACATATTTATGATTTAAAAAGGCAATTGTATTTTGACCACTCGGTAGACACATATAAGGAATTTAAAAATTGTTGAGCAAATGTATATAAAATATATATCTACATATCTGAAAAAATCAATATCTGATAGATATTTTTACTTCAATCGTTTCTTTTTGTTTAATATAAGAGTGCATGCGGAAAAATATATTTTTACAATCATATTAGCGGTATTCAGTGTTTAGTGCATTTTGCATTGCAACTCCTTGCAAGTGCAAGTATTTTGTCATTGAAAGTGAACGCTATTTTTAAACAACATTACAAAGTTTACTTTGACAAAGTCTTTCCAATTTTCTTTTAAACTTTGTTTCCCTTCTACACATGCAAAGTTTACTTTGAAAAAAATGTTGCGTTCGTTTGTTGGATGAACACTCAAACCAAACAGACACATGCAACCAAATACAAGTATGTACGTGTAAACGACGAACGAAGAAGAAAACAACATAAGTACAGCAAAGTGTGTACTCACCTTGCATCAGTCGATTCCATTGCTTTTAAGTTTTTTTAGTAAATAAATTTTGTTCTTTACAAATGACAGCTTTAAAACTGAGTGATGACAACGCAATAACGTGACAAATGCAAATTCTAATATTTTTTTGTTGGATTGCCAAGAAAAGCTACGATATTATGCATTTGCACTTATGCAAGCCCATTCGCAACATTAACATCAGCTGCAGATTTTAAAGAAATATTAAATATTCATTATTACGGAAAAGAAACGTTTCTGACATACGATATATCTTAGGGGCAAGTAAGCCCAAGTTTCTATCCAAAAAGTTCGGTCATTAAAATTATCACATGGGTTTTAGTTACTCTGCTTTAAAATGGTTAAACTCTTATCTATTACAAAGAACTGAACAGGTGAAATTTGGGAATGTTATATCAAAAATAATTCTAGTACATTCTGGTGTCCCTCAACGCAGTCACCTGGGTCCAATTTTGTTCACTTTATTCATCAATGATCTGCCTACTGTTGTTTTGCATTCTAAAGTACTGATGTTAAAATTTTTAACTCTTTCATCGATATTGATGCACATACTTTATTAAGTGCCGACTTTCGGAATTTTCATCAATGGTGCAGATTTAATTTATTGGAGTTAAATATCTTGAAATGCAAGCAGATGTCATTTTTCCGATTGAGATTTCTTATTTTATTGATACGGCTATTTTAAACAAAGTTCAAACCATATTGGATCTTGACATACTGTTGGATCATAGTTTCAAATTTCGTGATCACATCTCTATAATAGTAGATAAAGCCCATGGGTCCTTGGATTCATGAAACGCTGGTCAAAGGAATTTCTAGATCCTTATATTAAAAAACTTTTATATGCTTCTCTACTTCTCTCGTTCGAAAAATTCTTGATCCTTGAGATCCTTGTTATTCTATTCATATTAATAGTATCGAATCGGTACAAAAACAATTTTTAATTTTCTGTCTCCGTGGTCTTGTTTGGAATTCTTATGTTTTGCCGTCGTATCATAGCAGACTTGCTCTGATAAAATTACCTACTCTAAAAAGTCGACGATTGATGCTGTGTGCTTTATTTGTTCTGGGTCTGATTCGTGGTGAGTTTGATTCAGAGTTCCTACTTAGTCAACTAAACTTCAATGTTCCTCTAAGACCTACTCGCAATTTTGGACTCTTGGCATTAAAATACTACCGTTCTGTATATGCTGATAATGATTCTTTTCGTCGCGCATGTGTTAACTTCAATAAATGCTACCATATGATGGACTTATCTGAGAGTAATTACGTACTGAAGAGAAATAAAAAAATAAATTGTTGAATTAATTATTTTTATATATAGCTCTATATTGGTTATTCATATTTAGTTAGTAAGAGTGTACAAATCTATTGACTTGATAAATAAATAAATAAAAGTACAGAGATCAAAGTGAGGATCAAGTTCTTTTTAGTTGCAACATCATCTCATTTCTTGGCAACATTTTCCCCATAATTCTTTCCCATATTGGAAAGGTAGAATAAACACACTTTAGTTTAGTAAAGCCTAGTAGGTTTTATGTTATTTGTACGAATATATTTTACCATTTTCCATTAATTTTAAGATACAGTTGATCGCTGTTTAATACAATACAAAACTTTTATGTCCTTATACGCAAACGATTCATAAAGTTAGTAGGTTTGATACTGGATTTTTATATGGGAAAACCGCACACATTAACTTTATTAATCGTTTGTGAATAAGGCCATTAAAAATTTTAAGTTTTGTATTTTTATTTATTCCAACCAACCAACCAACCAACCAATGTTTTTAAATGCTTTTCTAATTCCCAAACAGAACTTTTGAAATATTTACGTGAAAAGTTACTTATCACGATTGTTGTAGAAAATCAAATTTTGTATGTTAACATTTATATATATAAATATAGAATAAGGGCATAAAGAACTCTTATTAAAAAAAATAAATATATAAACACTACAATCACATTTTGAATTAATCAAAGACACCAAGCCACCACCTACGGTTTTCTCACAGTGTATGCATACCCGTTCGCAAAACAGTACGGCAATATGTGTTTCTGTTTCAATATCAACAATTGTTTAGCAAACTTTCAATGCAATTGCAAACTAAATAAAAAGCATGTAAAGTAAATTAAAAATAAATATAAAAAACAACTATTATTGATCTTTTACACCAGTTTTTTTTTGGCACAAGAATGACCGTGTACATTTGCATTTAGCTTCTTAGTAAAGTTTTCATTCATCATCTCAAACTAATAACTAAAATAAACATGCCTGAAATTAGAAAATTAAAATTTCAAAGTCATTGATTTAAAAAAGAAGAAATGAACTGAAAAAATTAGAACATGATTAAATTAAAAGAACAGCGGTTTGATTAAAAAATTTATCAAGATTAACTGCTTTATTGAAAAAATTTAAAATTTTTTTATTGAAAATATTTTATGATTAAAAATGAATTGATATGAATTTTAAAATTTAATAGAAATATTTTTAAAAATTCACTTTGTTACTTTTTGGAGTAGCGTTGCAGCGCAAAGTACACATCATCTTTAAATGCGCTATAGCCAGTGATGCTAATTATTTTAATTTGCCGACAATTAGCATAAACACTAATGCACATCAGAAAATGTATGATGTCTGGTCGAAATCATCATTTTGCTTTGTAGTCAACTTGTTAAACAGTTCAGCCACAGACGCCTCATAATATTGAGAATTACATTAAATGAATATTTTAATAAAACTTTAATAAAACAACAACCTTTATAATTCACTTTTATTTTTTCTTTCTTTTTCGGATTAGTGTCTGCATAGTTAAACAACCAAAACTAATACAAAAATGATTTGAATGAATAAAAAAATTAATTGATTTAAAATATAAAAACTAATTTAGAAAATTAATTGAATTAATTAAAAAATGCATACATATGAATACGTAAAAACAAAACCTACAGTATATAATTAATATGTAATAATTTTTTCGTCGTCATTTTGATTTAAAATCTGTTGATAGTAGATTTAAAAAAAACTCCAAAATTAATTAGGATAAACATTGATTCAATGAAAATAATTATTTAAAATACTAATCAGTACCTTCGATACCCTGTTTACAGTAAGAACTCTCTAACTCCTTAAAATAACCATTAACCGCAGATGTCATCTCTTCATTGTTGGCAAACCTTTTATAACCGAGACATTTTTTTCAATTAATTCGAACATTAGTTCATTGATTTTGGGCATCACAATCGTGGATATGAGAAGTGGTGAATTGTCTTGAAGAAACAACACTTTTTGCATTAATTTCATAACTTAAACGTTGCAATAAGTTGGCCGTTGATTGTTTTTCCTTTTTGAAGACAATCAATAGTAATTATCCCACGCGCAACTCAAAAAACAGACGCCACGACCTTGTCTGCAAATGGGACTGGCCCCACCATCTTTGGATAAGTTTCTACCATTCCATTCCACTACTTTGATTATTCTTTTGTCTCATGTGTGAAGTGGTTGCCCCATATCTCATCCATGGTTACGAATTGACGCAAGAAGTTCGGCCTCATTGCGGTGAAACATCACCAAACACTGAAATATCTTCACTACGCTGTTTTTGATCTATTGCGAACAATCGCGGCACCTATCTTGATTTCTTATCTTCATATTTTCAGTCAATGTGCTATTTACAGCACTTTGAAATGCCCAACGATCATCCATTGCCATTTTGTGGATTTTCTTACCCATTTCTGACGTGGACACCTCAATTGGTCAACTACTACGGTTTTTGTCTTGGCAGCTCGTACGTCTTCGTTTAAACTTTGCACATAACATTTACAGTCGTAAAGGAAGGTCCTGACTCTGGAAGAGTCACCACGGCTGTAATATTGGTTGAACGGAGACGTTTCAAATGAATGTATTAAATTACATAACGGTGACCATGTGTACAAATTCACTGAGATCGTTTATTTTTGATGGCTCCAAGAAAATGCCAAACAACGTGGCAAATATATGTTTTATAAGGTGGCCACTTCTCACCAAAGTACTTTTTTCACATTACTGCCGCCATGTATATGTCAGGTCGGCTACATTTGAGACCACCCTCGTATGCTAGCTCTCAACAAATATATAATATAATAAGTTTATCAGAACACCGAAAAAAATATTTTTTTAAATTAATATTTTAATCGAATCAATGTTTATTATTTAACTATTTTTTTACTAGTGCTATCGACAGGTTTTAAATCAAAATGACATATAAAATGGAAATTTTATTAAATATTAATTGCGGTCCATTCAATCGACCGCGTTCTAGAAATTAATATTAAACATTTACATAAATACATACATACGATAAAATAGAAAAATAACTTTAAGCGCTTATAGCTCCCTAAATATCGAACCGATTCAAACAAAATAAAAATTGTGCACACCTATGTAAAAACCCTTTTAAAAACATGTAAATCTTTCAATAATCGGTTCAGTATTACGGCCGTATATGGGATCTAAAGAAACGTGTTTGCCTATTAATAATATGTTTTAATAGCATCAAAGCTTGACAGATTCAATTGCATAGAATGATTTCCATTTTCATTTATGAGTTTTAGCTTTTTAGGATTTTGAATTTGAAGGGCTGGTATACTAATAACAGCGATATTGTCATTAAATTTCTCCGAAAATAAAGAATCGGAGTTTATAGGACCAGGATAAATACACAGTGATAAAAAATGTATCTCTCTCTATCGGAATGTGATGAAACTAAAAGCAAATGAAAGCTGATATTTTCCATGACAAAACTATCAAGGATTTTTTTTAGTTTAGTGCTAGACTTTTTTTACACGCATTGGAAGTTGGGAATTTCGAAAGGCTGTCTAAGGAGAAAAAACCATCAAAAATGTTATAAAATAATGCTACTGTCTAATTTTTTGAGGCTAAACAATTAATTTTTGATGTTAGCTTGATTGTAAAACACTTCTATTTTCAGTACGTTACTATTACAGAAATTGTATTTTTATGGAAAAAGGTGTTTTTTTGGAAAAAAAAGTAGTTTTTTTAGTACAAAAACAACTTTTGTATATAAAGAATTATGTTTTTATAAAAATATATCTTACAAAATAACAAAGAAAAAATAAGGAAATGAAATAAATGTTTAACAGGGTAACATTGTTTATCACTTTGGCATTTAGTGTCATAAAAGTGCCAAATTTTCACTCGTATGCAAAATTTTCTGCAATCGAAGCTGTCATTGCGAAAAATATGGGTGTATTGGCAAAAAAAGTTTGAGTGTATTAAGTTTTTCGAACTCGCAGTGACATTTGTAAACCCTAAGTAAGCTCCCTGAATCATATGTTTTTATAAATATATAATTCCTTTAGATATATATGTGAACAACCCCTTTTTTGGAACAGGTAGAAATCTCCCGGGGAATCTTTTATTCATAATTGGGCTGATAATCTATTAACCTTATACAATTAGCATTTGAACCAAGGCATTTCAACCAAGTAGTAGCGGTTCTACAATAATATAAAATTTTTATAGAAAATACCTTAGCAATCAAAACAAATAAAAAACCAGGTGGCACTAACTTGTTGGTGTGCCTTGTATTGTGGAGTATTTCTTCTTGTCACTAAATATATTTCTCAGTAAACATACTGGGTCAAGGGTTGCATTTCGAATTTTACTCAGTGATGCAATTAAATATTAATTGCTCAGTCCATTATTTAAGTTCTTGTATAATAAATTTGGTTTGATTAAGGCCTTAATTGCACAAATTTCCTAAGTGCATATCTTTTTTTAAGAATCTCTCAAAATTTGTATGCTGTATTTCGGTAGTTGTTAATTATTTTCGCTTTGAAGTTTTGAATGGAGCAGCGGATCAGTATCAAATTCGAAGAAATTAAAAACGGAGAAAAAGCAAGAAATTGTTAGTTGGCTTATCATGCAATGGGGTAAAGTCATGAAAAAAGTAACTCGGTGTAATAACTCGTTTTGATATCCGTCAAGTCTTACAAAAATTAGTTAAACAACATTTAAATGCTATTACTTTGTCCATGAGTGTACATGATCATGCAAAGGGTTTTATTTAATAGTAAATGCATGATAATGATTAATTGTATATAAACAAATTGTTATTTAAAACTTGATTTAATTTGTGATCTTCTTTATATTGTTTTTGAATACTATGTACTTTGAAGTGAATTTATATAGAACTCTAGTGCATTTCTACATTCGCACAATAGGAATATAACGTTTTGTAATTTTTAAGAATATGAAAAATAACATAGCAAATCTTTATTAAGGCATGAAAAATTATTAAAAATTATTTCAGACCAGGCAAATATTTGAAGAAACATGCGTGAGCTCTATTTTGGGCAAATACTTACTCAAACTTACAAGTATTTTATATAGATATATATTTTTTTAAGTTATACAAATTACAAGTTTTAAGATTTTTGATCGATATAAATATTGTTATCCTTGAAACTAGTAGTTTATGAACCATATTTAGCCCTAAGGGCTTGGTTCTTGAATTTTGAAATAAATAAATAAATAATAAATGAAGTTGAATAAAATGATGTTGTTGCTAGATTGTCTATTGTTTTAAGTAGGATTTAGTTTTATTTAATAAATTTTTGTGCAAGACACAAATAATTATATTAATATTTAGTGGGTACGCGCAATGTGTTCACTGGAACAATTATTAGGCTTTAAGACATGCAGAGAACAAATTTGATTGAGGTGACCTTTATAAATAAAGAAAAAAATATTATGATTGAATTTTATATGTAAAAAATATGTCGGTATGTCAATATTTATGGTACCAATAAGTAAGTTTATATACAAAATAAAAAAGTGATTCATAAACATATTAAAAATCTATCGAAAAAATGTCTAAATACTGCCACAGCAATGATGAAATACTTAAAAATTTTCTGATAAATTCTGAAAAAGATTTGTTTGGTCGGTCCATTTTGATCTTCAGTAACTAGTTGAAGACGACGGGCCATTGAAGTCACCAAAATACTCTAATATCGGGAGCCTATGGATGGAATAGACAATTTTTAGGTATGTTGCATATATTGCATTAAGAGAGGTGAGTCATGTGGTAGATTAAGAACTACATACTATTATTTCCCATGACCGACGCAATCGACCATATTCTAGTAATTAAATAAGTAAAGCATTTACATAAATTTATACGATAAAACATTCTAAATAATCATGTATAGAAACAATAGCCCAATTCACAATGTTGTGCAAATCGTCTTGCATCGTAGCATTTGCAAAGTGGTGTAGCATATTTTTACTCTACGCTAACAAAACACAAAGATCTGCACCTGCTACTCGTGTATAAATAAACAACACAAAAACCTGTAGTTTATATTTACACTTCATTTTGCAACAGCCAATTGAGAGAAAGAAGATTGAGCGAACTAAAAAATGAAGAGAGGAATTTCATGTTTTGCAACATGTTTTTAGAAAACAGCGTTCATAATTGATTGTAAATATTTACAATTGCATAAATTTGCAATCTCAAATGCACAACATTTTGAATTGGGCTAATATGTATAAAAAAGCAAATTGGATAAACACAAATGCACGTATTTCAACTTGAAGGTGATATATGAATGTGCAATAAGTGTTATTTTAAGGTTACAGCTCCCAGAATACTGAACCGATTTTAACAAAATATAGATTTTGTACATTTCTGAATAAATATCTTCAAAATGATATAAGTTTTGTCAAAATCTGATGTATAATATGAGCATAAGAGGGATCTAAAAAAGTGTTTTGTTATTGTTGTTGTTCTTATGTTTATGAAATACTTTTTTATTTTGTATATAGTACCATTTATTAGAAACATTGAAGTATATTTATTTTAATTTTCTTCTCCTCTTCCCCCAAAACCCAAAATCAAGTGGCGTAT
Organism: Gymnocheta viridis; assembly: GCA_956483585.1. Taxonomy (NCBI): domain Eukaryota; kingdom Metazoa; phylum Arthropoda; class Insecta; order Diptera; family Tachinidae; genus Gymnocheta; species Gymnocheta viridis. The sequence continues at coordinate 43,767,219 of OY101443.1, read as the reverse complement.
GTAGAGTTTTTTCCTTAACTGGACATATGTATCTTAAAGCATTTTAGAGATCGCTTTCCATAGGTGAATGCTTCTCCAAAACTATTTATCTATATAAGAAGTGCAGAGGTGTTATTTTGAGGTAAAAAGAAAGTTATACACCTAATGTACGTAGATCCGAATACATACTACATATATAAATATAAAGTGTTTTATTTTTATTTTATTTCAATTACATTGCGACACTTTTTTTGCTTGTGATTTTTTTTTATATTGGGAATACAGCACGTGAAATGTGCATGCAATTAAGAAAAGTATGTATGTAAATCTTTTAGTGAACAAAAAATATTTATGTATACAGATAATTTTAATTCCTTTTATTTTGCTTTTGTCTGTATTTTATATTCTTGTGGTGGACTGTAGAAGATAATAGTGTTTATAATGATTTAAAATAAATAAATATTTCATTTATTGATTTAATCATTCAGTAATTTCTGCGGTTAAAAAAATTATAAAATGATGCTGTCTGAAAAAAACGTGTTATGAATGATTTCGTTTTATAATTAAGATATTATTTTGCGGTTAAGTGCGAGTGAAAATCTCAACTGCCGGAATTTTCATTTTACATTTTCAAGTCTGTATGTGATTTAAAAAATGTATATAAGATAATGTATACAACACAATATATGTATATATAAATAAAAATTATTATTCATTAGGGTATAGTTTTTGTAAGTTATTTTTTAAACTTAGTTCATCATTCGTTTAAGTATATACTGGAATTTACTTTATAAAACAATTATGTTTGATACAACAAATGGGAGAAATAAACGCATCTCTAAAAATATTTTTATAATTTGTTTTGTGCCGATTCCTTAAACCTTTTGAACATCTTGTGGTGATCTTTCGTGAGCTGAACCGTACCAAAAATATTTCTTTTTTACTGCTTGGATTTTTGTCGTTGTTGTACTATCTCCCAAGTTACTACATTCTTTCAAAAATTTTTTGGTAAATAAAATTTGTCCAATCGTGCCGTAAATAATCAGCCAAAGAAGCGATAGATCGACTGAGAACATCGTCGCTATACGTAGAAGTGTTCAGGGTTAAGGCATCATCTTCACCGACGGGAACTACACACCAATGACATAATTTCCTTTGGCCCGAATAGAAAGATGTGGAAATATGCTTATATCAGGATAGCGAAACGTGCTAAGCAACAAACGCCACAGTGGACTTTCTGCACGAACGATCCCGCCTTATTGAAATACTCTTTAGCTTTGTAGATAACCTCACGCAACCTTAAATGTCGAACGTAGAAAAAGCTTGAAATTAAAAAAAATAAATTAGTTTTACTACTTAATTAACAACTGTCTCGCAAGCAGCAAAAATTATCCTTTTTTTACTTTTATTTAATCCGGCATATTCTACATTCCACTTTGAAGTGGAATTCAATTGAAATCACTTCAGTTAAAATTTTTTATGTTCTGCATTCTTCTTTTTACATTTGAATTCCAATATTTAATACATATATACTCTACTTTTCCAGAACATCAAAAATGAAAAGTTCACTTTTCATATTTCACTTTCACTACTTTTGTAGAACGTGACTGAATATTTTATTTTTCTTTTTTTTCTCTTAACAGATAAATCATTTTCCAAACGGATTTTTAATTGTTCTATTTTTAATTCTGGACTTTATACACTGCCCAAGAATTTAGTATGTGCAATTGTTGTAAACAAATTTCATAGTAGTTGCAGTCGATCAAGCGATCGATCGGTTGCATTATCATGCGTACATTGTGTGACATAAGTTTGATATTTTTGCATTGCAATTTTAATATTTCCAGTCATCATATGTACATGTAATACTTTTATATGAATACGTCAGTTTACAGAGCCAAATGGATAAACAATAAAATGTTTGCATAAGAAAACGAAGTCTAATTGAAAGTGATTTTAATCGATTTAATTGATCGAAGTAAACGTTTTTAATTGTACACTTTGTCAGTTTGAATACATTTTTTTATTATTAATATCTTTGAATTACTATATACATATAATAAAATAATTATTAAACTCGAATTGTTCATTTGTAAAGTGATGAGTCTTAAAAGCTTTTCATGAGTGTGGAAATTTCATGGAAATGTTTGAAATTTCCGATACGAAAGGCAACATTCGGGCGAATCTTTATGAAGTTATGAAGTAATTAATTTGCTCTAAAAAGATGATTTTGCAGAAAGTGTTTTCAAACGTAATTTTGAGAAATTTTTATTTATTTATTCTAATTATTTGACGTAATTTTTTAAACTGTATTTGACTCATTGGAAGCTATTAACTCTGGCTGGAGTTCAAGGCTTGAATTTGTTAAATCAACCCAATAATTGTTTTTAAATTAATTTTTATTCATCATCTTCGGACTTCGGTCTAGTCTTTTGCATTATTTAGTATCACTGATTGGTGGAAAAACCCAAGATTAGTCAGTAAAAATGTGCATAGATTTTGCATTTCCACTGGAATTTTTGGAAATTTTTCCTTTCATTTAATTTTTTTTGCTTTGTGGGCTACTCCACTCTCGTTTATCGTAACATTTCCATCTGTGGTGAAGGTTAAAAAAGGTGTGACTATTCTAGGGAATTATTTTTTCGCTCAGAACGTCATATTTGTTTTTTTTAACGTAGATATTGTTTATTTGCTATTAGTTTAATTGGTATTAAGTTCTTGTTTTATATAGAGTTCATTAAAGCAACAAAATATGTGTACGTGAGTGGACGGCCTGCTATCATCAAAAAAGATAAGTTAACAAAATAACAATAACTGTTTTTCAACCTTTGTGTTGAGTTGGAAATCTATGCGGTGCGTAGGTTGTGCAAAAAATGTCCTATGACTTAAAATAATGTTGAACGTTATTTTTATAATAGCCCTATTCATAATCTTATTTATTTGAACGGCCTAGTTTAGTTTAGTTTGCAGTAATTGTTGCAAAACACGAAAATCACTGTTGATTGGTAAAAAGGAGAATTATTTGCCACCAAAGTTTCTTGGAGTGAATGAATGAAATGAGGAAAGATTTGATTGAAGCTCAATTAATTTAGATTTATGAAATCTTGAAAAAATATTGTATTCACAAAGTCCAACAACTATATTCTATATTAACGAACTTGAATTTATTAATCAGTAAAGATGGATTCATACATTTGTTTCGAACAAAAATTTTTGTCCGGACAAAATTTTGTTGCCTTCTACTTTGGTATTTTAACACAACACTTTAACGAGGAGTTGGCATTGGAGGCAAATATATAACACTTTAGCACATAGGTGACAAAAAGATAGTACTATATATTGTTTATCTGCGACTCACTCTTTACGAAGAAGCAACAAAGAGAAATGAAAAATTATTTGCATTCTTTATGGTTTTATTTTTCGCGTACATTTGACAATTATGTAATATTTTGTGTTAAATAAAATAAAAGACCAACTCATAACCGCACTATACATTTACCAATGATTTTTTAGTTCAGTAAAAATTCAAAAATCTCAACTTTCTCTAAAATATATGGATTTTTCGTGTACAATTTTTTTATTTTTGTTTTGTTTACATGCCTTTGTTCATAGCATTATGTATATTATAGTAGTCTCTTTCTACGCTGCCCGTCGACACAGCTGATTTGGAACATTTTCAACAATCAAATTCTGCATCTTTGCTATTAGTTTGTGACTTTAGCTTACAAATAATAATTCTAAAAGAGTTTTCTAAAAAAATAGTTTTTTTCGAAAACTCTATTTCGGCGGAAATGAAGAAAATCGTCATTTGGCTGCAGTTTGAATGGGATATTAGGGAAAACAATACAATTCTAATAATTTTTGTAAATATAGCGGGAATTTTCGTGCTTCTCGCGAGCCTAACGGTGGTGGTTCACCAACACACTTCAAATAAAATGAAATTAAACTTAACACTGAGAAAATAAATATTGAAGAATTTTAAATAGATTTTTAGAACATTTTCAAAAAATGGTCAGTTCCATGCGAGGGTAGATTTGACCTTCTTTTTAATGGACTTCTTTGTCATCTTTTCATTTTAGTTTTAGCCCTAAAAAAGCTTTGTTGTAAGCTTGTTGTAACAGATTTTGCTTTTGTGTTGTTATACTTGCTGTAGCACCATAATTATTTAGCACTATTGACATCACTTAATTAACATTATCCTTAAATTTTACCAAAGTCTACCAAAACCTACTATTTTGCTTGTCTACTACGTAGTTTTCTGTCACATTACTTATTTTGTGTAAAAAAAATAACTTATTCTATCATTACAGACAAGTCATATCTATTTACTAAAAGTCAATTTTAAAATAGACTCTGAAACTGAATTGCTACTATAAAAGTAATAAATTCGTCTTTATTGGTTCCATGTATTGCATGGCGGCTAAAAGTAGCTCAAATATGGGAGATTTTTTGCCAAAATGGTATATCAACGAATCCAGTATTTTATTTATTATAATACACTTTGTAGTAATACAAAAACTGTTGCTGAATATAATTGTAATTTAATATTTAAAACATAAGTAAAAGTGGGTGTTGTTCTATAATGGGCGAGGTTATTTTTGATCTCATCTCTAGTATATATTTTTTATTTTACTGGAAAATAATTATAGATTTTATAAATAATTGTATCTTTAAATGACCCAGCATTTTTCTAACAAAAACTTAAAGAAATAGCTAGAAACCAACCAAACTAGCAATCCTTCCATAGACCATGATTGTTACCAAAGTATACTTATCAAATAAATACACGGATATCTTTAATAAAAACATTTGCTCCATGTAGACAAATATGTGACGGCACATGGTGAAGGGGGCTGTTTACATATTATGTAAAGGCATTTTTGGCGGTTTTAAATCCCCTCCCCCTCACCTTCCCAAAGTGCGCTACTTATATTTTATATGGAGTTTGAAAAATCGAAAAGGCAACACAATTGATAGCTGTTTACCTGCGTTATCCTCATTAATAGATCTTGATTGTACCTGAAGAACATATTCAGCCAAAGTAAATATCCTAAATTGATTGCCGAAAATTCTTTAAGGATTCAAAAATTTCTTACAGTTAAAATTTGAGTAATTTTCCATAGTTCTTCTTATACAAATCTTCTTTTAGTACGTATAAATTTTTTTATTCCGAACCATTACAATGAATAAGTATTTTAATAAATAATTTACTTACGCTTATAAAACAGCCTTCGTACATGTTTATCCTCTATTACACTCAGCACTATAAAGTTCTTAATTTTCAAAAACAATAATAAAAATAAATAAAATAAGTTCTCGTAGAAATATGATCATATTTTAATATTTAAAAATGTGCTATAAGCATTTTGTGTTTTTTTATTTTTCACTATTGTAAATATTTTGTTTTTACAAAAACAAAAAAGGCAAAGAAATACAATTTCAATAAACAACTACACTTTCAAAGAAATAAAATTAACACAGGGTTTGTTTCTATTTTCACACAAATAGAATTTACAATTTATTCTCATACCGCGAGTAAAACATTAAACAACGTGCAAGTAAAACAAGTGCCATTAATTTAAATTGAAAAAAAAATTAAAAAAAACTAAAAGCTTTTAAAAAATAAAAATTATTTAACAAATTTGAAGGGTTTTTTGTTAGAACATATAAAAATGTTATAAATTACAGAATTTAAAGTAAAAAAAGCGTTAAACCAAAGAGAAAACTGATACCTCAACATGTCAAAATTAGCTAAATTATTTAAAAATAAAAAAGACAAACCGCAGAAAGCGGAAATTATAATCGAACCAAGGGAACCGGAACAACCATTAACCAAATGTGGAAAAGCTTTAGTTTTGGATAATACACGTTGGGAGGCAAGTATTAAAATTGTAAAATAAAAATGGTTGCTATTGATTCCTTAAATATATTATTAAATTGCTTATAATTAATTCATGAAAAATAAAATCGTTCAAATAAGGAATCTGGTATGTTTCTATCTTTGAACGAAGTTATTTAAAAACTGGATACCGAAATACTACAAATTCTGGATCGAATAAGACCCAAACGGATTTATTTTTAATATATGACCGACCGAAAATTCAAATCGGTGTCAGATTACAGCAAATCCAGCGTATGTTCGGCGATCGGAAAAATATTCGTACGAAATTGTCAAAATAAATGGTTTTAATGTGTGTTTAATTTGTTCTTGCTAAATATATAAAATCACAAAAATTTAATTTGTTTCTATTCAATGAAAAAAAAATTCGGTTTCGAGCTAGGTCTGGAAATTATTCCAAAGTTTGGGTTCGGTCTAAAAAAGTGCGTTCGGACGGACACTAATAAATGTACATATTTTTGTTTTAATTTAAGAGTGTTCTCATGGTCAATTGAATATGGGAAAACCTAAATTTAACAAAGTACATATTTGCTTGAACTCGTTCTTGTTCTGTTATAAATTTAGTTTATTTTAGTGATGCGCAGTATATTTACAATAAATTTAATAATAAATATTGGAAGTGTTATAAAAATAAAGTTGCGAAGAATAACAAAGTATAACGTGGAGTTTACTTATAACGAACATTAGCGTGAACAACTTTTAGCTTATCCAACACTTTAGCATGAGTATTTCATAAAAAGCTTTACGGTTGTTTTAAACTTCTTCGGTTATGGAGAACTCTTTTTTTTCAGTAAAGAATATAAAAATGCATGTAAATTTATATGCATGTAACGAACAAAATATCCAATTTTTGCAGGTGATATTTTGAATCGTTAAAATATTTATTTGGAAAAAAGGAGAAGTAGTGGTACAATGTACTCTCTCCTAACGGACACCTTCCTTAAGCGGACATTTCCCATAAACGGACAATTTTTTTATTCCCGAAAAATCCTTGGGGACTTAAAAAATGTTTCTCTCTTGAACGGACAACCCTCCCATAACCGGACACTTTTTTCCCACCCTTTGGGCATTTTAGTTCCTCATAACCTGACAGCTTGCAACACCGGAAAACTGTTTTTCCTCATTCGTACAGCTTTTTCTTATACAATAATGCGTGTATTTATAAAGAGGAATCTTCAAAAGCAAACCGCTTGTTGTATTGCGCGTAATAAATACCTATATTTATAAACTCCTGTTTTATACGTACTTGAATCGCTATGCCTAAAGCAGTATTGACTTTTAAAGACAAAGTAAATGTTATTGAAATTCATAAAAATGAAAAACTCGCGAACACTAAGAATTAGCAAAGAAATTTAAGATAAGCAAAACTCAGGCTGCTTTAGATAATTAAGTCTTCATTAATGATGAAGATGTGGAAAACATTAGTACTGAAATGTTAATTGCTTCCCAAGAAAGGCTTGACAACTCGCCTGAAGATGAACTACGAGTAGTAATTGAAACTGACGTCAAGTTAACTTATTACAAAGAAGCTTATTTATTTATAAGAAAACTAAAATCTTTTTCTTTATATCACAGTGACATCAAAGGTGTTGAATTGCTTAATAATCTTCAAATACATCTCCAAGATATTGAAATTAAAGAAAAAACTCGCAAACTAAAATTTCTGAATTTTTTTTTAAATCCATTTGAATATGTACTTCACATAACAATTTTTTCCACTTCTCACAAAAATGTTTAGTGTGTGAAATATTTATATGTTCTTTTTTTAAAATAAAACTGCTTAAAGACAAATATGTACGTAGGTATTACAAATTGTTATTTACTCTTTTTGTACTTCTCTCATAAGCGGACACCTCTCATAAGCGGACACCTCTCATAAGCGGACAAATTTGCTCAAAAGAGAGTACATTGTATTAAAGTGTGTAATTTTTGTTTTATAAACATATCGAAAAATGAGAAATTAAAGTGTTCTGTATTAATATTGTTTGCTTTTATTTATGAAGAGATATTCTTCGGTTATAAAGAATTTGTCTGTAGCGGAAAAATTGCCCGGTCCTGCGGGGTCCGTTATAACCGAAGTCTACTGTAAATACTTATTATTCTTCGCAGAAGAAAACTGTATATGTATTAGTTCTAGAATAAATGAATTGTGTTAGTTATTTTATTGTGGCCTTGCCTATCTTTTGTAATCTTATCGAATCAGTTGTTTTATGGTTGTTGTATCAAATTTCTTTTACATTTTAGATCGCCAACATCCGAACTATCGGAGTGTGTACATACTTACTATGTAATCGCCAATTCATTGGCTTTTTTATATAAAATATATATCGTTACCTTTGTCTAGAAAAGACGTGTCTAGTATTAACAATTTTAAAGTAGGACACAAAAAGGTTAAGGATCTATAAAAATCTTACATACAGTTTAAGAACTGTAAGAAATGTAGGACAAGCACTAAACAACGTTTTTTTAGTTCTAAAACTATACATGAGACTTTTTTAAAGTTCCTCATTTAATTTATTAAGTTAAATTAATGGTAGGATATGTATGTAAAGGGTGTCCTAAAAATTAACGCAAGATTTTAATTTTCCGCCGTTTGTGTAGAAAAGTGTTAGTATATGTAAAAAAAAGAATTTGACAGCTGACAGTTTAAAGCTTGTAAAAATGAAGCCTTACGACGTGTTTTCATTTCTTTGAAAAATCGCAAAAATAATGAAAAACATAAAAACTTTGTTTTCTATTTAATTCAAATATTGCGTTAATTTTGCGATACCCTTTACATATACTGTTTATACCATAGACGTCGAATTAAAAAATCCCCAATCCTCAAAACAAATTGTATACATATTTTAATATTGAATTTCATTTATTTATCTACAGTAATTTAGTCTCAAGGCGATAACACTGGTTTACAGCCAAAAAATACCAAGAACGCCACATGCGTAGATAAGTTAATTGGGACCTCCTGAACACGAAAAACGCTGTAATTTTTTCTAAGTACCGTTTTTTAGATAACGGTACTTTTGTGTTTTTCGGTGTATGGTCCCACTCAAACCCTTGTGGAGCCCAACCGAATTTCTATCTGACAAGAAATGGCTGAGTTATGCCACCTCAAAGTTCAAAATTTGCCTATTTTTTAAGTTCAAGGCGCTCGTCATATTAACTAAAATTTTTTGAATTTACGCCGATTATAGTGTATGAGCAATGAAAATGAAAATTTTGTCGTTCCACAAAATCCTCAATAAAAACTTTATTTTTCATCCGTTTTTTTTTAAATTACGCTTAAAATGTTGGTAATTAAATGAACTATTTGGTAAAAAAATGAAAAATTCCAGATCTTTACTATAACGTAGAAATAAAACCAAATAAAAATAAAAAATTTTGAAACAAACGTAAAAAATAGGCAAATTTTGAACTTTCCAACGTTATGCCATTTATCTCGATCGAACTTTTCGGTTGGGCTCCACAAGGGGTTGAGTGGGACCATACACCGAAAAACACAAAAGTACCGTTATCTAAAAAACGGTACTTAGAAAAAAATTACTGCGTTTTTCGTGTTCAGGAGGTCCCAATTAACTTATCTAGGTATGTGTCGTTCTTGGTATTTTTCCAAATTAATAATTTGTAAAGCTGTGTAATCGATAACATTTTTTTATAAAAAAATTTTAAATGCAAAATAATTTTTAATCTACAACTGATATTTTTAATTGTTTAAGATTCATAAAATTTTTTTATGTACATATTAGGCTGGCATTGAAAAGTCAACTTATCTTGGCATAATCATTGTCAACATTGAAATGTTGCTACAATAATATAAAGATACAAATGCGTTCTTTTCGTCGCCATATTAAACTTCTGACCTTTTAAGATTTTTTAAATGTACAAGTAGACACAATTTTACTAAAAAAATGTTTACAAATTATTGTTAGTAAAATAGTCATCAACAATATTTGCAATATTGCAATATTTGCAAATTATTTATAACTTTGGATTCTTGCAACATTTTTAAAGAACAACTTAATATTTTCATAAAAGTTTTCAAAAGCCAACAACGCAATCATTAATTTGAGCTACTGTCTGCTCACATCGGATTGTCGGTTGTAAAGTTCTATTAGTTTAAACAACAGGTATTTCACATATTTTTCTAACCTTGTCATGCTATAATTTTAAAATCGCAGGATAACTTCGAAAGACTAAAAATAGGAAATATATCGTAGATATGAATATTTGTGAGATCCGTCTTTTTAATAACCCTGTTGTTTTTATCAAGTTTTTTTCTTTTTATTTTAATGTCGCAAAAACTATAACTCCAAACTCGGAAAGTGAAAAATAAATCGGAAAAAATAATAAAATTGCAAAGCGGTCTAAAATGGTTTAAGTGACAGACAAATATATCAATTCAACGCGAATACGATCAAAACTAGTAAAATATTTGCCAATATCGAAAGAGGCCTCCTAAAATTGTAAATAAAAGATAAAAATGCGAAAAAGGGTTCAAACATTTTTTAAATAAAAAAATCACTTAAATTAGAAGATTGACCAAATAAAAAATATCTGCTAAATACGTAAATAAGCAAACAATTAGAAAAGTTTGGTAAAATCGGAAAAGCCAAAATGACCAAATTGTTAAGAAAAAAATATCGTAAAAATGTAGAAAAGTTTTAATTTTAATAATATACAAAAATACACAAACTGCATCAAAATTAGGATAAATAGTGGTGAATGATAGGAGGGCGGGATGATATTGAAGCTTCCTATCGCTAGATGGCAGCACAAACACAAATTGCGATCTGTCAAACGTCAGCTGTTAAAATTTCACCCAAATTCATCGATTAGTTTATTTGTTGTAGTCGTTTGAAGTAAGCAACTTTTGTGTTTCTTGAAAAATGGGAAAAAGTGTATTTCGTGCAGTGATTAAACACTATTATTTGAAAGGGAAAACGGCGAAAGAGATAAAAGAAAAGCTCGATAAACATTATGGTGAGTCTGCTCCGTCAGATTACATGGTAAAATATTGGATTGCTGAATTGCAGGAAGACCAAAAGAGGTGGTTACTGAAGAAAATATCAAGAAAATCCTCCATATCGTTATGAATGATCGCCGAGTCAAGTTACGTGAGATTGTTGAAATGGTAAACGTATCATATGAACGTGTGTTCAACATTTTGCATGAACATTTGCATAAGCTATCGGCAAGATGGGTGCTGCGTTTGCTCTCAATTGACCATAAGCGTAAACGTGTGTAGTCTCAATGACAAAACCATGAATTGAGCAAGTGACTACTTCCTATTTCCAAACCTAAAGAAATGGTTCGGTGGAAAGAGATTTAGCTCCAACGATGAAATTATTGACCAAACAAATGCCTATTTTAAGGACCTCCAAAAATCCTATTTTTGGAAGGGATACAAAAATTGGAGAAACGTTGGACTAAGTGTATTGAGCTAAAAGGAGACTATGTTGACAAATAAATGGTTTTTGAAAAAAATGTTTTTTTCCTACTTAGGTAGCTTCAATATCAATCCGCCCTCGTATGTTAACAATTTGAAATGATATATGTAAATATTCATTCATATATTTATGTACATTGTATAAATAACCGGCTTAATGACATACGAGCGAATTAATTTATTAATCATTTCTTTCTTAAATTATTTACATACAAAGTGCACAAACTAGAATCTATTTCATCTTTTTATTCAAGCAAATGTAATTATATTTACTAGACTCAATCAACCGCATTCTAGAAATTAATATTAAACATTTATATAAATACATACATACGATAAAATACAAAAACAAAAAAACATTCTAAATAAGCAACTTAAAACTCTGTCTCATTTCTATGCAAAAGCAAATTGGACAAACACACATGCTCACTTTGTTTATTTTTCAAGTTGCAGCTAATACATGCACGTGTAATAAGTATGCGCTTATAGCTCCCTAAATATCGAACCGATTTAAATAAAATTAAGATTGTACCCGTTTAAAACATATAAATCTTTCCAAAAGCGGTTCAGTATTACGGCCGTAAAAGGGATCTAAAAAAATATATAGATTTGCAAAAGCCATAACTGCAAACTCGAAACTATGGCAAAATCTTAAAAGGTTTCGTATTTTTTGCTGTATTCTTTTTTAAGAAAAAAATTAGGGAAAATTGTGATATATTAACATACATCTCTTGTTTTTAATACATTTTCTTAAAATCAACTTATTTTAATGCATCGTGTTCCACTTTTTTAACTTCCTCGTTGTGTTTAATTAATTAAACAAATTTATCCGTTTTTGTTTAATGCAAATTATAACAGATACCTGAGTTAATTAAGAAGTAGTTTTAAAATATAAATTAAAATAATGAGAAACATGAATGAAAATATTCTTAAAGTTTTCACAAATAAATTTTTTTTTTAACAATACGTGTTTCACACCCGATTGAATGCTCAATATTTTTCCTTTTTAATTTTATTAAATTTAAAGTGTATTTTAATTTGAGAACAATTAAAAATATGATTTGTGTACATTTATTAATCACTTCTAAAGGCATGTAACCTTTTAATCAATATCTCAAGCGATTATTTAATATTGAATTCAAAATGCAAATCTTATTTATTTTAATCATCAGGTCATTCTGTTTATAAATGAAATAAACACGATTGAAAGCACTTTAAAATAAATGCAAACTTAATTGGAATTATATATGTATCTACCTATATACATACATATGTATATACATATATGTACACACTCGTCATATGTATGTACATACATACATATTTACTTGTATCTGAGTTATAATTAAAATATATAGTCATTGTAAATATAAAACTTTTGCAATCCATGTGGGTTATTCTTATAGTTAAACAATGAGAATTACTTGTACGATTAGCTTATCGCTTTCATCAAAGCAACGCCACCAAAAATAACAGGCAAACTGACTGACAAAAAGTACTGAAAGGAGTATCAATTCGTATAATGTTCAATAGATATTGTGTTAATTTATGGAGGATTTATCATTTAAATATCTGCATTAGCTGTAAATCTTCTACTAACTTTATCGTTTTCTTATTTACACTCTGATTCACAAGTTTAGAGCAAATAAGTATTTGATTTCACAAATACTCTGAACTTGAATAATCATCAGGGGTCGATTCTGGTTCTGTGAAACTGAAATGAAAAGTTTTTTCATATATTCATAGAATTTCTGATTCTCGTTTAGTGAAAAAATAATAAATAAACTCAAATGTTTTCATATGAATAGAACAAGTGGAATGAAACAAATTAATTGTTTCCACAATTTCACAGTAATATGATTCTTGTTCTGTGTAACTGTGCAAGGAAGTGTCAAAAACTTTTCATTTCTCACATATTTTTACACTTTCATTTTAATGGCGAAGAAATGGAGAAAGCAACGAGAACCAAAAAGAATGTTTAGTCAATTAATTAGAGGAAAATCTGGACATTGCCAACGATAAGTAATATATTAAAAAATTAATAATAATAATTGAAAGAAATTGCATATCCAATATGGCCGCCAACAAAATGGTGGAATACATTTATTTCACAACCCATGAAATATGGGTATGAAAGAGCTTGAATCGAAGAATACTGTACGACAAATTTTTTATTCATTACATAAAATCTAAACACTTGAAAATAAAATAAGTACACACAATTTTTAAGTTAAACAGTTTAATTGAAAAAAGGATAATGTACTTAACGCTAACAATAATTAAATCAATCTAGGGCATTGATCATACAAAAAAAAATAAAATCGTGGGGAGCGTGAAATTTGTATCAAGAATCCACTGAGGTTACGATCGCCCCACAATTTTATTTATTTTTTGTCTGTTCAATGTTCAAGTTGATTTAATTATTTGTTAGCGTTTAGTACATTATCCTTTTTTAATAAAACTTTGTAACTTCAAAATTTTTTGTACTTATTTTATTTATTTATATTTTTAGTTGATTAGGTGGTTTTTACATGATTTTAATTAAAACGGAAGAAATTACGTGTTGTGGACCATAATACTATGCTTAAGTATAGTATATGCATTCTCATTGTTAGTAATAGGAAATATTTTTAATTCAAAAATCGGACAAAACTGGCTAAAAAATGGTTAAAAAACTCTCAGCAAAAATAATTACAAGCAGCTTAGGCATTCGATATCAGCATTTGACTTTTACATTTTATTAATAAAGATACAAAAGTTTCACGGCTACAATGGAATGATGAAATACTTTTTCATTAAAATAACGGCGATCGCAATTTTTATAATTGTGAAATGATAATATGAAGAGCTCTTATGAAAAAGAAAATGAAAAGTTTTCTTTTCATTTCACAGTTTCACAGAACCAGAATCGACCCCCAGCTCTGTTAATTATTTTGGTAACTCTATCAAACACCTTTAGTAGCTTAATTTGAAAAAAAACATTTTTTAAACTTTATTTTTGAAAATTTTCAAAATCTACCGAATCAATCGGTTCATTATCTCACGAGATCTAATTATCTCCGATCGGCTAAGCCATTCTTAAGTTCCATAGATAAATGCGAACGTTCGCATACATACGAACATCATCGTAAAAATAGTCAGAATAGATTCCTCAACATCAACCTCAAAACGTCGATATCTGATGAAAACCCATGTTTCGATTGCGTTAATGTTTAATGTTCGTAGAAGTTTCCATATGACTTTTGTGTAGTTTGTAAATTTTTCATTTACCCTTTAAAAAATAAGTATTTGTTAACTAAAATACTCCAACAGTCTTATCTAATCTAATCAAATTAAAAGAAAACAAGCAAACATTGGCGATAACTATCCAAATACTGTTGTTCTTTTTTTTCAAAAAAATGTTCTCAATCAATTTGATAACAAACAAAAAGTGCAAATAAAAAGCACGAGTAATTAAATGTAACAGTGACGTTAAATATACTGCATGTAAACTGGAATATAAGTGCAAATCCTTCAGTATGACTAATTAAATAATGATCAATTACGTTAACATGTATGTAATATATATATTTTTTTATTTTACAGAAAAGACTACAAAAAGAATTGATGTCATTGATTAAGGAACCACCACCAGGAGTTTCAGTCGATACTGACAGTATAGCATCGAACTTATCAGAGTAAGTAGTTCACAAAACAATAAAGGGAATGTTCAGGAGTTGAAATAATAAAAATATTGAAAACTAGTATTACCAAAGGCCGAGAAAATCGTTTGCATTTTTTTTTAGTTCAAAATTAAAATTTGTTTTTAAATATATCTATTGCAACATGAGCATTCAAATCTTAAATCTAAAAAAATTAAATCCCAGCCCATCTTAATCTTAAACTAATGTTTCCACTGTTACAAGCTAATGTGGAACTCGAGGTTTTTTAAATATGTTTCCACATGCTAATGCTTTAAACTCATAGAAGACTTCTATTACACAACTACAAGACTGCAAATGCCGTTGGCTGCATTCGTCGGCGTGTAGTCACCTAATTAATTATAATGAAAGTGACAGTAAAATCTGTTTGTAGTAGAAATACATATTTCAGTGGTGCCACTTTCCAATATTTCCCTTTTATAAAAATGAAAATTATTTATTAAATGTAGTTGTAAAAATGTAAAAACAAATTAATTTATTTGCTTAAAACCTCTAATTGTTAATGCATTTATAATATTCTCATTTTGTAATGTTCTTATCATCTGTTAAATAAAATATAATATTTTTAAGCTCTCATTTATTTCACCTATCACCTATTGTATTGACAGCACTAGATCTGTTCATTGTCGTTAATGAAAATATAATTTAGTCTCAGTTGGCGACAACGTTCGTAGTCCTGATAGCTTCAAATTAATAATCCTCATATAAACGTGTGTATTCCAATTTCGACAGATTGTATTCTGTAGCCATATGTTCGAATTTATAATACTCTTGTACCAATAAACATATTAATAATGTAACGTATTCACGAATATTGATCTATTTTTAATATTCGTAATCGTATTCGCCAAATTCATGTGAATATTTCGCGAATACTAACGTCCAAAAAAATACTTAGAGAGCTAATAAACATTTGTAACGATTTTTTATTAATAAAATAGGTGATCGAAAAAGATAAACCTAATATATACACATTTGGTGCCACCTTTACAATTATTAAAAAAATTAAATATTTTATTTTATGTGAACAAAAAATCATCAATTTTTAATTTCTCGAAGTGTAAAAATAAATAAAAATACGAACAAAGACCAAATTCACTTGGTCATAAAAATAGGTGCTTAAAAAGCAATGCGGAAAATAAAAGAAAATCACTTAAAGGATTCTTCTTTTTCGTTAGCACTTCTATGCTTTCATCCGTAATGGGGCTTGTTTTTCATACCACCACGTCTTTCTGTTATAACTTTTAGTACTTATTCTATTGCCAAAGCCTCTGAATAAGACTCCGCTCTTTCAGCGCGCAATGAACCCATCTATCATTGATGTTAATATTGGTAATACGATTATTATTTTATTATAATTATTGTATGTATTTTTGCTTATTTACTTTTCATCATGTCAGAATATCGGTGTCATTTGCCACATTTCTTTCCGCAAAATATTCCATGATACTTTTTTAGATAAAGAATTTCGGAAACTAAGTTGAGAAATGTCATCTGCACCGTCACTATTGGTTACGGAATCTGCATCTAATCTGACACGTTGGAAATTTGGAGAGGCTTGCTTGACCGTCTTCAATCACAAATGTGTTTATGATACGCTCTTTAGTATTTTCAAATTATTTCTCTTGATAACTTCGGTCAATAAAAGTTGAGCTGATAAACTGAAAATTTGCTAACTAACTGATGTTTGAAAACTACTGTAGTATTACTTACTAAGGATGAATTAAAACCATTAAGAATAGTTTGTTTTCGATGCAAAAATTTATCGTAATACATTAAGTTCAAGGTAACTATAAATAGATGTCCTGTAGTTGTAATACATCACACATATTTGGAACTGTGTATCTGATAACACAACTGGTAATGAGCTTTACAGACATTGTTTGCTTGCAAACTATTACATTTACATTCTATCCTTATTTACCTGATTCGGCCGATAACTTAACCCATGTTCAGCCCTCTACGACTATCTAACTCCAATATCCCTTTTTCAAACTTAGAGACACATCGGAATACGAGTATTTTACTGCCGGATTATGTTAAGGTTTCTTGTTCCATTTATGAACAGTTTCAAAATAAATTAAATACAGTAACTTTGTATAATCGTTTAGAGTTTAAATTGACCCAACTGATTGTATTCCTAACAACGTAGCTTTATTATTAAATAAATTCATTTCAATCGTTAAATATGCTTATAGCATATTACGTAGGGATGAAAAACTCTTGGCATAGAGAAATCTCAAATACATCCAAGATGCTTCTTTCTCAAGAAATATATTCAAACGTAAATTTCAGAGATGTAGGGATCCAATTTACAAAATCCAATTAAAGGTTATCTTAAAGCAATTAAGTATTCTAATTGAATTCAGCCACAAAAAAAGATATCAGAAATGAATCCTGTCAAGATCTATTCTAAGTAAATATTTAATTGTTGCTTAATTAATGGTTTCTTTTCCCATACGTTAAAAAACTCGAAAATAATAAAGAGAAAACATCCCAAATTATTCACTAGCTATGAGCCAATAAACCCCTTTAGTTTACTGGACATGGTTTTTAAAAAAATAATTCATAAAATGTTAGGAGATTTTGCAGACCAAAATAATATTATTAACTACCAACAGTTTGGAGTACGTAAGTGACACTCTACCAATTAAAGCTGCAAAACTATCGATGGTACTATCGATAGTATCGATAGTTTGGTTTTAAGTGGACCGATAGCTATTCTATCGAGAAAAATCAGGTTATTTAAAAAGTAAAAGCAAAGCCAATAAAAAGACTCTGACGGCGGCTTTGAATTAAAAATTTCAACTTTACAATTTCGCCTCCTGTAAGTCTTTGTAATAATAAAGATAATGATAAACATAAATATGAAATTAAGAAAATAAGTTTTGAGTTTTTTTTTCAACATCAGTTGTGGCCATTTCAATACCAAAACCAAACTAAGTAAAAATATAAATATTTTTTACTAACGGCTTTGGTACATAAATGAATTTTGCGGCGGGTTGATGCGGACGCCTATTCACCGGTCTCCTCTTTCTGCTAACAGATCACTTGTGCCGCTAAATTGTTTGCAATATATTAGTTAACAAAAAATTTTAAAAATGGGTTTGTCCAACAACACAATCTTAAAAATTATATGATAACTGAAAATTATCAACTAGATTATTACCAAAAATACAAAATTATTAATTTGAAAAAAAAAAAAAATCGAGATTTAAATGCTTAAAAGCCAAAATATAAAAAAGTATGTTATTAATATTCATATTATATGTTCATTACATTTATTACTTATATAATCTGGTCTAGGATGTGCGAAAATAAAAGCTAGCTAAATTACCTGTAAAACACTTTTTATTTTTTTGTAATATTCGATTTCGTTTTAAAGATAACCGCTTTTGAAATTTAATGTTAGGTGCCCATATTATTCGGAGGTGCTATTATTTTGACAATAGCTGTATTTAATCAAATGTGATCTCTTCTGCCAACTTAAGTAAGAGTGGTTAACTACATATGTATGTACTCGTAAATATTGTAGCTAACAAACCGTAAATTAATGGTAATATAAAAATTTCTTTAGCTTTTTATATATTTTAATTTCATTTTTATAGAATTATATACATATGTTTTGTTTTCATTTTCCTTTTGTTTATTGTTATTTGCAATAAAACTTAAGTTTCTAAAAAATTATTTTTTTTTTTATTTTAAGGAAGATAAAATAATTTTATATTTTATTTGCATAAATTTTTTGCTATAGACAATATTCCAAGAATTCGAGACTATCGATAATATCGATAGCATCGCAAAAAACTATGGAATGGCGCGACCATCGATAGTTTTACGGCTCTACACAAAAATAAAGCGAGTTGTGAATTTTATCAAAAAATAAAACAAATCAAAAGAGTACTGACGTCATTTTTCTCGATATAGAAAAGGTAGGATGTCATCTGGCACGATGAAATGTTATTCAAATTCAATTCATTTAGATTCCCAGTATATCTACAAAAAGTTATACAAACATTTGTTGTACGTGTTTATGGTAAATTTTCTAGTGAAAGGGCAATTTCATCGAGATTGTCGCAAGGGTCAGTTTTATCACCAACACTTTACTACTTATATATGTTTGAAGTGGCGGTGTACAGAAATCAGTCAGTAGCATTTATGCAGTGGAAAAGTTTCATATGCAATAATCAAGAGAATGCAAGAGAGCCTTATCGCAATCCAAAACATTTCAAGAAGTAGAAAATAAAAGTAAAATAAAAATAGCAAAACGCAGGCCATTATATTTCTACGCATTCCTATAAAAATATTGTACTGTCGGGGAAGGTTATCCCCATCAAAGGTATCACTTAAAAAAAAACTTAAGTTTACACAACATGTCAATTATATCTGTGACAAAGTTATAAAGTGCGAACGTCGAAGCTCAACCTTAAAAACAAGATATTGTTGTACAATATATATATATATATATTCGACCGATTCTGACCTATGGCTACTCGGCCTGGTTTCACAAAACTGCCAAAACCGAAACAAATGCTTCAAATTATTCACAACAAATATTTTAAAATAACTCATAAACTTTCCACTAGATTCTCCATGGACTTTGAACGCGTTTGCCAATGATTTGACGCTGTCATTTAATGAAAACTGCAGATTGTCTAATTTTGAAACAATAAGAAATTTACTAAACATTCACTGAGATTCTTTCGCAAAAAGGAATTTTACTAAATTTCATTGTAACATTTTTAAAGTTTTTAAGAGGTTTTTGTGAAAAATGTTCCTCAAGACAGTATTATTAATAGTTTCCATATTCTATTATCTATATATAAATAGGCAAAGACAAATTTTTGGATCTCTTTTTTCTCCTTTGCTTGCCAACCGATTTTCTTCATTCTTTTACCAAATGGTAAACATTATTGAGCTTTAGTGGCCCGACTATATATTATTTAAATCGGTTCAGTATTAAAGGAATAAAAGGCTCATAAAGTTGACACCACTACAAATGCTAAAAATTCACACGTACACGCATTTATTTATGTAAGGATTGATTGGTTCAAGTAAAAACATAAGCAAAGCAATGAGTGTTTATCTACACTCATATGTATATGAGTAATAAGGTTTCTTTTATAAATGTGCGTGTTTGTATGTAATTTTATTTTGTTTATTGTTTATTCCATGGGGAATGAAATGTGTAATTAGGTCGTTTTTCTCTTTAAATAAATGCAAATGAAAAAGGTATACGTTTAAACTGGCGGTCGAGTTTCGACCACTAGGTGTACTCTAATTAGATTAAATTGTTTTAGTTCGTTTAAGTAAAATCTCATAACATTGTACGAGTAGTTTATTTAGCTGATAAGTTTTGTAAATAAATGTTTATTATTAAAAACAGAAAAGAATATGAAATTACTTTACTTCTAATTGATTTAGGAGTAATCCCAAACTAAAAAAAGGAACCAAATTTAAGATCACAAAAAAAATTATTTACAAAAAATAGTTGTATTTGAAATATATTTTAAAACATGCACATTTTCTTTAAAATACATTTAAAACCCAAATAATTTTTTTATGAATAAAGTTGTAAAATCTTTTTTTTTAAAGAACACATTTTAAGTTTTTAAAAACTTTGTTCTTTTATTTATTGATCAAATATAATTTATTTTTTGGTTTTATTTCTTAGATGGAAAATAAACATAGATGGCTTCGAAGGAACTCTTTATGAAGGCGAACACTTTCAATTATTATTTAAATTTAATAATAAATATCCATTTGACTCTCCGGAAGTGACTTTTATTGGCAATAACATACCTGTCCATCCTCATGTATATTCAAATGGTCATATCTGCCTTTCAATACTTACAGAAGACTGGTCACCGGCTCTATCTGTGCAGTCGGTGTGTATAAGTATAGCATCAATGTTGAGCAGTTGTCGTGAAAAGAAACGTCCTCCAGATAATACCCTATATGTCAAGACATGTAATAAAAATCCCAAAAAGACTAAATGGTGGTATCATGGTAAGTTGCTCCCATATATCTTAAAAACTTAAAAATCTTACTTTATTCTTTCTGTCATCCATTTGCAGATGACTCCGTTTAGTTATTTGATAATTTAGAGCCCATTGCTAGGGCTGCACTATGTTATCCGTTGGAGGTGCTGAGTCATGAGTTAAAACAACAAATCAATGAAATCACTTTTAAGCATAAATTGTCTGTGAAAAATTTTCGCCAGCGTTTAAAAAAGTTACTGTTAAAACGTTTCAAAATCAATAGAAAGACGTTTGTGAAATTTAAAATAACTAAAATATATATTTAAATATTTAATATTATATGTGTATGCATACTTTTATGTTTTTATTAAGGGCATGTGCTATTCTTTAAATTCATAATTTAACACTCATTTAGAATTATAAATTTATATATTAAATTAAAAACAAATAACTAAACATAAAAAATTAATATCGATAGTTTAGATCATGATTATATACATAAAAACAAATTTTATGCGAATACAATTAAGAAACATTATAAAAAATGTGCACGTATTTAGTATTTAAAATGAATTGAAAAAATAAAATCCAAAATTATAATTAAAGTAAAATATGATATTGTATCTATGATTTTGTTGCTTTACTTAATAACAAATACATACAATAATTAAATCTATAATTATGGGATATTGTTTAAACATTTTCATTTAATAATTTTAATACATATTTATCAATATTGTATTTCGGCTTAAATTAATTAAAATTTAAAAAACCAATGCTGCCACATTCCATATAATTATACAAATATGCTGATTGTAAATACATATAGCAACAAAATCATATTAATATTTAATAATCAAATTAACAAAAGAAGTGAAAAATATTTCTAAAAATTTAAAATGTACCTCTTTGATTATATCATTTGCATCTTTAAAGTTTTACTCACGAGTATCTAAATGCACACTCGTTTCATTTATTCCTTAATAAATTATAGTTATAACTTATGACGTTTAAGTAAATACATAAATAATATTTAAAACAAAAAACAAAATAAACAATCCAAACTTATTTAATTAAAATATTTGACTTCGTTTTAAAAATATTAATGAATTAATTTGTTAGTCAAGGCCGCGGCATATAGAATCCGTCGTACGTTATACGTTGCTTTTTTCAACTGACATTAAAGTATCGGCGGAGGAGGTTGACACAATGAGTACTTTGTTGACGGACATTAAATCAGCTTGATTTGATTAAAGTACACATGGAATTCGATGATATTCTGGAGTTTCTTTAAATTGTAACTTATATTTAATTATATTTAATTGAGTTTTGTCACCACACAACACAAAAATCTAAATAAAACCGAAGCAAAAAAAACTGATAGTTGTCAAAGTACTCAACGAACGTTAAAAGTTGCCCAAGTTTAGTACTTTGCGTTTACGGAGACGTACGGAATGTGACAAAGCTTATAAGAAAACCTGTATTTCAACTTAGTTGTCAGTTGAAAAAAGCAACGTATAACGTAAGACGGATTCTATGTGCCTCGGCCTTCAGGGTTAGCGTTTTCAGGATCATGATTTTATCGCATGTTTGATGATTTTGTAGCCAAAATGTGATTTCATGATTTTATTTCTTCGCCCAAATGATGTGTAGCAAAATTTTTAACTGCAAGGATTAATGGATCGTATAAGATTTTTGACGTCAAGTCGGCTATGTCCCACGAGAATGCCGCGTTAAGCAAAAACATATTAACTATTATGTGGCGCGGTAAAAAAATTACGGGACTGGTGACTTTTCTAAATAAAAAATTAGCTATATAAAAAACTAAATATATTTATGATTCTTAAACGAGCTTGGAAGCATGATTTAACCTACTTGGAGGGATAAAACAACAAACTTTGAAATTATATACATATATAACAAACTAATTGTTCGTCCAATTTAAATTTTTCTTCGTAATGATTTTTGAAAACTAAACAAAATTATGAAATTTATATTAATCGAGATTGTCACCCAAAGGGCGTCTAATTGTAAAAAAGGTTGTAAAGAAAATAAAATAGATTCATATCGAATATAATAATTTGTTTGTTGGGATTTTTGAATAAGTTTCAAAGCATACTATGCTTATACTATTGTAATTTTTATAACTCTCATTGAGTTTTTAAAGGTTTTTGTATAAGTAAAGAGGTTTGAAACATTTAAAAATTAGGTTTAAGGTCTACTGATGATTTGGCTTTAGCACCAATGAAATGCATGTATATAGACTAGCTAAAAACCCTCAACAAACAAAAGTTTTTTAAAACTAAACAAAATTTTTATTTTTGTAAATTTTCAACCAAAATCATTTGTTTTCAATTTGATAATTTATTTAACTATATATAAACGTTGTTCACTTAGCGCTTGTGCCACATAACAATAATGAAACAAACATGAAACAAAATTAGTTTCGCAAAATACCGTGAACTTTCTCAGTAAAAAATAGTAACGTTAATTTTTGGGTAACAAAATATCAAAAAAAAAACTAAAGAAACATAAATTTTGTATTTATTTATTTCGTAGTCAATTTGTATTACTTTGTACTGAGCTCCATACCTATAAATTGCTTTTTTTAATTGACTCTGTATCTCGAGATTTTCCTTTATATAGAAAAAGGAGGATGCTGCATCACATAATTTGCATTTACTCGAGAACTTGTTCTTCGATTATATTTAAAAATAAACAAAAGGATCGGAAACAAAATAACTTTTAAATTATGTCCGCATTAATTTTTTACCAGTCTCATATTTTCGAAGGTATTCAATATTTAATGGTATTCAATAAGTATTACCAAAATAAATCATTATTTCAACAAAATTTTAAAAAGAAATTTTTTTAGACTCATTAAAATTTTAAACTGAAGAAAGTTTTAAATTTTATTCTTAACTCTGATAACTTCATATGTTACAAATAAAATGAACTAAAATTTATTAAAACTATTTCATAAATTCGGAACTTATTCACAATTGAATAGCACATACATACATACATACATATTTTGCATATTTTTTATTTTTATTTATTTTGACCTGACACGCAATAATTAAAAAAGCTGTTAAGAAAATCGTTTTGTACGGGATTTCCTATAATATTTTAGTTCAGGGCAATCTTTTTGTAATCTCCAGCAGTAGTCTGCCATCATATGGCGATCCCATCGGCCCTGATATCTTTCCATCATAGTTTTGTTATCTTGGTGGAATCGTTCACCTTGTTCCTCACTAATAATCGCTTAAATTGTCAAGAAATTTATCTAAATGACACTTAAAGCATTTTCTCTACTATTTCAGGATATTCCTTTGCTTTGTTATTTCCGAGAAAATTCCTTACAACTAATACAGAGCTTGTTCATGCTTGAAATTCGGATTGATTCATTTGCTTTGTGATTTCTTTAGATTCTTTAGATTTTAGACTACAGAGGGCAGATACGAACGCAATGCAAAAATCTTTATTTTACATAGGATTAAATCTTTACAATATGGTGCCGAATGATGCAAAAAATTAAACAAACACAAATTTTTTTTAAAAAGAAAACTGTAAATTTTATATATATATATACTATTTGTTAAATTAAAATTAAATGTAAAAAGTATTCTAAAATACTAATAATAAATACTACCACTACCAGAGAAAAATATGCAAATATATTTGGAGCAATCTCAGTTCCTATTTAAAGTTTCACAAACTGTTTAATATAAGTCCAAGTTTGATATGCAGTGATGGAAGAATAATTTTTTCTCGACTTATCAGAGGCTCATGAACGATGTTATTTCCATTTGCTATAGCCATACATATTTGTTTTCAACAGCTACTCTTTTGTATTCCAGTGATACTGATCAGCAGGGCAAGTTTTAATATCATTGAAATATGCATTCAAATATTCCAAAAAAAATAAAATATGCACAAAAATATGCACCCGAAAAAACGCAGACTAATAATTTTTAATCAGTTTTATTTAAACAATTGTTTATTACAAGTATAATCATATATTTTTTTAAGTTTTTAAAATTGAAAGGGTCTTCGATTCTCGCACAAAACGATCGAATATATTGAAAATATAAGTTCAACATGATTCGATCTTACCGAATATGTTGTTTATGGTCTTGGTGAACGTTTGAAGGCCAACATTTCGATTAAATACTTTGTAAAGTCTTTCAATAAATATTTTATTCTTTATATTTTGAAGTTTTTCTTTTCGCCTTCTAGGACGGACAGACTTTCTTGTAAATACATTTAAAATGTGGCAAATACATTCAAAATTATCTTTAATGTATGCTAAATCTGTTTTTACCTATGTATTCTTAAATAAAGCCTTTGCATTACATATTGACTCTGCCTCGTCATCAGATAGCTCCTTCAAAACGCTGCTTATTTCTATTAAGTTGCCGCAATAATATACATATAGCAACCTTTAACCAAAATCCCCATCTAGTGGAACGGGG
Source organism: Gymnocheta viridis (assembly GCA_956483585.1). NCBI lineage: Eukaryota > Metazoa > Arthropoda > Insecta > Diptera > Tachinidae > Gymnocheta > Gymnocheta viridis. The sequence goes on along the minus strand of OY101443.1, from coordinate 43,741,741 downwards.
CTTTGGGGGATTGATCATACTTGGGCATATAGAATGCATTAAATTGATACAAGACGGCGCCTGGAAAACGGCTTTGTAATTTGCAACAAAAGAGTTAACATTACGAATTGTAAGCGAACAAAATCTGCAATTCTATCCAACACATGAGTCCCATACATGTAACATGCAACATTGTCGGGTTAAAGAATTTTTAATGATCACGTTGCGGAGACCATATATGGAGCTGCGTCAGTTACCACAAGTAATTTTTGTTAAAAAGACTTGCCAACCTGCTAATATGCAAATTCATGAAAGTTATATCAAAAATGCTTACATAGAAAATATGCATGTGCATGAAAAACTTGCCCTGCTGGTAAGCCACTTAATTGAGATACATGAATTCTGAATAAATTCAGAACTTATGAAATGATTTTAATTTAATTTTAGCTAATTTTTTTAAAAATCGTAAATTAAAGAAATGGGTACTCAGATTTGAACTTGAGCGAAACAACTCCTTTCAATATAAACAATTCAAGTAATTACGTACAAATATAGATCCCTATTCTGCATTCCCGCATTCAGTTACTTTCGAAAAATGTATTCTAAAAAAACTTAATTGAAAGAAAAAGAAGAGAAGAGTATTTTTAAGCTATGAAACGTATGAAATAGAAACCGAAAACATAAGCAATTTTATAAACATTGTAATTTTTAAATTGTAAAAAGATAAATTTAGTTAAAAAATGTAATTAAATAAACACATCAGTTGAATACGGAAAATAATAAAAAAAAAGCCAGAGTATGAGTAAGCGGTATTCGTAGCCGAACTCATTTTATATCATTCGGAACTTCATCCTGGAATGCCTGCACTTCTTCATTGGGATATCCAAACGCAATATCATACTTGGTTTTTTTATACAGTTTTTTAAATACAAATATAAAAATCGAAAAACTTTCCGTTAGCCACTTGCGAAAACGTAGATACGACCGTGATGCAGAATACATACAATCGAAATGGTACGGGAAACGGAACGCATAATACCAAATACGCAAACGTAGATATTTATATTAAAATACATATTTTTTCTTCTTATTCTGCCGACGTTCTCTCTCATATTATATCAGTGTTAATATCAGTTGTAGACGCTATGTATGGTGTAGTCAATATATTTTTATTGAAAATCGCTGAATTAGCAATAATGAAAACTGACAGCAAAGAGGCTTGGCGGTAAAATTTTTCACCACTCCAGCATGATTTATTGAACAAGGTAAGCCTATTAGTACAACAAACACCTTTATATTTTCCCTCTGCCAAACAACTTCCATGCATAAAAACGTATATATTTTTTCCATATAGAAGTTGACATTCAGAAAAAATAGATTGATTTATTAGTTGGTATAACAGTCTTACCATGTTTATTGTATCATGATCTACATTCAATTACAATCTAATAAATTAAAAAGTTATGGACTTCAGAAGGAAAGCAAAACATCGTATAGAATATAAACCAGAGTACGATAATCTGGAACAGAAATATCCCCATAATGTACTTCTATATCGTTTGCCGCCCATCGAAGATATACAAATACAAGAATTTGAAGATATTGCTCTGGAGCGGTTAAAAGTGTTGCGAATTTTAGAGCAAGCACACACGAAAAATTTGCGTTTGTTATCTGATGATTGGAAGGAATATGTGCATGCAGAACTTTCCCGAGAATGCTTAAAGGGTTACTTGCGTTTATGCACAAATGGGGGCGTATCGACGTCGAGCAATGCGAACAAGCACGAGTTTGAGTTGGAAGCCAGACGTCGAGATTATATATCACATTTTATATTAAGATTAGTTTATTGCCGAACTACTGAATTGAAACGGTATGTAAATCAAGATATACTTATATCTATATATTTTATAAGGAATTTATATAAATACATACTATTCTTGAACTTTCAGTTGGTTTTTGGCTCGTGAAATGGAACTTTTCAAAGACAAATTTTCCGCCATGAATCCCACAGATATAAAACAATTTTTAGAAATACATAAACTAAACTATACTCCTTTGAGCCTGGAACAAAAGAATTCTGTTAAAGATGGACTTTTTGAAAGTACAATGGGTCAGAGTGTTGCAAAAATAGAAATGTTGGATTTTTATAAAGTTCCCTTTATCCAGGTTTTAGACTTAGTACGATCAAGACGGTGTTATTTGAAAGAAGGCCAAGCGTACGTTAACACGAACGATTTTATTTCCATTATTGCTGTGAAGCAGATGGATGAAATCGAGCACGGCCTACAGGCAGCTCAACGTTCGATAAGAGATGTAGAAACAGATGAGCGTCTATTTCATTTGCTTAAATCGTTACATACTTCTTATACTGGAAAAGACTATACTGTTAGTAAAAACTCAAGTGTTCCCATTGAATCTCTGGATCAACTTTCCAAAAAATCATTCCCGTTGTGTATGCGCGCTTGCCATGACCATATACGTGCCACTCATCATATTAAACATGATGGTCGCATGCAGTACGGATTGTTTCTCAAAGGTATTGGGGTAACTTTGGAAGACTCTATTCGATTTTGGCGTGAAGAATTTTGTAAGAAAATAGATCCTGAAAAGTTTGCAAAAAGTTATCAATATAATATTGAACATAATTATGGAAAAAAGGGATCCATGGTAAATTACACTCCGTATTCGTGTCTTAAAATTATTCAAGAAAACGTCGTGCTAGGCAGCGTCCACGGTTGTCCCTATAAGTTATACGATCAGGCAACATTAAAAAATAAATTGGTCGGTGCTGGTTTATCATCTGCTCATGTGCAAGAAGTTATGAGCTATGTAGGTAAAGGCCATTATCAATTGGCTTGTGGAAAATTTTTCCAAATCACACATGAATCATCGGAAGAAGTGGCAATAACACATCCAAATCAGTATTTCGAGCAGAGTCAAATTGTGCAAGGAAATCGTACTGTGGAAAAAAAAGTAGGGAACATTCAGCGTAAAGCACTAAAAAGTTCCCAATCTATAAACGAAACTACCATGTTTTTAAATAACGACGATGATGATGAACTATGGAATTTAATTGAAGAAAACAAAGAAACTGCAACCAGTACACAACAATCAATAAATACCCAAATTGATTGGGATGATGACGTGGATCTAACTGCAATTGAGTGCTGATCTTTTTGTTAATGCTTGATATGTTATTAATAAAAATTTCATGTGTTATTTGTACAACATAGTAGTATTTCCTATAATTAAGTCTGACATTTTGTAGCGCTTAGGGATGAGATTTAATATGACAAACTACTATAGTAACGTATCTTATTTTAGGGGAGAATTTTAACTCGTAAAATAGGACTCTTATTTAAACTTCAAAACGCCGATACGCGTCCATATTTTTTTTATCGTCTACCAGAAAAATTTGAAGAAAAAAGTTTAATTTTGTTCTGTTATTGGTGTGATAGTAGGGATCATAACTTGTGTATTACTTTTTTGAAAATGTATTTATTACAGAATCGCATTTTTGCCAAATTTAACCATCTTCGTATTGCACTTCGGCAGGTTTTCAATCAATTTTTAAACCCCCCTTTTAACTAATATTTGGTTGGATCAAAAATAACGAAACGACACATATTTCTTTACTAAACACGATTATAAACTTTATTTACAAGGCGCAAAAAATCTGTACTACACAACGCTGATTTGATGCAAAAACAAAAAACGTATGTTTTGGGCTAATAATACTAATATAAATGGAAAGTTCATATTTGTGTTTGGATCTTTGATCCACTGTCACGTGATAACCACTCAGTGGAGTTGGATGAAATTCGGCAGACGGGTAGAGTTGGGTCTAGAGACATAAAGACAATACATATTTTTTTGAAATACGGGGAAAATTTCTGCCTCGGAGATTAACCAATTTTAATGTAATTTTAAACTTCGATAGACCTGGTTCTGGAGGGTCACATTTTTTTAAGGGGGAGGGCTAACTTCTGCCACTGCATTTAACGTGAATGAAGTTACGGGTAAAAGCTAGTGTGTTATAAATCGCATATCGTTCCAGATGTTCTTTTAAGAATTTTATACAATTATCTTGTATACTACTCACTCACCTCATGAGTGTATTATTTTATTGTTCATGGTTTTAATCAAATTGAAAACATTCAAAAAAAAATAATTGTGAACGATGTACCAGATTTAAAATAGCTTTTAATATGCTATAGAACCATGAAACAGGCCCTGCATTGCTTCGAGTAAAGCTCGTTGACACGCATATGTGGCCCTAAAGCCCCCAGCCCGTTCAACAATATTTTCAGCTCGTACATGCTTCATATAGCCTTTGGTTTCAATTTCATGTTGAGGGGGGCAATTGGGACCTTCCATGTATAGTACGGGTGCTTCATGCACATATAACGGGCCTTCCTCGACTTTTGGCAACGGTAGAAATTGATGATCCGCTGAACGGCCAAATTTAACACCACTTGAAAATTGGGTAGCTGGCTTTGGAGGTGGCAGTTGCTTTTCTTCCTCTCGTAATTTTTCTACTTTCTCAGCAAATTCGCTGACGATAGCGGAGGCATCTTTCCCACTACACATTAATTCATCAATCAATGCTTCTTTCTCACGAGCCTTCTTTTTCTTTTGCTCTGCTTCTAAGTCTAGCAGCTCTTGCCGTCTGGCTTCTTCTTGAACTTTTTCTAGTTCTAACATTTCTTCCAGTTCATATTCCTCCCGCCCCATCCGAGTTTTGTTACGTTGTATTATTTCTCTATTCTCTTTTTTGTACTGTTCAATTCTTTTATTTGTACCAATAATATCGATATTGTTGCACAGATTGTATATTATGGTTTCAATTTCTTCCAAATAGTCGTTGTATTCATGCAAGGAATTAAAGTCTTCTTCTTTTTTGTTGTAGTCTCTAAGTATACGCTTTCGAATATCAACCTCCTTTTCTACCATAGGATCTTCGAACAATTGTATGCGAAAATTATTACGGCGTAAAGGTACCATACATTCTGGACATGACCCTGAACCCTTTAGAAACAGCAGTTCAACACAAGATTCACACAATGTATGCCCGCATACATTAACCATCAGCTTTAAAGAGGGATTTCGATATTTTGTTGTCTTACAACGTGGACAAGCCTGATCATCCATGACGTTTTTTTATATTTATTTTACGGATGGAAAGTTTACCGGCAATTGTTTATAATGAGAGCTTATATTTAGTGTTTACTTTGTGATGACAATGCACACATAAAGACGATATGCTATCGATTTCTTTTTAGTCAGAAAGGCAGATCAACTAGGTACCACTAAGGCTTATCAAACAAGTACTAACGGTTCTAGCAGAATACAAAATTTCTTGTAGAGAATATAATGTTAATTGTAAAAAAAATTGGAATGACCTACCTAGAAATTTGAGGTGTTTTGCAATGTCTCCGATTGCATTTAAATGGAAACTGATGGACTTCTTCTGCAGTACTAGGTACTAATTATTTTTGGGGTTGAATTCTTTTCTAACGAACAGCACAAAACCAAAGTAGAAATGAGTGCTTGAAAGGTCATCAAGCGTAATACCATCAAGCATACGTACACGAGCTTGGCAGCAAACCTTTTGAACTTGTCTTTGATGTATATTGCCACGGTATGCCTTTTTTATTAACGAGCCTTTTGGCTACCATGAAAACAAATCACCCAGGTAGTATCGATTCTACAATAAAAAATCCCTTACGGCACGTCTCCACGCTCAATATTTATTTCCGAACATAAGCAATAACGTCGGCAGCATGACGTGACAAATATGTTCATTTACAAGCTTATATTTTTAGGCGGAGTACACTTAGTGCACATTGGACATAAAACTAAAAAGTTCGCTGTGAATGAATACATTAGCTTCAGCGTTTTCTGTGCTTGTTTGATTTTTTTGTTGGTCAAAAAGCTTAGCAGATGCTAATAAGTAAATATATACATACATATTTGCACGGTTTTTTATTTAATTCGCGGGAAAAACAAATGACAGAGAATTGACAGCCAAATTTGACAGTTTATTTCCAACATAATTGCTTGAAAATAAGTTTGAACAACTATTTCGCAATACATGTGCAAATATATCTTTGTGCGGTCCACACGTGAACATATTGTGTTGGCAATATAATTTGACAGTTGAAAACATATTTATTTACAAGTTTATTGCACGTGACGGCACGTCTCCACGCTCAATATTTATTTCCGAACATAAGCAATAACGTCGGCAGCATGACGTCACAAATATGTTCATTTACAAGCTTATGTTTTTAGGTGGAGAACACTTAGTGCACATTGGACATAAAATTAAAAAGTTCGCTGTGAATGAATACATTAGCTTCAGCGTTTTCTGTGCTTGTTTGATATTTTTGTTGGTCAAAAAGCTTAGCAGATGCTAATAAGTAGATATATACATATATATTTGCACGGTTTTTTATTTAATTCGCCCGAAAAACAAATGTCAAGGAAATGACAGCCAAATTTGACAGTTTATTTTCAACATAATTGCTTGAAAATAAGTTTGAACAACTATTTCGCAATACATGTGCAAATAAATGTTTGTGCGGTCCACACGTGAACATATTGTGTTGGCAATATAATTTGACAGTTGAAAACATAATTATTTCCAAGTTTATTGCACGTGAAGACCCCATGTGAAGATCCCCTGTTAGTAGTTTCAAAACTCATAAAAACTGGGTGGCACTGTCAGCACAGATAAATTTCTCACAAAATGTAAAATATAACTTCGGTTTTGTTAAGATATGTTTCTTAAAAAAATACACACTCATACAGATGTTTTTAATGAAGAATTTTTCTGAATGAAATTATAAATTTTGCTTTTTTAAGATATGGTTGCTACATTCTGGTACATTAAAGGAGCAATATTTATATAAAGGGATTGATTGCTGCTGTTTTATTGTTCTTTTTTAAATAATGAAATATTTTAATTAATGTTTTATTATTTATTATTTTACTAAAAATACATGTAATTAATCTGTTGCATCTCTTTATTGATAAGAATTTGGTTTAATTTATACAAAAACTATGAATTTATTTGCTGTGTTAAGTTTTCGTTAAATAAAATAGAGAATTAATTAAAAAAAAATCAGCTTTATTTGGACGAATTTTTGTCGTTGATGATAATTTTTTGTGTGATATTGTAGATTTTTCGCTCTAAATTTTTCCCCGATTTCATCTGGCAGCTTGCCTTTCATGGTGAATTTGTCTTGATTTTAAATATGGATATCATTCATCGATATTTACTCCATTTTCAAGAAGAAGAAAAAGTCAGGCGGAATTTGTCGGAGTGATGAAAAACAAATTTTTAGCCCATAAATTATAAAAATATATGTAATAAAAATGGAATCAAATCAGGAACTTATGATCTTAAGCCTTTTAAATTTGTATACGTCTTATGTTAATTTAAATAAAAAAACTGCAGACACTCCAGATAAAAAGCATTTATACAGTCAATATGCAACGAAACAACTTCAGTCCATCAGTGCATTGAGCAAGGAGCGAGTTGGAAGCAGAAATTTGAAGGCGAACAAAAAAACAATATCTGCACAGAAGGTTACAGCTTAATTACACTTTATTCAAATGATAAATTGCCATATATCTTATATTGTTCTCTAATCTTTAGGAAAATACTTTACAATACAGTAGATCTGTTAATGGTAGATTTAGTACGGACCCTGAAATCAACGACATAATTATTGACGTTACAGCCGGTATAAAAAAGGTGGGAACAAACTTAGTGGCTTAAATCCAACGGACCTGGAAAAGTCTCGGCAACACATAGTTTGCGAGTTATGGACCATTAAAGTTTTCATATGTATATAAGTATATGTTATTTTCCACTACATTTCTGAATGTATATGGCCAAGTAAGTTTTATTGCTCCAATATCTTTCTACCCTTACACGTTCGGAAGAGAGTAGCTCATGCTATGCTGATGTCACAGATTATCTATGACTTCAAGGTTACAACATGTACTAGGTGTTTCCTCCTCAGCAGATTAAAGTGTGGTAAATGCCAGTGTTATATTTGTCTACAATGTCAGTCGTAGGGCCCATATATCTGTGTTCGTGAAAGATTTTCTGGGTTATTGTGCTATGCTCTTTCCTTAATCGGATCCTATATAGTTTCGTTAGACAATAAAACAACGTTGTTTTGTTCTTATTACGTTTGTTTATTATCTAAATCTTTCTTTGTCTTGTTCTTACAAGCTAACTAAAAACTAAATTTAAGTCCACGATGCAGATTCACACGCTTAAACAAAAGTATTAGTCAAATTACAATTTGTAGTTGCATACATGTTGGCATGGTGAATCTGCTCGTTGGACGTAAACACTTGTTCAAGTATTCATGTTACAATAGATGTGAGGAATCAGCTTATTAGGGGCGTTCATCCGAAAATATAATAAATTTAAAAAGTATGCAAATGATTATTTAGGAGGACATATTCCATATAACTCCTCCATCCCCAGATTCAACAGTATCTGTTGGATTTGTGGTAGTAGGGCTAAGTTCAATATTAACATTCAATTCCTTATTTTCTTTGCAACACTTCTTGTAACCTGCATACGTTATAATTATAAATGCTATTATCAATATCAAAGCTATATTTATGCTATATGATACATTAGTTCGTCAATTTGTTTTATATTTTCGAATTTCTTAATTTTAATTTTTTCAAAGTCAATTTCATCTTGAAATATTACATCCTTTAGATCACCGTTACTATAGACAAACTTTTCGCTCACAATGGTTCTTCTGTTTACAAAAGTTTTGTTCAATATGTTTATTTCACAATTATTAAAATTTTTCTGCTATAGCAATCTTTCGTTAGTTTAGCATTATTTGCGTTTTTAATTAGGATGAAATCGTCGTCAATAACATCGATATTTGTTACGTTTTTATATCTTAATTTGCAATATTTCACAATAATACAGTTCTTGCTTTCCTTTAAATCACTAAACAATAAATTTTCTTCGCACGTGTAGGTCATGCCATTTACAACAACTACTATTTCATTTTTTCGACGATTGCAAGGTTTCTGTCGTTGAGAAATGGAGTAATTAATTATTTTTGTAACTCATAACGCCCATTCTAATGAGTTTCAGCTTGAAGGAATCAATTTTAAAGTTTTCTATCTCCTCAAGTGTTAGTACCCCCGGGTGAATTTGTTGTTCCTAGCTGATGCCATGTTTTCCTGAATTTGTGTTATTTTATTTTCTAAACTCTTTAGCTTAAGCATCTGATCTGTATAAAGAAGTCTTCTAACAATTTCATTATTTTGTTTCTTAACCTCTTCGAAAGGGCTATTTATTTTGAGTCTGTCGTTTTCTATAGTTTTACGTATAGTTTCAATATCATTGAAATATGTATTAATAGTTTTTGTTTATTCAAAGTGCCAATAGCGTTATGTGTGTTAGTTTCGGCATACTTTAAATGTTCTAAAATTTTTTCCCTATAGCCATCATCCATTAGTCCGAACAACCACTTGTAAATGTTTCCTATCCCATCCTCGTCGCCATTTTCGTTAGACAATAAAACAACGTTTTGTTCTTATTACGTCTGTTTATTATCTAAATCTTTCTTTGTTATTTTTGTTAAAACTAAATTTCAATCATAAAAAATTAATTTTTGTCCACTATGCAGATTCACACGCTTAAACACAAGTCAAATTACAATTTGTAGTTGTAGAAAATATAATAAATTTAAAATGTATGCAAATAATTATTTATGAGGACATGTTCCATATAACTACTACATATATACATTGTGTTTGCACACTCATTAATTATTTTCAATTTATCATTGGATATGTAATGTGCCTGCGGAGGCAAGTAACTTGTTTGAATTGCTGATAGGTTATTGGAAGATATGTATATTAAATTAATTTTTATTTCCTTAACATGTTGTTTCTTAGGTATTTGATATGTAAGACCTTAATGGCCCAAACGGGCTTTGTATATTGCGAACTGAATAAATAAATGTAGGTATCATTTGGTAGCTTTAAAATAAATATCGGGATATCTAATATTTATTCAAAAGTTTTTAATCCATTAAGAAGCGGCGATTGTAATGCCGAGAAGTTTTAGCGAAACCGGCGTTTGTTATACCATAAAAGAGAGTTAGAAATCAACAGGGGGCATTCGATGGAATATAATGGAATACCTGAGTGATATTGACTATGTAGGTGACATATATTAAATGGCATCGCTCTACGGATATTCAGAAAAAGGAAAAAACTCTGAAAACGTCAAAAAAGTTGAATTAAGAATAAACATCAAGAATGCAAAGCTGATGCTTCATAAAGTGTCATAAAAATAGTGTTTTAAAAAAAGTGTCAAAAAGGGTATTTATAATATTTATTTCAATGAAAAAAATTATTAATTAATTAAAAACATTAGACTAAAATAAAAGTAATTATACATAATTAAATTATAAATCAATGTTAAAACTAAAAGAGAATTTCACAGCTACATTCCAATATTAGTCATATTATCAACAAAAAAAAAGAAGTTGCTTTTACAAAAACTGTTGACAATGTTTATCAACTTTTTAGAAATACTTATTCTATATTTTATATTTAACGCTTCACTTGGAGTCAATTCTTCCAAATAGCTATGCATGGAATATGACAGTTGCATAATAATAATATCACATGAGCTTTTTATATGTATGTTCACAAAAATCACGTATATATATGTACAACATAATTCGCAGTAGTATAAGGGGCTAGCACCGAACGTGTAGATTCGCTAGCTACTTTATCATGGTGAATGTGGACCACCCTTTCTCGCTGGTGAATTCTGCCACTCCATTATCCTATCCTTTTGCTACCCATATTAAAACAGTTTAATTTCGCAAAGAATCTTTTAAAAGAAAACAATTCATTCATATGTACTTATACTTAATTTAAATATAATTCAAATTAATTTTTAGTTTTTCGTGAGCCTATTTGTTTGAAATAGTGCTTTTTTGTAGCTGAATAGCTTTTCTGAGCTGATTTCTGATTCTGATACAAATCATTGTATCCCTTTTGGTTACATGTTTTTATTTTCACTATTTCTAAATCCTCTTTGTTATTTTGATTAGAAATTTTATTTAAATTTTCCAAAAACTTTTCAATTTCTGACTTTACTAATATTTTAATATTTCTTTTGCTCATATTTTTAATTAATGAGGTTTTCTTTTCTAAAAAAAATTAACATTTTTGGCCCTTTTTATTGAAAATTTTAAATCTAAGGATTTTTGAAATAATGAGTTTATTAGAAATTATTGTATCTCCACTTGCGACGCAAAATTTTTGTCTTAAAAAAACTTTGAATAGCAATTTTTTGATAAAAAGTAAAAGAATGTTTTAATTTTTTTCAGAAAAGAAAACGGCATTAGTAATTCATTTATTTTCTTTGAAATTTTACTGTTTCTAGATTTCACTTTTAATATGAATTCCTTAAAATCTCAAATGCTACTGAAGTTTATTTTACAAGCAGCAAAGATAATGTTTTGATCTCAAAGTTTTTGTTGTTTGAATAACAGGATCTTTGAAAAAATATAATTGCCCGCAATGGCAGTCGTAGAATAATATGTGTAGTATGCATTACCTTGGGATAGCGAATTAGCTATAAAATAGTGGGTAGCGATTGTTACAACTAGTGGTGAATAGGCACAGATGTAGTAGCCGAGTGGCATACACTTTCGTTACCGCTTTTAGCGCATAGAGAGAAAGCACCCCCCACTTCGCTAGCCACTTATGGCAATGGTTTCTGCTTATACCACTTATATGTACTATACAAAAGCTAAGTGTACTGAGAACTTTAGTGAGGAATATTGGAACTTTTACTCATTTTCAAAAAGGTAATTTTTGTTAAAATGATACAGAGGGAATGATTAAAAAAGGGTCATAAAAAGTGTCGTTGGCACGAAAAAGGGTCAAAAGTGAAACTTTAGTAAGTGTTGTGTTTTTCTTCCGACGGGGTTTGATGCAATTTGGAATGAATTTCCGTCATCCCACGTCAAATTTGGTTGATAAACAGACCGGTTTCGGCTATGTGCCATCTTCAGTGTTTCCTCAGTAACTCTTACTGAGAGAACACTGAAGATGGCACATAGCCGAAACCGGTCTGTTTATCAACCAAATTTGACGTGGGATGACGGAAATTCATTCCAAATTGAAACTTTAGTGTTATAACGGCAACGCTGATTGGCACTAATATAAAAATACCACTCGCTGTTGATAATAAAATGTTCACTCTTACTCAAAGTGATTAATTATTTTGGCAAATGTTCGTAACATTTTTAGTCAGAAAGAATTGGACATGAAACAATATTCCAAAGGAATAAGTGAAAATTTAACACTAATTAATTCAACTTACACAGCGGAACAGAAACAACGTTGTTTTTCGGGAGCCGATACACTCCCATCATCAGTGTTCATGTGTGTTTCCATGTATCCTCCACTGTTTAGGTGGCTCGGTTGAATGTGATTTCGAATTTGTATTTTTACAAAATTATGATTCGAAAAAGAATATGAGAGTTATTTGTATTGTGGAACGTATTATTAGTTGTTTTACAGCAAACACAACTTCACCATTATCAATATTCAAATTTTACCATCACTAATTAACGTTAAATTAACCCACGCTACACGTTGTTTTATCTTCATGTACCGTTTTTCGTCGACGGCTCTCAATTATTATTCCAGTTGTCGTAATCGTTATTTATCGATAAGTGTTTGCTAATATTTGGCATTCTATAAGAAATAGCGACGGGTTATTGTATTTAAACGATTCGGATTTTGTCGTAACAATTTTTATTAACGACTAGAAAGTGATTTGAAAGAATTATAGAGCAAAATTGAAAAAGTTGAACAAAATAAAGTGACCAATATCATCCAGTTCCAGAAACTCGTGGAATAGTTGACAAAAATCCTTCTCTTACAGTAGTTTTTCGTAGAGGCGCAATTTCGAAGCAAATTGAGAAGAAATTGCAACGGAGCTAAATGCGCTCCATCAAGAAGATGAGCGGGTGGGTGGCTGAAAGCAAGATAACCATTATAATTAGTACTGCATTATAGTAATATAATGAAATTTATCCATAGTTCTGGTGAGGTAAAAAAATAAAAAGGTAATCAGCAAAGTTGAGCGCGATACCACCAGAGGTGGAAGACTTAAACAATATCTTCTCAGTCCTCTGGAAGAAGCTGTAGGCTGCGACAGACCCAAATTAAAATCATTTCCCACGCTCCGTTGATAAGATTCCTGGACTAAAAACCTAAACCTAAAACTGTCAGTTTAATATTTTTAGAAATAGAATTCCATTCTTTAAATCGCATTCTATAGCCTACATCACATACTTAAAAGCTGCTTTATTTAGTCGAAAATAACTTTCAACCATGTTTATGAAATATCAAACTGTTGTTTTTTAAAAGTTTGTTTTCGATACTTACTTTTCATCTGGTAAGTTGTAGATGTCGAAGTTCTTTCTGAGAAGTTTTATTTCTAAGATAAGTTTGTTTATTTTATTCATCACTTGATTCGGTATTTAAATCACAAGCAAAAACATTTCCTCGCAAAAATCAAAATAAAATAACTCAGCTAGTTGAAATATTAAAGATGTGTTATTTGATTTGCTAAAAAAACTATAATTTGTCGTCGTCGCAATAAGGCTGTTATAGAATGCCAAATAAATAACGAAGTGACGGCGACTACGACAAACAGTGACATTGAAATACAAACGATCACGAAATTTACAACGACAACTGGACTAAGAGTGATTATCTCGGGTGCAAAATTACAAAAGACGGTGGCTCTGCAGCCGATATTGATGACTCCATTAACAAGGCACGTAAAATCTGTGCTGCTATATGTTTGCACTACATGGAGCCTTACAAAATTAACACGAACAAAATATAAATATCCGTTAACCGGTGTCTGAGACAGATAATACGGATTTACTGGACGAATTGGATATCCACTGAAACTTTTTGGAAGCAGTCACATTGTTGCCCTGTTGGTTGAAAATGATATACGAAGCAGTGAACGACGAAGGTATACAATACATATCATATATCGTTATTCATAAGTGTAGCATTATTAAAATGTAGGGGTACAAACAAATACGTTTTTAGAAAGCTATGACTACCAACGGGTTTCAATATAAATAAGTACGCATATAGATATGTGTAGATATGAAAAAAATTGTTTGCAGAAATATAACAAAAAAAAAAATTTATTTAAAGTTTATACGTAATTGTTTGAACTGTTTAGGTTTATATTGAAATTAATTGTTTGGCTTGAGTTCAAATCTGAGTTTACCCATTCCTTCTTAATTTAAGAAATTGGATAAATTCGTTATTTTACTAAGAGAGTACTTTTTTTGGAACAATTTAGTCATCAGACTAGCAGGACGCATCTGTGCTGATTTCGTGGTCGCTACACCATCTCATCAGCGTTCTTTGTTTTTTACCACTTTTTTTTACTAGTAACTAGGAATATCAAATATTCAATCGTATTATATAACGAATTAGAATACAAAAAGTATAACTTATCCATTTCTTACAAGTTAAATCAATTTCGGTTAGTACGAAACTCAATCTCTGATGAATAATTATTCCAAATATTCCATACTCTCCCGCTTTTTCCAGAATCATTGGCTCTAAGATCAAGCAATTTTCCATTTTTATTTACTTTATTTTTGTCTTGTAGTTGACTTTCTTAGCATTCAACCATCTGCGACAATGTTAACATGGAGTTTTTTATTGCGGGTGTCTTCGTTTTTAATAATTAATATTTATTTTTTTTAATTAATTAAACCAGCCGAGCCCTTAGGGCCTTATGTAGCTGGTGGACTACAACATTAAATTCTTATATAGGCAACAAAACAACTTCTAAACTACTAACCATAATACATAGCAAATTAAAAATAGTAAAAGGTAAAAAAAGCAAAAAATAATAATACAAATATAAAAAGTTTCTATTTTGCGCGTACATTAACCTGTTTGATCTTGCATTAGATCAGTTCCACTGCAAGGAAAAATATTCAACAAGCTTGATCTTGAATGAATTACGATCAAAGTTAAATACTCTTATCAGTCAGCAAAAATAAAAAATGTATCCGAACATACTCAGGGCAATCAGAGACCATAACTTTATAAAAGAATAGAAGTGATCTAATGCTTACGAAGCTTTTAAAGCTACAACCCAAAAAATCCTTCACATATATAGAAACATGATCATGAATTTTTAAATTGTAAACAAAACGAATTATTCTATTAAAATGTAAGATAAACCTATTTAAGTCTTCAGCACTACAACCCGAAAAGACCTCTATACAATTTAATAAATTTAACATCAATAAGGAGTGAGCTACGATCTTTCTGATATGAAGGGGTAAATATAAATTCAATGCATATAGTTTCTTTAGGGTGAAATTGATTTTAGAAATTAATCCACTAATATGGTGCTCAAATCTGAGATTATTGTCTAATAACACACCAAGACATTTCATCCGATTTACAAAGGCAATAGCCGGGCCATCGATGGTTATAGAGAGATCAATCGTAGTGCTTGGCGGTTTAAAAATTAATGCCTTAGTCTTAGAAGAGTTAATACGAAAATTACAATTTCTCATCCAACGTGACATATTATACAATAAAGTATTGATATCATATTCGAATACATCTAGGAGCTGACGATGACCCTTAAATAGTAATTGTATATCGTCTGCAAAGACAAAAGACTCACATTCGAATATTTATACGTAATTGTTGAACTGTTTAAGGTTTATATTGAAATAAAATTTTTGGCTTGAGTTCAAATCTGAGCATACCCATTTCTTCTTAATTTTTAAGAAATTGTTTTTGGATAAATTCATTATTTTATTAGGAAAGTACTTTTTTGGAACACTTTATTCATCAAACTAGCAGAACGGATCAGTACTGATTTCGAGGTCGCTATACCGTCTCTTCACCGTTCTTTGTTCTATTTTACTACTTTGGCGGTGGATACTCGTGACTAGGAATATCAAATATTTATATATGTATAGAGAGTTAAAAATGCTAAAATAAATTTTGTTCCTATATATATGTATATATAGAATGATATGTTCAAAAGCTTTCAAATGATACCAATATTCGTTCATAAATGTAGTGGAAAACCGTAGACGTCTATAGCTCGAAAACTAGCTTTTCCGAATCTTTGTCCGTTAAATATTTTCTTCTCTTTCAAATTTCTTTCCGACCTATATGTTTTTATTTGGAGTTCCATTGCTACACCAGATTTAAAGTACTGTTCATAGAATCCAAGCAATTGACTAGAGTAGAAAATACGTATGGAAACCACTCGAATAACTGAGTGGTTTTCATACAAATTGTTCACTCAATTCGATTGCTTGGATTCTATGAACAGCATATAATTCAAAAGGTGCCATAATAATACAAGCATGCCATAATTTTCTCTTTTTCCCAATATATTTAAGGAAAATTCACGCGACAATTGTGAATCATTTTCTAACAGAGCTTCTAGCGCGGAGCCTAATACCAAAGACACAATTAATGATGACGAAGGAGAATCAACAGCAGACAACGAAATGGTAATATTTCGCATAAATTTGTCGTTCTCATATATTATTATATTATTACATACATATTTGTATATCAATACTTCTTGATTTGTTGCAGGAAAAAAATGTTGAAACGCCAAGAAAATCATGTAAGAAAACCAATGGGGGTAAAGAAAGGGATCCAAACCGAAAACAACGAATAAGACGTTGGCGTGTTCGTCCGATAAATATGGATAGGTTTAAAACTGGATATCACAGAAAGGTTTTTGTTAATGTAAAAAAAATGGATGAACAGCAGTTTTTCGAACATACTAGAATGTCGAAATCATTATTTGATTGGTTACTATCATTTGTTCAGAGCTCTTTAAGAAAAAATAAGCAGTCGATTCTCCCAGAAGAAAGGCTTGCACTGACACTTAAGTAAGTATGTATATAAATGGGCGCAGTTTGTATATTAAACCATCTTTTCACTTAGCTATTTAGCTTATGGAACTCCCTTACAATCTCTTGCATGGAAACATAAAGTTGGGAAATCTACAGCTCGGCAAATAGTCTTAGATACTTGCAGTGTTTTGTGGAGCTTACTGTCACCTTTTTACTGTAATCAACCTACAACATCACAATACGCGGACATTGCCGAAGAATTTAAAAGGAAATGGTATATTCCCAATTGCGTTGGTGCTATCGATGGCAAAAAAGTATCCATACGAATTCCGCGTGAAAAAGATAATTCTAATTTACTTATATTGGGAGCATGTGATACAAATTATAAATTTTCAGCCGTGAGTGTTGGAAATTTCAATAATCAGAGTGATAATGGTAATTGAGACGCTTATTTATTATATAAAACGCAAATTATATTTCATTACGGGTTCTCTTTGAGTTAGTCGAGGGCTTAGCTTTCCTCAGCTTACAGCTAAACCGGTGAAAGGACTAATTTTGTTTCGACTGTTTGATGATTTAGAATACGCGGTTAATGAAACGAATATAGAGTAATTTATTAGTATTAATATTAAAGGTTGGAATCTAAAAATTTTTAAGATTCAAATAAAAACCTTAAAAAATATGCAAAATATCTTAATAAAAAACTATTAGAAGAGTTTTGCATGTACACCAAACCTCAGTCTAAAACCATACACTGGCGTCTTAATAAAATCTGTGGATGCGTTGCACAATTTAAAAATAACGCATACCTTTGAATTGATGTATGAAAAGGCGAACACAATCGTATAAAAAAGGCAACATAAAATCAATTTCATTTACAAAAACAATATAACAAATGACAAAAACAGTAAAACTGTAAATTTTTTTAAGCAGCAGTTAATAATGTCATCCGATAATGGCTCTTCTCTGAGTAATTCTTCTAAATCCTCTTGGTTTAGATAATCAAATACTTCGTCTCGAATCCTGCAACCAATTGCAAAAATTTCCGTGCGTTGTCCACCGGAAGTAAAATTTTAAATTCTAAAAGCTTTTCCCTAGTGAAGGATTCTACTTTTGGGACAAAACATTTGTAAATCCATTCAGTAAACAATCCAGTAAACAACTCGCAAATATTTCAAGTCTTTACCTTTAAATGTCTCCGGTCTTAAGCACTTATTTACAGCAAGTGGTTTTGACATTCTATATCCTGAAGCATTACTATAGTAAAAGCGTTAACCTTTCCTTGCAAACTTTAAAGCCACAAGCTTTTTTCTAATTTTGCAATGTACGTTATACTGAACATTTTTTTCCGAAGTAGAACTGTCTGCATTGAATATTTCATCTGGGCTGTACCCTCCCACAATTTCAATAACTTTTAAATTATTATTTATTAATATTTTTAAAGAGAGTAACACTCAGGAAATCAATATGCTACCAACCAGTAGGAGTGTTACCTTCTTTGGGAAAGGGATAGTAAGAATAGACAGGTGGTGAAAGTGAGAAAGCTTAATTGTCTTACAACTCTGATATTGCGCGTTATGTTATTTTGTAGATCAGTGTTGCAGCGCTTCTGCTGACAAGTAGGCGCATTAAACTTGTTTAAGTTTAGCATTTCTTTTAATTTTAATTTAATTATTTCACTTCACCGGCGATTTTGCATACACCAGTATCAATTGCTGCCGGTACTGTTCAGTATACACTGCTATGCCTTCGTTAGTCTTCTTTTAGACGGGTCATGTCTTATTGACATGATTCTCGCTTTTTCTTTTTTGAACTTTTATTGCTGTTCACACGAGCCATGATGAATTGTATTGCAATTTACTTCTTCTATATATCATGAATAATTCTTATTTTATATTATTTTTAATGTTATATAACTTTTTGCATTTATATTGCTTAAATTAATATTTTTCTGCAACTCTTTTTAGTGAGTCAGAAATTAATAAGAATACAAAACCACAACAAAACATGAAAAATTCTTTGTTTACGAGTTCCTGTGCGACAGACACAGCAATAGCATGCCGTTCGTGTCACTTCTGGTATTACTTTGTGCATTTACTTGCAAATACCTTCGTGCTTAAAATTACGAATGACAGTACATGCATCTGGGTACTCTTTCCTTTTCTCCTCGTCTCTCTTGCCTATAAAGTAGCAATCATGTCAATAAGACATGCGTCTAAACTTAGACTTACTTAAACAGTCCAACTACAACAAATACAATGTCACAAAAATGCACACTAATGGATAATTCGTCGCAGCTTCCTTATTTGCTGACGCTGATTCACCTTTTATTTGAATGTTGTGAAGATTTGTTCTCTCTGCAAACCGTTCCAACCATCCGCTGCTTTCGAAAACACGGCTCTTTTTGTCTTATTTTTTTTTTATAAAAAAGTAAAGCTTTTTCTTTTATCATATATCCACATATAGGCATTCTCTTTTTTTTGAATCTTCAATTCATATAATAAGGCATGTTTCTACTTTTTCAATTAACGTGTCCCTTGAGTAAAATTAATATTTAGAGCTCACTTTTGTATCAGAAATTAGACTTTCATATGGAAGCCTCATTATTTTTAACCGCTCTTATAGTTGATTCACCCAGTTGGTGGTACTCGTTTCCGAGTGTAGTGTATTTTGCTCCATTTGATATTCTTTTTTTTTTTTTTTTTTTTTTTTAACTTGGACCAGCACTCAGGGGATGACCCCTACATATGCAATGCATTGTGCCGGAACTAGGAAAATTGGTTATGGGAAGGAGGATAAAGGGAGTAGTGTCTGTGGACGTTCGATTTGAATTTTCCCACATTAAAAGTAACAGGAAAGACCTCTGCAGGAAGTTTATTCCACATGCGAACTGTTCGGCTAAAGAACGAATTTTCTCTGTAATGCGCAGTGCGATCCACTGGCATATCAACCACAAATGGATGCGCTCTTAACGAAGAACGTGTTGTTCGTACAAATGAGCGGGTTTCGGGAACAAGTTCCCTGATTTCATTAGAGCACATTCCATTGTAGTAACGATAAAACAGTGAAATACATCCCACATTGCGTCGATGCTCCAGTGAGTCAATAGAGTTGGCTACCCTACTGTCACCGATGAGCTTCTTTGCCCTCTCCTGTACCCGGTCGAGTATCTTCAAAATAGACTTTGAAGCACCGGCCCATACATGAGAGTTGTATTCCATTTTCGGTCGGATATAGGTGGTGTAAATATTAAGGAGATCAGATGGAGTGAAGTATCTCTTACACCGTCTTAGAAAGCCGAGGCACTTGAATGCTTCTTTTGAAACCTGAAAAATATGATCAGTCCATCGAACATCACATTTAATTTTCATGCCAAGAACATCAAGAGTTTCTGATTCCTCAATATCTACACCACCCATTATTACAGATGAAGCAGCATGATTGTACGTACATTTGTGTGTAAGCATACAACACTGGGTCTTGCGAGCATTAAATTCGACCCTATTCGCACGTCCCCATTCATGGATTGCTAAAAGATCATTATTTATCGAATCATTCATATTTTGCCTCATTGCCGCGATCTCCGGCAGGCTTGGTCTGTTATTGAATGAATATGAATGGCACATGCTGCTGTCATCTGCAAAAGAGTAGATAGGATTGAAAGTTTGAAGTAGAAGATCGTTTAAGAAAATAAGAAAAAGTGTGGGAGAAAGAACGGATCCTTGCGGTACCCCTGAATTAATCTTGAACTCGTTTGATGAGATCCCTTCTATAACAACTCGTATAGTGCGATCTCTGAGAAAGCTTGATATAAATCGAGAGAAGACATCACCGACACCAAAAGCAATAAGTTTTGACAGAAGTGCACCATGCCAAACTCTATCAAACGCCTTGGAAATGTCTAGAGCCACCACCTTACTCTCGCCAAAATGGTGAATAGAATGACACCATCTTTCCGAGAGAAAAGCCAGTAGGTCTCCCGTAGAGCGACCCCTACGAAATCCATACTGGCGGTCGCTAAGTAAGCTGTTGGACTCTAAATATCTCACAAGATGGAAATTTACCATACTTTCCATAACTTTGGAAAGTGCAGAGCAAATTGCAATTGGGCGGTAATTTTCAGGGTTGTTAGCCTCTCCTTTTTTGGGGATTGGCGTTACATTAGCAACCTTCCAACACATTGGAAATTCACCAGCATGGTACAATGTACTGAAAAGGTTAGCTAACGGACGCGCTAGCGTCGAGGAGCACTGCTTCAAGACCAGTGCTGGAATACCATCCGGCCCAGGAGATTTATTTATGTTGAGATCTGCTAGAACCTTTTTAACTGCACGGGCTCGAAAGAATATTCTTGGCATAGTTACAGATACTCTTTCAAGCACGGGCAGTGGTTGAGTGCTTTCCGGCAAGTGGGAGTTACTTGCAAATAATTCAGCCAGAAGGTTAGCTTTATCAACCGGGTTAGTGAATACTTGATCATCCTTTAAAAGAGCTGGAATTGAGGAACTAGCATTATCCTTTACTCCTTTAACGAATGACCAAAAGCTCTTGCTACCCCGAGGGGCATTAAGAACTTTAGCACGAAGGCACTGCTCGTACAGAGCTTTTTCGCGCCTTAATACTTTGGCACATGAAGATCTCGCCCTTTTGCGTAGCGAATCAGTATCGGCATTTTTGTTATTACGCCATATACTGAATGCTTCCTCTCTGGATTTGACTGCATTTTTGCACGTCAGATTAAACCACGATTTCGCTCTAGGTTTAATGGATATTTGCTTAGATGGAATGAAAGCTTTCATTCCTTGCAAAATTACGCCTTCAACAATTTCCGCCATGGCATTGACATTATTGTCTAAGAAACAAAGCTTCCAATTAAAATGCCTAAAGAATGCGTTGAGCTCAGCCCAACGAGCCTTTTCGTATATGTATTTTGTACGTTTCGTAGCTGTTTGAGAAACGTTGTGAAGTTCTGAAGACAAAAAGGAGGCGGAAATTGTGCAATGGTCCGAGTTACCGAGAGGTGCATTTACGCTCACTTCATACTTTTGAGGGTGTGAAGTTAGAAATAGGTCAAGAGTATTGTGTTGGTGCCCTTCAACGCACGAAATATGTGTTGGCTCATTCACTAGTTGCGCTAGGTGGTTGTGCGCTGCAAATAACTCAACATATTGGCCTTCTGGGGTTGTGTGGCTCGAATGGTGAAGCCAAGATGAGTTGTGAACATTGAAATCACCAGCAACAACAATTTCACTGTCCGGACAACCTTCCAGGATCTTCGATATGGAGTCGGAAAGGGCATCGAAGCCAGAAAAAGTTTTATCCCTTTCCACATTTGGGCTTCTATATAGAAACCCGAAATGTAATGAATGTGACCTGATTTTGAATTTAACCCAGAGGCAGCTAAATTCCGGATCACTCGTGCCTAAAGATTGCTGGCACTGGTACACTACTTCATTACGTATATAAAGTGCAAGGCCTCTGTGAAGGTTAAAAAGTGATAGGAGGTGATACCCTGGTAAATGAAAATCCTGTGGATCAGCATCCTCAGATACCTGGGTCTCACATAAGGCGAAGACGTCCGGCCGATGGACACAAACGTGAGCATAGGCAGAGAAGAAATTCGCCCTCAGCCCACGTATGTTGCAGAAGTCAATTTTGAATCGCCCTGTCATAATAATGGTAGGAAAATTAAAATCGAGCGTTTTTTGTATTATTTTACTGATAACAGTGTTATTAATTGTTGCTATTATGACTGTCCAGTGACCAGTGTTATACCTTCGTCACTGAACAGTCTAACAACAATTAACACAATGCACCAGCAAAATAAACTAATTTGAAATTTTGTCACATGGGAAGCACAATAACAATGCTAAAGAAAAAGAGCCATAAAAGCCCTGATCTGGTCATTGTATAAAAAAACGACCCGTTGTGCCAACACTGGTTTTGCTGTACCAACACTGTTCTCTCAGAGAGCTCTTTTATTTTTACTGTTTTTATTTGTTTTTGTTTTATTTATTTGTTTATTTATTTATAATGTTGTAATTGTTAAATTATTTTATGAGTTTTCAGTTTTTGTATTTTTTTGGTTATTTGTTAAGTTTATGGGCAGTATTTTTAAATTTTGAGTTTTTTGTTTTTATGTTATTTCTTATTATAAACAAATATATATGTATGTTTGTAGCACATTTGCGGCGGACGGAAACATTTAATTTTTTAAAACACTTAAAGAGGGATAGTGAACACAATAAACGCGGACAACGAAAGGGACACGTGCGAACGGTACGGATGACAAAACACTACTATATATATATATATATATATATATATATATATATATATATATATATATATATATATATATATATATATATATATATATATATATATATATATATATATATATATGTATGTATTAGATATACAATTTTTTTTATAAATTGTGATTGTGCTATCTACACACGTTATCTTGTTAATAAAAAAATAGTGATATCTACATTAAAAATATTTGTATAATTAAAAAAAATATAAAAAAAATATACATTGTAATTTGTGATAAACCAACAAAATGGACCACAATTCCCTACAACAAATTGCAATCGATTATATTTCATCTAACGAAAATGAGGACGATCTTATAACATGTTTGTTGTACAAAATTTGTAACATTTATTATTGTAATCAAAACTATTATAGATTCTGAAAACTAACATATCAATCATAATGTAGCCTCTTATCATAGAAGAAAAAGGGTTTCAAAAAATAGACTACAAAATGCAAAAAAGCGTATGAAGGGGCTGCAATATTTCTGATTTTCGACTGTCGATAAAGTTGTAAAACAAAATGTAACAAAAAAAAACAAAGAGAAATTGGACCAGCATGTTTGTCGAAAGTACCGTAAGACACTGCCAACAACTGGATAATGTTGATAGAAAAAGTATTTTTGAAATGTTTTGGAGAATGTTCTGGGAAGCTAAGCAAGTGTTTATAAAGGCCCACGTAACACAGACTCCTAAAAAAGGAGTAAAGCACAAAGTTGTAAAAGAACTATTACCTTTATGTATAAACTTCCTTACAACCACGAACTTCTTGTTCTTTTCTACTCTTGGTATAAGGAATGTTACGATATTGGTTGGTCAATGAAAACCCAATTCCATTGTCTGATAACAAAAAACAGCGACTTAATGATGATTCTAAAAATGGTGGCTGTGAAATATTTTTAAACTAATATTTTGAAAAACTGTACAAAATGGAAAGCCGCAAGGATAGTACTAAGATATACATAACCAAAACATTTAAAAATAATGCCGATATTTATAAAGGCTATAAATCTAAATATTTGATTAATAAGGTTCGTCCTGTATTATATTTTACGTTTTACAATTTTTTTTAACAACACAAGTAAAGACGAATGAGACAAATGTGATGGATTTAGAGCTAAAGAAGTTGAATTAGACGAATATAAGAAAAATATTAAAAAAAGAACGTGCTCAATTACAATAGCAACAGGACAAAATTGCTGCTCAAGCAGGGAAGTGTCCTGTATTTACCATGGATGCACAAGCAGTAAAACTATGTCCTGACATAAACGCATCTGCCATTTATTAAAAACAGCGTCTTCAGGTGCACAACTTGACTGTTTATAATCTTGCAACACAACAATGCACAAACTACTGGTGGAACGAAAGCAATGGGGATCTATCAGCATCGACTTATCGTCCTCCCGACTTTACCGACAATTCGGTTTACATCTATTAGACCTGGTCGGGGGAAAAACGACCCAACTCTCACAATTAAAATTCCTTATCTATCTGATTATTGGTGATATAAAATATAAAGTTAATTTTGATGACGATTATAATAGCCTCCCGACTAGAATTAAAGAATGCGTTGGTCATATTGAGGGAAAACCTTTACAATCTGGTCCCCGTCCAATTCAACTAAATAAGTGGAAGTATTTGCAGGCGCTAAAGACTGTTATTCCCCAAGAAAATCACGCTTTTTATGATCATTAAAAACGTGTGTAGAAAGAGTAATTATTTTTGATTTTTTTATGTACTTTATCTAATACCTTGACTTCTATTAATATAATTACTGCATGTTTTTATAAAATAAAAACAAAATTGTGAGTGAGAATTGATATTGAAAACAACAATAAAATACGAAAAATTGTTTTTGTTTTTAATATAAATTCTCAGTCACAATTCTTTTTTCATTTTATAAAAACGGGCAGATAATAAATCTTGTTTTGCTTAAAAAGCTTATTATTTTAATAAAAATTCATGATATTTTAATAAAAGCCTCAATTAGTTTTTATTCACCATTGTTCCAGTTGGCGACATCGATGTCACGTCAACACAATACCAAAAAATTAGGACTTCTCTATCCGTTTTCAAAAACAACTGACTACTATTGACAGGCTCAAGTTATTTTCTTGACCTTAGAGAACAGAAATAGACTTCCAGTAGCGCAAAATTGTTTTCGAGAGCGAGTAGACAAGCAAAAATTTGTTGGTATTGTGTTGACGTGACGTCGATGTCGCCAACTGGAATAAGGGTGATTATATGTGATTTTTATTTTTTGTGCAAATAATGCTATCTGCTTGCTTCAATATATGAAACTATAAAATTTAAACTTGGAAAAAGTGCTATCTACCATAGAAGCGCAAATGTAAGGAAATAATAAAAAATTAATTTGTATAAAATTTAAGCCCCTATATTGTAAAACAAAGTTTCACTCTTCTGTAAAATTGTGAATTTGCAGATAGCACTTTTTGAATATAAACTCTCGATATCTTTCTTATATTTTTATTGTCCAAATGTACGGTCACACTTCGCAAACATTTGGCCAAAAAAACGTAACCACTATTTTTGCTTGGGGTTAGTGTGATTTAACTTGCTTTTTTATATCACAAAATGAAGTCAGTTATGCCGCAAAATGCTATTTTTATATTATTTTTAATAAATGCGAACCCATATTAAAAAAAATTGGAATTGAAGAAAATGCAAATTTAGCTTGTCTGTTGGTTACGTTTTTTTGGGCAAATGTTTGCCAAGTGTGACCGTACCTTCATGCTTATAATTTTTTATGTGTTAAATACGCCTTTTCTAAATTAAGGTAACGATTCCAAGATCTTCTTGATAAACAAATAAAGTTTTTAGTTCAAATTGCTCTACCATGGGACGGGACCAGCAGTGAAACCAAAAAAGACAAAAAGTCTTGGAAATAATTATTAATACTTTTTAGTTGAACTACATACATACGAGTATATTGATAAATCACACGAACATATTTGGTGAGCTCTTGTAAACTCGCATGAATGCACTTGAGTAAATTTATTTTGCTTCCAACCTCTAGTTAATATTTTAATTATTTTTTTATTTACAAAAATAACAAAAGTAGACATTCAACCGGCTTATCCGTCTTAAATTAACTACTACGATTCACATAAGACAGATTCAACTAATTTTTTTAGCTAACTTTTTTTAGTCGACTTGGCCCGATAATTGTAATTTGGAGATCTTAAGTTTTTACTATTTTAAGCTGCATTAATACTTTATAGTTGAACTATATTGATAAATCATATGAACATATTTGGTGATCTTTAGGATTAAGATTTTTTAAATACTTTTCTTATGATTAGAATTGAGTACTTGCTGGGGGAACGTGTTCGGTGCCACAACACATCTCATCAGCAAGTAGTAAAAAAATACGAAAACAAGTAAAATACGCAAGCACACAATAAACTACCAATCTGGAACAATTTGTATTGAGTAAAAAATAAGATAGTACGGAGATCATTGAGGATTTCGAACTAATTGGCCCCTTTTGCTTCTCTGTTTGCCAACCGATTTTCTTCATTCTTTTACCAAATGGCACATATTCTTGAGCTTTAGTGACCCGACAATATATTGTTCAAATCGGTTCAGTATTAAAAGAATAAAAGGCTCTTAAAGTTGACACCACTACAAATGCTAAAAATACACACGTACATACATTCACTTATGTAAGTATTGGTTAAAGTCAAAACATAAGCAAAGCATGCATTGCAATGAGACTGTTTAAGAGTACGTATATAAGTAATACAATTTTTTTCTCTTGAAATGAGTGAAGTTGAAAAAGAAAAAGAGATCAGAATTGAAAGAGAAAATTAAAAAAATAAATATGCGTATTTTTATGCGTATTTTTATGCAATTTTATTTTGTTTCTTGTTTTTTACATGGGGAAGGGAATGGGAAATTATGTAGCTTTTTTCTTTAAATGAATGCAATTTCGACCACTAGGCAAACTCTAGTTTTAATAAATGCGCGTAGTTGTTGTATTCTTTTCCGTTTCGTCTTTGAATAAAAAATAATTTAAAAATTATTAATCCTGAACGTATTGTCTTTGATTTTTTAAAGTTTTATTTACGAATCTTATAAGCTAAGTGAGGTACAATGTTATGAGATTTTACTTAAACGTACTGCAGCAATTAAATATAATAATTGAATAACGAAACTATTATTAATTTGTCAAAAAACACCTTACAAACTTTAGAAGTGTTATAGTGAAATTCGTTAAAACAATCACCAGCAAGATTATTTTTAACAAAAGATTCTCAGTGAGTGTGTTTTAAATATATTATTTTTTCAATATTAGACAATCATTGGCAAACGGGTTGAACTTCTTGTATTTAAATCTACGGACTTATATGGTAGACAGACGGCAGAGTTAATTTGCATTAAAAACTTATTAATGTGAATTTAAATTTTACCCTGACAGACGATGGTTTTTAAATTTAGTAATTAAAAAAATATTGTTTTGGAATTTACATCGCGATCAAATGGATAGAAGGTAGAAAGTACGATTAGCAGCTATGCTGTTGGTGCAAAATCACTATTCATTCGTTTTAAAGAAAGCTAAAATTATTTTTGCTGACTTTGTATCCATTTTAATTTCAAAATAAATGTAAAATTTTTTTGAATTTTAAAATTTTTCCAACAACTGACTGATTGTCGACGGTATTGCCAAATAGAAATAAGCTAAATTCAGTATAAATTCAATTTGCTTTCGTACATTTACGTTAAATAAATATGTACTCATTTGGAAGGAGCTAATGCACAAGTTAATTTGAATTAAGGCTACTAATGCAAATTAACGCTGTCGTCTGTCTACCCTATTACTGCTCGTCCGTTAGGAATCTAGGTGAATCAGTTATTTTAAAATTGTTGTTGTGAATAATTTGAAGCTTTATTTGTTTGGGTTTTGGCAGTTTTGTTAAAACAGGCTGGGTGGCCGTAGTTCAGAATCGGTGAAATTATGTATGGGGTAGAGAGCACGTTCGCACTTGAGTTTTTTTTTGTCTAAAGTGATACCTGGATATTTAATATCATCTTTGATAGGGATCACGTTTCCTCGACAGTATAAAGTTTTTATATGAATGCATTTTGGTGATTTATTACATGGGAATGTAATGGCCTGCGTTTTATTATCATTTACTTTTATTTTCCACTTATTGAAATATTGTTGGGTTGTGGTAAGGCTCTCTTGCTTTCTCTTGATTATTGCATTTGAAACCTTTCCACTTTATATAAAAGCATAAAATCCTGCTGACTGATTTTTGTGCACCGGTACGTCGGAAGTATATAAGGAGTAAAGTGTTGGTGATAGAACTGACCTTTGCGACAATCTCGATGAAATTGTCCTTTCACCAGAAAATTCACCGTAAATACGTACAAAAATGTACGGTGGTTCATAAAAATTTGTATATATTTTTTGTAAATATACTGGAAAACTGAACGAATTGAGTTTGAATAACATTCCATTGTACCAGATGGTGCCAAACGCATTTCTATATCGAGTAAAATGACGCCAGTACTCTTGCGATTTCTTTTGTTATTTTCGATCAAATTCACAACTCGCTTTATTTTGTGTACTGCAGAGTGTTACTTACGTAATCCAAACTGCTTGATGTTGAATTATGAAGTACATAAAGCATAATATTTCATATTATTAATTTCATTTATTAAACTTGAGATCTTTATGTACATTTTTTTCAAAAACTACTTTATTTAATTCCGATATTTCGCTGCCACATTGGGTAGCTTCTTCAGAGAAATATTACAATTTGACAAATTAATATTAATGGATAAATTATTCTAAAAAGGAAGGTAAATCAAAAATTGAAATTAGTTTTTGTCATATATGGAATAAAAAGAACATATAAAAATTATGTAACTTCCGTTTTTTATTAACTAAATGTCTATAATTTTGTGCAGCATTTGATGCATTCGTTTTGTAAATAATTCGTTGTGTTTTCACATGTACATATGTAAGTGTGTCTGTAATTTTTTTCTCTATTTAAAATTAATGTATTTTCAAAATCAGAATAATGATTGAATCTTGTGCGATGTAATGATAATTCTGGTTTTGCTAAGGATATAATGCTTCTGTATTTTTGATCAGATTTTTGTCCAATAGTTCTTGTTTTTGTCTATTATTTGTTGTACCTACTTATACTTATTACAATTTGCATTGTCATTACCACCACATGGCACCTTATAAACTAAAAATTGTTTGTTTGCAAATAGCACTATTTGAATATGAGGCCTCGGCATATTTTATACACATAGAACGCGATTTTTTGGATTTGATTTCATAGTTCTTAACATTTTCTATGGTCTTTTGTGGCTGGGTTAGGAAAAATATAATATCTAGTAATATAAAATCTAATCTTATAATGTACATTTGTATTTGCCCAATCTGCCCGTACTTTTAATAATTTAACCATATCTAGTTATAATATAGCATAGTATCTTAATTTATTTATTTGCAGGAGTTTTTCAATTGGGATCTAATGGCAATGCAATAATCTCTGACAAGTTGCCTTTGCCATCAAATAAACCACTATTTCCATCATCTCCAGCATTTCCGTACTTCTTTGTCTCCGGCACATCTTTTCCTTTGCAAAAACACATTATGCGTCCCTATACGGAAACAGATTTAGATGCAACGAAAACAATTTTCAACTTTAAAATGTCACTTGCTCGTACAATAACGGAAAACACTTTTGGAATATTAGCTGCACGTTTTAGAGTTCTTTTAACTACAATTGAATTTTTGCCAGAAAATTGCAAAATGATAATATTGGCATGCATCGCACTTCATAACTATATTATGACAAATGACGAAAATCAGTTGTATTGCCCACCCAATTTCGTAGATCGAGAAGATGTATCTGGTGTTATAGAAGAAGGTGAATGGCGTAACGAGTTAAAAAATAATGGTAATAAACCACTGCGTTCCATGATTTCAAGCCATAAAAGATATACATATGAAGCTGTCAATTTAAGAAATGTATTGGCTGATTTCTTTGCAAGTGAAGCAATATCTTACGACATTGAAATCGATTAACATAATTATGTAAATGGCCTCTAAACAGAGTGTACATATTAGCACTGGCTAAATAAAGAAATATAAAATATCCGTTTAAATATATCGCTTATTTATTATTTAA
Source organism: Gymnocheta viridis (assembly GCA_956483585.1). Lineage (NCBI taxonomy): Eukaryota > Metazoa > Arthropoda > Insecta > Diptera > Tachinidae > Gymnocheta > Gymnocheta viridis. Next base: position 43,711,294 of record OY101443.1, on the reverse strand, counting down.
GAAAAATGTCGATTCTAGTAGTTCGACTAGTGGTCAAAATATTTGGAACTAAATGTATGTATAATTTACTGTACGTGTGTATGTCACTGAACTTCTTCTAGACGGTTGGACCGATTTGAACGAATTTTTTTGTATGCGTTTGGGTGGTGCCCTGGATGGTTTAGATTCACAAATCAGCCCGGCAGATTCCGCTATCTAGGCTATATATATTTATATATATGTATATATAAATTTCAATATTCAATACCAATATATTCTACTTTTCCAAACCATCAAAAATGAAAAGTTTACTTTTCATATTTCAGTTTCAATACTTTTGTAGAACTTGCCTGATGGTGTCCTGTGGAACGAAGGGCCACAACGAATCTAGTATTTTTATAAAAAAAAATAATTAATACTTTTAATTTTCGGTGATGGTGTCGTCTCTTGCGATAACGAGCTGATTCGATCGAATTTTCTTAGTTTTAGGTTATGGCATTCGCTATCGAACAATATAAACACATTATTCGATATCGAATGTCATAATCTCAAACTAAGAAAACTCGGTCGAATCAGCTCGATATCGAAAGCGACGATTAGACCCCTGGTAGTCACCCTTATCGTGATTGGCGTAGTCGCATTACGCCAACTGTCATAGTTGCTGTCGAATTTAAAATCTTATGCTACCATGTAAAATTTTCGCCCGTAAAATTTTTGTAAAATAATCATATAAACAATTAATTAAAATTAAATTAATTAAATCGAATTATGTGATGACGAAAATTCTTAACGACAATTTTAGAAACTTTTGACACACAAATACACCTAACATTTTATCGTTATCGTGTCCTATATATTGCCGTTTTTGCCTAACATGTAGCTTCCAACAGGACAACGATCCTAAGCATACCTCCAAAAATGCCAAAGAATGTCTTCTGTATCGTACACCAAAACACTTGGAACACCCCCACAATCACCGGACCTTAATTCCATTGAACATCTGTGGGAGCATTTAGATAGACAGATCAGGAAACGAAATATTACCAATAAGAACTCTCTAAAGAATATCTTGCTGGAAGAGTAGTGCGAGATCTCCAATATTGGTAGAGTGAATGCCAAGGAGGCTTGAAACATGGGATGTCAAACAAAGTATTAGACACTATTTTTTTTAACTTTGGATAACTTGACACTTTCTTTTGACGTAAGAAATGGAGTATATTTGTTTTTGCTGTTACTCTATTTGTTGTTTTTGTCATTTAGTCATACAAAGCCATAACTGAAAAAAATCATTCTTGAGAAAACGAATTTGAAAAACCAAAAAAGATATTTTCATCTCAAGAGGTGAGTAAAGAAGATATTTTAATGTTCAAATTATAACTTCTTTTAAATTTTGCATACTTCGACATTTTGGCAAACAGGACCAACGCTATTGTAACAATAAGTGGAAACATAATTAATGTTAGAAATTAATCGAACTTATATTTGTATATATTAAAAGGAATTGTTTATCTCCCAAAATAAAATCTGGCGATAACACATAAATTTCAGTTATATTGTCAATATCAATGTAACTGTTACCGTAATATTTTTTTTTTTCTTTCAGGGAATACGATTTCGAATCATTTTGGTATTACTTTGTAAGGTTACGGTCTGCACGGCAGAGAAGTACGAGATATGACTAGCATTGCTTATCTTAAAATAAAACATCGACTATTTAAACATTTTTTATGATTTATTGATTTTATACATTTAAAGGGTTAATTCTTTTTTAAATACAGCTTCTTATATTTGATTTATAGCTACATGTGTATTTTTAATTTAATTATTTTTATGCATATTACATTTGATATATGTTGTTTTACCTATTTTATTAGTAATTTAATACATACTACATAATTTTATTTAGTCTGTTTATTGTTTTTATAATTATTTTTGTTTGTATTTTTACAATTAACACTGTTAATTGAAATCTAAATATGTCGTACTATGCATATGCATATGAATGTTTGTTGGGTAATAAGTATTTATTTGCATTTTTTCTAAGACTGTATACAATTTAGGACAAAACAATAGCAACACCAAAGCCTTTAAACATGTCTTAAATTGAAGTTTAACAGAAGTTCTATACGAGGGCGGATTGATATTGAAGCTACATAGCGCTAGATGGCAGCACAAGCACAAAAACTTTTTTTAGAAATTGCGATCTGTTAAACGTCAGCTATTAAAATTTCACCCAAATTCATCGATTAATTTATTTGTCGTAGTCGTTTGAAGTAAGCAACTTTTGTGTTTCTTGAAAAATGGAAAAAAATGAATTTCGCGCAGTGATTAAACACTCGATAAACATAACGGTGAGTCTGCTCCGTCAGATTACATGGTAAAATATTGGATTGCTGAATTTAAACGCGGCCGAACAAGCACTGCAACAATACCATCAACAGGAAGTCCGAAAGAGGCGGTTACTGAAGAAAATATCAAAAAAATCCTCGATATCGTTATGAATGATCACCGAGTCAAGTTACGTGAGATTGTTGAAATGGTAAGCATATCATATGAACGTGTGTTCAACATTTTGCATGAACATTTGCATATGAAAAAGCTATCGGCAAGATGGGTGCCGCGTTTGCTCAGTGTCGAACAAAAACGAGTTCGACAGACCACTTCACAGCGGTGCTTGGACGTGATAAAGCGTAATCCTTTTAATTTTTTCGTCGATTAATAACTGTTAATGAAACGTGGGTCCACCACTACACACCTGAAGGAATGGGTGGTAGCTGGTGGAAGTGCTCCGAAGAAGGCGAAAGCAGTGAAATCGGCTGGCAAGGTTATGGCCACTGTATTTTGGGATGCACACAGAATATTGCTCATCGATTATCTTAAAAAAGCACCCACAATCACAGGAAAATTTTATCGTGCATTCTTGGATCAATTGATTGATGCAATCAAGAAAAAACGACCATATTTAAAGAAGAACAAAGTGCTCTTTCTTCAAGACAACGCACCGGTTCACACAGCATTAGATACGATACTAAACTTACGTGAAATACACTTCATTAACCTTATAGTCCAGATTTAGCTCCTAGTGACTTTTTCCTGTTTCCAAACTTGAAAAAATGTCTCGCAGGAAAAAGATTCATCTCAAACGAAGAAGTGATTACCGAAACTAACGCGTATTTTGAGGGGTTCCCAAAATCGTATTATTCAGATGGTATAAAAAAAGTTGGGATATCGTCTTACTAAGTGCATTGAGCAGACTATGTTGAGAAATAAATGGTTTAAAAAAATGTTTTTTCCTACTTAGGTAGCTTCAATATCAATCCGCCCTCGTAAGTAATGAACGATTAAAACATATTTTTTATCTGAATGTGATAACGAAATTGGGGCTAATGTTGCAAAGCAAATGAAAAGTGTTGGGTACCAGGTAATTGCAAAATTTATGGAAATGATATAGCGGATGAACTGACACGGCTAGGCTCGTAGCTGGATGAAGGGGTGAACCCAACGATCGGCTATTATTTCAGAGAGCACAGTGAATGGGCGATAAACAAAACGAACCGTTCTTAGGAAAGTAGTGAAAGTTCCAAGGTCTTGAAGTCCCAAGACCTAACACGGCAAGATCCAATCCGCTGCTAGGAATGGATAGAAGAGGCTTAAGAGCACTGATATTTTTATTAGTCGCAGAGCGAGAGACAGCACGTTGAAGAAGTTTCTCAGCGGTGTCGCAGAGTGCGAACTTCGTGAGAATAGGTTGGCTGAATGGCAAGTTAATGATTCTCTTTATATGTTTGTGTGTTTTGGAAAACGGAATAATCTCTCTTTTTTTTGGTTTCTTCTTGACCTTTTTTTTCTTTTCTTCTATTCTCTTCCACATCACAATGGACCATTGTAGTGAAAGTAGTACATGCACTAACCTTCCGAATCCGGGTAGGTTTTCATTTTTCCTGTGATTTTTCGAAACAAATCTCTGATAATAGCTTTGCATAAAATTATTTTTTCAGGATCACTTAAACTTTTATATTACATATTTATTTAATACTTAAAATACGTTTTCTGATTTTAAACTGCACAAGCAAGATATACAATGAAAATGTTTTACTATCAAAATCTGATATTTTCAAAGATATAACAGTGTGAGTCCGACTACCGAACGGGGGTTCCGTACGCGTTTGGCCAGGAACAACCTTAAGTTTTTATCTGATTTATAATTTTTTGTTATTAATTTGCGTTCGCTAGTATGTACAGTTAATGTACAGATAATTATTTGGTCAAGAAATTTTTGACATTTAGTTTTATATAATTTTTAATTGTTGCATGCGTTGAATTTTAAGAAATAATTTAATTTATGTATGTACATAAATGTGACAAAAATAAATACATTTGTTTGAATACAACAAAATTTTCCGTGTAGAAATAGATAAATGAACATTTTAAAATCTGAAATTTAGGCGGAGTTCTGTACCAGGCTGTGAGGTGAAACTTCAACATTTTTTACACGCAAAGGTCACATAAGCTTTTTGTGATCATGCAAAGCTTATTTATAGCCAAATGCTTATTCGTCACTCCTAAAATATGCAAAGTTTTAACTTTCTAGTGCAATTAAGCTGAAAGCAAAAGTCTGTCAAAATTCAACTTTGCAAATTAAAAGCGTTTTAATTTTAAAATAGAAATTGTTTTTCGTGCTCTGAAGAAGCAACGTTTGGAATTAAAATCACTACCAATCGGAATGGTATTCTGTGGCATGCCTCAATATGTATACTAAATTCAGTGTATATAAATTTATCAACGTCCGATCGAAATTAGCTTTAATTCCGTAAAATCTTCTTTGTTTAAATAAAACTGATTAAAAATTATTAGTCTGCGTTTTTTGGGGTACATAATTTTGTGCATATTTTAAAGTTTTTTTTTGGAATATTTACATGCATATTTAAATAAGTTTTGTACATATTTGAACTTGCCCTGTTTATAACAGAAGTATTTTGTATGAAATATTAAGGCGGAACTGTTGAAACTTTGAGAAGTTGTTTGTTATAACCAATAATTGGTACTGTGAGCTGCACTTCACTTTTATTAAACAATTTTAATACGCTGAATTCGAATATCACTTTCAAGTTAATTAGACGAATTTAACAGCTCAATAGACCTCATGCTATATGAGACTTTCCCACACGTACGAATTTTTCAATATTTTTTTAAACCAATTTAAACTTCCACGTCCATGTCTAATACACGATATTTTTTCATTTCTCAACGTCTACAGCTCTAAAGCTCCTTAAAATGATTTCGATGAAAAGCCCGCATATGGGCTGTGCAGTAGTAGTGCTTTCCGTCAACAGCTCATGGGCCTGTAGAATATTAATTTGTTCAGTTGATACAAATTACGTTGAAAAAGTAAAACGTAAATAAATATGTATCAATAGTAAAATCGTTAAATTCGGGTAATATTGGGTATCGTGAAAACTTAAAGTAATATGTGACATTTACTTGGTAACTCGTATTCAATATCAATTCAAATTACTTTTTGGTGTAGAACAGTGTAATTCAATGGAAAAAAATATTTATAATTCCTTTTTGAAAATCAAAATTGGTTTGATTTTGTAAAAAAAATTTGTTTTGTAGATGCAATTCGATGAAGTCTGTTGGTGGTTCTATTAGCTTTTTCCTAAATGTGTGAATTTAGAAAATGCCATCGTGTATTAACAATAAACTTTATTATTTATATATGTACATATTTATTTATTATTTTAATGGTAATACCAGTTAAATATCAACAATTTTTTACTTAAAAATTAAACCGTAGTAAATTTATATAGAGAAAAAATATTTCAAGTTCTAACTACTTTTTGAATTAGTTTCATAATATTGTGTAGATAAGTTTTCCCTTTTTATTATTTGTTTAAACTTGGGCGAATTATATTATAAAATTTTAATGTATGAAAAAATAATAGATAATAAAAAAACACTTAGCGCATTAATTTAATACATTTTGATTTAATTTTTACGTGTTATTGACTCTGGAAATCTACTTGGATTTTAATTGAACTTTGTTTCTACATCCTTTGCAGAGTTGAGCTAAATTAAAAACAAATTATTTAAGTGGAAAGTTTCAAATAGTTTTAAATTTTAACTAAAGCCAAGGGTCTAATAGTAGTTGCTTTAGATAACGTGCTGATTCGATTGCGTATATTTGGTTTGTGATTATGTCATTCGCTATCGAATAATAATAATTATATTTATTTTGTAATCACGTTATCGAAAGCGGCAATTATACCTCATGCCGGTTAGTTTTGCAACCACAAAAAAGTATTTCTTAATCACTGCTATTCTGCGTTTCGATTCGAAATTTTCTTCGTTTCGCAAATTTTGTATTCTGCGTTCCGTTCCCCGTATCATTTCGATTGTATGTATTCTGCATTACGATCGTAGCTACGTTTTTGAAAGTGGTTTGTTTACTAACGGAATGCCTTCCGATTTTTGTTTTATAGTTGAAAAAAATGTATAATTAAATAAAGTGTAAGTATAAAATACTATAAAATAAAATTATTTTGTAATAAATTATATATTTTTTGACAAATTTTAAAATTAAAATTCACGCGAAATAATTGCAAAATAATATGGCCGAAGTTGTACTCTGTTCATCTTGTGAAAACGTACGAAATGTTTCTGGCAACATATTTTTCTAATGCGAAATAATGTAAGCACCACTTATTTCGTGTGGAATTACAAACAACAGATGATCAGATATTTCTGGGCGTTGTGGTTTTAATTTTAAGTTTGCTGCCCAGAATAATCAATGAGCTCCTCCGCAGCAGCTGCGAGATGTATTAATTGATACATTGCAGTACAAACTCCTAAAATTACTTTGTTGTCCATTTGTTTTAATTTTTTTTAATAAACACATTTCTTTTGTTTTTATAAGAAAAACAATGTTGTTCATTTCAAGGCAATAAAACCGATAAATTTGTTATAAATCGTGGTATTGTCACCACTGATCAGTTGTCAAAATTTTCAAACGAAATAATCAATGTTGCTCTACATTTTTCGCAAATTCAAACGGATAATAATAATTCTATATTGAATATAAAACCGATAACATTAAAATTCATCACACAAAAATTTTTTGCTGTCTTTTCAAGACCAACTACTACCTACTACTTTGTATTCTGTAACAACCCTGTAACAACCCTGATTAACTAGTTAAAAAAAATATAATAGAAACACAAAAGGAATGGACAAAATCTGTAACTGTACGCTGAGAAAGCCTTATTATTTTTACAGCGGGAAAAAAGCTGAAGTGTGATAAGATGCTTAAAACTAGTTAACAATCGACAAAAATGTTTAAAAAGGTAAAAAATAGGCAAAGTTCAGAAAAATTTCTTAAATTGGAGAAAATGTTTAAAATTGGATAAAAGCTACGAGAACCGAAAGACTGCCAAATTAAAATATACATACATACATACAATTTTTTTAAAGTTTGTAAGTAGGCAAATCTTAAAAAACAAAGTACTGTTCAAAAGTATAGTGCACCTAAGAATTTTGTTCCGTTCTATTTAAAAAAAAAGTTAAAACAGAACTAAATTGTTTTGCTATTTAATTAATTTGTGAGAAGAAATCGTCCTAAAAACATGTCTTCAATTATGAATTCATAATTATAGCGCACTTTTAAATTAAATACTAAAATTTTATCAATTACAAAAGTAATAGAGAATTTTAATTCAGTATGAAGAAATGCATCCATCTGTGGCTTTTAAGACACATTTCATCCATTTTGGAATTGGTTATAGCAATCAGCTATAGCTCTTTTAGACCAAATGTCTTCTATGGCACTCTTTAATTAATTTTTTGTTATAGTTTTTTATTTTTTAAGGTTGCGATCTATAGTAGACCAAATATTCTCAATCGGACTAGGTAAAGTTGGCTAACAATGTAACAGAGGTACATATATTATTATTTTTTAACAAATCCGTTGAAAATTTCGCTTTATGACATGTTGTTGGTACATGTTGAAAAAAACTGCAGATTCACGCCCGAAATTTTGGTAAAAAAGTGGGAAGTTTTTCATCAATTAATTCAATGTAGATTTTAGCATTTAGTATCATAAAAGAGTAAAACACCGTTACCATGAGCTGTAAGACATCCCCAAACGCTAATAGCACCGCCACCACCTTTTTGATAAGGCGCGAAACAAGATGGTTGATTATTTTCAAGCTTTGTACGTCGTAAAAATTATCGATTTTTGCGATTAATCAACTCAGAATGGGACTAAAAATTACGTTATTCTGATTCATTTCAGACCAATTCGCATATCTCTTTTTTATCTGAAGTTTGTTTCGATGTGGACGCCATTTGAGGTCGTAGCTATGAACTACGCCGGTTTATACCGGCACTTACTGTCTTTCCGATCGCAGGTGACCATTTTGAAGTATGTACTCGTATGTTGGCAACTACAAGAGCTGTTCGATTTCGTTTACACTTTTATACCAAATGAAGGTCTTGTGCATTTCAATCGTCCTTGGTCAATCTTACTTGTATGTGATGGAATTTCAGAAAGTAGAGTTCTAATCGAAATTTTTTGTTCTAAAGTGACTTTTTTACGCCCCATTATTAAATAAAAAATATAAATATTTTTTGCACAATGTAAAGAAGTTAGTAAGTAAATAATGAATATTTCTAGAAATGTTTCAATTCTGTAACAAAAGTCACCGTTAGACGAGATAGCAACGTGTTTAAAGAGAGTGCGCTATAATTGTCAGAAAAACAAAAAAAAAATAATGTGTATGTGCTCTTCTCATTATTAATATGTATATTTGTTTTCATCTTCGAAGCCTGAAAAGAATACAATTTTTATGAAAACATGTGTAAAGTGTGTTTCATAATTATAAGAACAATTATTTTTTACAAATTCTCTTTAAATCTGCAACGGATTCCTATTTTTTAGTAGTAATATATTTTAACATTTACTCTTTTTATATGTAAAAAATTTTAATCTGCAAGTTATTGTTGTTGTTTTTCTAGAAGTTTTCCGTTATTTTTGTTTAATATTTATAAGAACAATTGAAGAAAACATTAATATGCAATTTAGTAGAGCAGTAACCTTTGTTGCATTGCAAGTAAAATTAAAGTTGATTATTTCTTTTTCTCTATGCCACTTGGTTGTAGTTTGATTGGCATTGAAAAAGGTAAAATTTCGGCTTTTAAAGAGCAGGACTTAAAATTTAGGGAAATTGCAAGAAAATTGCGAAGAAGCGTTAATGTTGTGCGAAATTTTTTGAGCAAACCTGAAAGTTGTGGAAAGACTAAGAGGTCAGGACGGAAGAAAATTCTTTCTCAGCGAGAAATATCGCACATAAACTGCAGTTCAACATTGAGCAAAAAAAAGTAAAGGCGGAGTAGGGAGTTTCTGTATCAAAAACAACCATTTGGAAGACGATTTCTAAAAACAAAAATTTCAGATTTTCCAGAATGACCCAAGTTCCTCGTTTACTAACACGACATGTTACAGCAAGACTACAATTCACAAGAAAACACATGTGAATCAACTGAAACCACATGTGTCATAATTAAGTATTTTATTATTTCGAAATTAACCTAACCATAAACTTTATTTAAGGTGATTTTTTCGGATGATATAAAAAACTGGAATTTCAATGGTCCAGATGGAAACAGAGGCTGTTGGAGAGATTTAAGAAAGAAACCCTTACGTTTTTCAAAGAGAAACTTTGGTGGTCGATCGGTGATGGTTTGGGCAGCTTTTTGTCGAGATGGATGTCTTGAGATGCAATCAAAAATGAACAGCAGAAACTATACCAGCATTTTAGAAATGAGTTTATTGCCTTTTATAACCCAAAGCCCCACAAAAAGCTACATTTTCCGACAGGACAACGCCGCTATCCACACAAGTAATATATTTACCAAAAACTGGTTTAGTTAAAAAAATAATAAAATTTTAGATTGGCCAGCGTATTCACCTGATTTAAACCCCATGGAAATCTTTGGGGAATATTATCCAAAGAGTTTATTCGGGAAATAGACAATTGAAAGCTATAGTATGTTAAAAAATGCAACTTCTCACGAATGGTCAAATTATGACCAAAATTTAACAAAATCGTTAGTGGAAAGTATGAATTCTAGAATATTTTATTTAACTAAAAATAAAGGTGGCTTAAAAAGTAAATAATTAAATAAATTTTGTTATTTTCCTAAGAGTAATTGAAATGTTTTTATATTTCTGAAACACCGACAACATCTTGTTATTAAGAATATTAACAGTTACAACAACAATATTGACAAATAACATATATCTGAAGAGTAGATCCAAAGATGAGTTACACTACAAAATAAATTTATGGAAAAGTTCTATAACTAATGAAAGTTCTTATCTTATTATGAACATAAAACTTGAACATCTTTCCAAATTCAAGGAAAAATTAATAACCTTAGACCAAAGTTAAAAATATATTTCTATCATTTAGAAATAAAATTAATAGATTTCATTTAAGAAATGTTTAGAAACGTTGCAAAGGATAATTTCAATAAAACGTATATTAAACATTAAAAAATACAGCATCAGTTTACAGTTATTATGGTCTTCTAATATTACTGAAGTAACAGAATACTAAATTCAAAGTCGATCATAAATGACCCCAGAAAAAACTAATAGATTCCAAAAGACTGAATGGAGTTTTTTCGAATAATATCATATTTTGTATAACTAATTATCAAATACATATATGATAAACGACAACGGTTAATAACACTCTTAAACTATTTTTTGTTTGTCTTTTCTAGCTGACGTACATAAGTCTGCGATTTATATTGGTGTTATATGGATATCAATTTTGTTGTTGTTTTACATTTTTTTATAATTCATATTAGTTTTTTACTTAAAAATTATTATTAATTAAAATTTTGTAACAATTTCTTCATCTGCAAATATATTTATTTCTCAAAGATATTTTTGTCTGTATCAAATATGTCCCTTAATACTGTATCAAAATTAATTTTTGATAGGCTATTCTAAAGATAATTCTTCGTCTAACGATGAAAAATAAATAATTAGTTACATATTACGATTCGCAACTGACCACTGACGGTGCAAATATTTGCATTGGTCAATCTAGTATATATTAATGTTTATTCAATTATTCTTAAATGTTCTTACAAAACTTCTATTATAAAAAACAGTGAAAATAATAAACGAATATAAAAATACGTTACTTCAACATCTCACACTATAATACAAGTGCTATTGCGCAAATAACAAAAATGCAACCGAGATTTTATTATTCTTTGAAAAAATTAAAAAAGACACAATAACAACTTATTATATTAGGGTGTATTTTTGTTAATTTACTTAATACTTGTATTATAGACGATATAATGCATGAAATATATGTATACGAAATTATCTACCTTCCAATTGGGTGTCCCCACGATACCTCTCATACTTTTTTGTTTTCAATTTTATCTCAAATCCACATGTAGATATAAAAGTTCAATTAAATTCGAAGTAGATGTAAGTGGTTCAGTGTATGAAGTTATCATTTATTTTAAAGCATTTTTTATGGTGGCTATTTAACAAATTTTTTCGATATTTTTTTTATTATTTGTTTTTGTAAGTATATATAATAAGCAAAACATAAAATCAAACAATTAAAGTAAATAATATTATATATGTATGTATGTACATATTTATTAAATTAAAATAAATCATATTAAATATTATTTATAGTTTGTATGTTTTCTTTTTGTTATATGTATGTATATGTATTTATGTATGTAAATTTAAGTCAAAAGCAATAAAACATTTTGTTTATTTGTTTGTGTAAAGCTATCGATTTAAATAATTCAGCAATTATTTAAAACGAATCACTGTAAATATCACAATTTTTGTTTTAGTTAACATTATACGTGCACTTATTATGATAAATAATATATTAATCAATTAGTTTTTTAATTCGTTAATAGAAAACAGATTTGACAATAAAACGGTATCATTTTAATGATGCTATAATAACTAACATACTAACTGAATAACTGCTTATATGACTACAGACAGACATGATTATGCAAATATGTAGTTTTCTTTGTTTTATCAATAATAAATCATTGAATAACTTAATATCGTATCCAATACATAACTATTTATAAATAATTTATATACACATGTACATATGTATGTACGTATATACTATGTATGTACATAGTTCATTTCTAACCAATTTGTTCAATTTATTTTATATAAATTTTATACATAGAATTCAATTTCATTGTTCTAATATTTAGATGCATACTTATCAAAGTAGTTAAATCTAATATTTATTTGTAAAATCAAAAGAAAAAAGTACGTTATTTACGTAAAAATTTTTAAATACTTAAAAATATGTGTTGAAAAAAGTTATAATAACTGCAGTCGTGTTTAGTTGAGGCTGAAAGTATAAAGTAAATAAAAATTAATAAGTTATTTAATTTGCAATTTTTTATTTTTACTTGAAAACACTGAAGGATGGTCGCCCGTACTAAAGCGGCCTATACACTTGCAATACAATTGTGCAATTATTCATGTTGTACAATAACATCGTCAATGTGTATGTTATAATAGAAGTCAACCATGTATTGTCAAGAATTAAGACTTCATTTCTCTTGCACAAATGAGAAAAGTGCGATATACTTTGCAATGTTATGTTTACTTTCTTTTTGTAAAAAGAGTTAAGCAATATTTTTTCTGAAGTATTAGCTATATTCACAATCATGTGTATTTGAGATTGCATATTTTTGCAATTGTAAACATTTTCCAGCAAACGTGAATGCCCTTGTTGAGCGGTGGGAGAACATTTCGGTATTTTTGTTTACAATTAAGTGTTGCAGACTTAAGCTTGGTACTCTGTTTAAAATTTCACGCCAAATGTTGACATAACTTATATGAAAAAGTTTACATGAAATATTAATGAAAAAATGTTGCAAAAGTTGTACTCTGTTCAACTCGTGAAAAATTTATCAAATGAATATGGCAACATTTTCTTGCCATCTCCGAAATAAGACTGGCATTTATTTCGCGCGAAATATTGACAGCTGATAAAATTTTTTCTGTAGCTTTTTTACTTAATTTTCTGTGCAAAAATTTCTTTAATATAATTTTTTTCTTTTACACAGAAGAAACTATCTCAGTGTTTATAATTTTAATAATGGCACAAACAAGCAAAATTAAACTTTGTTTTTGTCTACAAAAGTCGATTAATGTTGCATACTTCTTCTAACCAATAAAAATAAAAATCACTTGTTAAGCAGGGTACTCTGTTCATCATTTCGTGCGAACTGCTGTCAAAAGTCCATATAAAAAAAATTCATGCGAAATAATTGCAAAATAATATGACCGAAGTTGTACTCTGTTCATCTTGTGAAAACGTACGAAATGTTTCTGGCAACATATTTTTCTACTGCGAAATAATGTAAGCACCACTTACTTCGTGCGGAATTGCAAACAACAGATGATCAGATATTTCTGGGCGTTGTGGTTTTAATTTTAAGTTTGCTGCCCAGAAATAATTAAAATAATGGAAAATAATGTAAATATAATATAAAATGAAGGTGAGTGCTTTTTGCAGAACGTGTGTATTCAATGAGCTCCTCCGCAGCAGCTGCGAGATGTATTAATTGATACATTGCAGTACAAACTCCTAAAATTAATTTGTTGTCCATTTGTTTTAATTGTTTTTAATAAACACATTTCTTTTGTTTTTATAAGAAAAACAATGTTGTTCATTTCAAGGCAATAAAACCGATAAATTTGTTATAAATCGTGGTATTGTTTCCACTGATCAGTTGTCAAAATTTTCAAACGAAATAATCAATATTGCTGAAAATTGTTCACAACTTCGAACAGAGTACCAAGCTTTAGAATGGAAATATGTACTACTACCTTTAGGTGTTGCAATAATTTATGTGGTATATTGTATAAAAATGTATATGCCGCTTAAGACCAATTCGTAACCTTAAGTAGTTTTTAGTTTTTTTTTTTAGAAGCATTTTATTTTTCGTATGAATTTGGTTTCTGTGATACAAATGACTAATTAATTAATAATAGCCCTTATTATGGTTGTCGTAGTCGAAATTAAAAGACCTAAATATTAAACAATGTATAGTTTTAAAAATTAAAAATACGTTTTTGTTAGGATAAAAAAATTATAAAATGGATTTGCATTAGTTGCGATATAAGTAACTATTGCATGATTTTTTATCATCTTATTGCTAGAAAACAAACTACTTCTCTGGCAGGTTTAGGCGCGAGTTACAAAGCGCGAAACATTTTTCATAGCTTAAATTTTAGCTCAGTATACCGTCATCCGAGCTTAACGTGCGCATTTTCGTAATATTGTAAAGATCTAACTACTGATCTATGGACATAACAAATTTAAAAGTTTTCCGGTTCATAGTCGATTTTTATAAATTAAATATAACATCTGCACAAATAACTTATTTAATTTATTTTCTGCGAAGTACCAAAGAGTTATTTTTAACGATAATTTACGATTTTGAAGGTGTCCAAATGTCTAATAAAATTAAGAAAACAACAACACACGTGATGTTGCTTCATTAGTTCAAGGCCGCTATGTTGTTCTAATATCTTTTCCAGATGCTTAACAAAGTCGCCGAATTTTACACAAACTTGTACGAAAAGAGATATGACTACGTTGCAATAAAGGAGCGATATGTACACGCCATAAAAGGGGTTAAAAATAAATACGATATACAGGTATTGTTTTCAAAATCGATTTCCATCACATACCTGATAATTTAAAATATGTACATATCTAAAACTCCGTCGCCGATTTCTATTATTATCAGCGCACATGAATTGTCAATTCAATTAAATTGGCGAATTTCGCGAAATTCGAGCTTTGTCCTTAAAGGGGCACGGCAGAGTCGTCCGTTTGAGTCGAAACATTCACTATTATAGTTTCAGACTAAGTGCCACATAAACCGTCTAGGTTTTTACTAAAGTTCAAAGTTTCTATTGAAGATATACATATGTATATTCGAAATTCGTAATTAAAGGTGCATAAAGTAAAATTCAGAATCCTTTAATTTGCACTTTCGACATCTCATTCTGTCATTGCTTAAGTTACCTTTGCAAAGCAGTGGCTTCCTCCATTTCACCATCCCCTTCATCGATTTTTGAACCACTGCAACTACGACACTTGCAGCATATAATACAGGGAGCTGCTAGCAAAAGTAAAGGCGAAGCCACCAATAATAAAATACCAAAACCAGCAAAAATGCCTATCACTTGAGCTCGGTGCCACACCACCGAGGCACGGGAATGTCCAAGTTTGTTTTTACATGGTCCCTTATCATAATGGCGCAGCAGAAAATCGTCCTGTGATTAAAATAAAAATATACATTTTGAAAACTACGCACATAACTATTTATTTTTCGGGTATTTGCTACTTACATCTAAGCTCGCTAGACAATACCAGCAAAAGACGTGCTTGCAGCGTTTACACATCATTTGTGCACAGCCCTCATCCTTTTCAATAGGCACTGCACACATGGGACAACATTTGATGAGGTCGTTATCGAAAGGTATACCAATATCATCTTGTCCATCTGCTGCCAAACGACGGCTGTGCTCTTCGCAAGTAATATTTGGATGCCACTAAAGAGAGGATACATTTTAATTTCTAGTTATTTAACGTTATTTTTCTTAAACACAACATATAATGTGTAAATGTGTGCATACATATGTACTTATGTATCATTTAATGTGCATTTACTTAAATGTTATATACATTCTCTATATAATTTTATTTTCTGTTCTTCGAGATCTTCATACTTTTTTTTCTTACTCACCGTCTTTTTACATGCCGCACAAAATTCGTCCTTACAGGATGGACATTGCACGACACACAGTATTGTAACGGCATTTGTACCGTTGGGAGTTGTTGTGATTGGATTTATGGCTGATGCTACGGTTGACGTGGCTGAGGAAGCCGATGTGGAGGGTGCAGCATCAGATTGAGATGTTGGACCAATAAGGCAAACAGTCTCGCAGCCCGCACGAGGGCACCAGGTACGTGTTTTGTCCAACTCAATTTCTATAATTGGATAAAACAATCAAATATTATTTTCAACATTTGAACATTTTCCTTTTCATGCATAAAGTTCTAAAAAGGGAAAAATATACATAGGTACATACATACATATGTATGTATGTAGGTACATAATTATTATACTATAATTGATACAACAACAAATCCGTATGTACATACATACATACATATGTATTTTGTTACAATAAAATCAATTCCAAACGACTCACTGTAGTCTCACTCTCAAATAATTAGATACAATAATATAAAACAATATAATATATTATTTTATCTTGGAACATACTTAGTTTAAAGAAATAAAGTTTTGATGCTTCGAAATAAAGCTTTTTCAAAAGATTGCATGTTGCTCACATCACATTACATACATATGTATGTAGGTAAGAGTAATACGAATTCTTGAATTATTTTCTCATAACTGAATTTTATGAACATATAAGCTGCGTTCGAGTACTTTTGCAGTAAAATGCAGTAAATGAGTAATTACTGATAAACTGAAAAATTTACTCTCAAAAAATGCTGTTGCCCAACAAAGTACGCGAACGGAAAAATTGTAAAAATTAGTAAGATTAAGGAAACCGATGATTGCAAATCAATATTGTGTTGAAATATATTTACACTTTGGACTACTCAACTCGTTTTCTTGTTGGTACTCGATGCACTATTTATTATAACACAAATATTTTAAGAAAATATAAACAAATTATTTTCTATAATCTATTCCATATTTTTTTTTAATTGATTTGATTTTCCTAATTTGTGTCTGATTAAATTTATTAAAAAGTATTTGATTATTTGTTTTTGCTATTGACTACCTTAAAAGTAAGTGCAGTACTAAGTAACCATATACTTAACATTTTCGCAACTCCAAAGAAATAACAAAATAACGAAAATGTCTATAAATGGTTTTTACAATATTCCTTTCCTTTTAAAAGGCATATACATACATACATACATGTTTAACGAAGGAATAGTTTAAATATAATTGTTCACTTATTATTTTTTATTATTATGTTTGCGTTTTTCTTTTTTTAAATAATTTTTTCACAAATTGTATACTTTTTAATTTCTTATATTTGTTTGTTTACCTTTTGAATCATAAGTTTTTCTGTTTTACTAAATTTTTCTACAAGAAATGTCTGCAGTAAAAATTTGTAAATTCTCAGTCATGAACCGTCATTTTACGTTCTCAAATTCGTGTTCTCATTTACTGTAACTTGAGAAAACGAACGCAATTTAGTAAAATGCAGTAAAGTTCAGTCAAAATTTTTAAAAGCTTTTGGGTACTCGAACACAATTATACTCGTATAAGTTTATAACTTCAAACTCGGGCTTTTCCATATCAAATTCTGGATTTAAAAAAAAAATCGGACTTTTCCATATCAAATTGAGGATTTTAAAAATCAAAATCTCATTTTTCAAATCAAATTCAGTAAAATAGAAAAAATATATAATTAATAATATTATATACATATGTACAATATACATATGTACATTATACATATGTACTTATATTCATGAAGAAAAAACTTGCTCGCTGCAGATGTTTAATATGTATACATCCCAACAGACCATTTTATAGCAAAATGTAACTGAATTGTAGAATAAGCTTATCGTAAGAGATTTTCTACAACTTTTTATAAGCACACTTATTATAAGCTTATTAAAATACAAAATAGTAACAGTTTTGAAATTGTGGTTTAAAAATGCTTCACATGACAATAGTTTTTAGAATAAAACTTGCTTTATACTTATTTTAGATAACAAATTAACAAATATGATTTCAAATAACTTGTGCTCGCTATAGTTTTGTAAGTGTTGTTGATAATGATGTCCCGTTATTTGACGCATGCCTAAATTTTGTACAATTAGTTAAAGTTTCAATTTTTTGTTTTGTTCGAACAGTGAAATATTTTAATGTTAAACAGTGTAAAATTATAAAAACAGACAAACGGCAGAGAAGAAGAGTGCGCTGAGTCTGAGCGTAGCTAAATATTCATTTACTCTTCCATTTTTACCGATACTGCAATCTATTGGAGTGGGAGAGGACAAATTTGTAAAAGGTACCAAATTATTCTTTCAGTTCGCCAAAAACAGACAAGAGTGGGTGAACAAATAATAAATTATAAATATATTCTTCTGTAAGTTTATTCTATAATTAGACTTCTTAGCTTACATTATATTATAGGCAAGTAATATTATTGCAAGGGTTCAGTTTTCATTACTAAACAATTTTTAATAAGCATTTTATAATAATAGTAATCACAACACACTTCTAAGCTTAAGGCTTATGTTAGTAAGCTTGCTACAAGTTATTCTAAATAGTTTTGGTTTGTTGGGATATATGTATATGTATGTATATGTATATATTACATCCGTATGCATAGGAATGAAATTAATGAAAGAGAATATACATATCGTCATATGAATTTATAAAAGCACTAAGTTACATTGAAAAAATTTTACAGGACATGGAAGAAACTCTCTTATATGAAAAATTAACAAACATTTTTCAAATACTTTACTTTTAACACCGCTTTGGATTGATTTAAGTACGGATGGATTGATTTTTCTTTTGAGTGTACATTAGGGTTGCCGGAAGGGCCTGATTTGGCCTGATTGTCAAGTTTTTTAATGCGCGTCAAGTGAAAAAGTGATTTGTCAAGCTTTTTTGTAAGTTATTTTTTTTTTCTCAAATTTATTCTAGCTATGTAATAATAATTAAAAAAAAGTATGTGTATATTTCTAAAAAACAAATCTAAAGCCCATATTTTTATTTTTTTTCTGCAATTATAGTTTAAAAAATAACTATAACTTTCTGTACAATTATTATAAAAGTGCCAACACTGATATTTACCCTATTACTCAACACTAGTAAATTGACAACATTGAACCAGAGAAGCAAGTCGTGGACTTTTCGTCGGCGGCGGCGGCGATTCGGCTTGAGCAGGGGTTTTACCGGCGCGCCATCCTTCTATCAGCTTAGCCGACTTGATATACCCATGGTGGAATAATACAGGCGGTTTTTCATTGTTTTTTTTTTTAATAAAACTTATGTGTTTGAAGAATTGTCAAGTTATTTATGAAAATTATTATTTATTTATTTATTATAGACTAGCTAAAAACTCTCAGCAAAATTGTTTTTACGAGTAAAAGTTGAAATTCAATTCGTATTTTCCCAATAATAATTATCCAGAAGTTCTTCTTTAAAAACTAAAAATCTCTTTTATATATTTAGTATGAGTGTTTTTATTTGTCAAGTTTTTTTTTCAAAATCAAGTTTTTTTCTGGTCAATGTCAAGCTTTTTGACAAATTAGATCTGGCAAGCCTAGTGTACATATATACATATGTACATACATACATATGTACATTTAATGCAAAGATTGTTCAGGAATAGCTGATGGCAAATTCATCGTCATATTTAAGAAATATCTGCTACAATGCTGAGGAATGACGGTTCTCACAGATTCTTCATATGTATGTATTATTCTGGCTATTTAGAAGATTCGCCAACAATTCACGAGCCTTAACTAGTTAAAAAACACATTTTCAATTTTGTTCAGCGTTGGAGAATGTGGCCAAAAACTATAACAGATATTGTGTAGAAAGAGAATACAGTACTCTCCTTTTTGCAACAACGAAATATTGTGACTCGTCTATCACAACTTTTAATTTTTGTTCTTTTTTGTTTGTTTTTTCCATATACGCACATATACAAGCTGGGTTTTAACGTTTATATTTTAGCAATAATGGTTTTAAAAATAAAAAAGAGACCAGGGAATGTTTCTTCTCTTTCATAATGTCTAGCCTCTTTTAGTTTCTTGGGTATTGCTGCGATGCCTAAAATTAGCCTCGTATTAGTTTTATTTTATTATCGAAGTTTATTAGTCAAGGAAAAAAATTAATGTTAGGAAAAGAGCTCATATATGCATTTATTTTTAACAAATTCTGCCTTAGATTAGATAAGACATTCCTTATCGGAGAGAATAAGTTTGAATGGGATTTCCTCTACAGGGGGCCAATTACGGCATTCGACATCGAACGAAATTTCCATACAAATTAAAAAAATTATTGACTGTAATGTGCCCCCTGGCCATTTTTCATTTCTGTTTTCTACTTTTCGCAATACACACATCAAGCAAATATAGCCGCAATAAAGTTGGGCAAAATCGGTCCTTTTGTGGAAAAATGAAAGGAACTAGGTCGTTCCTTTCGTTCATCGTTCCTTTGCTTACTTTGAACAGTGTAGGAACGAGGGACATTCTATGTCGCTCCTAAAAGCGTCAACTGACATTGTTATTGTTTGTTTTCATTTTCTTGCTATACTAAAAAAGTTCTATAAGTACTTTCGTAAAATATATGTATGTAAAAAATAATAACTGATTAAATAAATTGTGAATATAATATTGTCTATTAAGCCGGCCACACTGATATCTATACAAAAAGTCGACATTGCTCTTAGTGTACATAATATGTGAACGAAATAATTGTAACAAACAGTCTTGATGAGTTAATGATTTGCTCGCACATCCGTCATTGACGTTGACTTTTTATATTGATTTTGACATTTATCAGAACAAGTTACTGATTTCTCAAGACGGTTTGCAATTGCGGAATAATGAACGATAAAAAAGGAACGCTTAGGTCGGTCCGCATCGTTCCAATTAGGGAATTATTCAATGTAACTAGGTCGTTCCGGAACGACACAACTCTGACAGACTTTGGTCACAGTTTCTAAAAGTTTCCCAAAAGTTCCGTAATTGTGAATTTCGCAGCTTAGAATAATGCTTATTAAAATTCATTTTTTCGTTGATATCTGTGACGTAGGCTGCATGTAATTTGAAAGCAATTTTATATCATGGACAAGAAAACAGATTCTAATTACTTTTATTCACAAGCATATTAGATTATTTGATTTTAATAACTAGTTTTAAATTGTGACATAATATTTGTAAAAAACAAACCAAAAAATGATGGCGGCACAATATTTGCAACAAAAAAAAAACACGAAAAATTCGTCATAACAATTGTACTCAGCTGTTTTCTTGTTTGTAAATTGAAACACTCGACTGGAAAGATAATTTTAAAAGCAAGTTGGCATCAAGTTTTAAAAGTATGAGTGTATAGAAACTTGAAAGGCAATACTTAATCGTGTAACCTCTAAGTTAGTTAAGCCATATCCAGGCAACTCCATGATCCAGTTTTTCGTTACTAAATACAGCTTGTGTCTGACGCAACATAATTAGTGCTGCTGACTTGTTCGTTAAGTTTGAATCTGCATTTAAACTTCGTAGCAGTATGTTTGTTTTCTTTTTTTTTTCACATAAACATTTTGCAGAAACACTAATCCAATTCAGCCTTTTATCGTCCTTTGAAATCAGGCCCCAAGTAAATGTAAATATTTTTTTAACACTGCATTTTGTAATTTTCCAAAAAAGCCGAAAAAGTTTGGCATAGCATAATATAGCTTTTAATGCTACTTTGGTAGAGAAGCTTCTAGGGACTGCGTCATTGAAAACAGGTTGTCCCACCTTTTTGAATTTTTCCATTTTAGCGAAAAATGTTTATTGGAATATTTCAGTATCTGCTCTTTCAAATATCGGTTGTTTTAATCGGACCAAACTTTATTGTGATACTTTTACTTTTTGAACTTTTTTAAATGCGTTAAAAATCTGGAGAGAGGCTGCTCAAAATTGGCAAAAATTACGTTACAAATGTAATATCCTCTTAGTAAATATATAGTATAGTAATATAATAAGATGCAAATACTTTACAAAAAATGTAATGTAACAAAAACAAACGAAATGATAGGATTTTAAGAGACATTTTGGTAGAAAAATTTTTATCGCACCGAAGCTTGGCATAGTAAAAAATTTCAAGCTTACACCGAAAAGTTTTGTTGCACGTTAAGGTTAGTTAAATTTTCTGTGTCTACAGGTTTAAGTACATTGTATGTTTTCCCAATAATCTTCGCTCGGCTGCTTTATCTTTAAAACTCTCTATCGATATTTTATTAAGAAATTTCTCCAAGCTTAAAATCAACAATAAAAATATAAAATCTATATTTATTCCAATATTTTTCTTTCTCTATGGAAAGCTTCTTCAGGGATATCAACAAAATATATAATAACAATTGCTTAGTTTAAAAAAAGCAATAAAAAACTTATTATAAATTTAATTGGATATAATTATCAACAGGAGTTTCAAACAAAATTAAGTAAGTAAGTAAGTTTACTCTCCGTCGACGGAGAGTATCGCCATCGAATGAACCACTAGCTGTATGAGCTGTACCTAAATATCAACATAGTTAAGCGCATCAAAGTGCAACGGTTGCGATGGCTAGGGCATGTAATACGTATGGAAGAGAATGCTCCGCCGAAGAAATCATTCAAATTCGACCCCGAAGGATGACGTAGAAGGGGAAGATCCAAAATCCGGTGGAAGGATCAAGCTGAAGAAGATCTCGCGAAACTTGGTGCTGGAAAACCATTCTGAATCAGGCTACCGACGAAAACGGTTGTTTATAACCATCTAATTAAGTAATAAGTTTAAGAAAGAGAATTTCAACAACAAGTCATTAATTGAATTTTTTTTGTGTATTTCAATTTTCACTATTTTTGTTTTTCATAAAATTGTTGTCAATAATTTTATTTATCAGTCGTTAAGCAGCTCTGGGCTGACGAACAGCTCTCGCGTCATTGTAATTATTTCTTAAGTGCGGTCAGACTTGCGTGTCTTGTTTGGCCTTCGAGAGTTTTTCGTCTCGCTCGCAGTGGTTGACTGATTTCTCACTGATACCCGTACTTTGCTACTTCCTATGTGAAGGCATAGGTCGGGTATAGTCAGTCACAAAAACATTTTTAAAATACTGTTAATAACATCATGGACATATGGTCTAGTTATATTGTTATTGTTGGCCTTAAGCTTGGAGAAGTTTTTTATTAAAATGCCCTGGAACATAGGAGCTACGGGAATAAATCAGTCAACGTTAAATCTGTTTAAATCATGTATAAGCTAGTAATCTATAAACTATCGTAAGAAAAATAATATTGCAAAACATTGTGTACATAGTTTCTTCATTAGATATGATTTTAGTGACTATACCAACTGCAGCAAACTCTTTTTATATTTATTTATAGTAGCATTGCCACACTATATTATTTGTAAAACTATACGAAATTTGAAAATAAGCTAGTATTTAATGATGTTGGGCTTAAAATAAATTTGGATTTCCAAATATTTTCTATATAGACATTTTATCTGTGTACGCTTTCAAAATGCCTTTTGTTCCCATACAGAAATAAAATGGATCGTAGAACTTTAAAGGGATAAACATTTTGCTTTAAAAACAAAAGAGACAACAGCATTAAAACGTTTACTTATGCATTTGCATCGCGAAAATCAGAAAAATTCGGAGAAGAAAATGCCAAGGCGCAGTAATCAGAAATAAAAAGGTTAAGAATTGTAAAATATATTAAAACTATATTGAGTAGATACAAGAAACAGGTACGAAATTGTTTGAAATTCTCACATATTTGCTGAAACTTCAAGAATTCGCCAGAATTCAAGCAAATAAATGAACAAATAAATAAATAAAAATCTCAGAAAAAAATACAAAATCAAGGATGTATAGCATTAACATCGAAAAACTTCATTTTTGATCAAAACTTTCTTTTCAGGAAAATTTATTAATATTTATTAAATCACACCAGTCCTCTTACTTATCTTTGTATATTTATTATTTTGCAACTTAATTTTGACAGTAGGTTTTAATTATTGTTAGTTAGTATTATGTATAAAATAGGAAATTGTTATAAACAAATAAAAAAAGTACTTTTGGTAACTTTTTTATCGTTTGGTCATTTTAAAAAAAAATTTTGTGTTGTGCAACAACATTTTTTGAATGTAGCAGCACTGGCTGTTAGTCCAATCGTTTTCAAGATTTACGCTCAACATTGTAGTCTACAAACTAACTTACCTCGATTTAAACGGTATCTGTGGTGCTTTTTCATAAGGTTGTTTGTTGTTAAAGTTGCAATTTCCGGTATTGTCATAATGCCTTGTTCGGGGCATTGGGCATCGGGACATGAGATCTCATAGGCACCTTCCGATATTTCAAATTCCACATATGCTTTCATACACTACAATTATAAACAATATGAATGTTGTTATTTTTTATGTTTACTTTTTGTCAAACTGTTTTGACAGTTTAAAAAACTAGTAAAACATGTATTTTACACACATTTTGTATACACTAATTTAAAAAGTAAATAAATCGATTCACGTTTGATTTCAAGTTAACTTTGTGCCCTATTAGAAAAATATACATATGTATGTATATTTAAAATACAACTTTTGTACACAACTTTTTGTTCAATTAACCGGGGAACCAATTAGCCGATACCCGCTTAATTGAACAATTCGTTCAATTACAAGAATCCCGTTTAATTGAACAGTTTGTTCAATTACAGAAATCACGCATAATTGGAACTACATACTAATGAATTGAAAGAAATCGCATATGTGCACTTTAAGTTTTTCAAAATAATTTTTTTTACCATAAACGAAAAAAATTCAAGTAACAGAAAAAAATGTACATATAAATATATGTATACGCAGGTATTTATTATTGTAGGTATGTACTATTAAATGCACTATTTATGTACACATTAGTTTTACAAAAACATAAAATTTATAAACTAAAAAACAATTCATATATTTTTTTTTTACAAAAAAAAAAACAAAACTTAAAGAATAAAAACAATTCATATGCATATACATACAGCTCTTCCATTCACGTATGTAAGTATTAAAATATTACATAGTGCTTAAAAAGTAAAAAAAGGAACAAATAAATTCATGTTGTACATATTCACACTTTTCGAGATCATTATTTAAAAAAGAAAAATAAACATGTTGTTTACATTTTAAAAGAATTACTACCATCTTTTCACGCATGTTTTCATCATCTTCGATTAAAAATATTTAAACATAACTTTAACCGAAAGTTCATGTTTACAAGCAATAAATAAATAAAAATAATTAGTCAGCTGTAGCGCTGCCACCTTCTAAACTTAGGTCCATTAATGGACTACTCATTTAAGCGGCATTTATCTTTAAACGGCATTTAAGTACCAATTTAATTTTTTCAGTACAAAATTAAGTGACATTTAAATGAAACTTAATGACCATTCTTCTGGATTTAAAGTCCTTTTAAGTTATGCACACATACATACGCAAACATATGTTTTAGCTATCTTATTGTTGTTTTGCGCAACAAAGTAATAAAAAAATTTGCAACCATTGAAAAATCAAATTTTTTGGAGTGACATAACTTTACATAAAATAAAATGAAATGTTTATTCTTTTTTTGTGGCAGTAATTTTTTATATAAAAAGACATTCATGTGCTTGTGCTGTAAAAATAGAGGTATTTGGCACATGTTCATGTGCATGTATACAAATAAAGGTACATGTACTGAACAGTCATGTGTAAATTTGTATTCTGCTATTAAGTAATTATTTGCTTCTTAACAATCTTAAATGTTTAAAAACAGATTTTTATAACAGCATTATATTAGCTGGCGTTAACATAAACTAAACAACCGACTTGTTAATTTTTGTCGAACTCCATTAAATTAAGATTTCTTCAAGTAAACAAAATTATCTGGCAGCCCACTAAATGGCAGCACTGCAAGAAAATCAGAAGTAATCACACCACTTTTCCAGTTATAGTGGAAGCAACTCTGTACTTCCAGTTGTCACGTGAAGTAAAAGCTTTTTTCAAGTTATTGCAGTCAATTATGTACGTAGTAATGTCATTATTTCGTTGATCGTCGTTGTTTGGTGTGGTAGAGAAAAGAACCTGTTGGTAATTATTTACATATAATATTCAGTCATTGAAAAGAAAATTAATTAAATAAATAATTGTAATTATTTAATTAATACGAAAAACAAAGGCACAATAAAACTTAAAAGAAATGGAAATTTAAATGCAATTGTTAATGATTGTAAAAGTACCTAATTAAGAAAACTGGAAAGTTGAAAAAAAGTTTCAATGAATGTGTGCGTGTGTGTTTTTTTTTTATCAAGTGACCCAACTAAAACGAAGTCAGCTGACAACACTGATCAGTATAAAACCTGGCAACTAAAAAATTTTTCCATTTCTTTTGTTTTTATTGCCACAGTTACTGAAAAATAAAGTACAAGTTAATTTCTTTCAGTTTAAGCATTCCAAGTAACTAAAAAAAAACAAGAAAGTAAAAATGTCTAACTTGAAGCGATTCGACGATGTAGAAGAAGAATCTAAATATGGCCGTGTATTTGCAGTATCAGGTCCTGGTGAGTATGAATCATGCATAGAATGAGTTCCTTTTTTTATTTTCTTGTTTTTCTTTTATGCAAACCATATTTTAATGGAATAATAAAAAATAGTCGTTACTGCCGAGTGCATGGCTGGCTCGGCTATGTACGAGTTGGTGCGTGTAGGCTACTATGAGTTGGTTGGTGAAATTATTCGTTTGGAAGGTGATATGGCCACCATTCAAGTATATGAAGAAACTTCTGGGGTGACCGTAGGCGATCCAGTCTTGCGTACTGGAAAACCCTTGTCTGTTGAATTGGGACCCGGTATTATGGGCAGCATCTTTGATGGTATCCAGCGACCCTTGAAAGACATCAATGAATTAACCAATTCCATTTACATTCCTAAGGGTGTTAATGTACCCTGCCTGTCTCGCACAGCCTCTTGGGAATTCAATCCATTAAATGTTAAAGTTGGCTCACATATCACCGGAGGTGATTTGTACGGCTTAGTCCATGAAAACACTTTGGTTAAGCACAAAATGATAGTTTCCCCACGTTCCAAGGGTACCGTTCGTTATATTGCTCCTGCTGGTAACTACAACGTAGAAGACGTCGTTTTGGAAACAGAATTTGATGGTGAAGTTACCAAACACACTATGTTGCAAGTGTGGCCTGTACGTCAACCTCGTCCCGTAACGGAAAAGCTACCCGCAAATCATCCCTTGTTGACAGGCCAACGCGTGTTGGATTCATTGTTCCCCTGTGTACAGGGCGGTACTACTGCCGTACCTGGTGCTTTCGGTTGTGGCAAAACTGTTATCTCACAGGTGAGTTTTTATCTAAACCTAGATAGATATTTTGTAACTACAAGTCCCTTTTTGATATTAATGTAGGCTTTATCCAAATACTCCAACTCTGATGTTATTATTTATGTCGGTTGTGGTGAACGTGGTAATGAAATGTCTGAAGTATTGAGAGATTTTCCCGAATTATCTGTTGAAATCGATGGTGTAACTGAATCTATCATGAAGCGCACCGCTTTGGTAGCAAATACTTCTAATATGCCTGTCGCTGCTCGTGAAGCCTCTATTTACACCGGTATTTCCTTGTCTGAATATTTCCGTGATATGGGTTACAACGTATCTATGATGGCTGATTCCACTTCTCGTTGGGCTGAAGCTCTTCGTGAAATTTCTGGTCGTTTGGCTGAAATGCCTGCCGATTCCGGTTACCCAGCTTATTTAGGTGCCCGATTAGCCTCCTTCTACGAACGTGCTGGCCGTGTCAAGTGTTTGGGCAATCCTGAACGCGAAGGTTCCGTTTCCATTGTCGGTGCTGTATCTCCGCCTGGAGGTGATTTCTCCGATCCTGTTACTTCTGCTACTTTGGGCATCGTGCAAGTGTTCTGGGGTTTGGACAAAAAATTGGCTCAACGTAAGCATTTCCCCTCTATTAATTGGTTGATTTCCTACTCGAAATACATGCGAGCTTTGGATGATTTTTATGACAAAAACTTCCCTGAATTCGTGCCATTGCGTACTAAGGTAAAGGAAATTTTGCAAGAAGAAGAAGATTTGTCTGAAATCGTACAATTGGTCGGTAAAGCTTCATTGGCCGAAACTGACAAGATTACTTTGGAAGTCGCCAAATTGCTTAAGGACGATTTCTTGCAACAAAACTCCTATTCATCATACGATAGATTTTGTCCATTCTACAAGAGTGTGGGTATGCTAAAAAATATGATTGCCTTCTATGATTTGGCTCGCCACTCTGTAGAGTCTACCGCCCAATCTGAAAACAAAATCACGTGGAACGTCATTCGTGAGGCAATGGGTAATATTATGTACCAATTGTCTTCAATGAAATTTAAGGTAAACAAAAGTTATTTTATTACTAATTCCAAAGTTTACGTGTATTGTCTTGTTTTTAGGATCCTGTTAAGGACGGCGAAGCCAAGATCAAGGCTGACTTTGAACAACTGCATGAAGATTTACAACAGGCTTTCCGAAATTTGGAAGATTAGATTTATTGTTTTAATTTGTTTTAGTTTATTCGTTCGTTCGTTTGTTTGAAACACTTTATCCTCAGTATTTCAAAACTGTTTTAAAATTATAAAGCAACAGTAACTTTTAAATTTTGTTAAGAAAAAAGACCTTCCCTCTTTTTATTATTTACTTAATATTTAAATTTTTAATTTAAAACAAAATATTGTCGAGGCATTATTGTAGTTGTTACAATTCGTTCCTTGTTTTTCTTAAGGAGAAGATGCCAATTATTCCATTTTAATGTTTTTTCTTACATATTTTTCTTTTTCGATTAAGTTGTAAACAAATCGTGTTTTATTATTCCCTTTGTGCAAATTTTATAAATAATGTAGAAAAATGTTTTTAAACTTCTATATAAATATGTATTACGAAAATTAATAAAAACATTAACTTAGGTAATGTATACAAAATTGATGTTCTAAATCGTAGGAAGTAGCCACTGGAAGAAATCTTATTAAAGGTAAGTTGAAGTGTGAGAGAAGGAATATTTCATTTCGATATTCTACATTATACATGTTACAGTTCTTAAAAGATTATATACATACATATGTGAAATTGAAGTCATAGAATGTGTGAATGTAAGGTTTTACTGTTTTTGAATTTAAAGGAATCACGTTTTTAAAGGAATTGACGTTTTTAGTCAAAAATAGCACTAAGTAATATGCGAACAATCCCTTACATCCATCAGCTTTTCTATTAGACAAAATGTTTCATATCAATATTCCTATATGGAAATATAAAAATCTTGACAAACTAAGTATTACTTCATAATTAATCACAAATACTAGTACATTATATATAATTAAAAGTTAGTTTTAGTTTTATATTCCCGACCTAGTAAGGAATTGTAAATGTTAAAACAAATTATCTTCCAAGTTTTTTATAGTACCTGAAATACAAAATCAATCTATAGAAAGTTTCCATTCTTAATCTTATGACTAAAGCGATAAGAAAATATAAGTATCTCATACGGCACTTCTTGGTCGACTATAATGTCAGAATTTCCTTCAAAATATTTAAAGCCAAGATTAATTAGGTTCAATTTCGAAGTCTGTGTTGTTGGTTTCGCAATGAGAGCGACTTTGCAGTCGTTGATAAAGTAACTTTTGTAATACTTTAAACAATATCAATTGCTCGACTTTTAGAATCTTTAAACACGTAGGGATTTTTCAACACCTTTCTCTAAAATTGTACTATCTGCAAAATACGCGTCTTCATTATTCGGTATAAGTCCTTCAAGTTTATTTTCCAGTTGAATTGATTAGATATGTAAATATATCCGGAAAAAAAACTTTTATGAGAAAGTAATGATTTAAAATGCATATAATTGTATGAACCACACACATACTCATTACTAATTCCATATAAAATTTTGTTAAATTATGTGGAAATTTAAAAATATTTTAGGAATAATTGCAAGGAAATTTTAATATTTTCTAATCTGTTCCAATTTGTGCGCTAAGGCAAAGTTATAAAGTTGTTTTTGTTGTTAAAAATAATCTTAATGAAAGCAAAGTAAGAGTACTAAATAAAAATAAAAAATTGATTTTATTAAGAGTTTAAAAGTCAATCAGTTTAATAAAAATTTAACAAAAGCAAATAGTTCTTTTACTAATGATTTGATTTATTTGTACTTATGTATATATCTTGTAGGTACCTAAATTAGGGAATATTAGATTCAAGGAATAATTACTTGAAATATATTTAGCTCCGGAGCTTGAACAAGGGATTACGGGAGAATTGGATTGAAGAATCAACGAAACCTATGAAGAAAAAAACTTGTTTTTAAAGATTATTATCAAAATTTGTAGTTAAAAAATTAAAAGTGAAACACGAATAAAAGCGAAGCATTGAAACTGTATATTATTTTTATGAGATTAAAAAGTTTGTTTGCAACATTTTTTTACAGACTTACGATCTTAATTTTTTTTGTTAAAAATTTTCGTAACTTGCAATTTTGTAAATTTTATTTTAATTTTGTAAATTTTTTAGCATTTTCGCCGTATCCGTCACAAACATGTTTATCGAGTTTTATTATATTTTTGCACTTCCAGCTTAAGAATCCCAGCAATTTTGAATTAATATTGTTTTTCACAAACAGATTTAAATCGTTTCCATCATAAATGAAAATTCAGATTTTATAATATGACTACAGTTCCATATTCAAGGAGACATGTAAGAAAATGACTTATTTTTGCTAATAATATTATTTAATATTGTTTAAAATAAATATAAGCTGAAAATATATTTTATTTGTGCTCGAAAAAAATATGAGTCTGAAACAATTCTTATTTTTTGGTAAAAATATTAAAACCCAGACAGTAACTTTTTTGATAAAAGTCATAAGTGCATGTACATATGTATGCATATATCTTTGTATTTTGTTAGTGTAGAGTAAAAATATGTATGTTTGCAATTGCTACGATGCAAGACAATTTGCACAACATTGTAAATTGGGCTAATATGTTTGGCGTCTACATGATACATATGTTGAAAGTAGCAAATTTTTTGATGTCCGCATATGAAAGCAAATGAAATGTCAACATAAGAGTTAGCATACGATTTTTGTGTTTATAGCAGTGCTATTCAACCTTTTTGGCTCGTGTACCACTAAATTCACGACAAACTTTTCGCGTACCACCAAAAAAAATATAATGTACTGAAAAAATAATTAGATCAATAAATACCAAACAATTTCAAAATTTTGTTGAACGAATATTTTACTTTGCTCATTCGTTTATTGGTATGGTTACCATTCGCTTACATTTGTTATTTTTTATTAAATGTATGTAGATGAGAGTGTTACTTAAATTTAAAAATTCAAAATTTTACAAAAAAGGTATACTTTTATGATGATTTTTCTTTTTGTTTCCAATTGCAAAATAGAAATCGTAAAAATTTTAAAAGATTTCGCGCACCACCTGGAAATTTTTCGTACCAAGTGGTACGCGTACCATAGGTTGAATGGCACTGGTTTATAGGATATGTTGAATTTTATGTGGTTCTACATATGCCGAGTCGTATAATCATTTGATTGTGAAATTAGTGAGTTTGACAACAATCTTTAATTATTATTCAACTTATGTATGTACATATATGCACTTATACGTATAATTTTTGCAATAAAATTTATTAATATAAATAAAAAATAAAAACAAACATAAATGATGTCGTCTGAGGAGTTTTTCACATTCTTTGCATTTGTAGCTCGATTTAGAAGATTTTACAACTTTTTGCGGAATTTCGCGTTTTTGCAATGTGGGTAGGCTTGCCAGATTTAATTTGTCAAAAAGCTTGACATTGACCAAAAAAAAACTTGATTTTGAAAAAAAAACTTGACAAATAAAAACACTCATACTAAATATATAAAAGAGATTTTTAGTTTTTAAAGAAGAACTTCTGGATAATTATTATTGGGAAAATACGAATTGAATTTCAACTTTTACTCGTAAAACAATTTTGCTGAGAGTTTTTAGCTAGTCTATAATAAATAAATAATAATTTTCATAAATAACTTGACAATTCTTCAAACACATAAGTTTTATTAAAAAAAAACAACGAAAAACCGCCTGTATTATTCCACCATGGGTATATCAAGTCGGCTAAGCTGATAGAAGGATGGCGCGCCGGTAAAACCCCGGCTCAAGCCGAATCGCCGCCGCCGCCGATGAAAAGTCCACGACTTGCTTCTCTGGTTCAATGTTGTCAATTTACTAGTGTTGAGTAATAGGGTAAATATCAGTGTTGGCACTTTTATAATAATTGTACAGAAAGTTAGTTATTTTTTAAACTATAATTGCAGAAAAAAAATATGTATCATATTAGACCTTAGTTCTATTGATAGTAAAAATATGGGCTTTAGATTTGTTTTTTTTAGAAATATACACATACTTTTTTTAAGTATTATTACATAGCTAGAATAAATTTGAGAAAAAAAAATAACTTACAAAAAGCTTGACAAATCACTTTTTCACTTGACACTTGATGCGCATTAAAAAACTTGACAATCAGGCCAAATCAGGCCCTTCTGGCAACCCTAAATGTGGGTGACTTTTTCTTTTTTTTATTTGTTTCGCCTACTTTTAACATTTTTTAAACATTTTAATTTTCTCAATTATTGGGCTTAGGCATGAGGCGCATATGCATACGAATTTGGCATATGCGGATAAACATACGCCTTTCAACAAATAACACATATGTACATACATATGTATGTCAGCATACGCAGGAAATTTGTTAAGCATTAATAATATGCTGTTTACACGATATGCTGAAATCACCAACGTACGTGCTTAGTATTGTTAACAGAGAGTTACACCCAATTCATATGCTGATTTAAAAATCATGTTTTATTTTTAATTCTCTTTAAAAGTTGCTTCCGAAAACTTTACAGATTCTTACGATGATTTTTTCCCATGTTTTTAGGGTTGATTTTTTTGTCCGTAATCGGCTATTCTTCTTTAATTGCTTATTTGTATAAAAACAAGTAAAAGTCGTTATAATTAAACAAAAATAATGATATTATATTAAATTAATCACATTATTTTTGGTAATAATATTTCTTGTTTTTATTTTTAAAAGTATTATTTACATATCTCTGTAGCATTACTCAAGCCGAAATATCGGCCATAAAAAGGGCAGCTAACTGGTTAAGGTACAATAGGGTATATAGGCAGGATATTCGTATATGTACCGATAGTAAGGCTGCATTGAACGCTCTATCGGGTGTTTACACAACATCCGAACTGGTAAAGGAATGCCGGACATCCCTAAACGAGATGGCGTCACATTCCAACCTCGAGCTAATCTGGGTACCAGGGCATGCGAATGTGCCTGGCAATATAATTGCGGACAAGCTAGCCAGGGAGGGATCTCGTTTACAAGAATGGGACACCGACCGGCTAGTGGGAGCCCCACTAAAAAGCTGCAAAATTCTTATTCAACAGAAACTTATAGGGTTAGCACAAGCTAGATGGTTCAATGAACCCACATGTGCTGTCTCCAGATTAACCTGGCCCCATTATGATCGAGCAAAATCAGCCATCATTCTGGGGATCCCTCGACATCAGCTACGTATACTTGTGGCTGTCCTAACAGGGCACTGTTTCATAGGTGCCCACGCAAATAGACTAAATCTCCCTTTTAACGACTTCTGTAGAAGTTGTCATAATGAGGAGGAGGAAGAAACCGTAAAGCACCTCCTCTGTCAATGTCCAGCTCTGTCTCATCACAGAGCCATGTATCTAGGTAACTCAACTTTACCCGAACTCGCAGACCTTACGGAATGCAATCTGAAGAGAATAAACAAGTTTATTCGAAAAACCGGTTGGTTCAATACTGACCAGAATATAGGATAGCCAATATTTTTTATTTTTCTTCTCGCTATCCATAACGGGCATCACAAAGGGACCTATTCTCCTGGACCCAAGTGGGCCGGTTGCTTGAAATCGGCAGCCTGTACAACCTAACCTAACCTATTTACTTTTCTGTTTTAAATTTTTCTTTTATAAAAATATCAAAAATGTTCTTATTTCATCAAAAATGCTTTTGTACCTATTGCCACATTGAAACGAAAAATAAAATTAAGCAACATAAAAAAAAGGAATGCGTGGAAAGAAAAAAAAAAAAACACCGAGAACTGAAAATGTGATATTCTCTTTACCCCGTTTGCTTCGCCAAACAATTCGACAACATACACCAAAAATCATGGAAAAAATCATCGTATGCATTGGGTGTTAGTAAATGCCGTTAAACATACATACTTGTGCTGAAAAAATTTTGCGTTTACACGATTTGCAAGCACTTGTAAAAAATTTTTCAGCATAAATATGCTGATTCAACATATCGTCTAAACGTAGCTTTAAACTAGAACTGTCAACATATTTGCATATTTGAAAGTTGTTATTCAGCTACAGAGTTTAAACCACCACCCAAATTGTCAGATTAGCTAATTAGAGAATAAAATTAGGTTTAGGCCCAATAATTGACTACTCATTTAAGTGTCATTTATCTTTAAATGCTACTTAAGTACAAATTTCATGTTTTCAGTACAAAATTATGTGACATTTAAATGAAACTTAAATGACCATTCTTCTGTATTTAAAGTCCATTTAGGTTTTGCACACATACATACACAAACATATGTTTTTGCTTGCGTGTTGGTGTTTCGCGCAACAAGGTAAAGAAAAAAATTGCGGCCATTGAAAAATCAACATCTTTTGGAGTGAAATTTGGACTTCTTTTATTAATATTATTCTTTTTTATGGTTTTTAAAATTGTTTTAAACTTTTAAAACATTGCAGCAACCTATCATTGTTGTTATTTTCAGCCTGAAAAAGAATCCACATTAGAAATTTTTCTATAATTTTGTTCAACAGCTGTTTCTCTAAGAAAATTGAGAGAATTTCGTGAGGCTGCCATATTTTTATCGTAATTAAATACAAACAATAATTTCACACTGAAAAACTCAAACTGTATTTAAATGCAACTTAAATTTAAGTGGCAATTAGCTAAATGGCATTTAAATGCGAAGTCAATTATTGGCCCTTATATTATAATATCAAAGTCAAAAAGTGGCTCTTAAAAGTTATAGAAAAAATTTTTTCTCGCATTTTTTAATTTAAATAAAGTTGAAAATATCCAAATTTTTATATTATGCACTACCAAATACTATTTTTATGGTATATATACACATCGCTCATTTACTTTAATAACGTCGTAACTCATAAAACGCGAATTTTTAGGTTAAGAATGCGGTGATCTAATGTCGCTTTCGTTGAATGAATTTTTTATACATATGCGTTTGGATGGTTCCCTGGATGGTTTAGATTCACAAATCACAAATATCTGGTTTACTTACCTCTTGAGAGGAAAATATAATTTTGATTTTCCCTTGAAAATCTTCACATTCGTTTTCTGAAGAACTATTTTTATTTGGGTCAACAAGTTGTTGTGTATGATAAACAAATTTCATTTTCTTGAACGAAATTGCAAAATAACGAGTTTAATATTTATATAGTGGAAAAGTAAAAAAAAACATAAAAGAATGCGAAGCCTTTTTTTGGACGCCTATGCACATGTCAAAACCTTGGATTAAATGTAGGATTAACTAAAAATTGCCTCTTTTCAATTACTGAATAAATCGGCTAATTTACGTTTTTTGTAATATTGAACATCTTTTTTGTTATTAATTTCATCTAACAAAATTAACCGGAACTATTGAAAGTTTCAAGACCCTTAAAAATCAAAACAGAACTCAAATGCATAATGGCATTGTGGTTAGAGAAAACCACAAAGGATTGAGAAACTATATTCTCTATTATGGATTGCTTTCGATTTCTCCAACATCTTCGATATGAAAAGGATGTTTTCTAAGTCAAGTTTCATTAAAATTTAAGAAAAAGAATCGTTTAAAGCCAAATATATTTAAGAAAATTGTTATTCTAAAATATAATTGTAAAAGATTTCTTTAAACAATAAAACTAAGTTATAAAAGGAGGTCGATTAGTTGTTTTTTTATATTGTTTAAATTACCATAAAAAGCTTTCTTTATTTAAACATATTTATGAGTTCCTCTGCCTGATTTGGGGGTGTTTCCAAAGTTATTGTCGCTACCGATTTTCGCAGATTTTTTAAAAATAAAATTCCAATATAAGCAATTATAGCACGACGAATGCTTAATTTCGGAATTACGAAAGTTCAAGCATCGGTAGCAATCGAAAGAATTCATGAAAATGTAATTTCAATACTCTTTTTGATCTCAATTAAAAAAATAACGGTCGTTACTTTATAAATGTCCTGTTTTCAAATTTCGGAAACAAACATCATGTAATTTTGCACAGGATGTGTCAAGTAAAAATCTGGTTAAATTCTTTGAAATGTTTTGTTTAAAGAATGGGTTTATTTTTAAACCACAGAAAATACCATAAATAAATTTTTTTTAAAGTACATTAAATTGATATTGACGACGATCATGCCATCGACTGGAGGAGTAGTGACGAATAAAATGAAAATATCGGCGACTATGATGAAGTTTATAAAAACGATTAAATATATATTTTTTAATGTAATAATACTTTTTTTGGATTTTATAATATTAAATAAAATTTTTTTGTATAACTTGGCTATGAACGTAATAAATTAATTTTTTATTGAATATCTTAAAAGATCGCAATCGACTAATTAATTACTCGCGTTCGCACCTATAGCGAACTTTCAATGTGTCTGGCAAAATGTAAAAACCATTAAAACAGTCCGATTATTGGGGTAACATTTTTATTATAGTTCCCCAAGTAACGAATATAAAAGCTAGCTTTTATACTATAATGAAAGTATAACTATAATTTATTAAGGTTTAGGGGTGCCTGGCAGGGAGTAGCAACCGTCATAAGTGTCCGGCAATGGATGACGAGATTTCTAAAGTCATCCCGAAGAAAATATAAAAAAAATTGAGCTTTATACTTTAATGAATTTAAGGTGCTATTTTATACACATTTACTACTTGTTACATGCCCAAGTAACCACAACCCAAACTCTATAGTCGCTGGTCGTTCTTACCTGTATAAGGGACATGCACAGAACAACTTTCAGCTATTAAAAAATAACGAAGGTTTGGCCGTTGTAGGCTCTTGGGCTATAATCCTTCGGAAAATGACAGATACATTTATTTTGTGTAATAAAATAATAATAAAGGGTAACTTTCTGTGGAAACAACCCATTTATTTCAAGAATTGTTATGTTCATTATTAATTGTTTTTCTTACAAATAAAACCTCAAAATAATAATTAATTTATGTATTTTTATTTATTAAAAGTTCTTAATTAATTAATGAACCATTTTTATTAATCGTTTAATCGAATAATGAAAAATTTAACGATAAAACCAAATCTCCGATTAATTAATAGAGCACTTAACCGATTCCCACATTCGTTTAAGATGTTATAAATACTATTAGCCAAAAGCAAGTGAGCTAATTTCCAAATAATGAAAACAGGCACGGAAACAAAATTTTCTTCTGTGGCTCTCTGGTTAAAATTTAATTATGTATTAGTGTATCCAGCGGTCGACTCAATCAGCCGCGTTCTAGAAATTAATACTAAACATTTACACGAATACATACGATAAAATGCAATCACAAAAAACATTCTAAATAAACAACATAAAACTCTGTCTCGTTTCAATAAAAAAAAGCAAATTGGACAAACACACATGCACACTTTCTTTATTTTTCAAGTTGAAGCTGATACATACATGCATGTGTAAAAAGTGTACATGTGTTTGTAGCAACTATAAACGCTTCCAACTCCCTAAATATCAAACCAATTTAAATAAAATTAAGATTGTGCACATCTATGTCAGAACCCGTTTAAAACATATAAATCTTTGCAAAAGCGGTTCCGTATTACGGCTGTAAAAGGGACCTCAAAAAACGTGTTTGTCTATTAATAATGTAGATTAATTTTTAAAATAACTTTAAAGATTAAATAAATAAATTGATAAAAAAAGACATATTTTCGATCCGTCAAAGCGTCGCATATTTTCTTTACTTCAACAATATTTATACTTAATCTTATCGACATAAAATATCTTTGTACTGTTTGTATTTAATTATTTTGGAACTACAGGAATTAAAAATGGCATGTAATTAACAATAAAATGAAAATTCAATTGAGTGGAATTAATACGATTATTTTTATTCACAAACTTGAACACTTGACATTGTTAACTTTTTGTGTTATTCGATACTGGTGGACATTAAATGACACCTTTTTTTCATAATTGTTTCTTTATCATTTAATCCAGTTTAAAGAAATGTAATTAAAATGCAATAGAATAATAACTGATTATAATATAATGTAAACAAAGAAGAAATAAAACAATAAAATTAATTGAATATGAACAAATAAAGAAAACCGAAGATTATACTTTCTTTATCTGCTGTTATATTGAAGAATGGGGCTTAAACTTACTCTTCGATTTCCAGCTTTTTTTATTTATTCAATAATATTGCATAATGTATGGGCAGCTTAAGAAATTTTGAAGCTGTACACCATATAAGGAATTAAGAATAGAAATAAGATAAGAAATTATAGAAAATAAAAATATATGCATGTATATTATTACACTGTCTAAGGTAATATTGAATCGAAGCATAATTTATTTGATTTTCGAATCAAGTCTTAATTTCCCTTGCGTGTAGTTAGTTTAGTTTTTAATCTAATAATTCCTATGAAAATTGGTTAATGACAGTAGTTTTTTGATTATTTCTTCTTAACTAGAAATTACTTTTTTATTTTTCTTCAAAAACAAAAAAAATTATTTTTTAAATTTATTTATTGTATTTTGACTACAGTAGATACCGGATATAAGCACATCGCATATAAAAAACCGCTTATAAGAAAGTAGACCAAAAACACTATCAGACATGTTCTAAAAAAGTAGTGAAAGTGAAATATGAAAAGCAAACTTTTCATTTTTGATGTTCTGCAAAAGTAGAGTATATTTGTATTGAATATTGAAATTGAAAAGTAAAAAAGAAGAATGCAGAACATAAAAAATTTAAACTGAAGTAATTTCAATTGAATTTCACTACAAAGTGATATGTAGAACATACCGGCATGTCTTTTCCTATATTTTCCATACAAATAATTTTCTATAAAAAAATCGTATATAAGAAAAAAACCTGATATAAGAAATTTTTTACAAACACCAAAGATGGAAATTTTTTATTCGGCAACACTGAACATATCAAAATTTAAAAAATTTCCGAAACGTATACGATTTTTTTTTCTTTTGGGCAATACTGAATATACATAAATGGCGTTATTAACAAATGCTTAATAAAGTTAATGTGTCATTAAACACGTGTTTCCCATATACAAATCCAACATGTATGATTTATAATAAAAATGGTTTCTTATGTCCATATAAATATAATATGTATATAAGAAATAACTTTCTTATAAACAATAATTGCTTATAAGAAAAAAACAGCATATAGGAAACTATTTTCTGACATTTTTAAAGTTGTTTATATCCGATATGTACTGTACAATATTAACTAATAATAAGTATTCCAGGTCTTAGATCATGCTACAATTGTTACCAGGTAAATGCAGTACAAAAAAAACATGTATATTGTTTGCTGGGAGTTTATATAAGGACTGTAAAAAAATAAACTTTTACATTGTTATTTTAAAAGTCAGTAACTAAATTCCAACGGCAGGTATTATTGCAGCGTTTAAGTAATGAAATTAATGCAAACAAGTGCTGTTTCATCAAGACAATGCGCCAAATCATATGTCGTCTACTAATTGCTTCATCACGCACCTTATTCGCCGGATTTATCTCCCCACAATGAAGAGGCGACTATTTTAAGGAGCTAGACAGTTCCTACTCCAAACAGGATATCGATGTTTTCAGGCAAACCCGGTTTGTAAATAGGGATACACTACAAAGAGCTCTTTCGTCGCTGTTGTGGAATCTAGCCCTGCTATCTCTAGAATCGCGGTGGTGCAAAATTGCGGCTTATGCTGATGATGTGGCAATAACTGTCAGAGAAAAACTCCTCACTACTCAAAGGGATATTCTTAAGAATGATCTTTCACATTTAACAAGATGGGCGGAGTTTTCGACAGCAACAGTTTCTCACTGTCTCTAGAACTGTATTGCAGCTTTGTAGCGAATTTCGTTTTAGTCCCTGAAAGAACTCGTTATGATCCTATATATCATTTTTGCTGAATACTGTGGTAGATAGAAAAAACTTGGCTAAAACCAAAGAATATAAATTATTATTATACAAAAAATTTTCTTTGCAAAATATCGTGAGCAAAGTTATATGAGAGCGGGTCGCAAAGTGCTTCGTTGATCCATAGACAAAAATAAAAAAAAAAAATATTTGCGATGCTTGGAAAAGTAATGACATTCGATTCTCACCTAATTAGCTAACTCAAAAACGTAAACCGCTTTTTTAATAAACTCGTTTTAATGTCACTAAATGTGTCTTAACTCGAAAGAAAATTTAACATAATCTTACTGTGTAAAGTACGTGTTTTTTGCTCAGATAAAATAATCGCTAAAGTTTAATTTCTGGAAAAATGTATAATTTTTTTTCATTTGATAACTAACTAAAATATATTCTTAAAATCCTTTTAAAAATTTCAAAAATTTTAATGGAATGAAGACCAAAAATATATTAACCAAAAAATTTTTTGTAATGTGAATGGAGTCGAAGACACTTATTGATAATCAAAAAAGGAAGTCACTACATTTTTACAATAACAAGCCTGTCAATACATCTTTTTTAGGGGTAAAAACTTTTTTCAAACTGAAAAATTGAACGCTTTTTGTAAACAGTTGCAAAATTTTTACTTTAACACATTTTCATAAAATAGTGATATAAAAATTTACATGCTGATTTAATAATTTTTTTCTATTTCAGGCTTTGAGAAAATTTTAATTTTTCATTAGGTGCGAATATTTCCAAAGTTCACGTCAATTCATCAAAAAATTTATATAGTTTTGTCTCATTACAGTTGTCGAATTTTCGTCTTCTACTTCGACAGTGTGTACTAGATTAAAAAAATGATATTGTGTGCTTCCTCTACTTAATTACAAAAAAAATAAACTCGCCACATTTTCCTAGAAATATATATATTTTTAAGTTTTTCGAAGCTTTATCCCATTGTATTTAGAACATTAATATTTGATTTACATATAAGTATGTAACTATTTTTGTAATTTATTTACAGCCACCTTAGCATTAATTATTTTCACCGCGGTATTCTTCAATCTACTCTTTATATTATACACTCATACACCGGTTTGCGTCGTTTCGAAGTTGCGTCTTTTTTAAATTTCCGCGATTTTAATGTTGCGTCGTTTTTGCTTCAGTTTGCGTCGCATGGCTTCCAAGTTGCGTCGTTAGTTCTTCAATTTGCGTCGTTAATATACATATGTTTGCATGTACAAAGCAAAAATAGAAAAATGAGATTTCCCGTCGAAGTCTATGTAGATTTGTATGTGAAAATTGTCTACAAGTTTTTCTTCGTTTGTAGTTTCAAATTACATTTG
This sequence comes from Gymnocheta viridis, assembly GCA_956483585.1. NCBI lineage: Eukaryota > Metazoa > Arthropoda > Insecta > Diptera > Tachinidae > Gymnocheta > Gymnocheta viridis. The sequence goes on along the minus strand of OY101443.1, from coordinate 43,669,791 downwards.
GTAAAGTGAAGTCTTTTATTTTAATAAAAACTGTTATTACACAAATAATAATAAAAAATTGGAATTTTCTATTGACGAATTAAATTTAAATGAAAATTAATATATGTAAATGTATGGAAAACTGTGATTCGGTTTGCGTCGTTTCAATTTGCGTCTCGTTTTTCCGGTCCCAATTAGCGACGCTAAACGGGGTATGAGTGTATTTAATTGTTTTCGTTGGGATATTTTAGCAGTTACAGTGCTCACTGGGTACTTTGAGCTACTTTTAGGTAAAAATTAATTTAACCCAAGCTTTTGGATCGATATGGCTGAAATTTGGAATTTAAGTTTTTTATTAGCACCCACGTTTTAATTTTTGTTAAATTTCTAGGGTTGCCATCATATGAAAAAACATTAAAAAACTAAATATCTAAAGCACAAACGCATAAATTTTTGGAAATTCGTAACTATGAAAATACACAAAGGAGATAACAAAATGGCGTATAAGCTATGTAGACAAAATCTTAAATATAGGGGATACCCGCATCCTTGCTGCGATTTAAATAAAAAATTTTACATAATTGAATTGAAAGAAATTTTTATAAAGTTTTGGATGCTTTAGGAATCTCATTTTATCTTAAATCATAATTTTTCAAAAAAGGAATAGGAGGGGTACCCTGCTCCTTTCAATAAAAATTTGTACATATGTAAATTAAAAGGCATATTAAAAGATTTTTAGAAAATTTACGCTGCTTTCAGACGCTTATTTCAGCTGAAATCATAATTTTTTCAAAAAGTATGTATGAGAGGTACCCGTGTCCTTTCGCGAATTTCCTCTAAAATGCGAGTATTTTCACAGCTTGGTGATACAAACCATCACGCTAATTTTTATTTCGCTAAATCTTCTCTTTCTATTTTTGCCAAATTTTGTTCTACATCAATGCACTGTGGGTCGTAATCATGAGAGCGGGTCGTAATGATACAACCTGCCATAAGAAGTTTTGCTTGTACATGATGCACCTTCTTTCTCGCTTTTCGTACTAATACTACTAAAGAACGGAAAACCCCATTTTCGAGATTTTTCAAAACTCTTTCGGCAATTGTGTGATTTGCATTGTCAAAGGAATTTTTATTAATTTCTCTATAAATATGCATATCTATATTATGGGCTTAAATGTGAAATTTCATTGAAAAATATTCATGATAGAATACTAAAAAATTTTCATAGGAAAAGGACCTCAAGTAAATAAATTTTTTTAGATTTTTTCCAAAAACTCCATCTTATGTTTAAGGCTTATCAATAAATTCATACATTTGAAAAAAAGACACAATTTTTCTATACACTGTTTTTTCTTCTCTAATCGCGCAACATAAAACAGAAAAATTTAGATACGCAAATAAACTAAATAAATCATAACTCAAATACATGCTGATAACAAGTACAGCCTCATCATTAGCACTCTCACACAGGTACTTAAATCAGAGAAGATTCAGGGTTTTCCGAATTCCTTATGCTTTATCTTTTTAAATAAAAACTCTATGATGTTCTGTTTTTTACTTAATATATTTCCCATTTAGTCCTACTGTACTGTGCATCTTATCTAAGATTGTACTCGCATAATGTGTACATAATATTTCAAATTATTTCAGTTAAAACAAAACTGCATTTAATGTGTACCTTAGTTATAATCATATTTTTCCATTTCCGTTTGTTAAAAAGATCCGGTCTAGACTTGAAATTTCATTTAATTTAAATCCGATTTGAACGCAAAAAATACCAATTGAGAGCAGAAAGTAGTTGTGCAGTATAAAAATATGCAAGGTACCAAATTCATCTACACAAGTCATCATCAAAATTATCAAATCACAAAATAAATTTTGTTACTGTTCGTAAACATAAATAACAGAAGAACAAGGAATGAGAGTAACAAAAATTTATAAATCTTTGTAATTGAATACGCCGATTTGACAAAGGACGAAGAGCATGGAAGAAGCAAACAAAAAAGACAAAAAAAATATTGAATATTGCATATAAATTGTCATTAACTCGTATAAAAGTACAACAATTTTAACAAAATTATTTTTGCAAAATATTTTTTTAGAAGATTTCCTTAAATCCCTTAATTATTTTTTTTATTAATACATTTTTATGACTACATCTGCCTGATTTATTTCCAGAATTTACTGTTGCTTTTTTACTAATAAAATGTGTTATTATTTATTGAAATTGATTACTTAATGAAACATTTTTATTAACCTAAAATTAATCGATTATTAATCCTCGAAACCACAAAATCGATTAATTAATAGGGCGGTTAACCGATTAAAACAGAAACTCGATTAATTAAATACTCTAGTGCAGTGCTATTCAACCTTTTTGGCTCGTGTACCACTAAATTCACGACAAACTTTTCGCGTACCACCAAAAAAAATATAATGTACTGAAAAAATAATTAGATCAATAAATACCAAACAAATTCGTATTATTGTTCTCAGTTGTGTGTTTGTTTATTTCGAGGAAAACAAAACACACACATTTTAAATTAACAAGCATACTCTTTTGCTTTTTGTTCAACGAATATTTTACTTTGCTCATTCGTTTATTGGTATGGTTACCATTCGCTTACATTTGTTATTTTTTATTAAATGTATGTAGATGAGAGTGTTACTTAAATTTAAAAATTCAAAATTTTACAAAAAAGGTATACTTTTATGATGATTTTTCTTTTTGTTTCCAATTGCAAAATAGAAATCGTAAAAATTTTAAAAGATTTCGCGTACCACCTGGAAATTTTTCGCGTACCACCAAGTGGTACGCGTACCATAGGTTGAATGGCACTGCTCTAGTGAATACATAGCAGTATTGAATGTTTGCTGCGACCACTTTTTCGAGTTTTTATCTTATTGTTTTCTTTTCGTTTTTATTTTATTTGGTGGTTCTAAATTATTGCTTAAACTTGTCAGCTGTGTTCGACTGTATGAGTTGCAAACGCGTAAATGCTATAAAATTTCACAAGGGCGGTATTAAGTGTTTGGTGCAAATGGTCTTGCGAACGAGGAAATATAAAATAACGTACACACAGAAAGATATCATTGTAAAATCAACAAAAATAAGTTTGATTTAACTAGTTTTGTTAACAATTTTGCTTCATAAGCGTTTCATGTTAATTTAATATGATATTTAAGTTGAAATTATCTTGAATTGACATTGTAAGCGGTACCTCTTAAATTTTTTCTCTTTTCATTATTAATATTTCACAAATTTTATTTAACTTTTTTAACATGTTGATTCAACATAAGCCAACGTTTGTTAACATTTAAAATTGACAAAAGTTTTTTCAAAGTAATACAATGTCATTCTTAATATTTATAACAATGTTGATTTTACAATAGTTAATCTTGTTTCAACTACGTGGAATGTTAATTTTACATGAAAAACTGTAATTATTACTACAAAAACGGAATTTACAAAATCAAACATTGATTAATGTTATTTTAACTCTGCAAAAGGTATAATTTAAAATGTACAATGTTTTCAATGTGATTAATTTTAATTTAATTTAAAAATTTTTACCATTGATTTAACTTAAATTAAAATCAATTGGATGTTTTCCATATATTAACAATGACTTGATATCAAAATTTCTTCATGTTGATGTTACATTGGAATTTTTTTCTGTGTGTAGTTTTTTTGTGAAATTTAACGGCAACTCTGAGTATTTTGCTGTTGGATTTTACAAAAAAGCTACGATATTTTCCATTTGCACTTTCGCATGAGTATTTGAACCAAACACTGAAATGCAAATTATTACGATAATTTGCATTTGTAACTTCGCAAGATCATTTGCATCAAGTACAAAGCTCCGCTATTATTTATATGCATGGTAAAACGTATAAAAGCAAAAATATGCTCGAAAATGCGGTGTAAAGCGAAAAGTATGCAATAAGATGCTTTAACATATCGATGCCTAATTTCTTAAAAAGTTCTGAAACGCATAAATACTTTATTCGTATTTTCGTACAATGCACAGGAAATAACATGCAATTGCATATTTTTCATGCATTTTTGATAATTTTTGGAAAATAATCGTTTCTAAACGTTTAAAATTTGTATTGCAAATTATACAATTTTTTTTAAATAAGAGCTTTCAAACGCAGCAGTAAGTTCTTTATCTCGAAATATAAATTTACTATCGGGTGATTTGTTTGGAGGCAGATGCTATGTATAATTTAACTGGCAGCGCTGCTTTATGCGTCATCCGATATGACAGTTATGTGTTATTTTGGCAATTAATCACTCTTTGGTGAGTTTCAAGGTCCGATGGAATCACAACTCAAAAATAATAATACATTCAGCGATGGACCATTCTGAAACTTGATTACTTATTTTTTCTTGTATCAGTTGAAAGGCTTTAATCTTGAAAGCATATATGAAATATATATATTATTGAAAGTGGCGTGAGTCTACTTTAGAAAAATTAGTAAATAAAATATAGTCTACATTTGATCAAAGTTGCTGCTAACATTTTTTTAAGTGGGCTTATAACGATTTCATAAAAAACAGCTCATACATGTCTGACTTTAGCTGAATCGCTTACATGTCGTACATTGAAGGATAACATTAATTTACTGACGGTTTGATAAATTAGTTCGTGTGATTTGACGCTTTTATATTATTTTTTCATTGTGTAAAAAATTTACTTCCAAATTATGTCAATTACTTGTGCATGCCTTCGAATGCCCGAAATCATGTTCAAACATTAATGGCATAACCAAACCATATATACATATATATTTTAAATCAAGCAAAATTTAAATATATCAAAATCATATTTACATATGTATGTGTTTTATTTCAATTTAAATGTCTTGGCCTCTAAGGAAAATATCCCATATTTATCCGAAACATAAAGGGTTATCACAGAATTCAATGTAATCGGAATTGGATTTGAAAAGACGAGAAAAAATACTTTTGTATGATGAATTCCAATAAGTGCAATCGAGTATCCTAAAGTTTTGAAAAAATTTTACTGAAGTTTACTGCATTTTACTAAATTGCGTTCGTTTACTCAAAATAAAGAAAATGAGAACACAAACTGAAAGCGTAAAGTGACAGTTCATGGCTGAGTATTTGCAAATTTTTACTGCCGAAATTTCTTGTAGTAAAATTTAGTAACACCAAATCAACATATGATTGAAAAGGTAAACAAACATAAGTAAGAAAACAAAAAGCATACAATTTGTGAAAAAAATAATAACAAAAAGAAAGATTGAAATAATAAAAGTAAAAAGTGAATAATTATTTTTAAGCAATTCGCTCGTTAAACATGTATGTACATATATATGCCTTTTAAAAAGGAAATACTTTTTCATGCCGTTTTCTTTTCTAAAAAAATATAACATTTCTTTTAATTTTTATCAAAATAATAGCAACTCAAAGTATTATTAAGACAAAAAGTTTGCCTTGTAAGTGATGATACAATAATTCCTAACAAACTCACTATTTCAAATAAATATTATATAGCAAATTTTCAATAAAATGGGCAAAAAATGTTGCACTTTTTTCTAGAAAAGAAAACCCCATTAGAAACCATTTACCATTTACAAATTTGGAAAATCAAATAAAATGGAAATAAACACATGGAAACGATTATGGAAAATAATTTGTTTATATTTTCTTAAAATATTCGTGTTATAATAAATATTGCATCGAGTACCAACAAGAAAAAGAGTTGAGTAGTCCAAAGTGTAAAATTTCAACACTATTTTATTTATTTAGCAGCTGTTTCCTTAATCTTAATAATCTTTATAATTTTTCCATTCGCCTACTTTTTTGGGCGACTGCTTTTTTTTGATAGTAAATTTTTCAGTTTAATCAGTAATTATAAATTTACTGCATTTTGCTGCAATAGTACTCGAACGCACCTAATGTTATCGGTTTTATGTTGAAAACAGATAGTAACTCTAGATTTAACATAAGGCCGATAACATTGAAATTCATTTCACAAAAGTATTTTTGTAGTCTTTTCAACCCCAATTCCGAGTACATTGGATTCTATGACAACCCCGATAATGAAGAATTTTAAAATTATAATAGAACCAACTATTTCAACTTACTCAATAATATAGATGAATTGGTAAAATTATTTGTGTGTTATAAGTATATTTACCTAAAAAGAGAAAAAAATAATAAAATAAAATTAGTCAATGAATGAATATTGGAAAAGTAAAATTATTATGCGCACTAAATGATTACGTGCGCATGGAATAAATAAATTAATAGCATTTTAATATCTCATAAAGGGTTAATTCTTCCTTTTTTGTGTTCTAATTGATGATAACAAATTGTTACAACAAATCAATGAAATAAGTAGTTTTATACTTGTTTTGAGCTTTTGCAGCATACAAATGTTAAAATTCCATGTACTTCATCAATATTGATTGATTAATTGAAGTGAAAAATTATTTAAATTTTTTTAACGCGCATTCATTACGACTTGCCACATTTTTTCATGCATCAAACGAAATGCGTGAATAATTTTAAAATTAAATTGGTTATAAAAACAATAAAATAATTATTACATATTCGGGGCTTTTTTATAAAAAAATTCAGATCACATCATTTTAAATAGACTTGAGTTCAACTCGTTTAGTCGCTCGTTTTAGACAAGAACCTGTTGATCAAACCCATTTAAATTAACTATCAGTTTAAAATTAAGTTTTGACTAACTGAAAGTTAGTAAACTTACAAATAAAACTAGCATAACTGAACTTTGGGTTAATAGGGCTAAGCCGTATAATACTGAAAAATTTTATATATTAAAAAACGATGCACAACTTCCTTGATTTTTCAACGTTTTTTAATTTTAGGTAATGGTACTGATCTGACGATCCTCTCAGCATTTGTAAGTTGTAGGATTTACCATTTCCAAGATATCACATTTAAACTTTGAGAGCTTCTAAAAATCTCCTGAAAATAGTTTGTACACTATACAATAAATGGTTTAGTTGTTTTGTGGCCCAAACTATTTGCATAAACTGGGCCATAACATATAAGGTCAAGTGTAAAATGAATGGCTTTCTTTGTAAATATTCAGATATAAATTGTAAAAAACACATATGCACAAAAACTAAAACATTTCACTTTCAATTTCCAAATGAAAAGACAGCTTCTAATTGTATAGGGTGTATTTTGTGCAGGCGGAAAAATTTGAATTTAAATAAAATACAGAAAAATATTTTTAATATCCGTAAAATTGATTTAACTATAGCATAGATTTTGCTGGCGGGTAGACCCTATTTTCAAATGCTCTTCGCTGTACATCAATGTTTATTTCGACAATGAAAGATTGAATATTAAATTTCTATTGTTTTAATGCTCAATTGTTTTTGGTTTAACGTCGTTGGCATGCAATTTTACAGTTTCTTTCACTAAGTTAAATGTATCCTGTACTGCAGATCTCTCCTGCTGAAACGATTTATATGCAATATAATACCTTCCAATTACGACAGCGAAAACATCGTTAGACAACAGCGTAGACTATATCCATTTCTTCACCAGCACATAAAGCACATCACATGGATGGAATGATGATTTATCAATCTAAATTATTTCCAAAATTAAGCGAGAGCTAAAAAATCGGTTGATAGTTCAAAACTCTTTGCCAGCCAACCAAAAAAAACACCCTTTTTATGTATGGTGAGGAAGGGCAACATTTGCATATCATGTCCGGCAAAAACGTTTGGCCAAATTGAATATTAAAAAAAACACACACACAAAAAATACATTTTCATGGATAAAGGATGTTGATATTTCCGTTTCTGTGAATACAGGCGAACGAATGAATGTGGTCTTTGTAGTTGCATGTTTGCTTATAAAATAGCACTGCAAGGAGGACTACAAATGAAATTGCAATCGGAGAACATGAACAGAATAGTAAATGTTTTACATTAATTTGCTATTTGCATATAACCTTATTATTACATTCAATTGCAACAGTTAAACGAATATTATTGAAAGTTAAATGTACATTTTGCAGAGAATTAAATAATACCATACACACACAAACATACATATAACTACACATGTCGTGAACAAATGTTAGATTTTGCCAAAAAAAATCGTTTTTGTCCGCAGGAAACTATAAATGACCTGGGAAGGGCAATCAACCAGGGAATTCTATTTAATTGCAACAGTGTTTTATATTTAAAAATACTACACGCGAAAGGAGTTACAGGTTTTGAATAGTAAAAAGTTTGGAATTGATAAGTGAAAATTGCACAACGGATGGTGTGGAATCCAATGGGCAAAAATTAAATTTAATGAAAACAACATTTTGTTAAAGTTTGCTTAAAATTTTGGGTTTTAATATAAAAATATATATTCTGTATATTGACTCGAGAATATTAAAGCTATTTTATTAATACGAGTTGGCATCGATTGCTTGGATTCTATGAACAGCACATAAGTTGAAACTTGCTTATTTTGGCATGAGTTCAAATCTTGATTTTACAAATTACTCGGGTCACATAATTTTTATAAATGAAGATTTGAAATCACATTCAACGAAGTGACAGTGGCGTATATATGGAAATACATATAAACACTGATGGGAGTTGTTTCTGTTATGCCATGTAAGATGAAATTAATTGGGTTAATTTTTTCCTTGATCCTTTGGAACATTCTCTCATATCCAATTCTTCCTGACTACAAAAAAAAAACGTTACGAGCTTTAGCCAAATAATAATCACTTTGAATTAATAAATTATTTTTATGAAGAAAGTAATATTGGAACATTTTAATCATGAGACTAGCAAAATAAATCACGAGATCGCATCTTTAGAATATTCAATTGTCGGTTCAATGATTTTATCTCATTCCGCCAAGCCAATTCTTTCGGCTTGTAAATATATTAAATCCGGAGAATTTCATGAAGTGGCAATTCCTAGCCGTACACTTATATTTTTGTCATGGCGACTGACTACACACGAGTGTATCCCCGCATTTTTCTGATGAAAAAAAAACTTTTTTCTGGAACAAATACGACAGTTTTCCTTTCAAATCGTTTAATAAAATGCTGTAACACTTTCTACGCCAAACAGTCCTTTGATTTCGTCACACGATTGCTGACAATTTAAAGTCGAAATCACAGTTCTGTATCTCTCCATCTCTGATCGGTCAACGACATATTGACATCTTTTTCGACATTTTTGTGTGCCCAGAACGTTTGGCAATCCTAATGCTTGTGCGAAATTCACTTTTCTCTAATTTTACAAAAGTGCACGAGGTTGTATCATTTTAGTCGCAGCTAAACAAAAATTCATTGGCGGCGCTTGATCAAAGTTTTAAAGATGTCTGTTTCCAGATAAAGGACGAAGTGTTTATTACTTTTTTATTGTCTATTTTTAAAAAATAAAAACAAAATGGTGTGTGAGAATTTATATTGAAAACAACAAAAAATTTTCGTATTTTATCGCTGTTTCCAACATGAATTCCCATTCAGAATTTTGTAGTGTCCTGCTAAACACACGTTTTCAGACCGAAACCGAACAGTAAAACACCGAACCCGAACATGATAAGATTACTTTTTTCTCGAATGACAAAACAAGTAAAATTTTTGTAATGTTTTAAATTTAATGTTTTAAAATTAACACACAACCTTTTCGTTTGACAACGATGTACATATATTTTACACTTTAATATTTTACAGGGTTTCAGTTTTCCGTATGTTTGATGATATACAAACATGCAAAAAAAATTATGCGAAGTTCGGTGTTCGGCGAAAAATTTTCAATAGAATACAGATTTTTCCGAACGTTCGATTCGACTCATTTTCTAAAATCAGGCTGCGAAGGATCCTGAACGCAACATAAATGAAGAATATTTTGTTTAAGCTCCTAAATATTTGGCGCTTCTTTCATATCTCCAAGACCAGATGAACTACAGACAAAAAATATTGTGTCCGGTGGCTTATGTAGCGGAAGAAAGTGTTACGGACTAACAAGCCTCTTTTAGCGGTTTAAGGAAACATTTAGAATACCAAACTAAATTCTTTTACAGCAATGTCTTACCGAGTCATATAAAATGTAAAAAATTGAAAAATTTAGCCGCATTTTACATGTTCTAAGTTCTGATGCGTTAAGCTTTTTAGCGAATCTAGATATCTGCATGAAAGTTGCTGTTTTTTCTTTTTAATTTTTCTTGAATATGGCTGATATTTTCAAAAAACTTATGCGATCATAGATTAGACGATCACTTAAAAAAAAAAAACAAATTAAGTAGCCCATAAAAGGGTCAAACAACCTTCCATAAATATCGCGGGTTTATATTCAAATGCAGTTTCTTTAGCAGGGCAAAAATTCATCTATGTTATTAGAAGATTGATTTGGTAATGCGAGAGCGAAAATATTTTTTGCCCTCTTAAAAAAATTTTGTGTTTGTATTATTTGAATATATGTCCTCGCTATGTTTTTGTAGATATTTTCAAAATCTATTTTAATGCAAGATAATTTAGTATTAAGACTATAAAAAAATTTTTGGCGACTAAAAAAATTTAACATCCGTGATGGCCAACTCTGTTGTGGGTGTGCCCAGGATTTCCCTTATTGAACGTTAACTTAAAAGCTTCTCAGATTTGTCGGTATGAAATTTCATTAACAAATTTTGTTCACAACCTACCGAAGTATTTTCATCTGCAAAAAATTTAAACCACTGTGCAGGACAATGTGTAGCAGCAGAAATAACTACAATTGTTAAAAGTACTCCAAACTCAAACCCATTCGTCCGTCTACGCTGACTTAAATATAAAACCACTAAAAAGAAAAATTAATTAAATTGTTTAAAAAGTAAATTACGCAATGCACCATATTTTTTTTCTGCGACACTCAATTTATTATTTTGCGTTTTTAAAATATTTTTACGTTCTATTGTGGAAAAAACCAACTACACAAAATATATTTATTAGACACAAAACGCTAATTAAATATTGACAACAGCAGCCAGTGTCAACATTAAGCTTACAATTTTCTACATGACTACATTTCCATAAACAGACTTTACACGAAAGAATTTCAATTTCGTTGTTTCGCGTAGGTCTGGCAGGAGGAGGACCGACCTGCCTGTCAATTTAGACAAACAAATTATTTGCATTAATATTAACTATTATTAACATTTTTAATTGGAGAACTTGTATTGAAAATCATGATACTTCAGTGTAATCGACAATAGTATTTAACAACTTATTTTTAATTTGTTCTGATTTTGCTGTTGCTAATTTAAGCTGTCAAACTCTCTTGTTTATTAATTTGTTGGCTAATAATTTTTGCTTAATAGATTTACGTATGCACATATGTATGCAGTACATATTTTATGTTCATTAATATTTGGCGTGAAATTTATTAAGAGCAGTGAATTGTGACAATTAAAGAAAATAATGATAATAATTTGTTTTTTTTAATTAATTATTACTTTACTTATTCAGTATTCAGTAAAATATTAAATATTTACTTTTTCAGTGAAATATTAATTAAAAAATTATAATAAAATATAATATTAAAATAATTCTGTGGTCACAAGCAATAACAGCCTAAGTCGAAAATTATACTTTAGAGAAAAATCACTTTTTATATAGAGAAATGAAAGCATCATTACGACCTAGGTCTATATGTTTTTATTAATAACTTTTAAAAGAACATCGTTAGAGAAATGGGGATTTTACGTAAATATAAAGTTTTGTTAGTGGAATATGATAGCATACATAGCTCACATTGACTTAACTCGACTTAGGCTGTTATTGCTTGTGACCACAGAATTAATATTACACTGAATAAGTAAACTGTTGATTTTGGAAAAAATCCTATTATAAATTAAAAAATCTAATTTTTAGGTATTCCAATAAAAACCATTAATTAAATTTGCATTTGAAATGCAATTGAAAAAATTTTACACGAAAATAAAACGCATGGATGAGGCAACCATAATCTAAGAGTAACATATTATCATTGAGTTATATGGTACCAATCGAATCATAATATGATTGAATTATATAATTAAAGTAAAATCATTTAATTATCAAACTAATGCCATTGTAAGAATCATATCGTTAAGTCAATAATAATATTTTAGTACATAATAAAAATATATTTTACAGTGGGTCTTACTGAAAAACAACAAAATCAAAAGAACGTTCAGTAATACCCCTGACAGGTATAAAGTTTTCATACCATGGTAGGACAGTTTCTGAACGACCCATACATTAGAGTAAGTGATCAAATAAAACCGGTATTAGTGTTGAACAAGAACTTTAAAGGTCTAATTACTGAAAGGAGCTAATGGCTGAACCACACTCCATTTGCACGACCAGATCTGATTCACTGGTATGACGAAAAGCAATCTTCGTGAACAGAATTTACTACTTTTCTCATCATATTGTTCTGCCTCATAGATAATTCCATATCAATGTATAATGCTATAGCACTTTCAACAGAAATTTTCTCTTTAGTATTTGAACCTGTTACCCTTTCTGCAGCTTTTTTAAGAGCTTCAGATGAAGTAGAAGCGAAAAGTTCTTCCACTCGCCTTCTTTTTGTTCTCATTGAACCATCCTCATAAGAAACATTCGGTCGGCCTCTACCACTTGTATTTGCTTCCTAATATATTATAACACAATTTAGTTTTATTGCAAAACAAAAACTTTATACGGAAACTTACATTACAAATGAATTGACCAAATAATTCGCTATCTAGCCAGTCAATCAACTCAGTTTCAAATCTATCTCACATGCGATGATATTTAGACCAATTGTTAAAAACTTTTAAAAGAGTAAAGGTACGGTAACATCTAACAAACATTTGACCAAAAAACGTAACAAACAGACAAGCTAAATTTGAATTTTCTTTAATTCTAATATTTTTTAAATATGGGTTCTCATTTATTTAAATAATAGTATGAATCCGCAACGAAGTTGACACTAAAAAACAATAACAAAAAGAATTTGGGCAATGTCGGGCAGCTAAACTTTAAATATATTAAAATACGTACTTGTAACTGCAAAATAAAACAAAACAGCAAAAGTGTTATTTCTACTTTCTTTTAAATTCTCTACGAAAGTTCACGGTTGCTGAAAAATCTTGACAATGCCTCACTACTATTTTTTTCTAACGATATCTGACGTATGATCAATATTTGTAAACAAAAACAGTGTTGTAATTATAAATAGAAGCATCACTTCAATCCCTGCTACAAATTTTGGTAGCCGTTACATTCAAATACTTAAATCCTTAGTATTATAACTGAACATAAAATTTCGTATGTTGTACACAAACCTTAACTTTAAACCAATATAACTTTAAAATTTGTAAACATTCATCTAACCAGTGTTTAAAACACAGTGTGACGCTGCCCACTTTACAAAGGGACCAATCTGGAAGGACATCCTCTCAAATAAAGAAAAAATTCAAAATCAGTGTTTATTTGGCGGATCTCTGAGGGAACACACATTTAAAAATTTTAAAAAATCAAATGCGTTGATAGCTTTCTTCTTTTCTGAAGTCCGCATACATTTCATTAATTTTGCGAACGCTTTTTTCATTACTATTTCTTCTCCTTCACATTCCTGTTATAATAAAAATCTTCCCTTTTGTCGTATAGTATTAAATTTTCAATAAAATTAATGTCTGCGTCTATTGAAGGTTGTGTTTTTTCTACCTAAAGCTGTTGATGGGGCTGTGCACGCACAAATCTCAAGTAAAAGAAAAATTTCGATTTCTTGTAATCTGCTTGACGTGTTAGTTGGTTTGTTCGCGAACATTTTACAATTTTTCTTTTTTAGTGTTCAACGCAAGGTCAAAATGCATCTATTACAAAAATATTTAGCATACAAAATTTTTTTTGTATTCTTAAAATTTTATTTTTGTTTACAACGAAGAGTCAAAGTATTGTTTGTGGTAAAAGTAAATGTATCCCGCAGATGGCTAGCAAACAGTTTTTTTTATATAATTTATTGAAATTAATGTTTGTAAGTAATTAGTCGAACTTATATATATTGTATATATGTAAATATTTCATATTTCATGGTACGCGTCAAAAATATACATGTTTACGTAGTCATAGTTGGTTGAATACTAATCAGAAATTCAACTACAAATGACAAAAACCAGACAACATGATAAAAACAGTTTATTATCAGCAGCTAATGGCGCTGAATAAACGAGAGATACTGGAGTATATGGAGTAGTTATTCGTCAGAGATGGGATTTCGCAATAACCGAAATTGATTAAACATGTAAAAATGAATAAGTTTGTACTTTTCGTATTCTAATTTGTTAAATAGTTGATATTCCTGATCACTAGTATCCACCGTCAAAAGTGGTAAAATTGAACAAAGAACGCTGATGAGATGGTGTAGCGAAAAAAATTTTCTAATAAAAATGAAATACAAAAAAAAAAAATTACAATTAATAAATCGCTAAACTCGGGTTTGAACTTGAGCCAAATCAATCGTTTCAATATACATATATTTATTGAAATTTTAATAGAAGAAAATCCCATTTGGCAAGGTAAAAGTGAAAAATATACAGACAGAAACGAAAAATTAAAAGCATAGGAAAACATTTTATTAAAATATAAAGAATTTCTTAAAGCTGTGTTGTTCTGTACACAAATAAATTATCAAAAGTGCAATTCACAATTCATGTTTTCTTTTTGATGTTTAAGATTATTGTGATTTGTTTGTCGTGTGGGGAGAAATGGTACGCGAACAAATCACATGCACAAATCATAACTACCTGATTTCTTAAGCAAAATACGATCATCAGCCTCGCTAAATGCTTGAGCAAATGACACTTAACGAAGGTTGACGAAAAGTTTCTTAAATATATAATAGTTGTACACATTTGACTAAGTGTGTGCGCACAAACATAAAGACATCAAAGTCAGGCCTTTAGTCTTACAGAAATCGATGCTCCACTGTGGGTAACCTGATTTGTATTTAATATTATCCATAAAAGAATTATAGCACACATTACTGTACATACATTTTGTACGTTTATAATTAAGTACAAAGGTAATTCCTGTAGTTTATATATGACAAAAATGCTTGCTTGTATGGTTTTAAGGTAGATTGAATGCCTGTATATTGTGATCACTATCTGTTCCACAAAAATTACAACGTTGTTAAAATAAAGCATTTTTGGATATGTTTATTTTGTTTTTACTAAATAAATAAATTACATAATTAAATTGTTTCTATAAAAAAAAATTTTTGGTTTCAAAATCGGTCCGAAAAAAGACGTTCGGTCGTTCACTAATTATCATAAGTAGTAGCAAAGTTACGATAACGTTTTGAATTTGATTATCTTTTTTAATTATCATAACGAACAGAAATTAATTTGATATGGCTCTTAAGGTGATTATTACAACTTGTCGATAGCTAAAGGTATGATGTTATCGGATAGATAATATGTTTTTAGTTAATATAAGTTTCCTTTAAGTCAAAAATGAAGTTTATTCTATTAAAGTTCCCATAATTTTTGAGATTATAGTACAACCTCCATAATTTGGACAAATATAGTTTCAACTACTGTCCGGATTAGTGGATCCTTCGGACTACAATTAAAATGAAATTTTAAACGCAATACTTATATGTTATATATGTAATTTATTTTTATTAACGAAAAGAAAATAATTACACCTAAGAATTCACTTGTGGCAGTAAGCCAGGCCCACTGTGTCACACGTATTCGATCTTGTTTTAAATGTAATTGTACGAAAGAAAGAATCCGATCGACAAAGTGGGCCTGTTAATTAATTAATTAATTAGTTCATTAATTTACAAAACAACATAAATAACCATAATAAAAGTGACACAAAAATATTTATTTTGAAAAATAAGAACTTATTTTTCTTTCAATACACATATCTTTATGCAATTTCTCAGTGCTATTTTTAAATTCTTTTAAAAATAAAATATCCTTCTAGGTAGCTTTGGTTCGTTCTGACCATGAAAAAGCTTTTGAAAACAGTACGCCATGCAAACTCAAATAAACTAAAATCTTTTACATTTTAAATACTTATTTTGTCTAGCGGTAAAAATTTTACTGAGAAAAATTAACACTTGTCCGGACTATAGAGGAAAAAAAGCTGTAAAAAAAATTAAAATGTCCGAATTACTGGATAGTCCGAAATAGCGAGTGTCCGAATTAGAGAGGTTTTTAAATAAAAGATACACTTACAACATTTTTGGTCATAAATCCTTCTTAATTATATTTGGCGCTTAAGATATTCAAAATGGCGCCTTAAGGTAGTAATGAATGTTTGCTTTGGTACTGCCATGTTTCCAAAAGGATAAATTTTATTTTACAGGCAAGTAAAAAAAAGTTAAAAATAACTTTATCCTTCACTTTTGCTAAAGTTACCATTCAATAACAGAAATTTTAGTTCCTAAAGTTTATAACTTTTTTATTTAGAAATAATTGGACATGAAACAATACTCCAAGGGAACAAAGAAACATTTTTTTCTATATTTTTAATAGTAGAAAATGTTGTCACAACCGAAAAATTTGCAAATCAAAAATTTCTATAAACCTTACTTTGTTAATTGTTAGTGGTTTTTGTGCTAAATTATTGTAAAAACTCATTGATTGTCATTGAAGTTACATACAGTGGATAACCCAGTTTAATCTAAAAATCTTGTGCAAATTTAAAAAAAAATTACAATTGAATTTAAAGCATGTTTTGCAGGAATTCATTTATTTAAACATTCAATTGAAATTGTTACAAAATATATGCACCTTCAATTATATTATTTACGATCTGAATGAAAAATAAAAAAGAATATAAAATATATTAACATATTTTGCTTTCTTTACACAATTTCGAGTGCAGAAAACACACAACATAAATGCAGGCACATAAATACAGCTTAAGCACCTACAAGTCGGCAACATTTATTATAAAATCTTGCTTGCTTTTTGACAGCTTAACTTTGTTTACTTCCTTTATCCGGTTGTGTGTGTGTTTTGTTTTTTTTTTCTTTAAAAAAGAAATCTTTTGTCCCTAAAAAAAGAAATATAACCAGCGTTGCCGGTTTGGTTAAGTAACCAAAATTGTTTTTTTTTCTCTCAATGTAATGTTTTGGATTCTTTTGTATTTTCATTAAAATTGCAAACGTCTGATAAATATTAAAAAAGTATAAAATTTGCCAATTCTGAAACATTTTTTTATATTGGAGAAAATACTCAAAATGGCTACTAGAAGCAAAATACTAAAGTATGCCTCCTCTCGATATGTCAATAAAAAATTGACATCTGCCTTTTCAGATATGGATTTTGTGTGAATTCAACACACATGAGAGAATTAGAATTCACGAAATTCGCACTTCTTTTTACACACGCAAACACTACCTAATATTATTTAATTTTATTTACACAATTTTTGTTGTTTCTTATTTTAATTTAAAAATATATTTCAAAATTTATTGCCATTTTTTAGGTGAAATTGGTCATTGAGCTGAATTAGTTGTTCACTCAATAAGTTGAATTTTTGTTCCAATTCGGGATTCGATATTTTGTTTCAAAATACAAAAATTCAAAAGAATATTTTTCAAATGTTTTTTACATGCAAATACATATCTTAAGACAATATCTATTATAAAGACAAAGACACATTTTTGGATCCCATTTTACGCTTTGTTTTCCAAGCGATTTTCTTTATTCTTTTACCAAATGGCAGAGTTCTTGAGCTCTAGTGACCCGACTATATATTATTTAAATCGGTTTAGTATTAAAAGAATAACAAGCTCCTAAAGTTGACACCACTACAAATGCTAAAAATACACACGTACATTCATTCATGTAAGTATTGGTTTTATGGTTGTACATGCTCATTACTTATGGATGTGTTAGCTTCAAGCAAAAACTTAACAAAATAAATGTGCAATTTTAATTTGTTTATTGTGTTTTCCCTGGGGAAGAGAATAAGCAATTAGATATTTTTTTCTCTTTGAATGAATACAACTAAAATACGTTTAAGCTGGCGGTCGAATTTCAACCACTAGGCGAACTCTAGTATATATAAAGAGTTGGCATACGATTTATACTACGCAAAATACTCAAAATAAAAACTATGTTTAACAAATTTTTTTAAATTGTCAAAACTTAATAAAAAAAAGGAGGCAAATTTCGAAAAAAAAAATCTTAAAAGGTGGTCCATATATAAATAAGTTTCTTTTTAAAGCACTTGTTATCTTTACACAAATAAATTTTTTCTGTCCGGACCAAAAAGGGTGGCATTTCGCTTGAACAACGATGGAAAATATTGGACATCGAATTTAGGCGAAAAATTGTGCTATCAGACGCCTTGGCAATGCAAATTGGTTACCTCGGAGTTGCATTAAAAAACCGATGCTATGCAAATAATGCAGAAAGGATCCACACCCTCAAGGCTAACATCGTCCGCGCCATTCGTGAGATAGAAGCATAAACCGTCATCAAAGTCTTGGAAAATTAGACTGACAGGATAAGCTACTACGAAGCTACCCGCTTAAAATCGTATTCCATAAATAATGGGAATATTTGTTATATGTAATAAAGCCATAATTAGAGATTTTCAGGATTTTCGGGGCTTGCAAATACCGAACAAAGTGGTTGAAAATGTGCCTTTTTAATGAAATACATTTTTTTAATAAAAATTAAGTTTAATTCGATATTAAAATGTTATAAATTTAATTAAACAGTTTTATATTAATATATTTTGCACTTGTTTAACAATACTGTATTAACTCGAAATTTAAAAATTTTAAGTAGAAACAAACAACTTTTCCATTTCACATTGAAAATATGATTGAGAAATCGTTTTTAAATCATCATTTAGTTTTATCACTAAAATGTATACAAAATAATGTGAAATTTTCACAACGAATAAATATAAATATTTACTATTGATTTTTTTATTAAAAGTAAAAAATAAAAATGTACGATATGCTCATATGCAGAAAAGCCTCCGTGGAAGGATAAAAAGGATATTGCGTTCAAATAAAATATTTCTCGTTTTTCTGCGTTGCAAAGAATACAACTATGATTACTTATTTGAAATAAAATTAAAGTTTTGTTACAGAAATCATTGTTTATTTTAAGTAGATTTTTAAAACATTTAAAAAACTGTTAATTTTATTTATTTATCTAACGGGTGGGGCAAAAGTTCCGCTAACATTTTGATTGTGCGCCATCTTGGTTATGTGACGTTTAGCTCAGTTTAGCTTTAAACATTGTATTATGTAGACGTCCAAATTTTATATTTTATAAATGTGTCACAAGAACGAGCAGAAATACTGAGAATATTTATTGAAAATAATCGTTCCATTATTGCCACTCAGCGGAAATTTCGTCATGGCCAGCCAGATCTCCGGATTTAACAACACCAGACATTTTCTTATGAGTTTTTTTTTTTAAATCAAAAGTTTATGTGAATAAGCCTCAAACGATTCAACATCTTAAAGATATTCGTCACGAAATTGACGAAATTCAGCCTGAGATGTTGCAGGATGTCATGAAAAATGCCTTAAAAAGAGCCGAAAGTTGCATAGCGAATCGCGGTCACCATTTAGCTGATATAGTTTTTCAATCACAATAAAAAAAATGTAAAGACCACATAAACTTTTTATGAAAACCAAACTTACTCATCTCTACTTTGAACAAAGTTATAGGCACTCAAAATGGTAGCGGGACTTTTGCCCCACCCTGTACAATAGACCGACTTGTGATCTACCGATGATCGCTCGTTAAGTGAGTCGTCTCTAATAAATGCATTTTTTATTTTTTGCCAATGCGACATATAAAAACATTGTACACCATACCAGCTCACAAATGTACATCGCAAATGTTTTGGGAATTGTTATAAAGCAAACAAAAATGTATAAACATAATTTTTCATCACCATACAAGGTAAGGCGATTGAATATACAAATACAACATGAAAGCTTAATATCTTTCTTTTATTTTTATGATTCGTTTTACTATTATTATAAAGAGGAATTTAGCATATTCCGAAATTCCCGGGATTTACAGAATCAGGATTTCCCGTTTAGCATTAAAATTTTCCATTTTTAATAATTTTTAAAAATAAAGTTGCATTGGAAAAAATTTTAAAAATTATAAAAACCAAAAATTAGTGTGAAATTATTAAATGCATAAAGTTTTTTCATATAAATTTTATCTAATCAGGCTTTTAAATGCCTTTTGTTTACGTTCAGAAATTGAATGGATCTCATGGACTGAAAAGATAAAATTTTTATAAAAACAAATATAAAGAAGCTAAAATCGTGAAATCGAAATTGCATATAAATGTTTTTGTCTTTGCACAAAATGACAAAACAGGAAAAAGTTTTTTATATGTTTCGCAAGAACCACAAAATTTCGGATAATAAAATGCCAAACCGCAAAAATCGGGCCAAAAAGTCGTAAAAACAGAGATAACATCTCGGAAAAAAATATATTACATTACGAAAAAGAATTCAGAAAAATATTTACAACATGGAGCAGGTACAAAATTATTCAAAATTCACTTATATTCCTACAAGTTTCTAAGGAAATTGCTGAAATTAAAAAAAAAATATGCCATAATTTAGAAGGAGAAAAAAGTTTAAAATTTCACTTATTAAAAAAAAATAATACATAAAATTTTTACAAGAAAATATATATAAAAAACTTAAAATTTCTGCTATTTTTCTCCTAAAATTTTTTTTGTCGTGGCAGCACCTGACTATAATAAAATATTTTTCTTGTTTATTTTAAGCAGAAGGTGCAAATTGCACTAAGGAAATCCAATATGTTGCAAACAAATTGCAAAGGAGAAATATGATGAGAAATAAAAACAATATGAAAAAAGGAAGGAAAGGAAAAAACATGCTTAGGAAACCATAAGCAACCAACCAACCAGCAAAGGTACGAATATGTACATTCCATTCAAAATAAATGTGCTGGATTTCAGTATTTTTTCTTATTTTAGTTTTTGTGTTGGGTTGGCGAAGGACAAAAAAAACAAGCTCGCTCGTTAAATGTAATAAAAGTCAAAAGCATAAGAACGCGTAAAATTGCATGTTGCTGTTGCTGTTATTATGAAATATGAATGTAATGAAAGATGTGAACAGCATTAAGATGTTACTTTGGGTATTTACTTTTGTTAGACATAGTTTTTCATTTGTATTAATTTTATTTTTGTTTAAAATAGGAAAACAAAAAAAATATATATTTCCTTTGCGCTTTAATTATATTTATTTAGTTTTGACTTAGTCTAAAGTATTTTGGATTGCGATGGGTTTGTAGGAGAATTGGAAACATAACCGATTTCTTTTTAATTAAGAAATTTTTAATAACTTAAAATAATTTTTCATGAAGAAAGCAACATTGGAACATTTCTTTCTCTCATTACTTTCTCAATAAAAAAAATACTTTGAAATTATTAATAATTTCTTAATTAAAAAGAAATTGCTAAGACAGATTTGAACTTGAGATAAACCATAATTTTCAACTTAAAATTAAACAGTTCAACTACCCACCAAACCAAAGGTTTCGAGTTTTTCTGAAGTCAGACTTGTAGTGAAGAACTCGTTAAAAAATTTCGGAAGTTTGTCTGGAATCAGACTTGCCGTCACGAATTCGTTAAGACATTTCTGTATATTACTATTTCGAATATATTTATTCCATGTGAGTTTGTGCAAACAAAACTTATAAAAAATATATATATAAAACTCTGATATAAATGTAAGTAAAAGTGAAAATATTAATAGAACAGAACAAGCAAAACAATAATCAAACGGAAATATTAACAGAAGAGAACAAACTACTTTGCGAAGTCAACCATAAAATATATCAAGATTTTACGAAAGAGTTTATTGCACTAAAACGGACAATTGAACGCAGCTTAAAAAACTTTAGAGGGTCAAAATAATATATTTAAGAAACTGCCCAATCTAGAATATCAAAATGTAGATGATTTGATGGCATTTGAAAAAAATTTTGTGGACGAATTAGTAAGTTCACCTCCTTTTTTCTGTAGACGAAAATAATCTTATATTCATTTTATTTTCTCATTAGTTTTGAGTAGATAACAAAGTTTAAAAAGCAACCAAAGGACGTCATAAAGAAATTTATTGGTGAAAATTTAAAAGCAATGTTCATTCGGCAATGACAGTTTTGCATCTACCTTTTCATGCAGAAACGTCAACAGGAACATTGCCTTGAGGAATTTCAAAATTTCTTAAGATTCTTAAAGGTACGTTGTAATCACACAATGAATCTAAATAAAAAATACTAAATTTTCCACATTTCTGCAGATTCGTGCATCAACAATTACAATCATTGAAAAGAAAAGCCACTGACGACTCTAATCTGCCAATTTAAAAATTTTGATTTATTTTATATATTATATTAAACTAAATTTTAGCTCATATATAATAAATAAAATGATGGAAAATAATTTTTATCGCTTAATGAAATCGTATCTACAAATCTTTGCTATTTCGTAGCTACACATCGTTGCGATTTCATGTCAACCTTTTCATATAAAACTCGTTACGATATCGGTAATATTTCGGTTCCGAAATCGGAAGATTCTGTCGACCAGTCGTTACGAATTCTTTACGAAATCGGAAGATTTGGTTTAGTGGGTAATGTCGTAAAATGATTCAATTTTATTAATTTCAAAATCATTTTTTTAAGTTCGATAAATTTAAAATTTAGTATTTTCGACAACGACAACGAATGTTAATATTTTGAAGTATTTGTACACAGTTTTTGTTTCATCTCTTATACAATTTTAAAGACGTTGATAATTTGTCAAATAAGTCTTGTATATGCACACACATTTTTGAAAATTCTACACAATTCTAGAATTGCTTTAAAAAACTGCATTTGTCACATGTGCATGCTTCTGTAAAACTTCTTAATAGAATAAACATTTTTCATATTTCTTCTCTTGATCCTCTTACTTTTTTTTGCTTTCGTAAAAAAAAACTGTGGCACAAATGTACTCATAACTACATATCGTTAACTGAAATGCCTGAAGCTCTAACTCATATTTAAAATTATTATTGTAAATAGCATTTATTTTTTTCTACAATCAAACGTGCACACAGATTTATTTTAAAACTTTTTAAGAATTTTTTCAATGGATTTGTTTCATCATATTTTGCTTGTAACATATTTTACTCTTACGAGAATATTTTTTATTAAATGCATTTTTCCAAGCGTTTACTCTTCTTCTCTGTTACACAAATAAATGACTTTTTAAAGTAACAATCATATTTCCGATTTCCATGCTCTCAAACAAAAAGTACTTAAATATATCAGATGAATTATAAGCATGATTCACACATGACTTTTTTCCTAAAAAGTTCGTAATCAATAAAGTGAAATGAATATAACGTGTGATCTTTAAAAACTTTAGAAAAAAATTACCTAATAAAAATATGTAAGTAATTTTTAAGGAATGACTTCCATGGGATTAATTAGTGCATATTTTTGCGGTTTTTAGAAGTTATTATGAACAACATTCAGAGAATTAATGAAAGAGATATTCAACGCCAGGAAAACTCTCTGACAGCAACGACAACTCTCTAAGCTACTTTGAAAGTCATTTTGTGTTTATTTATGTTAACTTCATGCCATTAAGTTGGTTGAGGCATTGACTTCTAAACATCACAGGAAATGGACATAAAATATGCACAATATATGTAAAAAGTTTGTGTCCACTTTCAAAATGAGAACACAAATCTGAATTTTTTAATTCAATTTATTTAAAGTTATTTCCGTATTTACAAATAAATAATATCAACTTAATCTATTGAGGCCCTTACATGTATAATTCATTGTGTGTCTTGGAGCGAGATGAAAAGGATTAAATATACAACAAATTCTGGGTCATTTAGCGTTTAGGGGTTTCTCATTTTTTTAACATGAATTCAAATCCATAAAAAAGAGAACTTACTCCAATCCCAAGGACATGTAAAAATCATTAGAGATGCTCTGAATTTGCACTACTTCCGCATCACAAGTTCAGGATCTTAACGACTTTTTTGAAAGCTCTTAAGCTCGATATGATTTAGTAAAGTGGTAACAACTCTTACTCATCTAGCAGACATACTGTAATATATTCATTAAATTTTTAAATAAAATCGAAATCTTCGCACCATGTTGGGTCATTATGACCCACTACGTATGTATTCTTAGTTCTTATGTTACTTAAACGATGTTCACCAAATTTCTCAGTATCTCGGAAAACCGGGTTTAATGCACACATTAACTTTATTAATCATTTGTGTGCAACATGTTTCATTGAAACATTTAAAATATATTTCAGGAGAAAGAACGAAACTTTACCGAACCACTAATTGAGCTAGTACGATGAGATCCCATATAGTGCGATTCCTGAACAAGGGCAATATAAATCTAGGAAGGTCATCACCGATACCAGAAGCAATAACTTTTGAAAGAGACTAACTATAATACTCTCTATCAAGAGCATTTTAAATACATAAATAAATATGTATGTGTGTATGACAGTTCATATTTGGCAGTCGTGAAGTAGACGCGTGGCAAAATTTATTATGGAAAAATATTCGATAAACCAATGTGTTTTAAAAGTTAAAACATTTTATCAAACTCAATCATCGATTACTGTGACGATGAGAAAGTTACGTGAAATTTTTGGGAGAAACAACGTGCCAACAAAACGCACTATTTATCGTGTAGTGAATGATTTCAAAGAAAGAGGGTCTGTAGGTGATAGGCTCAAGCATGGACCACTACGTACTGCAAGATCGGCTGAAAACATTACTGCTGCTCAAGAAAGTGATCAAAACAATCCATCAACCTCAATGAAGCCGTGCTCAGGAGCTTGGTCTTCAAAGAAAAACTTTGGCCACAATTTTACACAACGATTTGCATTTGTTTCCATTTAAGATTCAGTTGGCACAAGAGCTTTTTCCACAAGACCCCATTTACGCCGCCGTACATATGCCAATAGGATGTTACAGCTCGCCCATGACAACCCCGATTTTCATGAACAAATCATAATGAGTGACGAGGCACATTTTCATTAAAAATGGAATGGAATTACTGCGAGACCTCCTTCCAAAACAAGCTATTTCTAGAAATGGTGATGTTGATTGGCCTCCACGGTCGCCTGATTTGACTGCTCGAGACTTCTTTTTGTGGGGATATCTGAAGAGCAAGGTTTATGCAAACAAACCAGAAACTCTTGAGCAACTCAAACAAAATATTCGTGATGAAATTAATGAAGTACCGCGTAAAATGTGTGAGAATGTAATGAAAAATGTGCTCAAAAGGGCTCGCATTTGTGAGGCTAACAGAGGCGGACATTCATCTGATATTGTATTCCATACATAATTGCCGACAATAAATAAAACATTTATCAATATAAGATCAATTCTCTTTCATTAAATCAAAAATTATAAACAAACAAAGTGTATACCTTCCCGGCGGACACCCTCTACTAAGAAAAGTTTCCTTTTGAAATATGAGATAATAAATACAAAATTTTCAAATAGATACTATTTAAATACAGGTGACTAAATATATGAATTTTTATACTTGAATAAGTGCGAAAAAAATATAAATGTTTGCATACACTGTACCAATTTGCATAAATAGTTACTTGAAGCGAAAAAATACAAGAGATGTAAAAAAAAACTTTATATAAAACATGAAGTGGGAAAGAAAATTAAAAAAACAAACAAGTTAGAAGATTATATTCGGCTGTAACGAATTTTAAATATCCTTCGCACATGTAGGTGTGACCTTATAAATTTGTGCTACAAAAATACTTTTAATTTCCCTTTTTTAATGAGATATAAAATCTTTTTTGAGTAAAACAATTTTTTTGCAAAATATTTCGATATTTCAAAAAAAAAAAAAAAAAATTGTTAATGAAACTAATTTTTTATAGAGTAGAAAAATAAATAAATTGGAAATAAATTAAAATTTTTTTAAAAGTTCCCGACATCTGGCATCGTAGCTTCCAAACACCTGAACAAATTTTCTTGAATATATCTCATAAGAGTCCAGAGTACTCACGCCACCTTAGTTAAAAAAGTATACGTACATCGTTAAATCGACTCACCTACTCTTGAGGATCCAGCATAAGCAATAGGTTTGTAGTACTCTTCTTTATGACGTCTCAAGTGAATGTTGTATGAATTATAAACACGATACCAAACTTACATATGTATGTGATACATCTGTGGTGAAGGGTACAAAAATGTTAAAAGTCTTAGCACTTTTAATTAAAATAAACTAACTTTTTATGAGCTAAAAACAAAAACCAAAGAGCTACGACAAGTACCACTAAGGAATTGTCAAGGAAAATTAAAAAAGTACACAAATTAAAACTGAGACAAACAGAGAATTATAAACATTAAGATGATTGTCTTAATTTAGAGCCCGAACATGTTCAGACGTAAATTAATGCTTTAATGCGGTTTTATTTTCGTTTTTTTTTTAAATGTTAACAAATAAAACCTGTTTTAAAGGTTTAATTAGTGGAATTTAAACTTGGTAGGAGCTTTTTAACAACTCCTATTAACATGCAACACATAATCATACACAAGCATACATTATTAAAGAGATTACAAAAAGAAGATGTTGACAGCTCACTTTTCTGTAAAATAAGCACACAAGAGAGATGGTAGAAGTAGTCGACTCTTATCGTGAAGTTAAGCATCAGCTGATAAAATCTGTCACCTAAACAAAATATATTACTATTTATTCAATATGTATCGTAACTCGTGTGACTTAGAAATCTACAGAAAATAGATTTTTATGTAGAGGACGTCAAACGTTGACTTACATATACAAAAAAAAGCCAGCGCAAACTTGAGAACAAAGTCAAACAATTATAAGAAATATTAGAATCAAAGTGACAACAAATAATTATGAAAAGAAACCTATTTACAACTTCAGGAATTTCAAAACCACGATTTTGTTTTGAGTTTGTCTGAGAAAGGGGTGCTTGTTCGCAGCACTCCTTGATGTAAATCAATCCCATGTACATTAGGAAATGCACCAACTACCAGAACACTTTCAACTAGATTTTTAAAGTACAAAACAACGACCAGTGTACAACACCAAAAGGGTCGAATTTTAAATAATGGATACAGTGGAAGTCCTATCAGTTTGACTGATTAGTATATCCAGTCGATGTCACTGCAACAACAAAAGTCATTGTACAATATTAAGAGTGATGATCGTTTTATTATTGAGTGCGTAATTTCATCATCCTTTAATTACAATATCCAAAAATGCTCTTGTTGTAAATAACGAACATGAATCATGCTACAGAAGCTGTTTGACAGTAATCTAGTCACACAATAGTGCGAAGGGCCAAGTACATGTTAATGCACATATTGTGTATATTACACAAAACCATTTACCCTTTTTTTAGGTCCCTCATAACTCTGGTTCCCATTGTAGCCAAGTTGGAAGATTGCCTAGAAATGTAATGCTATTTTACCTATCAAAAACTTGGTACTCTTTTTTGATCTCAATACTTTTAATGATCCAAGTTTTTGGATAGAAACTTGGCCTTCTTTTTCACATTTATTATATTGTGCTGATTTAATTTACTTAATACAAGAAAATTATGAAATATTTCTTTGTAATCATACGTTTTGATTAACTAATAACAGTAAAGCAAAAAAAGAAATCACGAAACAATCACGCTAAAAAAATATTCATACACGTTCCCTCACGCTAACTTTTTTATACTCATATTCATGCACGATCATGCGCAATCACACCATTCCGTTTGTAATTTCTACAATCTTAATTTTCGACCCCATAAAATATATTTTATAACAAAAACTGTTCTCACTTACATAAATAAATACAAATAACTCTCCACAATACAAATAACTTTCGTATCCTTTTTCTAGACATTATTTGTACAATACAAATTTGAAATCACATTCAACCAAGCCACCTAAACAGTGGCGAATACATGGAAACACACATGAACACAGATGATGGAAGAGTAGTGGCACTCGAAAAACAACGTTGTTTCTGTTCTGCCGTGTAAGTTGAAATTAATTAATGTTAAAAAAATTTTCCCTTGTTCCTTTGGAATATTGTCTCATGTCCAATTCTTTCTGACTAAAAATGTTACGAACTTTAGCCAAAAGAATAATCACTTTGTATTAAAAAACCATATATAAATACTGTCAAATTCTTTCGTCGCTAAATAAATTTCTTAATCTATATTTTGATGAAGGGTACATAAGATTCATTACAGCTGAATATAGCACTTTACTAGCTTTATTAAGAACTTGTTTTAATTTCGTAGGGCTTGAATTGCAATTTCTTACAGCGGCATTCAAGATATCTTATTTTAGCTTTGAACAAAATATGTTAAACACTTTTATTTCTACAAAATTGATACAAAAGCAATGTCGGTTTTCGATTTCAAAAAATTAAATTTTTGATAGTCTTTCCATTTGGGTAAATTTTTATATGTTACAGTTACAGTGCCTCAAAATGCAGACGGGACACTATATATTTCAGTAGTTTTACTTTTAAACGAAATCTTATTTTACAAAATCTGCAAATCTGTCTTCGTTGTTTTTACAATGAAAAATTTTAAAAAAGCAGAAAAATCTTCAAATCTGTCAAGTGCTCTATTTTATATTTACGCTACGTATGCAGCACTGAGTTGCAAGCGACACAACCAGTGTTGTCAATTCAGTGCTTTTGTCATTGTTTTAGTGCTTTTTAAAATTTGCGACGCGAAAAATGTTCGCTGTTTTTAATTTTTATTTGTAGTACCTTTTGATACTTTCGGTGGGGCCAAGTCTTGGTTTGAAATGATACAAAAAATACGGTTGGCGGGCTTTTCAAAATGTTAAATTTTTGCATGTCGAATAGTCAGTAAAAAACGGGATTCAATTGTTATCGCCGATTGAATCAAAAGATTCAAAAACAATAGCTAGGACTCTTGTGGAACAAGTAATTTTAAAGTACGGTATATTTAAAGTTATCAAAACGGACTTAGTTACAGAATTTACTAATGAACTTATGAGAGATACTGATTACGCACCATTTGAACTAGTATATGGAAAACTTCCTGGACTACCAGGTGACGAATTATATGTCCCTAAAAAAATTACAATCTTGAAAATTATTTAAATGAACTTAAAATTAGACTTCGCTACTTATTGCGAAAAGCAAAAGAGATAATTTTAGAAGTAAAAAATAAAAGAAAATTATAATCTGGACGGAAACAGAATAAAATAGAACTAAATATAAGAGACCTAGGTTTATTAAAAGCCGAGAATAGGAAAAAACTAGAACCTCCATACAAAGGTAGTTGAAAGTATACATAAAAATAATTTGAAAAAGTTTATTTCATGAAAAAAATTTTTTTTAAAACATAAATACATAAATATAATTAGGTATTAATAAATTTTAAATACTTCAGGAACTTTATAAACGCATACAAATAAATATAACTAGAGATTAACTGCTTCTTTTTATATTGAAAACAAAAACAATTTTTTGTATTTTATTGTTGTTTTCAATATCAATTCTCACTCACAATTTTGTTTTCATTTTAAAATAACCGACAGCAAGAAGTTTCAAATCATGAAAATTTTATAAACATGTAATATAAATACATACAATAATAAATACAAAGAATTAGATAATAATAATCTTTATTCTAATAATTATATCCATTTACACAATAATTTGTTCATTTTACCAAAAACGGTAAGGGTGTAGTGTATGTGCAGTTATGCACATCACTATAATATATATTTATACACTTATGCACAACACTGTAAATAAGAGCTAAAAATTAAAATAGTCCAATAAAATTAAGTAAAAGAAATTTATGTTTGGTCAGCAGAAATTATAAGTTCAATGATTCTCCAAACTGTCGCAATAGAAATATTTGTTGATGTTTGAAATTTCAGTAAGCTGGCATTTTACTTAATAAAAATTAGAATTCGTCTAGAAGAACAACGTAATACTTGTCTGTTAATTAATTCTCGCAAATCAATCAATCAAAACGGCATAAGTGCTAAGAGAAAATTTTTAAACAATTGCTTTGAAGTCCTTCTCTTTGCACAAGCTTCCTTTTTGATGCGAAAACAATTCAATTTTCTGATTTCTAAATTTCGCCAATAAAGTAAATAGGAACCCTAAATACTCAATTTCTATGTGTTTTAAGTAAAACAATTAATATTTTACTGAATATGGAAAATATTAATTTTGAAAAAAGCAAAATTGTAAATATAAAAAAGAAAATAGATTTTTAAATAAATTATAAATTAGATAAATTATCTGTTGATTTAGCCAGTTTACATTTCTTGTCCTGCGAAAGAAAATAAAAATTTGTAAAGAAATGTGACGCAATGCCCATGATAAGAAAACTTCGAATAAATGTTTTTTATGTTCAAAGTGTTATTTTTAATACTGAAAAGACTGCATCTTCTTTTTCTAAAACATGACTCAAAGAACACATTTATAAAAATTTAATTATTTTAATACAAATCCTGCTATCGGACAGATGTATACAAATTCAGGGGGAAAATTACGGCATTCGATATCGAATATAATCCCATACAAAATTTTTCTGAATTTGTATAGAAGTGTCGTTCGATATCGAATGCCGTAATTTGCCCCCAGGTCTTTTCCTTTAAAAACTTTTAGAATTTTCTAGAGAAACAACCTGAATTTTGAAATCCGTAATTTATTATTCGGTCTTTGAAAAATGTTAAATACTCGATCACCATAGTTTTGTTACTTGTCTTAGCGGCGCATATTCATATTCATGACAATTTTAACAAAGAATTAAAATAAGTGAGCAGCAAAAAGGGTAAATTCTTGCCAGTTAAAATGATATTGTTCAAGATTCCGCGAAATTGGGTTTCACTTAGTTATCGCTACGTGTTGATAACTATTTCGTTTTCAGCAACCAGTTTCTAATATTTTGCAGAAAAAAAAACTGTACCGACCAAATCCAAACCAATGTTTCAATCACAACAGACTCCTCCATATTCCAAGCTTTCAGTTTCTATATGGAAATAATTAAATTAATTATAATTATATGGCATGAGTGTTTCAGCTTGAATTCCCAAAAAAAAGAAACAAGTAATTTCCTATAATAAGTTTATGTTTATTATAAAAGAATCAAAATAAATTTCTTTGGAAAACCATGTGTGTACCACATCTAGGAGAAAATACAATTGAGGTTTTACGAAATTTATTATCAAGAATATATTCTGTTAACAAAGAGAAAAAAATCATTACTCTGTCTCATAAAAATGTTGAAATAATTACTTCAATGACTTTTGCAAAAAAAAACTTTGTAACATTATTTTCTGAGCATGTATTCATTGTGAATGTACTCGTATATTAAATGAACAATATATGAATGTTTGTACGTGCAAGTTTAAATGTGCCGTAAAGGAAACACATTTCTTACATCTGACAGAATTAAAAACTTTTTTTATTCTTTAATTTTGTTGCAAATAATTTTTATCGGTTTAAGCTTTTTGCAT
The DNA here is from genome assembly GCA_956483585.1 of Gymnocheta viridis. Taxonomy (NCBI): domain Eukaryota; kingdom Metazoa; phylum Arthropoda; class Insecta; order Diptera; family Tachinidae; genus Gymnocheta; species Gymnocheta viridis. The sequence goes on along the minus strand of OY101443.1, from coordinate 43,638,243 downwards.
ATTCATGTTAAAACTCATTTTTCAACACAAAATTTCTTTGACAATTAACTTCATTTTTAAAATACCAACATCCATAAAGTATGCTTTAGTTTTGTGTACATTAAATGAGCATACAGATGTGAGTGGAAGTGTGAATATACGAGATCCTAGCAAACACAAGGGTTTAAGTTTGTGATATTTGTTTATTATATTAACAAAAAGATCCAGCACAATGCATTCCGTGCGTGGGTTTCGTCCCCTGAGTGCTAGTGAAAAAAGTCACCAACATTACCATATATCAACTGGTTTTATGTGACGTCACTGTAGTGAAAAAAATATATATTGTATGAACAAATATATTGTGACTTGTACTATTTTATTATGTTCATTTGAAGTTACTTAAAGTTTAATAGTAAAAATAATCATATTTATTAAAAATTAAAAGTGTGCTGTTGTGAACTGCAACAAAATCAATGGAGGGGAAGCTTCTGTCTGCAGTTTTTTTTGCACTACTGAACTTGAAACAAACAGCAAATTTCTTATTGGCAATTAAAAATGAAAAAAATACTATTTTAAGTATTCACGCTCTTTGCGGGAATTATATTTATCAACATTGTATTTAGTGATGACACGCCACAATCAGGCGAAAAAGAAATTGAAGACTTACCTTACGATGGTTTGCAGAGCTTCGCTGGCTATATAAGCCACATATTGATAGACTAAGTTTCATATATTTTTTCCTGTGGCAAGGAACACAAAGCCTCTTTCATATTTGTACATGATAAATCTGCGTCATTTAGATCACATAAATTGCAGTGAAAAAATAATAAATTCTTCTTTCGTGCCAGAATGTACACAAAAATGGAAAGTTTAAATCGCAAAATTATTCAAAAGGTAACGAAACAAAAAAGGAAATGGGAGAAAAAAACGTTGAGCAAAAATTTTCATTCTGTACGTTCGAAATATGTTTATATTAATTTTTTTTGATTAAATACATTCACTTACAACCAAATTTGTGTTTTATTTATATTATGGGAATCAACCAACAAGTTATTTAGCACATAATTTTTGTTTGAAAAATATTTGACAAATAAGAAAACAAAAACAATTGGTTGATTATTGAGTTCTTGTTACATCTTTGATATTGTTTAAACTTTTCATTTGTTTCAATGAAATTTTAATATAATATATCCAGTTGTTCTAAGAAATATTTGGGTAAATTTCTCTGATGATCTGCATTAGCAACAGTGAAATGCGCTTAGGAACAAGCTACACCCCTCAATAATCAATTTCAATTTGTTTTTAACAAAATTTTGATGTTTTACTAAATATGTAAAATATTAATTTTGAGAGAAAGTGCGAATAAAAATTTAAATATTTTTGAAGTTGACACTCAATATAAAATTAGCCATAGTTTGCATAGAAACTACGAAAATAAACAAAAAATAAATAAAAAGCAATTTCGTGCAGCTACAATAAAAAAATAATCAGATATGTGATGGAAATCGATTTATTTCAATAGTACCAATTTGAAAACGTGAGATGAATTTCAAACGATTTTGAGAATCAGCTTTGAGCCAAACTCAAATTATTAATTTGATGAAAGCAGACCAGAAGATAAAACACACACAATGCAAAAAAAAAATTAAAATAAATTTATCGAAAATTATTTAAAAATGTATTAAAATATATTTTAAAAATATTTGCAAAACGAAAATAATGAACACATCAGAACTTTTTTCGGTTTTAAAACGTTTTTGTTTTAAATCGAAAAATATCAATTCCGTCTTCGCAATCAGGCCACAAAAGAGTACAATAAATAAAATATTAAGATTTTTGATATGATTCGTTCGAATTTATTTTGCTACAAACATTTAAAGGCAGTTGAAAATTGCCTAATTCTAATTTTTGTTTTAAACAAATTCACCAAACTGAATGTTCTTTAAACTTTAGCGGAAAAAATTCATGGTTGCTTAAAAAGTACACTTTGCGCTTAAAAGAAGTAGCCAATTTTTGTAACTAAAAACCTCAAAGAAGCAGTTGTTTTGCTGACTCTGTCACACAGAAAGTAGTAAACAAAGAATTTTTCATGTTTTGTTTTGGTTTTGTATTCTTATTAATTTCTGGCACAATAAAAAAAGTTGTAGAAAAATATTAATTTAAGCAATATAAAATAAAATGAGAATTATTCATGGTATATAGCAGAAGTAAATTGCAATACAATTCATCATTTCTTACTTCCAAAATGCTTAATTTTGTTTTGTTTATTTTCCCCCATTCTTACATTATATTGCTATTTCTTTTTAACAGAAAGTAGAGGGGTAAAAAAGCTGATTTGCACCAAAACATAACCTCAAAGTTTCATTTCTGGTCTACCGTGCTTTAAAAACATTTCTCAGTTGTACAAAAAAACACAAAAGACACTGTAAAAAATTGTGAAAAGCACTGTAAATAACCCGCTATTTAAAAACAGGTATTTAATAAAATTTCGCCCGTATGAAGAGACAAAGCACAAAAGAATACCCGAAAAGCACCAAAGTGTTTCTGCTCATTTACTACTGCGACTTAGATGCACAGAAAAGTATTTTTTTAAACTCTTTCACTTTCATGGTTTTGTTTTTCACCTTGTGTTAAAAATTCATATGAATATCCTGGTTACGCACCTCTTGAGAGCAGAATATTTTTTTATTTTCTATTGATGTGTGAGTAAATTTAAAACTTTTAAATTAATATTATTATACATGTATTTACAAATTGGATATATATTTTTTAAAGTTTTATAAAAGTACCATTCAACAAACATTTTTTCTCCAATCAACATCAATTTGAATTTTAATATCACAACAGGCTTGGAAAAACACTTACTTTGGTGGAATACGTATTGTGTTCAATTGTTCCCGACAAGAAACAGTGGAGAACATACTCTCTCCTGAAGGGACAGTCATGGTGTTTGCTGCAGGTTCTAAATTGAGAAACAGGCATTTCTATGCGAAAAATTATATTCAGATTGTCGGTATATTTGCGAGTAGAAACTGGTACTATTAGGCGTATGCCCAGGAGGCGCACGCTGTTCTGATGGGTGAAGGGACGAATGCGATTAAAACGCAGTGCCTGGTAACGCTGCAATTAGACTATTAGAAAAGGAAACTACGCCATTCCCGAGCTTATGAAAGATAATCGAATTAACATTAGTTTTTAATTCGATTTTAATCGCAAGCCTCTTTCTTGACTTTAGAAAGAATTCGATAAGCTATTATCAAACAAGACAATCACAATTGTGTTGATGTGTCCATTACAGCAAATAATTTATTACATTAAATTTTTTTTAATATCAAACACAAACCGCGAAGCCATTTGGCGTGTCTGCAGAAACACCCAGGATCTAGGCAGGAATTGAACCTGCGACCCCTCGACTAATAATCTAGTACGCTATCTACTAGTCTACGGGGCTCCCCTGAATGAATTCAAAAGAACGAATTAAAAAGTTGTTTGGTTGGTTGTTTATTCTTTCATCATAAATTCATTAATATGCATCAAGAATTATGTTTGCCTGGGCGCAAGCAAATACAGTCATCACACACACTTGCATTGTACTTTTGCTGGGTTACACTTGAGTTTTGTACTGCGGCTGAATATTATTTTCTAAATTAAATTGTTTAAGTACCAAATTATATCTAATAAACAGTGCAAGTTTTTTATGGCATATGCCACTTTCTATGGCGCTTGCAATTTTTTTTAATCATTTCACCAAAATTACTTTTTAAATCTACTTTTGATCACAGAGCACTATAAAGTAAACTTCAAGGTGTCTCAACTGCACAAGGAGGCAGCAATTGAATAGCTGATATTTTTTATATGTACGAGTATGTATATGAAATTTGATAACCAAAAAAAAAAGATCTTTCGTTTTCGAAATTGTCAACAGCAGATTAAAGATTCGTCAGGGCTATTTTCTAAATTTACTATGAATGTGCTAAAGTATCACAAAATTTACAAAAGTGCATACCGAAAGCAGTTGTTGCAAGTTATTTATCTTGTGCAAAAATGTATTCAATATGCCTACTATAATTTAATAAAACCTCCAATGGAAACGCGAAGATAGAAACATTAGCGGAAATCATCCTTTTTACCCTTGCCAACCTTGCAGATATTGCAAACCTAGCATATATGCTATATTCTGCAAGACCACAACAACAAAATACATGAAACTGAGATTTGCATCACTTGAACAAATATACATGACCAAAAACCATTGCAGATGGGTAATTACAAAGTTTAGCAATGCTATAAAAGCTGCGTTTTTCGTTATATTTTTACAATGAAAACAAGAGTCCTGCGCTTAAAAATTTGCAATGTCAAACAAAACTTTTATAAAATTTATACAAAACCCGGATGCTTGCTTCGCGTGAAAATTTTATCTGCGGCGTTCGCGTTGAAATATTGTCGGTTTCTTAGCTTATTCCATGCGGCAAAGTTATTCATTCAACTCCGTAAGTTCTAAAGACGGGTTGTTATAATTAGCTTGCGAAACGCTTGAAAAAGACAATCACGTTTCGTAGCAGATGTGCAACGAAGTGCGACTTCTGCTTTTAAATATTTTAATAAAAACCAAACGCATTCGTATAAGAAAACATTATCTCTATCTCAAATAAATGCATTAAAATTTGCTACAATAATATCTACCAATGTCGAACGTGCCTTTTGCATTCATTGATATATTTTAAACAATAGAATATTATTTCTCTTTGAAAATATAAAAAAGACAAAAATTTCTACTGTTATTAAAATTATATTAAATCTTTGTTTTTTCGTTTAATTTTATGTAATTTGTGACAGGTTTTTTTTGTCATTTCGCATACTTTTATAAAAAAATTCATGCCATTTTGAATAATAATATAGAACTAAAATTTTTAAATATTTTTAATAATAAATTTTGCTTTTACACTTGCGAATCTTTAAAATAAATCTTAAAACTCAGAAAGAAATCTACTAAAAAAATCGAATGTGAATTCCCAGGCCTTGATGTATTATGAATACACAAATGTGCAACTCCAAACTTATCTAGGTTATTTAATTTCTTTTTATTGTGGTTTTAATTTACTTAGGTTTTGTATTCTAATTATAGGTGGTCGGTTAAACCAAAGACTACAAATATATATTAATAGTCTTTGGTTAAACTCTTAAGACATAATTTTAATCTGTGTATGTAACTGCAGTGCCTTTATGTGTTTGAACATAAATGCAAACAAGTTCATAAATGATACTTACTGCAAATGTTGCAATTAAATCTTTTCGAAATAATGGATTAATGTTTCTCGAGTGTTCTAAATCTTGGTTGATATTTCAAATTTACTTAAATCCTTTAAGTGTAGAAAATATATGTAATATTATTTAGATTATGTTGTGGGATTAAATAAAAAAATGTTTATAATTTGAAGCAAGTGCTTGAAAATATAAAATTAATTTTTGGGGTTTCAGATAAATTGACACGATTTAAAAAATCTTTAAATGCTGTCGTTGTCATTTAAATTGTGATCATATTCATGAGAAATTGTCGGTTTGACTTTATCATATTTGTATGTTACAAATAGACGCAGAGAAAGAGTATATTTGATGTGACTTCAGTGTTCAAACGCAAGAACCGAAAACCGTTTTACTGGATTTCGCTTTTAAGAAATGAAACACTTTCGAACGATTCAACAGGGCGGTTTTTTTACCAAAAATAATTTTGAAATATTTTTACTAACAAAATAGTTTTTCAAAATTTCTATAGCTTAAAAGCGTATCTCAAGCGATTCAATGTCAGGAGAGAAATGGATGACTCGGGTGCTGATTAGGAGTGTTGTGACTCCGAAAATGTAAAAAAAATTTTATTATCCGATGAATTCAAATTATATTCAAACCTCAAGCCTACAAAAAATATTTTCATTTAAAAGCAATTACATTTGTATAAAAAGCGGTTAACCGGGCTTTTGCTAAATACCATATTAAAACTCAACTTTTAAAAACGCTATTTTTTAAATATTTTGAAAACCAGGTTTTAAAAAGGTGACTTGTTTCAATACTCTAGATGTGACCATAATCTACAGCTTCCGAAAACATCGTTGTCACATTTTGCAGTATAGATTAGAATTAATCAACTTTTACTTTGTTCTTTGGAATATTCTCTCATGTCCAATATATTTGGCGAATAAAATGCTACAAAATTTAGCCTAATATTTGGTCTTTTCAATTTATAATCGCAATTTTTCCCTAAAATTACATTTAAATATACAGTAAAATATTAATTGTTTTTTTTCTAAACTCATTGCAATTCATTATTGAGGGGTATAATTAGTTGCTAATGCAGATCATTACGGAACTTTTACCCAAATACTTCTTAAAACAACTACAGCTTGATGATTGACTTCTTGTTACAACTTTGGTATTATTTAAACTTTTCATTTGTATCACAGAAGGTTTAATATAATATCTCTAGTTGTGCTAAGAAATATTTTTAGGTAAAGACCACAGAGTATTGTTCTAACTTTGTCTTCAAGCCGATGCCTGGCAAAATCCAATCCTTTTTACATTTTTCAGCTAATTCAATTGGGACTCAATTCTGAGAATTGTACGTGAAAGTAATTATTAGTAATTAATAATTACATGTTAAAACCAGAAGAACATTGAATATTTAAACATGGAAAATAATATGCATACGAGTACGCACGGTATACCGAGATGTAACTGTGTTAAAATTTAGAAAAAGTGATAAAAATCCTCCTTGAACAAAAAACTTTGTTTGGCCATTAAATTATTAATGCAGCCAACTTGACGAAACGAATGATGTAGAAGTTCTTATTTTTGTTCTACTTTCACGTGCAACTCTCAGAATTGAGTCCCAAAATTATGTGTTGTACTTTGTAAGCAGAGGTACTTTTCTTGGACACCGCTCCATAAGTCTATTTTCTTGTATAGTCTATTTCTTATAAAATGAAACACTTTGTTTCTGGAACAACCCATTGTTTGAAGAATTTGTCTAATTGATAGTCATTCGGATTTTAATTCTTGAATCACAATTTTTCAGCAGCGGTAGTGTAAACTCCACGACCCATTTTTTCCTAATATAGAAAATAAATTCTACTCAAAACGTATCAGATTCAATTTAAGTTTGTCACTGCTCATTAACTTTTGCCACTTTTAGGTATTTTTTATAAACATTTTAATAATGTTTAATTTCAACACCTTGAAAAAAATGTTTTATTATTTTTCATATAAATTTACATATTTTTTAACTTTTTTGTAGAAAGCAATTAATTAAAAACAAAACAGAGTAATAACTAAACTGATAATGAAATAATGAAAACTTTTGACAGTCAGATCCATCAACAAAAGTTCAACACAAAAAAAATCTTTCCTACATCAATTACGATCACAGAACCAATTAATAAAAGTGGATATCATTGAAAAAGTTGTTAAAGCTAGTCCAGTGAGAACAAAACGGATTCTTAAAAGTATACCAACTCCGAGTGATGCAATACAGTACACAAATGAGGAGGCATTAGCATTATTTCTGGATTTTAAATTAACAAAACAGCAATATATTAAGCTCAGACTACGTGCGATTGAAAAAGGCTCAAATATGTATCCAGCATATCAAATGGACTGTTTGCCATCAAAGGACACTATTACAATCACACCAATTTCGGCAGAGGTACAACTACAATCTCTACTTGATCACACAGCCGAACGCTTGCTACAATCAATAACAGGAAATGAGTTAAAGAAATATGGAAACACAAAGTTAATTCTTTTTAGAAGATTCAGAGCCTTCGACTAGTACAACGCAAACAATGGATGTTTGGAAAAATGAGATAATACCGATGCATATGAATTTGGATTATCACCACTACATGCAAGAATACGACTTATGGAACACATACTGAAAATCAGTTATGATTTGGATTTCGGGTCTTCAGGATCAATAAGAAACAAAGAAACCAACAAAGAGTTAAGAAGTTCAAAAAAGAAACATGTTCAAGATGAATATCGCAAATTTGGATTGATTATAGATCAGCCAAAACAAGGGCCAGGCAATACAAATGATGGCAATACCGCAAGAAGATTCTTTTCAGATCCAGAAACAGCATCTGAAATAACAGGAGTGGATTTTAACCTTATTTTCAGATTTAAAATAATCCTAGAAGTACTTGCGTGCAATGAAGAAATTGACTCTAGAAAATTTGGAGATTATGCTAAGGAAACTGCAAAAATATATACAACCAACTACCCATGGAGAAATATGTCTGCAACAGTTCACAAAATCCTTTATCATGGAGAAGATGTCATTAAATATCATTTGGTGCCACTTGGAGATCTATCAGAGGAGGCTCAGGAAAAAAGGAACAAGGATTACAGATTTTATAGAGACCACAATACTAGAAAAATTTTACGAAATTCAACAATTGAAGATCTATTTAATATATTATTGGCCACGTCAGATCCGTTCATCTCCAGTATTCGAAATCAATGGAAAGTGGAACAAGAAGAAGCTTTTAGACTAAAGAACAGAAATAGCACAGAACAAAATATGGAATATTTGCAATCAATATTTGAGTCAAATGAATAATAATTATAATTGTCTTTCATTGTTATTTAAGTACGAAAAACATAGTATTAGTATAAAATAATAATAAACAGAACCTACCATTGTTACAAATGCTATTAAAATTTATTGCAGTTTTTATTTTTAAAATGTTTTTTAAAATTATCAAATTTGACAGCAAAAAATAATAAATTTTTCTGTAGTAATAGCAATATTTTTAGATAATATTATTAACGTTTTTTTTAAGTGTAACTATTCTTTGACTGTAAACAAATTTGCAAATTTGACAGCAACAAATTTTTAATGTTTCTGTAATAATAGCAAAATCTCCAGTTGATTTTACTATTTTTTTTAGTGTAAAATTTTTTTAAGTGTAACATAAAAAATATTTATAATTATTATTAATTTCCAAATATTCAATTTTTTTAATAAATAAAAAAATAATAAACCCATATTTCACTCTAAAAGTTAAAAAAATTCAAAAGTTCAACTTCGACCTAGAATTCCTTAAAAAGTCCTCAATCAATGTTAATGTAATTAAAACTGAGTCAGGCTGAACTAAATATCTATCCATTAAAATAAAAATTACTTCAATATTTTGATCGGTTTAAAAGTTACAGAATTTTCGCCAATGAAAAACGATTTTCAGCCAATGTGCGCCGTCAGGTTCAACGCTTTTAATATGTTCATGGTTTTGTATGTGGCGAATACATGCAGATGTTCATGTTCTGTCTGCTCATATAATTTTCAGGATGTGCAATAGGGATAAAATTTATTGTTTTGTGCTACTCTCTTTTTTTTAGCCATATGCGATGTTCGACATAATGTTCAGATCAAGTTGATGTGTAATGAAGACGTCTAGTTACACAGCACGTAATTTTTATTCCTGTTGTTTTATAAACAAGGTGCTTTCTCTCTCCTCTGAAGAGAGTCAAATCAAGAAATCGATGTATAGTAGTCAAATCTACCCACTGTAAAAATTTTACATAATTTTCTCTACTCTTTCGCCAAAAGCTATATAAAATATTTACCCTCAACAAACAAATTTTTTGAAAATTTTTGAAAGAAGATATCGAGGCAATCTCGATTAATAAATTTAAAAAATATATAAAATAAATAATAGAAATATATGTGATATATAAGAGGAACAAGAATAAAAAATTAAAAAAAAATTCAAGTGATTATTTTCGAACAAATTGGTTGTTAGTAGCTTTTAATCCAAAGTGATTATTATTTTGGCCAATGTTCGTAACATTTTTATTCACAAAGAATTGGACATGAGACAATATTCCAAAGGAACAAGGGAAAATTTTAACATTAATTAATTTCAACTTACACGGCAGAACAGAAACAACGTTGTTTTTCGGGAGCCGCTACAGTCCCATCATCAGTGTTCATATGTTTTTCCACTTATCCGCCAATGTTTAGGTGGCTCCAATTCTTTCTGACTAAAAATGTTAGGAACATTAGCCAAAATAATAATCACTTTGGATTAAAACTACAAAAAAATTATTTTTGTTACAATTAAGCTCGAAAAAATTTAATTTTAATTGTATCGGCACTAATTGTCGACTGTGATCGGCGCATATTATACAAAATGATTTATCTACATTGTGCTATAGTGTTCACATTATCGGCACATCAAGGCTGATTTTGATTGTCCATACTCAGGACAATTTCGGCACATGAATTGTAACAATAATCGGTACATTGCGCCGATAGTGAGATCTTAGCTTTAGAATATACACACACAAATTTTTAATTACAAGTACGATATGCAAATAGGTTCACACGTACATATGTATGTATGTACATGGTGGCTATTTGCCAACAACTCTTTTATTTGTTTCAATGCATGACATTTCAACACATTTCTTTTATCTACGAGTAACAAATTACGTGTGTGCTAACAAACACTTGGTTACAAGCTCAAACATACATAATATATGTGCGTTATTTACATATTTGACACATTAACAGTGAATAAAAAAAGTAGAAAAAATGAAACCACAAACAAGACACCAAATGAATGCGTGCAAAAAAACTGCTCATCATTTACTGCATTCAAATGCACATATGTAAATTCAAACACTCCCACAATTTCATAGGAATTCAAACAAACATGTAAATAAACTTTAGCAAAGAATCGCACATACCGGGTTGTACAAGTAAGTTTCATATTAAAAATTAAGTAAAATGTACTAAGCTTAGTACTTTATTTTTTTACAACGGAACAATTAGCGTTGATAAATTTTACTTGGAGAAAATTATTAAGAACGTGGGTTCGACCCCAGTCTCAGCAGGTCATCAATATCATATATTTTTCTGACATAATTGGCATGATCTTGTGTTAATTGTTGTTGGACTGTTTATGCGTTGAAGGCATTGCAATTAATAATGGTATTTACTAATGCACATCATAGCGCTCTCCTTCGTCATTATTGTAGTAAAATCTTCAGCGAAATAAAATAATCAGTAAAATGGCTACCAGCTTAAACAAATTTAGTGCACCTACGAGTACTTGACATAACAGACGATGCAACACTGTTCTAAAATATTAAACAAAGACGCGAAATAGCAGAATTGTAAAATAAATTAAGCTTTCTCATTCTCAATTCATTATCTGTTATCTCTCACTATCCATTTCCATTTCAAATTCATCACCCGTTAGCGTTGCATCTTACAAGTCGAGGGCTTTAATTTCTGTCGGCATATTCGAGATAACAAATATTCGCATTATTTATGGAATACGATTTCATTCAGGTGCCTGCAGCGGCTGGCTTTGCAGTAGCTTATTTTGTCAGTCCAATTTTCTAAGACTTTCTTGACGGTTTTTGGTTCTATTTCACGAATGTCTTAAACAATAGTAGAAATTAGACAATTGAGAGTTTGAATCGTTTCTGGACGACATACATTCGATTGAGCCCATTCCAAGTTCGAAACGTTGTGATTAATTAATAATAGTAATATGATCTTCCATAAAGCAGGGTACTCTGTTCATCATTTCGTGCGAACTGCTGTCAAAAGTCCATATAAAAAAAATTCATGCGAAATAATTGCAAAATAATATGGCCGAAGTTGTACTCTGTTCATCTTGTGAAAACATACGAAATGTTTCTGGCAACATATTTTTCAACTGCGAAATAATGTAAGCACCACTTATTTCGTGAGAAATTGCAAACAACAGCTGAAGATATTTCTTGGCGTTGTGGTTTTAATTTTAATTTTGCTGCCCAGAAATAATTAAAATAATGTAAATATAATATAAAATGAAGGTGAGTGCTTTTTGCAGAACGTGTGTATTCAATGAGCTCCTCCGCAGCAGCTGCGAGATGTATTAATTGATACATTGCAGTACAAACTCCTAAAATTAATTTGTTGTCCATTTGTTTTAATTGTTTTTAATAAACACATTTCTTTTGTTTTTATAAGAAAAACAATGTTGTTCATTTCAAGGCAATAAAACCGATAAATTTGTTATAAATCGTGGTATTGTCACCACTGATCAGTTGTCTAAATTTTCAAACGAAATAATCAATGTTGCTCAACATTTTTCGCAAATTCAAACAGAGTACTTAGCTTAATACTGAATGAAACAAAAGAATGTATCGATTTAAACTATAAAAGTATTCTTTCGGAACATGTTCGGGGTGTTCGGGGGGAGAAGATTGGGAAATTCTCAACCTGAAAATCGATGCAGCTTTATTTTTGATTTTCTTTTACTTTTTTTTCATGGTGGCGACATCAAAAATTTGTATACAAAAAAAAAAGAATGGCGGTATTCAGTGTTTGGTGCAAATGCTCTTGCGAAAGTGCAAATGCAAAATATCGTAGCTTTTTTATGAAATTTAACGGCAACTCTGTGTATTTTGTTGTTGGATTTTACAAAAAAGCTACGATATTTTCAATTTGCTTTTTCGCAAGAGCATTTGCACCAAACACTGAATACCGCCAATAATTTCTAATTTCTGTTTCAAAAAATTATTATATTGCAAATTTTCAATAAAAAATGCAAAAAATGTGGCACTTTTTTTTAGAAAAGAAAACGCCATAAGAAAATTAAGTTAGAAGGTTAATCTACATTTTCATAAGTTGTATAAAAAGGGTTGAATGACAAAATAAAAACAGGCTTCGATTTGATAAGCTTATTTAGCAACATCTGCATCGTTTTATTTTCGAAGTCTGCAGATTGTTTCGTCAGCTCCTTTGAACGCCTTTTCCATTTCCAAATCATTACATGTCGATCGCGCAACAAAAATCATTACATTACCCAACGTTGTCCAAGCGTAAAGCAACTCACTTTGGACCGCGGGTGTATGACAGTCCATATTTCGGACAGGAAAAATGTATCCGTGTCAAAATAACATGATTTAAAAATATACTTGTATTTTGACCACCTTGTACATAGAATTATACTCATGCAGTGCAATGCATCTTTAATTCTCACACAAACACAAATGAAAATCCTTTCTAGCATTTTTTCAGTTGTCTCCCCTTGACATCCATACAAGAATGACAATGAGAATCTTCAGAACACATGGTGTTGTACACAATATGACGTGGTCTTTTTAAGATGAAAAACTCATGTTAAATTAACACTTACAGTACTTGAAAGTGTGTATTTGTGTGCGTGTTTACAGCGACGCTTATTCGTTTGTGCATGTTTTTTTGTGGAAACATTTCAAACAGTTCAAAAAAAGTATATTAAAAATATTAAAATAAAGTTTCTTAAGAAGGTTAAATAGAACAAAGCCAAAGGAAATTTTAAACTTTATACGGATTACAACACTAATGCAGACAAGCGTGTTCACATGATTGCACTAAAAAAAATAAAAATATAAAAATATAAGTATTCATCTGAAAACAAGTGCATAAATATTTATACATTGTACTCGTAGCATACATTGAGAAGCAAAAAGAAAAGTTGATAATTTTTCCAAACTGAATCTAAAAAAGATAAAGTTATAAGTTGTCCGTTTCGAGTGCCATTAACCTCGAAAACCATTTCTTTATAAAAAAATTGGAATGGAATAACAAAGTTCGACCTGATTATATTATTGGAAGGCATGAGGAAGACTAATTTTTTTGTTCATGAGAGCACATGATCATGAAATAAAAGTTACTCACGATCACATCGCTACTCTACTCTACGTGTTTGAAGGTTAATGGTTTATGTGTATATCTCAGGGACTGTTCAAATATAATCGTCCCGAAGTTATCTTCACAAAATCAAAAAACATGAGACAAGACCACTTCTCTTAAAAACTCAAGACTTGGCGAGTCAAACCTGACGTGTGTGAACCGGATCTAATATTCTGAACTTGTGCTCAGGAAATAGTGCCAAGAACTCAACAGGTCAAATTTAGGGATGTTATATCAAAAATCATTCAAGTACATTCTGGTGTCCCTCAAGGCAGCCACCTGGGTCCAATTCTGTTCAGTTTATTCCTCAATGAACTTCCAACTGTTGTTTTGCATTCCAAAGTACTGATGTACGCCGATGATGTTAAAATTGTTAACTCTTTCAACGATATTGACATACTTTAATAAGTGTGGACTTTCGGAATTTTCATCAATGATTCAGATTTAATTTATTGAAGTTAAATATATTGTAATTTTTCAGACCCAATCCGATCGAGACTTCTTATTATATTGATACTGCTATTTTAAATAAAGTTCAAACCATATTGGATCTTGACATACTGTTGGATCATAGGTTCAAATTTCGTGATCACATCTCTATAATAGTAGATAAAGCCCATGGGTTCATGAAACGCTGGTCAAAGGAATTTCTAGATCCTTTTATTAAAAAACTTTTATATGCTTCTCTACTTCTCTCGTTCGACCAATTCTTGATCCTTGGGATCCTTGTTATTCTATTTATATTAATAGTATCGAATCGGTACAAAAACAATTTTTGATTTTCTGTCTCCGTGGTCTTGGTTGGAATTCTTATGTCTTACCGCCGTATCATAGCAGACTTGCTCTGATAAAATTACCTACTCTAAAAAGTCGACGATTGATGCTGTGTGCTTTATTTGTTCTGGGTCTGATTCGTGGTGATTTTGATTCAGAGTTCCTACTTAGTCAACTAAACTTCAATGTTCCTGTAAGACCTACCCGCAATTTTGAACTCTTTGCATTAAAATACTACCGTTCTGTATATGCTAATAATGATTCTTTTCGCCGCGAATGTGTTAACTTCAATAAATGCTACCATATTATGGACTTATCTGAGAGTAAATGACGTACTGAAGAGAAATCTTACTTTATATCTAAATTGTTGAACCAATTATTTTTATAAATAGTTCTATATTTGTTATTCATATTTACACAGTAAGGGTGTAAAAATCTATTGACTTAATAAATAAATAAATTCGGATCATGTAATCATTTTTTTGTATAAAATATTAAAAATTCAAACTCAACTTTCCAAAGAAAAATATTTTGGAAATACGTGAAGATAAATTCGGGACGACGATATTACGTAACAAGCTGAGGAGGACGAAGGGATTGCAATTTTATTAAGGAATTCATAATTTATAGTGATAAATTTTCAAAAAGTGTTACGAAGACCACCTTTTCGTCTAAAAGACGTCTAAAAGCACAAAAAAAGCTTTACGTAATATGTGAACAGCCTCTTGTACTCGTAGTTTGTATGCGAAATGTGTTGACGTATTTGAATATGTGTGTGAATATGTTCATAGATTGGTGTTGTCAAATTATTCGAATTGTTCGAATAAACGAATATATTTTACATATTATTGGAATATTCGAACGAATAAAGAATAAATATAAATCATTGTTTGAATAACTTTAAAGAATTAAAATAAAAAGCGAGATGTTAGCTTATGTGACAAATAACTTATCCATTCAAGCCTGACTCGCGCTTCAAGAATTCCGTACTTGTTTTTTGTAAAGAAAAGATGCCCCAAGATACCCAACAGCTTTCAATAAAACTTACATTCTGTACTTAATTTCGTTTATATCCACAAAACAATGAAAGAAACAAGTAATCGGTTAATACGCAGATGAGACAATTTTTCAGAACTGTTTTACCTTTTGCCAATTTATATATAGATATTGATGATAGCGTTCGCAATTTAAGTTGTTACTAATACCCACTATATGTAGATAAAATGCTGCAAATTTTATCTACATATATTATTAAAAGGCAAACACGTTTTTTAGAGCCTTTTTACTGAACCGATGTTTGAAAGATTTATATATTTTTAAATGGGTTTTTACACAGATGTGTGCAATCTTAATGTTATTTAAATCGGTTAGTTATTAAGGAAGCTATAAGCGTTTAAAGTTGTTACTAATACATACAGAATTACTACACATGCATGTTTCAGCTTCAACTTGAATAATAAACAAAGTTTACATGTGTGTTTGTCCAATTTGATTTTGAAATGAGACAGAGTTTTAATTTGTTTATTTAGAATGTTTTTGTTTTTATATTTTATCGTATGTATAAATTTATGTAAATGTTTAATATTAATTTTTTAGAATGCGGTCGATTAAGTCGACCTCTGGATACTCTAATCTATATATAAATAGGCAAAGACATATTTATAGATCCCTTTTTCTCCTTTATTTTCCAACCGATTTTATTGATTCTTTTACTGAATGGTAAACATTGTTGATCTTTAGTGACCGGAATATATACTTTTTAAATCGGTTCAGTATTAAAGGAATAAAAGGCTCATAAAGTTGACACCACTACAAATGCTAAAAATTCACACGTACACGCACTTATTTATGTAAGGATTGGTTCAAGTAAAGCAATGAGCGTGTTAAAGAGTACCATATACATATGTACATGAGTAATAAAATTTTTTATAAATGTGCGTGTTTGTATGCATTTAAATTTCTCATATTGTTTTTCCCTATGGGGAAGCGAATAAGTAATTAGGTAGTTTTTTCTCTTTAAATGAATCCAACTAAAACAGGTATATGTTTAAGCTGGCGGTCGAATTTCGACCACTACGTGTACTCTAGTATTTATTAATAGGAATGTAATACCACATACAATTAAATTAAATGTATATCAATAAAAACATTTACGGTTATAGCATCCATAGTGAAGACAGGGTGGCACATAATGAGCTGATTTGAATTCTTTACAACATTTTTAATTATTATTTTTTTGGTGTTCGACATTTTAATGTGCGGATTGCACTCACAGCATTAACAAAAACATTTCGTCAACATGGGTCTGCAAGAACACTTCCTACCCACCGGAAGGCCACCCATGCTCGAAATATTAAATGTGTACGGAGGAGCGTACAGCATACTCACACAACGTCAACAATGAGGCGTTTGAGAAAACTTGAGCTATCACGGGGATCGCTGCAGGAAATTTTGACTACATTAGACTTGTTCCCACACAAAGTTAAAATTGTGTAGAAGTTAACTTACAACCATGCTCTATTAAATGGCAACGGCGACAAGCTAAACTGCAAGATTTAAGATACATAGAGCCTCATCAGTGACAATTACAGCTACTAAAGTATACTTTTTGTCACTGTGTATCGCCCGAAATGATAATTGTCCCACATTATTTTTAAAATGATATGGATGTATCAATCTCTGTCAACGGTAGTTCATTTTGGACGATGTTGAAAAATTGTATTAGTCCACCTGTAGAAAACAATTCTTGTGGTTTCAAAAAGTTGGACCCACAGCACGAACTGCAGGTACCTCAATGGTTTTGGTAACGGACATATTCGGCGAACGCATTTATTCGCGCACTAGCGATTTTAACTGACCTCCACAATCACCGGATTTTGTTTGGGGATATTTGAAAGAAATAGTATGTTAACAAGCCAAGAACCAACTCCCAACAAAAACCCAACATTCGAAATGAAATCATGGCCGTTACACACAATATTTTGCGAAGAGTTATGAAACATATGTTCGAAAGAGCAAGTATGACCGAGACAGAAAACACCCTCCAGTTACGGGATGTAATTTTTTAAATCTAATAAAAAAATCATTCTCCAATAATATAAAAAATTAAAAATAAATAATAACCCGCATAAATAAAAAGTTATAAACAATTTAAACGATTATAACTAATTCTGCGCCACCCAGTGACATACGGCCAAATACCTCAGCGCAAACAGAGGCTTTCGTTTTTGCACTTTGTGTACGGAACCCTAAAAACGAAATGATATTCATCAAAAAATATGTATATATGTGTGAGAGCTCGCATTGTCATGATGGAGAATGATTAGTCTTCGAGGGTTAGTTTTACGAACTTCTCCGAAACTTTCGGCAAATAAATGGTCGGGTACCACTCAGCATTGACAGTTCTATGTTGCTCAAGTGGAACAGTGGCCACATGACTCATTCGGTCGAAGAAACAGGCGGCCATTTTCTTCGCTGTGCTTCTTCCACGAACAACTTTTGTTGGATTTAGCTCATCTTGGAATACCCACACGGTCGATTACTGTTTTGCTTCCGGCTCATAAGCATATATCCATATTTCGTCACCTGTCACGATTTTAAACGCTTCTGTTGAAGCACCACGGTTGAGCTTTTTAATAATTTCCTTACACCACTTGACGCAAGCTTTTTTTTAGCGATTGATAAATTATGGAGTATCCAACGAGAAAAATTTTTTTCACAACTAAGTGTTCATGCAAAATCGAATGTATTTATGTAGGAAATAATTTGCAAGGATGCTTCTATCTTAGAATATGTCACATGACGATCTTGCATTATCAGTTCATGCACTGCATACATGTTTTGTGGCACAACAACCGACTTTGGACCACCTTCACGAAATTCATCGGCTACGGAACTACGACCACAATCGAATTCACTGCACCAGCGATATACTGTGGTTTTTGATGGTGCTTTATCGCCATACAAAGAACTGAGTTCATCGGCACATCCTTGTTGAGATAATCCACTTCGAAAGTTGTTAAAAATAATCCAACGAAAATCTTCTCTTGCAATTTCTATTATTTTTTTAAATTGATTTTCTGAACTCACTGTAAACAAAACAAATAGCACTTGTACATAAAAACGTTGTGAGTACGTTTATGCTAAAAAAAAATTCAAAATTTATTATGGTATTGCCAGATTTCAGCTATTGACATTAGTGTTGCCAGTTCCCGAAATATAAATATTTCCCTTCGTACATTTTAAATAATTTCATCGATTTATTTCATTTATTCAAGTAATCTTTTAAAAAAATATATAATTAATTTTTTAAATTTTGTTGCAAGGATAAATCATACCGTGTGTAGTCCCAATAGAGTTCGTCTTGACAAATATCTGTCTCGGTTGTCAAAATAAACAGTTCATGTCGACTTTAAGAACAGAACAATTTACCAAACACATACATATTTTGCCAACAAAATATGATGTTCGCTTTGGCTTGTAGAACAAGCCAAAAAATTGCTGTCACAATTTGTTAACGTTGGATATTTACTTCCGTCAAGCTCTGGTATTCTTTCAAATTTTTTGCTTAAATTTGTAATACAAATTATTTGTGGAAGTACATTTGTTGTTAATATTTCTATTGCAAATGCGCTTTCTTAGCATAAAGAATTATTTTAGAAAAATTTATGCTGCTGTTTTATGTATTTTTATTAGAGATCTGCAATTTCGTGACTTGCTACGAGTGAGTCATGCAAGAGTCACGCGTGATTTAATGATTTAAAAAATATAGCGTTAAAAATTTAATTCTTACGCACACATGAGCGAACTTTCTTAAGGCCGAGGCACATATAATCCGTCGTACGTTATACGTTGCTTTTTTCAACTGACATTAAAGTAACGGCGGAGGAGGCTGATACAACGAGTACTTGATTGACGGGTATTAAATAAGCTTCAGTTGATTAAAGTACACAGTTTCAATTTTTATTTTATTCTTTATACTAATTTTCCAATACATCTCTTATAACTGATGCAGCTATAAATTTATGCGTCATTTCGAAGCGTCATCTCGAACATGTATGACAACATGATCGATCTGTAATGGCAAAACAAAAAAAAAAACTTCCGCGTAAAGGGCGCCGCATGTAATTTGTAAACGCGAAAGATATGAAATGCGAAGAGTGCGTTGATAGAATTCTAGCTGAATTTCGAGACGCTCAGATGTGGTATAATCTATTCATCAGATAGAAAATGGCTGATACGGATTTTTTTAAATATAACTATAGTTTCTATAGTTAAAATCAGCCCCACATTTCGGGTCCAAGCTGCCACAGACAATCAGATACGGGAGTATACAATTAGAAAAGAGCTTATTACTTCCAAATAGATTGGCTAATTTCCTTCAAATGTAACCAAGAACACTCTCGATCAAGTGACTTTTGAAAAAAATAATTAATAATTCAAAATCGGTTTAGCTGTTTGGGAGCTTCGACGGCACAGGAAAACAGATGCACATTTAAATTTTATAACAGACAAAATTTTTGGTTCGAGGTTGAAATATATAAAGTGAACAAAAATATTCTACATTCCGTCCAAAATCTTGAGCCGAAGTAACATACAAATGGAATAAAATTAAATAAAAAACTATTTGAACTTACTTAAATATGAAGTTGAAGGGGAAAATAATTTGTATACTCATATGTATATTTACCTGAAAAGAGAAGAAGGGAAATAAATTAAATTAATTAGCATGAATTTACCAAAAAAAAAAATACTAAATAAGTGCTAGCAATTATGCGAAATTTGATGTCTTAAAAACAACAATAAAAGAATTATTGGCTACAATTCACTTCTTCGCATTCCCTGAGTAATAAAATATATTTAATGTCAATAAAAAACGTTTGCAGCACAGAGTGTGTGTTCTAAGCACCTGTAATACTATTGTGAGCTTTTTAACACTGAAATAATTTAATTTATTCAAATTATAATAATGTCTACGCTCAAAACACTGCATACAAAATTTGTTTTATCAATCAACCTTTTTTTAATCGGGAATATTTACTACTTTTATTTCAACTCTAATTTAAAACCAATTTTTAGAAAATTTTTTTCAATTACATACACTTCAAGTTGAAATTTTTTCTGAATACGCCAATTAATGTTTAATTAACTTCTGAATTAAATAAAAAATTGTTTGTGGTTGTTTATTTTCCATAGCATACATATGGGCGCTGCAAACACAGTACCTCAATTAATCCTTCGTATAAACAACATATTAGTAGATACTGTCTGTCAGTGTGTAAAGTAAAGAATAAAAATAAAATCGTGTCGACTATTTGTTGATCTTACAAACAATATTTTTCTTTTATTACAAGTTTGCTGAGAAGGTTTTTCTTTGTTATCATCTGCTCTTTAAAGCCAACAAAACAAGTGTAACTTGACACCAAATTACAAAAAAAAGGAGCAGCAGCAACAAGAGTTACAAGTATGTAGTATTAATAGTAGCTGATGAAATATAAAAGAAAATAAAAGCATATAACAACATATAAGTTGTAACACAGCAAAGTATGTGTTGAATTTCATTTGAAATGTTACAAATTATTGTAATTTTTCTTCTCGCTTTGCAAGCATGTTTTCTTATTTTCTTAAAGTCTGTTTGCTTCCACACACGCAAACACTTGATTCCAAACCCAATGAACTACAATTTTCATGTTTTCCAACAGATTTTCTTCTTATTGTTGTTTTATTTGCTCTTAAATCTATTTAGTGAGCCATCATAGATACATGTGTACGTATGTTTATGTATGTTTATGTATGTAAAGGGTGTTTTTTTAAGCTTGATAGAACTTTAAATTGTAAAAAGTAACACAAAAAATTAAATTTTGATGAAACATTTTTTTTATTTGTTTCAGTATACTCTGACAAATCATCATGAATAGACTCACGCTTGAACAACGCTACGAAATTATCCAAATTTACTTTGAAAATCAACTGGCAACTGACCCGTTGTTTTATCGCAAAATTGTGTTCAGCGATGAGGCGCATTTTTGGCTTAACGGGTTTGTTAATAAGCAAAATTGCCGCATATGGAGTGAGACCAATCCACAAGAGACCCTACAGACTCCATTACATGCAGAAAAATGCACCGTTTGGTGCGGTTTTCACGCTGGTGGCATCATCGGACCTTATTTCTTCAAAAATGAGGCCGGAGCTCGCGTTACGGTCAATGGAGATCGTTACCGCACCATGATCAATGATTTTTTGTTTGAAAATATGGATGACATTGATCCGGAGGAGATGTGGTTTCAACAGGATGGCGCTACGTGCCATACGGCGAACGCAACCATCGACTTATTGAAATCAAAATTTGGCGATAAGTTGATTTCGAGAAATGGACCTGTCAATTGGCCTCCAAGGTCGTGCGATTTGACACCTCTCGATTATTTCCTGTGGGGCTACGTGAAGTCACTGGTTTATGCTGATAAACCAGCAACAATTGACGCCTTGGAGGCCAGCATTGTTCGTGTTATTCGTGACATACGGCCAGCAGTGCTCGAAAAAGTGACCCAAAATTGGACGTCCAGAATGCGCTTCGTCAAGAACAGCCGCGGTGCCCATATGCCCGAAATCATTTTCAAATGTTAATGTCACGTATTGATCTTTCGAATAAAAAAAAATTTTTGATTACAATTTAATTTTTTGTGTAATTTTTTACAATTTCAAGTTCTATCGGGCTTAAAAAAACACCCTTTATATGTAAGTACTCGTAGGTATAAGTACATATAATTTGGGCTAAATGAAATAAATGATGCCTTTGCATGAAACATGTGTGCGTGTGAGTAGATGCTTCACTTATGATTGTGGTGTGTAAATGTTACGAGAAGATCTAATGAGGAAATATTTTTCTTACAAACAATAAAATAAATGAAATTATGTGTTTGTAAATGCTACAAATTGTTACAGTTTGTACAGAACATTCATTTTGAAAAATTGTTATAACAAAAATTGAAATAAATAGATCTGTAGGGAAGGAATAATAGCAATTTTGTTTCAATATAAATTAAGTTCATTGAAAAAATTGGCTTTCAAAATAGTTAACAACATTGTTCTTATATTTTGTTCACAAGGAAAGCTTACAGTGAAATTTAAATCATTTAGAAAATCATAAAAGTATTAAAGGGACATTTTTTTATAAATAACTGAAACATATCACGATGTGCGGATTATAAAAAAATAAATGCAAAACAAATTGTTAAAAATAAGTTGAGTTAACTTGATTGGTAACCATTTTCCATAAGATTTACCTTGTTGTACATGGCTGCCCAAATCATCTAAAGATTTTTTCTATAGATATTTAATTATTCAGGCTTAAGTTCATTAAATTAATTTTTCAATTAAATATTTTTTATGCAGAAAAGAGTTTTAATGCATGTAATAAATGAAAACACAGGAGATAAAATGTTGACGAAATACGGCGGAATTTTAAAAATTTCTTTTTGAATACAAAAAGCTTATTTGAAAAATTAAATTAAGGAACTGCAGGTCGAATAATTCTGAAATTGTTCGACTACAATTCAGACTTAAATTTGAAGTTTTTTAAAGTGATATATATTTGTGTTTTAAAATCGTACATTTAAAAATGGGAGACCTTTAACCTTTTGTCTGCTTTACAAACAAAATTATTTAAAAAATGTGATGAGAAGTGAAAAAACAACAACAGACATTCCGAAAAATTTGGACTTTATCGGTCACAAAGTTAACACAAAAGCCACTTGAAGAAGAATAAAAAAGCAGAACTCAATATTTACTCATAGATGCCTTGGGTGTATGGACCGGATGCACTTACTTAAAGTAATTTTGAATTAGCTGCTCAATCAAGTTTGCAAGATTTTTTGTGCATTTATTGTGAAGGTACAAAAAGGCACATACTCGAAAAAAGAGGAATTTGTATGGGATTTTGAAGAATAAAGACAGAAATGATTAATTTTATGCAATTAAGTAAAAAATGCTCTTAAAAAAAAGGCAGGTAACCCAGAACTACTATATATATAATTCCGATTCCGTGCATGCGATTCGGGGTTGTTTTTTTGTTTTACCTTCTCCAGAGCAAGTTGATATTTTAAAGCGGAAAAACTTTTATACCTTGAATGGTACTTTACGCTTTTTTAAGATAAAAATCTCACTTTAAGCTTATTATGGAATGGAAGATTTCTGGGCGGTTGTTTATTTTTCGCTCCTGCATGCATGGATTTTTTGAGTAAATTAAGGTGGTTTAAAAAGTCTTTGTCATTTCCACTTTAAAGAAGAATAGTGAGTGGTCTGATTGCATAGAAATTTTTCGTTTTCTGCAAAACAATTTACGGAAATGAAGCCACCAGTTTCTATCGGAATAGAATTCTGTGACAGAGTAGTATATTCTTTTGCCTTGAAAACTTCACACGCTTTTGTCCGCTTTTAAACTTTTTTTTAACAAAATGCTTACAAGGAAAATATGTATTTATTTATGCACATAAATTCAATTCCACTTTTTTAATTTATATGGCATTTACACCAGACCGAAATCTAGTAGTTTTCAATTAAAATCTCTATCAAAATCTATACCGTTTACACCGGGCTATTCGTGACGTTTTTTAAGATTTCGTAACCATGACAAAAACAATTGATTGGAATTTTCATTTTCAAGTGTCAAACTTTATACAAAAAATTATTATTCACGTGCGAAACAGCTGGCGAACACACCATTCAAAGAAACGTTACAGAACAGCGTAGTATTTTTCAGTACAATGTATGGGAAATCTAGTCAAAATCAACAAGATTTTGCTCGAAATCTCGTAAGTAATAAATTTTGGTCTGGTGTAAATGACATTAAAGTGGAATTGAAAACGTAAATGTTTCAACCTTTTTGTTTAATAAAGAAGTTAAATAGGTTGTCATTTTCATTTCAAGGATGGAAAATATTGAAAGACAGATATACGAAGTTTATAGAAGGGGCGAAGATGCAGAATGTGTAGCACACGATCCTCTGTGCCGGGCATTTTTTATTTCTATTTTGTTATTTTCGCAATCTTCATCTTGTTGTAGGGTTCCCAGTTTTATTTTATACCTTATCCCCTGTTTGCCATTTTTCATTCCCCAAATTCCCCAAAATAGCTAATTTCTTATCTCCAAAAATCCCCACCGATCTTTCATTAGAATTTTAAAGCCAAGGCCCAATTTATAACAGAGTGCTTTATCAAATTCTATATTTCGCAGTCACAATGATAGATTCTTCTGGAATATTTAACACTTATTTGCAAAAATTTTGAACAATAAAAATTCTTTTTCTTAACAAAATTTGCAAAATATTGAACATAATAATGTTTTTAGTTATTTGTTAATTTATAAATTGGAAGTTAAGCTTTTGAATTCTATTACAAATACTAATCAAAAGATCGCACACATCCTTAATAATGAAATAATATTAAGCCAAGGGAGGAAATATAATTAATCCATTTGTGTAATATTATGAAAAGAACTTTGTTCTTTGAGTTCTAAATATTTATATATATACGTAACAATGTTAAACATTTCAAAAACTTCAGAATCTAAATCTTCAGATTCATCAGACAATTAAATTTTGGTGTACATGTTGTTTGAATTAGAAAGTGTTAGCATTTGAGAAGATGGAATAAATTCGGCACAACAAACTGAATTATTTTTAAAGTTTATATTTATTCTAAGAAAAGCTTTTAATAATTCATACTGCATTCTGTTACGAATATTGGATTTTGTTGTATTCATTGCAGAAGACTTGTTCAACACAAGCGATTCTTTTGAGCACACAGTTGACTTTCACAACAATTAATAACACAAAGTTTCAGACTTGTCACAAATAAATTTTTACATATTGTTACGTTTCGACCTTTTCGATAACGTTTACTCGTTTGAGTTCTTTTAATTAGTCAAAAATAAAATAAAAACAGCGGAAATTAATCTTGAACTTAATGATGTTTTATTTCCTTTAATACCACTGTTTTATAAAACACACGAAGTAATTTGTTTAGTTAACGCTGCAAAAGCTTAGCCAAGACTGACTTCTTTGTGCCTGGCAGTGTCGGCTTATGTAGCATTTGACTTGCTACGGTTCTCGAACGTAGTAGAAAAATCCTCACCATTACAATAAGTTTGCTTGCGTAAGCTATGTTATGAAAGCCGCATGGAGATGCCAGTAGCAAAATTAAAAATGTGGGTGGCAAATCAAGTAACCAATTTTATGTAAAGTTCATCCGTAATCCAATCGAGGGCGTTAGTGTATGTTTAAAATTGCTATGAAGATTTTTCATATATATTTCTTAAACAATCTAGTAGATTCTCGTTGCTGTTTCTAGAACTTTCTTGAATGTTTATTTATGTTTCTCTATTAATTTTCAATATGTAAAAGCTTCAGGCAAAAACAAAAGTAAATTAACAAAATGTCCGGCAAGAAATGTCTGATATGTAAATTGGGACTTATAAAAACAAATTGTATTTCTTAAACCACTACAGTACCACAACCTCAGTATCAAAAATAAAACTGCTGATTGCCAGTTTTCATTAACACAGTTCGTTAAGAAGCCGAAAGGTACGTACGGTGCACACGGTCGTAAATATTTTGCGTCAGGATAAAATACCAGCCTTCAACTATTAACCATTGTTTCATCATTCTTCATGCATAAACGACATAAAGGTGAAATAACCAATTTACTTCTCCAAAAAGGATGAACAATCTAAGGATGACAATATACGAAAATCGTGCCAACAACGCTATTTCCTGTCACATGTCATGAGACATAAGCCAAAACTCCTTTGCGCTTAAAATTTCATTTACGAATCGAATCTGTCTGTAAAATGAACATAGCGAGGTAGAGACGTGCAGAACTTCTTCAGAAGATTATTTTTGTTTTATTCAGTCTTCACTTTTACAATTTTAATACAAACAATAAAAAATCGTGACGTTTTAATTGCACATATAAGTCACGGTTGTACCACGCTACCAACAACGTCCAAATTGTACCAAATAAGTAAAAATTTTCATACAAAATTGTTTCGCTGTCACACACGCGCATAGAAATAATTTTCTGTATGCGGTTTCTGCAATTAACGTGAACAATTATTTTTATGCCCTTCACCAAAAAAAAAAAAAATGTGGAAAGCGTATAAAGAGGTTTTTAATCCCGTTTGTAATTTCTAAAACAGATCTTCCCGGCCGCAAAAATCTTTAGATTCGCAAAGTTGATTTAACGACGCCCGTCTGCCCGTCTCTCCGAAGTTGAAGCGCCTATTGTAAAGGCCTCAGGTAGCTTTCAGCCCTAAATAATGGATAGATCTTTTGCAATATGTCTGAAGATTTTCGTTAAATCCACATTTTCTCAGTATTTTGATTTTTGATGACCATTTTCTAAGGAGCAAGCAGAAAAAAGTATTTTATTCAAACAAGTAGTATCTTATCCCACTTAAATCACAGTAAAATTCGCTAAATACATTTCTTTCGTCGCAGACGAATATATCACTCTTCTGGTTATTTAATTATAAAGTTTTTCATAAAAAATTAAGAATATTATGAGCTATCATATTATTTTATTATCTATCCTTTGCCCCACTTGCGAGCGAAATCTATTGAATTTGTTTTCCACCTGTTATCACCAACCCAAATCAATTTCCCACTCTTCTGTTCAATCGAATTATAATCAGTAGTTTCCTTTTGCCTTATCAAGTGCTAACAAACTAATTTTATGCTATTGGCCATGTTTTTAATTGAATGGCGTCATTAGTTTGATTATGTAAAACACAAGTATTAAAATCACTATGGGACATAAAAGGTAATGAAAAAAATAGTTCATTCAATGACACTTCAACCATCTTTATTGTCGTGGTATAATATATTGCCAGGTTATTAAAAGCGATTAACAAAATTCACAAATCACCACTTGACATAAACGTGCAGCAGCGAAATACGAAAAAGACACCAAACAAATTCATATTAAAATCCACAATTCCACTTGAAATATTATGAAAAGAATACGAGTGCGCCATCGAAAAATGAATGCTCGTGTCAGAGTATTCAACAGAGATTGAAAAGGCTTTGTAATCAGAAATTGCTGTTGTTTGATTTCCACAATTTAAAAGTCGATCAAGTTATAGAAACAGTGCTTTTCGTTGAAAACAACAAAATTATTGAAATGTATGTACAGTACAACCTCAATAATCCGGACAGATATAGTTTCAGCTAGTGGATCGTCCGGACTACAGTTAAAATAAAATTTTAGAAGCAATATATAAATGTACATATACATATATAATTTATTTTAATTACCGAAAAGAAAAATAAGAATTCATTTGTATATATTTTATTTACAGAAAACATAAAGAAATATACTAAAAGTGACCAAAAAGATTCATTTTGAAAAATGGGAATTTTTATCTAATTTGTCTGCTCTATTTTTAAATTGTTTTAAAAATAAAATATCCTAATCTGTCGGTTTGGTTTGTTCAGCCCATAAAATAGCCTTCAAAAACGGTTCGCCATGCAAAATTTACTGAAAAAAAGAACACTTGTCCAGACTATAGAGGAAAAATGTCTAAATTGTCCGAAAACTTTAAATGTCCGGATTACTGGATAGTCCGAATTAGGGAGGTTGTACTGTACATGTTTTGTAAACTACATGTTTGTATTAGTATGTATGTGCTAAGGTTGTTGGAATTCAATAGTCTTACGCTTGATTATTAAACGGAAAACGGGGATTGGAAAATAGAAATCTGTTTAGAGTATTTTTCTTCATCCTTCAACAGAGGTCGGATGGATGTACATGCATGTGTATCTACATATACATACACGATTTTATTTTATGTTTATTATAATTTGCGACATATGCATATATAAATATTGTGGATACTTTTAGGTGCGACGAGAATTTCCTTTAACAATGTCCGTCTGTCTGCTAGAACACGCATACAATGCTTAATTGCATTTAACATAGACAACTACACGTAACTAAAAGCGTATGTTGGACCGATCTGTCACACAATCATAATCCTGCAAAATTTACTACTTAAAACCACCGAAATAGATTTATAAACACCTGAAACAATGGGGACTATTCCCGTCGGCGTTGTCGTTTGGAAACAAAATAAAAATGACAGTTTGGCATCACCGTTGGTGTCATCAACATTTATCGAAAATATATCGGTATTCTCCATTTTGAAACAAAGATAGTAACAACAAAGAAAAATTCCTTGTATGTCGTCGCCGTTTTTAGCATCAAAGATGAAAGGACTAGACCATAACAAATTATGTACATTAAATACCGCTGAAAGTGGAGGTATGTTTATATTGCATATATTGTGGTTGCATAGTCATAAAAGAAAACTTAAGTTAAACTAAAAAGTTATTCGCGATATTGTGGTAAAAGTCTCCAAAAACACTACAAACATAAAATTTTAACTTGTTTTCTACCAAATGAAATAATAAAAGCTGCAAAAATATAAGCCTATTAAAAAATCCCTGAGGAATAATTTATTGACCTTTTCAAAACACACGTTTTTAAAAACTACTTTTTCACGTAGACTTTTAGTTATTTGGCCCTCCTTAATCCACCCACAAATTCTTATACATCCATTTGCAGCTTTTTTACCCTTCTTTAAATTGAAAAATATTGTGGCCGCAGCTTTTTGCATATTTTCGCATATGAATGTGATTTACGTAGTCATCCGAGGAAAAATAATGAAAAATCACATTTTGTTTTGTTCTAAAGGGGTTTCCAAGAGGAACGTGACAAATTCGAATTTAATTTGTGAATGTACTATTTCACTGATCATTTAACTGTTACTTTCCTTTTTTTCAGTAAATTCAACGTTTTCATCATGGTAAAGTACACGAACGTACAACGTATGCAAATTATAAAAATATTCTACCGAAATTCGGAGTCGGTGACCGCAACTTTAAGAGCGTTAACTCCAATTTTCAGTCGTTATTCTCGATCTAGTAGACAGTCAAAAACAAAAATTTGAGTCTACATATTCATTGTGTGTTGCTGCACTGCCAGAGAGACAACGAGTTGGTCGAAGTTATGAAAATATGGCTGTCGTTCCGTCCGTAGCAAACGATCCAAATCAGTCGATTCCGTGGAGTTCTTGAAGAACTGGGCATCGCCAAGACCTCTTTATGCAGAATTTCGCGTCAAGATCTTGGTTTACACCCATACAAGTACAAGCTGACTCAAGAATTGAAGCCGATGGACCATTTGAATTTCATCGCAAAATCATCTTCAGTAGCGAAGCTCATTTTTGGCTCAATGGGTTCGTCCATAAGCAAAATATGCATTATTGGTCGGTTTGCAGGCCGGCGGCGTCATTGGAATATATGTTGTCGTCGACAATAACGATCGTCACGTTAATGTGAATGGCGATCGTTATCGCGCCATGATTACCGCTTATTTTTGGCCCGAATTGGAAAACATGGACTTGGACGACATGTGGTTTCAACAGCACGGTGCCACACGTTACAATCGATTTATTGAAAAGTAAGTTTGGTGAGTGTTATCTCATGAAATGGACCAGTCAATTGGGCACCCCGTTCGTGCGATTTAACGCCTCTAGACTTTTTTCTTTGGGGCTACGACAAATCATCGGTCTATGCCAACAACGTTGGAGGAACTCAAAGCCAACATTGAACGCGGAATAGGAGCCGAGTGCGACCAAGTCATCGAAAATTGGGTCCAACAAATCGACCGCTGCCTACGTGTCCGCGATGGCCGTATGAACGAAGTCCATTCATAAATGTTTTGATTGTATTTCAAGTCAATCATAAAGTTTTGAAAACATCTCAAATGGTTTGCGTTTATTAAAAAAAATGTTGTCAAGTCCTTATTGGAAAACCTGATATTTCTTTTTAAGAATATGGGTAAAGAGATATCATTTTTATTCTTATATATTTTTTCGACCTTCTATTTTTTTAAATATATCCCTGAAGAAGTCACACAAAGAAGTGGCGAAATATCGGTGTTTTTGATAAAAAAATTTGTTAACGTTCTTTTTTTAAATTTACCTATTGCTCAACATAAATTAGATTAATTTACAAACATTAATTAGAAATAATTTTTTTTAAAACTCCCAACAAACAAACGTTTTTAATTATTAATTTAAACTTTATATTGCAATTTTATGTTATTTGACTTTTGGTTTAACTGCAGCTTACTCATTGCATTTGGAAAGTGTCAAAACAAAGGTCAAATTTTAATTCTTATAATTAATTGTTTTCGCGTGTTAAAAGTTTCGAAAATATCAATATGGAAAAGAGAAGGTTTATTTTGTCAGTGCCGATTTTCTAGAATGTATGTGCTTGATATTTGGAGTTCCACAGCGGGTAATTATCATTCGAAAGAAAAAAATATTTAACATTATAGAGGAAAAATTTAAGGCTGAAAAAAGTAAAACTCCACCTGAGCAATTTAACAAAAGATTTAAAAAGCATTTGTAAGCGGATTGACAAGCTTTGGACGAAATATCATCAAAGCAAATTATTTATTTTGAAGGAGCATAAAAAATGGTTTGAAAGTCTTTAAATTATTCAGCTAGAAGCAAAATCCCTTGAAAAAGAACTACCTGCAGCACCTAGTCAAAAGCGTGGTCGTCCTGCTAAAGAATTTTTCAGAAAGAACAAAGAGTCATAAAATATCTAAAATTACGCAGGGTGATAATTCCTTAAATGAAGTTTTACAAATACGGAACTTTACCACGATATACAATGTGGAAGATTATGAGGTTTTGGCACTTTTCGTTGAAACAAAACTTACTAAGCGAAAGTACTTAACTATAAAATATTTTGTGAACAAAAAAATATTGAATAATTTTTTTCCAGGCTATAAAAGTTTCCTTTCTGCTAAGAAATCCTGTTATTTAAGCACAGACAATTACAGCTACAGAGTCAAGTGCAGAGGTCGTTCTGCAAGCTCTCCTTGACCATACGGCTAATCGAATTGAGCAACTGCAAGATCAAGTTCTTGGTGAAGCATTAGGCACAAAAAAAACCGCCGTCAAAAAGGTACTAGTTTATCATTTGTACTTTGTCGAAAATCAAGCGGGCAAGTTATCCACCGGAAATTATGATTATTACGTAACTCCTCCATTTATGGACCGATTTTAAAAATTACTTTTTGTTTGAAATGACATGATTGTGGTTTAGTTGCGTCACAACGACATTACTTCCATATTTGTTCAAACAGTTTCAGTAATGTGACATACATACATTTATGCTCCACACCAGTTTATTAAGTCAGTTTTAATTAACTTCCTTTGAAATTTTGTTTGAAAATAGAAACGCGTCTAAGTAATTGCAAATTGGCCAAAGCCACAAATTTTTATTCTGCATTTAAATATTTTCAGCAACACCTTCACATTCGTAACCAGTGTAATTTAAAACACATAAAATATAAATTATTTTCATCTTATATATAAAAATGCTGATTTTTTTTTTTCAATTTTACATTTTTCCATAAAAATTTCAAACGTTTAGAAACGTTTTTTTTAATTTGTGGTATTTTTAAAATTTTTATTTAGTTTGAGTTAAGTTAGAAATTTCGAACACACCGAAGAAAAATTTAAATTTGCGTTCTTTTAAAACAAAAATTTTATCTGTTAATACAATAATAAATCGTAATAAATTAACTATTACAAAAACTTATATAATATTTAGGTCAGAAATTTCGCATACAGTCAGATTTAATATTTTTGTATTTTCATATAAACAATATTTTTTTATTGTTAACTAGACTCAACGGTCTATCGTAAAGCGTTATGTTGCAAATCGCTCAGTACGTCAATCATATTTGATATTTGAGGACTAAACAGCTGCAGTGAGCAAACATATAAGCAATAGAGCTCTATAGTCCGCAAGAGCGTGGAATAATTGAGTCGAAGCGTTTCCTGGTCGCGTAGTCTCCCGTGTTGTCGATTTGGCATGGCCAGCAAGATCGCTCGATTTAACCATCTCAGAATTCTTTTTTTGGGGCTAATTGTAGTGGCGGATTTCTGATATAAAACACCAGACAATCTTTAAGGAAAATATTCGATACGAATGTGAACAGTTATCACCGGAAATCTTGCGGAAAACGGAAAATGCGAAAAAAAACAGGAAAAAAATTATTAAAACTAAAGATATCCATCACTCAAAATCATAGTAAAAAATTTATTTAAAAACAGAATTGGATGATTAACTTTGTATCACCTTGTGGTATAAACAAAGCTGGGACAAACTACGAGTTTTTTATAGGAAATAAAACACATTTCAGTACGTCGGTCGAAATTCGTCCTGTGTATGAGATTTATTTCTAACTATTTGTTGCGTTGACTAAATTTTTTACAGAATTTTCGATTTTCTTTTTAGTTTTTGAAATGTTTTTTATTTACTAAAAAATCGCTAAAAGTACGAAAAGTTGCTTAACATCCAAAATATATTAAGTAATCATTCATATCGCGAAAAAATTTACAAACTTCGCAAAAAATTGCAAAATTGAAAACAAGCTCTTAAATTAATTAAAATCGTGAAAATAAAGAAAATTCGCAGCAACATGCTAATAACGGAAAAATATCAAAGTATAATATTGAATATAAGATGCGAAAATAATAAAATAATTTCTATTGCAAAAATAAAAATTGCAAAATTTGAAAAATACAAATGGAAATCACCCTTCGTTGCACATTCGCAATTTTAGCACACGTAGCATGATTTTCTGCTACAAAGCGTGAGTGACTTTTTCAAGCGTTTAGCAAGTTAATTATAACAGCCCATATTATAATTTATAGAATTGAATGAATAACTTTGCCGCATGGAATAAGCTAAGCCGCAGACAATATTACAACGCGAATGCCTCCGATAAAATTTTCACGCGAAGCAAGCATCCGGGTTTTGTATAAATTTTCTAAAATTGTATAAAAGTTTTGTTTGACATTGCATTTTTATTATTTTAGCAATATTTCTTTAAGCAGTCTTAACGCCAATTTAATTTCAGCGAAGGCAAATTTTGTGGCGGCTCCGTCGCTGTAAAAAGTTTTAAGCGCAAGCCTCTACTTGTTTTAATTGTAAAAATAAAACAAAACATGCAGTTTTTAAAGCATTGCTAACCTTTGCAATTACCCATCTGCAATGGTTTTTGGTCATGTATATTTGTTCAAGTGATGCAAATTTCAGTCTCATGTATTTTGCTGTTGTGTTCTTGCAGAATATAGCATATATGCCAGATTTGCAATATCTGCAAGGTTTACAACGAAGGGTCATTTCCGCTACAAAAAAAAGGAAATCTTCGGCATTATTTAAAAAATTAGATATTATTTTTTATGTGAGTGAAATTATCATCAAGGAACTGAGAGAAAGTTAAGTTTGTAACCAAGGACTATAAAAATATCCAAAGAAAATTAGAGATTTCGGAAAGAATTTAAGAGTGTTAAACTTTTATTGTGTTTCAGTAGACGAATTCACGGAAAGACTTCTTGCCGACGAGTTCATCCTTCAGTGCGAAGTTCGTCGTTCATCCCAGTCATGTTTGTATAACAACTTTTGGTGTCAATTGGTATTTAAAATTGATGTTCTTCTTAAAATAAAGAATTTACAGTTTTCATTATTTGTCCTTTAAGATTATAAATTCAGTTTTTTTTAGGTTTCTCTAATTCTTTTTTAAAGCTTTTTCGGATTATTTTACACATATTGTGTCGCATGACTTCTTTAATATTTCTGTTTTTGAAAATTTAAATACTATCTGCAAAATTTGTAATAATTATTCTTTAAACGACACTCGATACACTCTAATGGTAAAATTGTTAAAGCAATAATCATGACAATATCAGATGAGCATATATTCGAAGTACAATTGTACTAAGCCAGTCATCAGATTAATATCCTAGTGGAAGGATATAAACTTGTGATAATGATACTCCCATTTTCTTTTGTTTTTTAATGGTCTTTTAGCAGTTATTAACAAGAGAGAAAAAAACAATCAAATGGCACTTAATAACTTGTCTCTGCACAACTCTGTGGGGAGTGAAAATGTCACACCCAACTTGGTATTAAACAAATCCCAGATATACTATTCGCATTTTAAAGAACCCAACAGCACAGATAAATGCCCTTTTTCTATAATAATCATTTAAACAAAGAAGATAGAAGTTGAAATTTATATGAATATTCAAATGCGAGTTTCCCATAAAGTGCACACATACAAATTTACTATACTTCGACAATGTATGGCTGCATGTGTATGTGTGAGCTGAATGTATGGATGCAAATTATTCTCCCCTCTTAATGGAAGATTTTTTTATTTATTTTTTTGAAAGGAAGTGACCACTTGATGTTCAAACGTGTGACTGCAAGTAGTACGTACCACTTTGCACTCTATAGATTATTCTGGTTTTTAGTGATTCTGTTTTTGGGCAAACATTTTTGAAGTACTCATAAAGAACGATAGAAAGTATTAAATGATGTTGCAACGGTTTTAGCTTTTAACCATAATAAGTATTATTTGCCATACGCTCTTACATTGTATGCAGAAGTTTGTAGCTGTTGTGAAGATATTTAGCATGAAATGAATCTTTTGTATGGCAAGGACTTCTCACATAAGGAATATGAAATTAATCTTTTGTACAGCAAGGGATTCGCACAACAGGAATGTGGAAACTTTTACTTTTTAGATCGTGATTGTGCCTACACTTTACATAAATTTTAAAATCCTACATTTTTGTTCACTAATCTAATTTTACATGGGTAAATGAAAAGTGAATTTTAATTTTACAAGTCGAATAACACTGCAAATGTTATTTATATAGACAATCGTAAAAACGAAGCCTTTAGTCTATAGGAACTCCCAAAATTTTTGGCGGGAATCAATAATGTAAAATACTTTCAATTATTTCCACAATATAAGTTAAGCTTAGCTTCCTTAACTCATACAGGGTGTTCCAATAAGACGTTTCATTTTCAATAGCCCGCTATTTTGACAGATAACAAGTAAAAACTACACCTTCAATAAAAATGGAGCGCATTGAAATGATTAAAATTCACTATAAAAATGGTAAAAATTTTGCGGTCATAGTTCGCAAATTATATCATTTTTTGGGTCGTCGTGAATCACCTTGTCGGACAGCAGTTATGAAACTGGTTGAAAAATTTGAGGTTTTGGGATAATTTAGTGATGCGAAGAGTCGAACTCAAGAAGGACTAAGAATATTGCTGTTGAGCTGTCAAAATTTATGTTTGTAGTTTTCTTTTGCAAAGAAAAAGTTAAGAATTTTTTTAATTGTCTGGAATTTTATTCAATTTTAAATAAAAAATATAAAAATGACTTTGAAATTTTCCAGTTGCTCGATGAAAATCCAGCACTTTGGAAAATGAAAAGCCCGGATCACAAAAATAAAATGAAAAAGGCAAAAGCCATTCAGCCATTGCAATAAAAGTTTTTAATTTTAAATTTTGTAGTTGTAAAAAAATACAAATTTGACAGTTGAATGGAAATCTTTCAATTCAGTTTATGAAGTGTGCGGCTAAGAATCAATTCAATTGAAAGACTCAATTGACAATGGAATTGATACGTGTATGGGGTGCTTAAGTGACAATTTTTTAACTCTTGATTTTTTATCTCTTGATTTTTTAACTCTTGTTAAAATTCTTTTTGTCTATATACCAAGAGCTGTCTTTTCTTTCTGCCTCTTCTGCAATAACCAAGAAATAAAAAAAATGTTGTTTTAACTTTATAAGCCGCGTGATAATATTTCTTACAATTACAAAACTATTCATAAAAAATTCACTCAAAAAATATGTATGTATGTATGCGAAGTTTGACATTTGCATAAATAGCAAAAGGCGTGTAGTTAACAATAATAAATTCAATTCTATCAGCTGTGGCGGTAACACCCCGGTTAAGCCATTTATTGACGACCTTTGTAATCGTAATGAGGCTCAGTCCTTAAGGATTTTAGAGTTCAGTTAACACAAAAACTCACACCTAGAGAGCATAAAAAACGTCGTGTGTTTGCTGATTGGGTCCTTGAAATACATAAAACTGGTACGGAATCACAATGGTCCACCAATTTCATGTGATTTAATACCTTTAGACTTTTTTCTTTGGGGCTACGTGAGAGATATGATCTATAATAATCGTCGCAAGACCTCAAAAATGGAATTCGCGAAGTTATTGAGGACACACAGTCGCGAAGTGGTGATGCAAAATACATGAAAAGAATATGATCCTAAAAGCGTGACCGTGGCGATTATTAGGCTGACATTTTTTCAATTATTAATGACGCACTCTCTTCTTTACATTTAAATAAACATCGGATGATTTCTCTTAAAAACGTTTATTGGAAAGCCCGATAAATGTACTCCCTTTGGTCGACTAAGTTTTCCATTTTGCAACCCTTTGGGCAGCTTAACAAGAAAAGTCAAAATGAAATGCGCCAATCCATTAGAAAACTTTTATACATTGAATTTTTAATTATTCTCGTATTCTATTTTTACAAATGATTTGCAAAAATAACCATCTGAAAGCAGTTGAAATGCATGGAATACACATGAATAATGATCATTGTGGGGTCTTCCGAAAACAACATTGTTTTGTTTTGCTGGCGTGAACGGTAAATTTGTGAGCTCACGGCATGACTCTGAGCTTTACTAAAACATTGTATCGACCGGTAACATTCTCTGGATGACTGAAATACAAGGCCTTTGTCAGTCTTGGTCTCTACCCGGGTATAAAAAGAAAATTACGAGTAGTTTCCGCTTACGTTAGTCTGCGAATACGTATGCATGCGATCTTTCACGGCATTATCTTTGAGCACATACCAATCAGCGCACTGATTGTAAACCTGTCTCTGAGTACAGAGTACCGTGCAAGCCCATGCGTATCCTCAAAGGAACATAGCCAAGGCACAGGTCCAGCAGCACATGTAACATTAACCTGTTCAAAGCTGTAGAAATGATTCCCCTTCGAAAATGCCTTTTAGAAATAGGAGTCTGCGCTGCCTCACACTGATACCCCGGGATACGGTAGCTCCGTAGATGACGTGTCTTGAGGTGGTTAAAAAGCTGATGCTAACTGGCAGCCTTATTTTCGAACCCACGCCATTGGCGGACTTGACCCCACAGAGCTTAATATATGGAGCTTGCTTTCGTTAATCATCTCAATCGTAATTAAGCGTTAATCATCTCAAATTTGAGGTGTTTCCAAAACATTATCACGATTTGTTAATCACTTCAAATTGACATGATTAAAATTTAATCGTTGAGCTCATAGAATCGGGTGAACATACTACAGCTCATGGTGTAGAATCGATTATACAAAAGTACTTTAATAAAATTTCGTATTCTGCGTTCCGTTGGCTGTATCATTTCGATTTAAATTTTTTTCGATTGTATGTATTCTGCAATACGATCGTAGCTACGGTTTTGCAAGTGGTTGGTTTTTTAATTTAATTATAGTTGCCACAATTATTATTTTTTATATATGTATTTATCACTATATACGAGTGTTTCACTAAATTTAACTTTTACAATTTAAAAATTACAATGTTTATAAAATTGCTTATTTTTTCTGTTTCTATTTCATACGTTTCACGGCGAAGCAGCTGGCTTAAACATACTCTTCTCTTCTTCTATTTCTTTCAGCTATTTTACTAAATAGTTCCATTAATTGGAAACCTCAATTTCGAGCTATTTAATTAATCGAGGAAATACAAAAGTCGATTAAATTGAATAACCTATTAGGTATATTTTGCTCGCAATTCGTTATTAGTCTATTTTTATTTTATAAAAAATACAATCTGTCTTATCCTTGTCCCACGTACTACTCAAGGGCTATCAGTATATATTTGTACACACATCTTTGTATGTATGTGTCAATGAATGGATAAATGAATGCTGCCTGCTCCTGCTTCTGTGAAAACCATTTTATTTATTCATTCTTGGAAGTTCATTCATTCGATAGAATATTTTAGTTGTTTGGCTTTTGTGTTCTTAATAGTTTCATTTTAAGTTTTCAGCAAAGAACACAGAGAGATAAACTTTGTTCTATTGCCTGCTGGGGAGCAATAGGTGCTGATGCTGATGCTATTGGGTATTATGAGCATTAATATCACAGTCGTTATTTAACAAAAACAAAGGATTATGTTTCTATTGGAGTAAGGATGTGTTAAAGTATGTAAAATATTTATTGAGCAAAACTAGCAGAAACCATTTCTATCTTCGTTATTCTTGGCACAGAATAATATTATTAAATACCAGTATTGACTTTTTCAACTTTAGTTTGTATATGTTGTTTTTAATAATGAGAATTTATTGATTTATTAATTTGTTACCGAAAGCGGAAGATGAACTTTAGCAATTTGTCTTTTGAAATTTGTCGGATAAAAAGTATTTTTAATTGATGTTATTTTTAAAAGCAATACAATATAAATGGTGGTAGCCAACTTAAAACATAGATATTGAGTTTGAAAAGAAAAACAAATGAAAGCTACTATTTTGCAATAAAATATTTATGACATCTAGCAAATAAAAACCGAGTTAGTTTCATACTAAACATCTATTAGAGAATAATCAAAGTTTATCAAAAGACTATGTATAAATAAATTTAAAAACGAATTTGTATTTAACTTACAAACTTCATCTTGTTTGACGTTCTAATGTGGGGATTAAACTTAGTTTTTCAATCAACTGCACTTCTAATTTACAATTCAATAAATAAAAATAATTTATACAATTGCATTGTAATTTTATATTCTGTTCGAAATTGTTTTTTTAATATTGCATTTCTTGAGAAAAGAAGAAGCATGGGATGAGAGAATAAACATTTAAGTCAGAAGGAAATGAAAAAAAATACCAAAAATAAATTCTTCAACAATATTTCATTTAACGAATCATTCATTCATCAACACATTTTTCAATTAGAATGCTCCATTAGATAAATTTCCGGTTTCACTGCCATTATTCTCTTTTGTATGCATTTGTGGAGAGTGTGTGTATGTGTGTGTGTGAGTATGTTTGTGTGAGTGTTGTTTCCTTTAAAAAGAGGATATACTAATTTTGTGTATAAAATAAGATTGTGATAAAATTGTAAAAGTGGAAAAAGACGGGGTTAAATAAATATCTGCGGTAAGAAACACATCATTAAAAAAGAATTAAAAAAAATTATATTGAAGAATATGAGTAAGAAAATTTTATCATTAATTTTTAATCGAAATTTCTTTGAACTGTTTCTGTTTGAAGTTGAAAAGTACCGAGTTCATATCATGAATTTAAAATTAAAAAAAAATCAAGATTTTCGATAAGTTCAAATTATTATTTATTTTATTTTACACTAACTTTAATAGTGGTCTTCGCTCAATTTTCGCCTTTTGTCAAGGTGGATATTGGTAAAGGCATTTCACACTATAATACAAGTACAAGGCAGACTCGGTTAATGCAACTCTCGATAAGCACAACACCTCGATATTCGCAACACCGAAATTCTTAACATTGGTGACTCTGTTAACGAAACTTTTCAGATAAAAGAACCCTCAATTAACCTAACTTTGCAAACAGAATTAAGATTCTCTATTTCGTTTAGTTTTTTACATTAGTTTTTTATTAATAAATTCAAAACTATAAACCTTTGTGCATGAAATCTTATGATTACGTACAAAAATCATTATGATTTACCGCTGTTGTAGGAATGACTAAGAATTTTCGAGTGGTGATTTTGTTTTCGAAACCATAAAATTCTTTGTTTGGGAGTGGTTGTTCTAGTAAGATAACAGCCGAAAATTTCACACTTTTTCCGTTTAAAGCATGAATCTTCAACTTGATAACAATCATCAGTACAAATTGACATTTATTTATTTTAAATATATATGTATTTGTTTTTATTCTTTGTTTCAATTAAATAATTTCATTTATTTTACTTTTCATCAAAAAATAGCTATTTAAAGTTTTCTTAAGACAAAAATTTTGTCTCGTTAATGACGATACAATAATTTCTAATAAACTCACTATTTCTAAAAATCATTATATTGCAAATTTTCAATAAAAAGTACAAACAATTTTGCACTTTCTTCTAGAAAAGAAAACGCCATTAATCTTTGTTTCTTTAATAAACCTTTTACTTGGTTTAAAATGAAAACAGGAAAACAGGCATAACAATTTTTTACTCGGTTTTCGCAACAAACTCAGTTTCCGCAACAGCCCAATATTTCTATTGGCTGCGTTAACCGAGTCTGCAGTGTAGTACGTAAATTAACAAAAATGCATCGCGTATTATATTGGTCTTTAAAACACATAAAAAAATAACAATCTAGTATATCAGCGTGGCATTTTTGTTAATTAACGTAATACTTGTATTATATCAACTTTTTAATTGAAATGTTCAATAAAATAAAATCCGAGGAGCATGAAAGTTTTTTATATTAAATTTTAAAGTAAAAATGAATCGGTATTAACACACAACAATTTCCTTTTTCACAACGCTTTTATGATTATATTTTGTTCAGCGTACGGCTTTTTGAGAAGTTATGTGTGCACTGTGCGTGTGAGTGATATGTATTTGCATATTCACAATGAAATCGGTTAGCTTCTCAAAAATGTCAATCTACCATTTTGTATTGTTGTTGTGTTTTTGTAAGTTTTTTTTTGCCACTATTTGTTCGCGAGAAATAATTCATGTGTTAAAAATGTTCGCTTCTTTGTAATATTTAAAAATAAATTTTGCATTGTTATTCACATAGTTTTGACAGAGTTTCAACATTTTCGCACAAAATTGTTGAAAATATTTTACTGTTTAGTTTGAGGCTACATGAGGGGTATGCGAGTCCATGTTAAAATATTTTTAAAATTATATTTTGTCTTAATTGAGTCAATCTAAAACTGTATACCGAATTTCATAGCTTTTTCTTTTTTTTTATAAAGAGAAGTAACACTCAGGCAATTAGTATGCCTACCAACCCGTAGGTGTGTTACCTTCTTTGGGAAAGGGATAGTGAGAGAGGACAAATGGTGAAAGAGAGAAAGCTTAATTTTTACAACTCTGAGATTGCGCGTTGTGTTAGTTTTTAGATCAGTGTTGCAGCGCTAAAAAGTTAAAAGAACATTTGTGAAACCGCTGTTGAATGTAGCAACTCAGTTCAGCTTTGTCGGACAAAAATTAAAATTAAACCAATTCAATTTGGGAGTTGTCCGAGCAAAATCATTTCTATCTCTCACAAAGAGAGACGCCAAACTATTGAAAAAAAATTGTTCCGACAAAATATATCGAAAGAGAGAAGAGAATCGTCCAACATTATTGTGAAATTATTATGAAATGAAATGGAAAATTACAAAATATCCAACAAATTGGCAACCTTTTGCTACTTATTTCGAAGTAAAAAGTCGTGCTGGTAAAACAATATCTTTCCCAAACTTAAAGATAATTATCTTCAAAGTAATTGGCTGTGCACATATTGTACATCATGGACTTTAACATGTCTTCGTCTTGAAGTTATCTCCACGTATCTCCAAAAAATTTTTGTTTGGGAAATTGAGTCTAAAGTTTCAACATTATATACAAAAAAAATTATTAGATGGTCCGAATTAGCCCTACTTTCGGAGCACAAGTTTAGAATCTTAGACCCGTTTCACACACCTCAGGTTTGACTCGTCAAGTCTTGAGTTTTAAATTTTTTTTTGATTTTGTGATATACGCGAAGATAACTTCGGGACGACGATGTGTCGGTAGATGCTATTAGACGAGAACATAGCACAGCTAACTTTAAAATCTAAAAAAAATATTTATTATGAGCTGTTGTCCAAACTGTGGCTGCAAAATTACGGCAAACGATATAAAACCAAATTCCAATAGAAATTAAATGGAAATTTCAATCGGTATTGGATGAGACAAGCGGAGTTCAGTGGTTGATCCAAATGGTCTTGCGAAAGTGCAAACGGAAAAAAATCTTAGCTTTTTCATGATATCCAAGAGCAAAATACATACATTTCATTTTCCATTTTCACTTTAACAAGACCATTTGCATTATTTTTAATATGTATTAAAATTATTAAACTATTTTTGTCATCAATTTTTAATTTGGTTTGAGGCAGCGTTACCACCAGAGAAAGTTAAAACTGTACAGAAATTTGGCATGAAATAATACAAAAAAAAATCGACAAAAAGTTTTCTTATTTTCATCAAAACATATTGTTTATATTTGAAATTCCGCTTTTTGATCGACGCGATTTTTAGACAACACCTTCTGGTCACGTTACTCAAAAGCAAAGTTCATATACTTTATTGAAATCGTTTGATTGCTTTGAAAACCATAAGAAATTTGGCAAAAATTTGGCATGAAATAGTAAAAAAAATTTCGGCAAAGGTTTTCTTATTTTCATCAAAACATATTGTTTATATTTGAAATTTTTCATATAATTTTCTAATTAATCTTCGTATGTAATTACTTGAACTGTTTTAGTTTTTTATATTGAAAAGAATTGTTTAGCTCAAGTTTAAATCTGACTTTGCTGATTTATTTTTTAATTGACACATTTTATGATGAATTAAGAAAGTAGCATTGGAACAAATTTTATTCATCAGACTAACAGAACGGATCAGTAATAATAATAACTTTATAGTTTTTTTCGTGAGCGTGCGTTTTCGTTATTGTGAGTAACTTTTTTTCTACTCACGTGAGTGTGCATGAATGTGAGCCGAAATATAAGGTGGTGCGTGAGCGTGTACAGAAGTATAATTTGTTTATCGTGATCATGCATGAGCATAAGTCAAAAGACACTCACGTTCCCAGCTCTAGTAAATACCATTGAAAAT
This sequence comes from Gymnocheta viridis, assembly GCA_956483585.1. Classification (NCBI taxonomy): domain Eukaryota; kingdom Metazoa; phylum Arthropoda; class Insecta; order Diptera; family Tachinidae; genus Gymnocheta; species Gymnocheta viridis. The sequence goes on along the minus strand of OY101443.1, from coordinate 43,594,965 downwards.
ATGCCAACCACATAAATTAAATTTGTTTTTAAATTTCTGTACGTTTTAAAAAAAGACCCTGCAGTATTTAGATTACATTTTTAAAATTTAAATTAAACTACTTAACTGAAATGTATCTTAGCTAATGAATTCGGTAAGTGAATAAATTTTGGAAGATTGCCAAATGAAAAATAAAAAAATGTTGCCTGCAAATAACTTGTAAATATACATAAATAATTTTTAAAATTTAATGCAGTAATGTGTCACCTTAAGCTGTTACTGTGGTTAACAATTTCTAAAACGAAAAAAAAATTAGCTTTTTGTGAAAGAGAGAAAACAATCAATGCTCAATATGCAAATTTTTCTTTTAATAAATTCCATTTTAATTCCATTTTTTGTTTTCCTAGAAGGACATGGTTTACTTGTAGCAGTTCGCTTTGCTACTGTTAACTTTTTAGACCATAAAGCTGCATTAAAATTATTGCAGTTTTAAAAAATTTTTTGTTGAAAAACTACCTAAAAGTGTCAACTGTGAATATTTAATAATTTCGAAGAACAAACGTGTCCAGTATTTGTTGGCGTTGCAAACAGAATGCATAAAAGTTCGTTAAGTACTCTGGTAAATGCAAGTCACGTTCTATAAAAAAAAACAAGAAACCAGAAAATGTTTGTATATTTTTTATTAATATTAATATTATTTTTTTAATATTTAAATACTTAAATCAAGTTTGTTGTCGTTAAGGTTTGCAACAGTTTAAGATGCGAAGCTTAAGAACAAGTGCTTACAGAAGATTTTTTCACCCCTTTCCGCCCCATACCGTTTTCAAACAAACTGAAATGTTGAAATAAAATGTTAGGAAGTTCAAAGAAAAATCGCTATCTTAACATTTATTTATTAGGCAAAATGAGTGTGTTAAATTTATTTTATTTAATTCACTCACATGCGTGCTTGTCTGGAATCAAAACGACAAAACAGTATTTGAGATACATTTTGCTGATGAAAAATATCAAGACCTTGAATTGACTCTTTTGATATTTCAAAAGTCGAAAATTCCACAAGCGTAAGAAGGTTCAAAAAACCACCCTCAAATTTCGAATTTTCGAACATACTCGAAAGGTAATAATTTTCTATTTTATTTATTGTGGCAATACCAGTGGAAGTCAAGAAGTCTTTACATAATCAATAATACACAATAATAATTTAGTACTGTGTTCAAACACTGATTTAGACAAAGTCCGTAGCACATCTGCAAAATAGTTTAAGGGTCTTTGGTACTATTATACAAGTCTTAAGATTTTCATTAGATTTTGTGTGTAAGAAATCTAACAAGATATGTTGCGACTGTCAAAAAATCTAACGTACCCATTACATTTTGTTTTCACACTATCAGATCTCAAGTATGAATATGAATCTTCAATTTTAAAAATATCATTATTTCAAAAAATATGATTTTTGCGACAAAAAAGGTCGAAAGGTGTCACCGTGCCCAGTGCCTATCATAATGCGGGAGCACTTTTTTTGAAGCTGAAAGATTTAAAATTCAAGCGATATTTAACCATTAAAAATATTTTGGTAAATTCAAAAATTACGATTTTTGCAACGAAAAAAACACTGTGCATAGTGCCTCTGCGGGCCTATGGTCATGCAGGTTACTTATTTTTAAGCGGAAGCGGTTACCTTTGAAATGCTTTATAGATTTTTAAAATATCATTATTACTTTTAAAGTTATGATGTTTGTAATAAAAACAGTCAAGTGCCGACAGAGCCGCGGCTAACCTATGACTGTGCAAATCATGTATATTGAAGCCTGAGGAGTCTTCTTTCAATTGCTTTTTAAAATTTTTAAATATCTTTGTTACTTTAAAACTTATGATTTTTGCAACGAAAAAACTCAAAAGGCACCACTGTGTTGGGATGCGACATCGCGGACGATTAATTTAATCGCCCGCCCTGATCGCGAAATATTCTTCTACGGTAGAAAAGGTTAGCTGATGTGGTTGTTTGTATAATTTTAATTTAAATTAATAAATAATTAAAGCTTTAATCGAATGAATAAAATATGCAATTGAAAACAAAATATTTTTTCAATCAATAATTTTTTCTGTGTTTGATATGAACTGAGATCAACTTCTTTCTCCAACTTGATTTCATCAATATTTCATATCAATTTTTTCATACAGAATTTGACTGCATTTCGAATAAACAAACTGTAGAAGAAAACATTAGAATATATAAAAAACTTTTGATTTTAAATATTTTTCTTATTTTCAAAATATCACTTGGAGTATAAATAAAACTTTTTCGAGTTAGCAGAAGCAAAACATACTTTTTTGTTTACCCTTGAAAACGAATTTGTTTTTGGTAAATCATTTCTGTTAATATAAACAGATGAAACATATAAAATTAAAAAGAATTATGCTTTTTTTATCATCGCTTCTACCGTGAGCAGTCTTCTCATAGTTCTTTAAAACATTTTTCAATGCAAATGATGACCGTGAAAGTGGGTTCGATCCCAATACGAGGCAAGTCATAAGATTCTGCATTTTGCAAATACGCTTAAGTGTGACATTGTTTTTGTTGTTGTTGGACTTTTTAAGTGACGAAGGCACAGCACTGGTCACTGAACAGTACCGGCAGTAATTGATACTGATCGATGTTAATGTACATCCTTCGTCAGTATTGTAGCAAAGTTATCATCGAAGTAAATAGATTAATAAATAAAATATCTACACAAAATAAAAAGGAAACTTAAGGCGCCATCAATCACCTGCGCATTTCAATCACCTGTCCTTTCTTCATTTCTCCTTTCCCAAAGAAGGTGACAAATCTACTGGTTGGTAGAGTTGTTATTTTTTCTTTAAAAAAAATTTTGTTCTTAAATAATTATTTTTGATTTAAAGTAAAACCGAGAAAATAAAAACTAACTATTGAAATTTAAAATTCCCTTTCACAACATTCTATAAAAATTACAGAGTTGTCTTTGAGCAACACCATTTTCAATGAGTCCTTTGAGCAACACCATTTTCAATGAGTCCTTTGAGCGTTGTTCTGTAGATGTTTTTAGTTTTCCTTTTTATTTTTGTTAGCATACAATACTTATTGTTTTGAAATGAAAAAAGGGAGAAACAACTTTTAAAACCCATTTCAGTTGTATTTCACATGAGTGGCTTTCAAAGTCACACTTTAATGTTTGTGGCATTTTGTTGATATTCAATGTATTTTTAAGGCGGTCATATTTAAAATGGGTTACGTACTTTATGGTTTATTAAAATGTTCTGCAGACATTATTTAAATGAAATACATTTTAACTGTACATGAATGTGGAGGGGAAAGATTTTTGTAATTTTATACTAAATCGAACTACAGGAAAAATAGACATTCATCGTGCTTCATATAAGATTATTGAAACAAACGCTTCCAATTAAAAATAATTTTTAGATGTTTATAAATCTTAAAATGAGCTATTGAAAAACTTTTTTAATAGAGAAAGATATTCATTTTAACTGTGCACTCAATCATGCAAAAAAAATTTACGAAATTTAGCTAAATACAATCATACCCCGGTTAGTGCTGCTAATTGGGACCGAAAAAACGAGACGCAAACTGAAACGACGCAAACCGAATCACAGTTTTCCATACATTTGTATTAATTTTGATTTAATTCGTTTCGAGACTCATAATTTTAGTAAAAAAAAATATTTTTCAATAGAAAATTCCAATTTTTTATTATTATTTGTGTAATAATAGTTTTTATTAAAATAAAAGACTTCACTTTACCAAATGTAATTTGAAACTACCAACGAAGACAAACTTGTAGGCAATTTTCAAATACAAATTTGCATTAGACTTCGACGGGAAATCCCATTTTTCTATTTTTGCTTTGTACATGCAAACATTTATTAACGACGCAAACTGAAGCAAAAACGACGCAACATCGAAATCGCGGAATTTTTAATAAGACGCAACTTCGAAACGACGCAAACCGAAACAACGCAGGCCGGGGTATAAGTGTAATGATCATTCAGATTGCAAACCTCTAAAAACCAATTTAGTTCGAAAAATAATCACACACAGCTGGCTTGAGTCTTGCAATGTTTGCTGTACTTTGTGACATAAGTAGTTGCAATTGATCAAATAAATAAAAAACTCAACGAGGTGTTCTACGCGTCAACGCGTTCTAAGCGTCAGTCAAACCAGAAGAATTGTATGTGACAAGTTATACAGCACAGAGCGTAGAACGCCTAAACGTTTACTACGCGGGAAGTAGTTTTACTTTCTACTTTTGTACGCAAGCGTCATGAAAAAATGTGAGTTTTTTTTTGATAGCCAAGGATGGCAAATTATATTCTATTTTTAATGTTATCGATATATATACATATGTATATATATGAATTGAGCTGTCATCCATTGATATTTATTTAGTAAAAAGTTGGTAAATTTTAACCATGGAACGCTACATTCTTGAAAAAAGAATTTTAGTTGTGAAAATTTGCTATCAAAATGGTAAACGAAAACAACACATTTTTTAACAAAATCATCTTTAGTGATGAGGTCCATTTTCAATTAGGCGGTTATGTAAACGAACAAATAAATTGTCGCATATGGGGCCCACAAAATCCATAAACAGTCCTCGAAAAACGAACGTATGGTGAGAATTGTGGTCAGCCGTTGTTAGCGGCCCGTATGAACAAGGAAACGCCGTCTTCTTGAATTCTCTGCGCTCCCAAAACATGATTACCGATTTTTTGTGGCGCCAATTGGCTAATGTTGTCATCAATGACCTTTGGTTTCAGCGAAACGGCGCTACAAGCCACACAACCGGCCTAAAAATTCATTTACTGCTTGCGAAATTTCCCGGTCGCGTAATTGCTCGATTTGGTCATGTCACTGGATTATTTTCTCAGGGGCCATTTGGAAGACCGGGTTTACGTGAACAAGCCACAAACCACTAACGCTCTGAAAGAGGAAGCTTTGTTGCAAAATGTGGTTCAAAATTTTGTGAGAAGAGCGGACGTCTGCCGGCGTACTAGAGGTGGACATTTGTCCGACATCATATTCAATTATTAATTCCCAAATATTTCTACTTTAAATTGGTATCCATAAAACTGAATTTGTCACAAACATGAACACTGATGATGCGAATATAGCGGCTCCCAAAAAACATCGTTTCTGTTCTGCCGTGTTAGTTGAAATTAATTGTTAAATGTTCACAACTTATTCCTTTGTAATATTGTCTCATATCCAGCTCTTTTCAACTAAAAAAACTTTACGAACTCTAGCCAAATAATGATCACTTTAGATGACAACCACTAACCAGTACCGTCTTTACCATACGGGCACACGGGGCCTGTGCCCAGGTCCCCTGATGTCATGGGGCAACCTAATAACAAATAAAATCGTTCTTAAAATTAAATGTTAATTTTCAGTTTTTTTATATATAATTATTTGCGGCAATTTTTTATAATTCATTTCTTTAATTTCTGCAAAAGATTTAAAGGTTTTTACCATCGAGTTCGGCTTTTTCCAAACAAAAATCAAGGGTTTAAAAAATAAATTCAAAACTTTCAGCATTTTTCAAACCGAATTCGGTATTTTTAAAATCTTGGCTTCGACCAAAAGATGGAAAATTATTACAGCGTATTTGGGCGCAAATAAAGTTTTTAAATTTCTCGCGAATACAAGATGCTCTGCACGTGCTAATGCTCTGTAAAATGACTATAACCATATTTCTAAATCTCTGACATCAATCAACCAGGAGAAACAAGAAACGAGGCCCAAAGCCCAACATTATTCTAACAGAGATATGGAATGATCTTTTGGGTACCATGAATAAAACAGGCATAAGTTTACAGAATAATACTATTACCGTGGACGTTGCAATAAAACTTTACGCCTCTCTGATTGATTATTTTAGTAACGCGCACAATAGTTTCGATCGTTATGCAACGGCTGCTAAAGAAAAAAATCCAAATGCTGAATATAAAGATATGTCTGAAAGAACAAGATTTCACACGCATCACTTTTTGTGAAGGACTATCAGAAAATGTACAGTTGATTGGCAAAGAAAAATTTTACGTAGATACGTTTATTCCTATAAATAATCGATACATTATATCTTCATTTCAAAAACTGTGCAGATGCATACCAGGAAATTGATAAAAATGTCAGTTTTCTTTCTCAGTTAACAACAATTAATTCCTACCAGTTGGCGCAAAAAAATCGAAGAATTTGCAGAATTGTATCCCATAGATATTAATGTTTATGAGTTCAGAATGTATTTATTTGATGCAGTACTTAACGACCATAGCAAAGTAATCAGCAGATTTAAGTCTCATCCTTACATAAACTAATAAAGTCCCATAAACTAACAATGGTCGCGTTCATAAGACGTAACTGTTGCGCAACCGCTGAGTGTTTGTCTTAGAAACGCAGAGTTGAGTAGTTCCGCTCCACACAACAGTTGAGTATTTGCTGCCATTTTTTTCATCATAAATTTTTTTCGCAGCAAAACAATATAAACCTTAAACAGTTCGACAATTACGAATAAATATTAATTATTAAAAAGCGATGGCACCCGTCAAAAAAACCATCATGTTTACATTGTCACAGGTGGTTGAATACTAAGAAAGTCAACTACAAGACAAAAATAAAGTAAACAAAAATGGAAAATTGCTTGATCTCAAAGCCAACGGCTTTGGAAAAAAGCAAGAGAGTATGAAATATTTGGAATAATTAAAAATCAGAGATGGAATTTCGTACTAACCGAAATTGATTTAACTTGTAAGAAATGAATAAGTTGCACTTTTCGTATTCTAGTTCGTTGAATAATACGGTTAAATAGTTGATATTCCTAGTTACTAGTATCCACCGTCAAAAGTGGTAAAATCGAACAAAGAACGCTGATGAGATGGTGTAGCGACCTCGAAATCAGTACTGATCCGTTCTGCTAGTCTGATGAATTAATTGTTTCAAATAAAATAGTACTCTCTTAATAAAAATATAATGAATTTATCTAAATATAATTTCTTAAATTAAGAAGATATGGGTAAACTCAGATTTGAACTTAAGCCAAAAATTTTCATTTCAATATAAACCTTAAACAGTTCGACAATTACGAATAAATATTAATTTTTTTCAGTTTAAGCTTATTTCTATCAAGGAATTAGTACAATTTAAATATATACAATTTTTCAGCGACATGTATTTTGATATGGTGCATCATAATCAATCAAGAAGTTGATATTACATTTTTTGTAACTTAGGTCTTCTTTGAAATCATATGACGATATGTGTGTTTGTGACATCGTAGCTTCCGAAATACTAAACAGACTTTCTTCAATTGTTGCAAAGAGCACTATCGTTCAAGTCATGATTAAAAACAGTTTAAAAAAAACTGACTCCAAAACCAAAATAGAAGGACGAACAAACAAACGGATGGTCATTTAATACGAAATGAAAAATTAGAAAACGGAAAGTAAGTTCTTCCAAAGAAAATAAAAATTTTGGAAATCGGTTTGTTAATGGCGGAACTAAAAAAAATACAAAATATTTGATAAATTTTTTCCTTTTTTAAGCAGGCTAAAAATAAATAAATTAAACAAAAATCGGACTGCCCCTTTAGAAGTTGCATACGCATTTAGAGACTTCTCTTTTCGTCGCGGGGTGAAAAATAAATGAATTTCGAGTTAACCAGCGGAAAGTAAGAGCCGTTTTCTTCTCACACTCAATATATATTTGTCTGGAACGGTGTGTCCTTGCAAACAAAGGCGTGACCGTTATAAGATTTTTGAGGGATGTAGACGGACTTGCAAAGCTTTCTAAATATAATTTGTAAATTAATATAGTGTATTAAGAAATAAGGGCGTTGTAAATATGAAAATTGTTTGCTAAAAGGTTAAACGAATATTTTGAAAGATATTTTCAACTTATTTGCATTTTTCGTTTTAAAAATTCGAATCTATATTTTTATCTATTTTACACTGTCAAGTTTGTCGCACATGTAAAGATCGTAGTAACAGAGTAACAGCTGCAGTAGTAGTATGTACTGTCAATCGGGGTTGTCACAGAATCCAATGTTGTAGAAATTGGATTTAAAAATACGCCAAAAAAGAATAACATTGAAATTAATCAATCAAATGCAATTCCGACAGCATTCTATTTTGTGACAACCCTGAATAGTTCGGTTCATGTTTTTCAAATCACACTTGAGAGTATAAAGCAGTACAAAGTTAAGTGCATTTTCATGGCATAGTGGTGCCTAACAAAACTATAAAGTGCTAACAAATATAGAACTTCTAAGCTAGATTGCTAATTTGCAGAAAACAAATTGTACTTGTAAAGAAATTTTGATGGTGTATTTTTTAGCGTCCATTATTTGTGAATAAAAATATAGACGTATAGCATCTAACTTATGTAACTTTTTCCAAAACACAGCAGACACTTTTGTTCGATATGAATGTCTTTTATTTTTGTTACAAGTCGTCAAACTTTTTCTTACATTTTTTCCTTCAGAATTATGTTTTTATTTTGGCAATTTTGCTGTATAATTTTTATGCAAAAATAATGTACATACATATTTTCAAAAATGAATAATTTTAAAACTTCAAGAAGAGAACATTCCAAAAACCTCTTAAAACTTTCATTTATAATCATTTTTTATTTTGCTTCACGCCACTGGGCATTGATACAGAAATTCGTTGAGAATTATTTTTGCTACTTTGTTGGCAAAAAATATAAAGGATATTCGTGCTATAATGGGTTTATGTATTCCATGGCGGTGGTTTGATTTTTTATCTAAACATTGTTTTTACATCTTGACATTACAGCATGTAAATAAAGTTTTGCTTTAAAATCACAAGCTATTTAATACTCCAGGGCAAAACATGTTGCGAAATGTATGAAATCAGTGAACTTAAAGCGAACAGAATTTGAAGCATCATAGATGCAAACACACTAATAATAAATAATTTTGTGTTAGAAACACATGAAAATGAAAATAAAAAGGTTTAAATTTAATACCCATGCTGCCGTGCAGTAAAAGACAGCAAAGTTCCAAAATAAAATTATAGAAAACTGAAATCTAAGTTTCAGATTTTATAATTATTTTATAATAATAATTAATTTATTAAAAATATAATGCATAACATCAGAGAAAGTCATAATAACTTGATTTCCAACCATAAACCAAACTATTTGACGAACTGCCTTTAACTTTTGTAAAGTAAAAAGCAGCGAAGTGCGATTTACTGCCTTTATACTCCAAAAACAAATAATTTATTTGCATAAATAAAATATATATGTACATTACAAGCAAAATAAAAATAATTCAGTAAGAGAATTTTTATTTTTCAATAAATGTACGCATTACATTTTGAATTTGACCACTTTTTTAATTTGTAGAATGCATTTATACTTACGAAATGTAACGAGTTTGGGCAAGTAAATGAAGTTTACTGTCTTTCTCCTCAGCACTGTGTTATGGTATATTACAGGTAGTTTTTCTTCTTTAAAATTTAGAATCAAAAACAAAACACAATACAACCAAGGGCCACTACACTGCAAAAAATGTTTAAATCCGTGGTTCTCCATTTTAGCGAACAAGAACTTGTTGTAAATCGACAATTGTTCCTATAAAATTTATAAATTTGTTTTTCTTTCAAATGTACATAATTGTTCGAAAGAAATATTTCTTTCGACGAACATGCAGTTAGACGGCTTTTCCACAGTCAAAGTTTACTTTGCAAAGTTTTAATTGCATTTATGTAGCAACTTTACTCCCCCTTAATGTAAATTATGATATTTTTAAGTTAATGTTATTTAAATATTAGAATTAGGCAAAACCTTGTAGTAATCTGTAAGACTGAAGTTCTGTAGATGAAAATGAATAAATAAATAAATAAATAGACTGACGCCTGAACAACGCTTAGAAATTGTGCAAATTTATTTTGAAAATCATGGTTCTATTCGAAATACGTATCGCGTACTACGTCTATTTTACGGTCAACATAATCGTCCATGAGAGCAATTCATTCGATTAACTATATAACGTTTTCCCACCACGTTGTTTCTGAATGAGACAGCATAAAGTACGTGCAGAAGAAGTCATTGGTCTGTAGAGCGCACAGTGGCCAATTTGGCTTCGCTAGCGGCATTTAATTCAAATTTTCAAATTTGAAAAACCGTTAATTTTTTTTTAACAATCGATAACAAATACATTCACTAGATTTGTATCGATTTTTAAAAGCTCAGCTTACAGCTGATGAACAGCTGTGAGCTGTCAAAGTCAGCATATGTTTCTGCAAGTGTTGTGCAAAATATTTCCGCCTTTTTGATCATCGTTTTGCTATTCGTGTTAAACTTGCAAATTTTATTATTTTCATTAAAAGTTTTGTTATATACTAACTGTGGTTGTGATCTGTGTATACTTATGTTATTTATAAAACATAATCGTGTTTAAGTGTATTAGCAACTCGCCCATTGTAACGTACACCTGTCTTTCGTGGAGTAGAACTTACAAAATTCACCTGCATTCAGTGTAATTGTAAATTTTCCTATATGTGTAAACCATTGTGTGTCCAAAATGTCCAAAATTTACTGCGAGTACCTGCGAGCCTTCAATTTATTGTACTGAAGAATCTGATTAATATTTCTTTTATAATATGGTTTCTCTTTGAATTGACAATTTTTTTTTATTTTATATATGAATATATGGTGGAAAATGTTCATTGAATTAAAAACAAAATAAAAAATTAAAAAAAAAAATTAAAAAAAAAAATTTAAAATTAAAAAAAAAATTAAAAATAAAAAAAAAAAATTTAATTTTTTTTTCAAAAATTGTTTCATTTTTTTCTGAATTGAGAAAAAAAATTTTTGAAGATATCTTCTTTGCTTTGGAAGCTATGAATAAAATGCCGCTAGCGAAGCCAAATTGGCCACTGTGGAGCGTAGCGTAGAGGAAGACCTGAATCAGTCTATCCGACATCGTGCATAGGAATTGGATATTTATCCATCCACTTTATGGATGATTTTGGAGAAAGATCTTGGTTTGCGTGACTACAAAATTCAACTCGTGCAACAATTGAAGCCATACGATCACTTAGCAAAACGTAGATTCGGTGAATGGGCCCAAAACAAGTTGATTCCGATTTTCATAAGCGAATTTTACTTAGCGATGAAGCTCACTTTTGTTTGAATGGATAAGTCAATAAACAAAACTGTCATACATATTTCAAGTGATGATAATCTTCAAGAGTATGTTGAGACACCGTTACTGGTGGAATCATTGGTCTTTAAAAATTTAACGTCACAGTCAATGGTGACCGCTATAGAGCCATGATTACTAACTTTTTCGTTCATCATTTGAAGAACAAAGATGTGCAGGAGCCGTGGTTTCAACAAGAGGGCGCAATATGTGACGCAGCTCATGCCACAATTGATTTATTGAAGGAAACGTTTGGTATCAGCATAGTTTCATGTTTCGGACACGTAAATTGGCCACCAAAATCGTGCGATTTAACACCGCTTGACTATTTTTTACTGTGGGGATATGTGAACTTTCTTCTCTACGCCAATGAGCCCTAAACGATTGACCACTTGGAGGACAACAATCGCCGCGTTATTGCTGATATACGGTCGCAAATGTTGGAAAAAGCCATCGAAAATTGGACCTCCAGATTAGATTACGTCCGAGCCAGCGGTGGCGGTCATATGCCAGAAGTGTGAATTTGAATTTGAGGTTCGTTTTGTTCATTCACCCACAAAGTTGGGAGTAAATTGCAAAAAACAAACGTTTTTCTCAATTTACTCAAAACCTTGTGTGTTAAAGAGCCAAAAGAACATCAGATTATGATTCAGAGCGTTGAAATACTACTACTACTAATAAAAGTGGGCGGACCGTGCCTATTTTTTCTACAAAGCTTCTGCTATGTATTGACATAATCCATATAAAATTTAATTGCGATATCTGATCCGGAACGGGAGTTATTAATTTTGGCCACTTAAAATTGTCAAAAGTCACATGTGCCCCGTCTTCCTGGTGTCGATAAAAATTGAGAACTATTAACAAACTGTTGCCTATATTTGAGTTGAATTGACTTCGACAAAAAAATTATAGAATAAGTCGGAATATATTAGCTCCGTTATTTCATGTTGACGAAATTGCGCAAATTATTATTAATATTACTTAAATGCCGGAAACACTGTAAGTAATCTACTGTTTATAAAAGTTTGGCGTCCTCTGATGTAAGTCAATTGCAAAGTTATTTTGTTTTTAAATAAACATTATAAGTTAAATATTACTAAACGATAAGCAGAATAAAAGGTGAACATAAACAATAAATTTTTATACTTTAACGATTGATAAAGTGCTCAAATATTATAAGTACGGACTTAAACAATAGAGTGGCACATATTCATTATAAGATATTTTAAAACAGAAGGCAGAAAATTGAAATAAATAATTTATTTTAAACATTGGATAATTTCGTCGCAGAAAAATGAGTTCGTAGATTTATATCAGACATGTGCGATTTTTATTGCTCCGATGAAATTAAACCAAAAATATTTTACTGCAAAAATGATTAAATTATATTAAAGTTTAAAACTATTACTATTTTTTGAATTACTTTAAAAATAATTCATTAATATTTTTTTAGTAATAATGCAGGAATAGTACATTACCTCATGATGTCTGCTAGTAGTGATAATTCAGAAGTATTGCATTACTTGCCATAAACATAACAAAAGTATTAAAGATAGTGATAATTCAAAATAGTTGCATTTGCATTGCTTTCGATTCCATATGGAAAAATGGTCAATCCATTAGCTTATTTAATGCATTAGTCCCAAGTCTGATTTATATAATATAAAACTATATAATTAGTTCGCTTATTAAGCACAAATATTTATCTTATGGCAAAAACATTTTATTATTTTTAAATACTTCATGCTAATAGTGAGAGTACACAAATACATTTAAAGTTTATTGTAAAAATATTTACGAAAAGTTCTTATCATGTGCATATATAAAGTCTTAAGCTAATTACTTTATAAATTATTTGAATTGTTAAATTCTTTGAAAACTTTATGATCACCCTTAAGACGGTATGATTATTGCAAACGCAAGGAAAAGTTAATACATGAAACTTTTGTAATGACTTACTGACCTGAATTGCAATGTGTATTTTGCAGATATACTCGCATACAATAGCATTTATGTACAAACACACTCACACACATACATATGTATACACGCGCCCGCCACATACATTAATTATCTTCCAAAACAAAAGAATGCAAATGAAAATAAATGAAGAAAGAAATTGCTGCACAATAAGATGGCTGCTTTTATGTGGATGCAGTTCTTTGCACAAAAGTCTTGAACTGATTTTTATTGCATTTTCTTTTAATAAAGGGGGTTTGTTTTTTTTAATGTCCGATAGAACTTTGAATTGTCAATATTGCTTTCTTTGACTGGCAATTTGACAGCTGACAGTTGCTTTGTGGTTGGTTTGGTTTGCCGCTTTATAATGAATCGATTCTCGCTTGACCAACGCGTTGCAACGCTTACAAGTTGCTTTAATCTCAAAATACTTGTTAGTGTTTTATGATTCATTTATTTTAGCAAGAAACTGAAAGGAATCTTTATTAGAATTAAATACATGTTTTACCACGCGGTGTTGATACTCGTATCAACGTTTTGGTCATGCGTATTATCACGCCAAAGCGTGATAAGAAGGCTAAGCTTATATATGCACAAAAATTATTAAAATATAAATGCAAATACAGTAAAAATTCGATGATCCGGATAACTGATTGCAGACCCCAATCCGGAGTAGCGAATTATCCGGATTACTACGCATGTATATATTTATAAAAAATTATAAGAATCCATAGCAAAATTAAACATAAAAACATAAATTTTAATTTGTACAGTTCAGTTAAAATAGATAAACAGCCCAATTATGAATAAAAAATTCCCCGGGAGATTTCTCTCATTTCTCAAAAAGAGACTGTTCAAATATAATATGCGAACAATTAATATTTCAACATATATGTGAACAGCCCCTTTTTGGGGAAAGGGAGAAATCTCCCGGGGAATTTTAATTCATAATTGGACTGAAAGTCTTGTGTCCTCTCTTCACTGACTGCATCTTGCATCAATACTAAACCAAAAACGCATGTGCGACGTTCCAAAACATACTCATATCACACTATTCTAACTGCATTTTTCAAAGCATGCTGTGATTTGAATAAAAAAATAAATAAAAACGGGTGTTACTCAATCCGGACTATAGAGTTGCAATCAATCCAGATTATAGAATACGCAATGAGCTGCAAAATTCGTCCGAATTATAGAATTTACACTGTATTAAAATTTTTTTTTTAAATATGTACAAAAATATCCACACGAAAAAACACAGACTAATAATTTTTAATCAGTTTTATTTAAACAATGTAGTTTTGAAATTGAATGGATCTTCGATTTTTTTTCCTCTTGCCATTTTCTAGGATTTAGAGAATATAAAGAGACTGTTAATAGTAGTAAATGGTTGTCGATCGTGAGTAATCAAGCGATTTAACGGTTGTATCAAAATGATGTCGAGATGATGTTGGTGTCCTTAAATACACGAAATATCCATTCAGTTATTGCTCAAGTTGGTTGTGTGCGGCGAATAGCTTAACATACATATTTTGCAGCTTTATAACTCAAGTGTCGAAGCCAAGATGAGTTTGTGAATATTGAAACGAAAAATTTCACTGTACGGACAACTCCCAAGGATCTCCGAAATGGAATTAAAAATGGTATCGCTGCCGGATGCACAGACCTGGGGTCAAATTACCCCATTCGATATCAATGGAAATTTCCATTTGAGTTCTTTTGAAATTTCGTTCGATATCGAATGCCGTCATTCGGCTCCTGTTTTGTAAATCGATTTGATTAAATAGAACGATTTTCAGAAATAAATAATGGTACCATTTACTATATGTACAGGTGGTGCTCGCTTAACACGGAAGTTACGTTCCACGAAAATACCGTGTTAACCAAACCCGTGTTGAGTGATAAAAGAAACTAGTGCAAAACGAAGGATTACATTTCACGACTTCCAAAAAAAGCCAATTGCAGCAATATATTATTTCAATTTCAATATATATTTATTAAATTATAATAAAAAACCTTTTTATTTTTAGTGGTTTTTAATCCAAAGTGATTACTATTTTGGCTTAAGTTCGTAACATTTTTAGTAAGAAAGAGTTTGACAAGACCATATTCCAAAGGAACAAGGGAAAATTTTAACATTAATTAATTTCAACTCACACGGTAGAACAGAAACAACGTTGTTTTTCGAGTGCCACTACTCTTCCATCATCTGTGTTCATGTGTGTTTCCATGTATCCGCCACTGTTCAGGTGGCTCGGTTGAATGTTGAATGCAAATTTGTATTTTATACATACATAAATGCTCGCAAAAATATACGTGAGTTATTTGTATTGTAGAAATTCTTATGCGTTGTTTTTAAAGCAAACACAATTTCACCACTGTCAATATTCAAATTTTACTATCAATAATTAACGTTTTTGTTTGACCATTCGAAGGATTTTACTCAAATTCTTATTATGGGAAAATACATTTTTCAAGCCTTTTTAAATGCTGTTCGTCGTTCAAAAGATGAGTCAAAGTTAAAAAGTACATACTCGTACATGATTGAAAAACTGTTTAGAGAAACCTTGTAAGACCGAGAACGTGTCACAAATATTAACCGTGTAATACCGAGGCCACGTTCAAGGAAGCACGTGTTAAGTGAAACCCACTTGTATATGGTAAGTGACATTTGAAATAAATTGATATTTTATGCTCTCCAAAAATAAAATAGTGGATTTAGATTTCTGAAATCAATTTAAATCGACTCCATTTGCAGAACAGACCGGATATTATCGATTACAATAGAATGGATCTGATCCAATGAGCAGCACTTTATTTGTATTTTTGTTTTCAAAAGCATTTTTAAAAACTTGAAAAAAATTAAAAAATTGATCTATTTTCATTATTATTACTATGACAATATTATTAATGAAATCGAAAATCCTTTTTAAAAACCAGGACAGTAAGGCTTTACATTCACGGACAAAATACGTAAGCGGATGAGAATGTGGCACCTCGTCTTTATATTGATGGCACTTAGTCATCATAAGTGGCATCAAGATCAAAAGCAATGATAGCAAAGAGAGTAAAATAACAAATAAAACGCGCAAACATGACGTTAGATAAGTGTTAGATAAAAAAATAAATTAATGGAGATTTCTTTTCCAGAAAAAAGTGCAACATTTTTGGCCGTTTTTATTGAAAACTCGCAACATAAAGATTTTTTAAATAGTGATTTTATAATAAATTATTGTATCATCAGTTACGATGGAAACTTTTTGTCTTAAAAAAACTTTGAATAGGATTTTTTTTTACAAAAGTATAACAAATGTTAATTTTTTTAGAAAAGAAAACGGCATAAGAATATTAAGGCAGGTATGTTTCAACATAATATGAATATAAATAAACATTCTCATGAGGAGAAAAGGTCCTTTGATATACACATCAAAACCATAACCATCACCCATCCCATCCCATCCACATCCATTCAATTTATTCTTATTCATTGAATGATAATGATTCCGTATTTCTTAGAAATTTCTCTAATGTCGGTTTGTCATTCCGTTTCTACTGACATCGTAATAATGACAGTTGTCATGGCGCCGACTCCGAAGACTTCTGTCATAGTATTGATGTCAAATAACAGTATTTCTATAAATGTAATGAAAGTCGCCTGAGCACAGAAGTTCAGAGTGTACAGCACGCCTCCTACTGGTTCGTAAAACAATACCAATTCCAAGAGAATGGCATACATGACACAAAGCTGAGCCCGAACCTGGTTATTTCTACACAAAGGAAAGTTTAGTCACAAATTGTCATACAGAAAACCGCCAACATTTGGAAGAAAATTTGCGTTTGGACTTCTGTAAAGGAATCCTTTTCAAGTTATCTTGTGTTTTTTGTTTTGATTGGTAACATTTCTTAGTCGTTTTTAGGTGATTCGAGAGTTGATGTGAAACAATTTTGAGACACCCTAATGTACATCGCATACAATCATATTTTCATAATCCTGGCCTTTTATTTTCATTTATTTTTCTTGCACTTAATTCTACTTGAAACTACAGCAGCAGATGTAGTTCGAAGCAGAGTTTTGAGAATTCAAACCACTAATCAACATCGCACTGTATGATTTAAATAAAAAACTTTTGACAATTACAAGAAAACATGCCTTGAGAAGCCGTTAAGATATGAAAATTGAAAATACATGCACACAAAATTAAAATGTTTTATTTTACCAGAAACACTCACTGTCTTGCATAAAAATATAAAAAAATAATAAACTTTTTAATATTATCATATTTAATTGTAAGAGATTTTGGTACTTTACTGCCTTCGCTGTTGTTATAAAATTGGTGGTAACGAACTGATTGTTGTAGTGATTTCAGACTGTTACGCAAGACTTCCGAACTTATTTGTAAAGAAAATATTCATTTTATGCATCCTTCTGTTCTTTTCGTAAATTAGAATTCGCACAAATGTGTCATGTTTATCAACACGTAAATAATTCAATTTATACATTTAAAACTTTTTTTAATGATATTTTTGTTTTAATTTTCTTCTGTCCAAGATGAAGAAGAGAAGCCAAAGACTACATGAAAATATTCATCTTTAAGTGGAAAATGAAATAAAATTGTGTGGAGAAAAAAATCATAAAACTTAAGCAGATTAAGTTAAGAGGATTTTGGTTATTAAGTTTTACAACAAATTAAAAAAAACTTCAACATTACAAATAATTACTTTAATACAATTTTATTTTTTTATTTTTACAGCAAAGTTTTTTACTTGCATTTATGGAATACACAAACACACTTAACCCTTTCACTACCGTACGAAATACAGCGAAGCTTATATAAATATTTTTTTATAAATTTAATAGATACGATGTTTCACTGACATGAAATCAACTGGATTGAAATGAATTACTTAGAAGTGTTTCCACCACTTTGAAGGGGATTTGGTGTTGGAATTTTCGAAATCAAATTGATGAAGTTGCTTTATAAAATGCAGCAGTTGTAATCAGTGTTCCCACCTTATATATCATGTGTAATTTTTATTTTCATGGGAAGCCCATCTGTAATTGCAAATAATAATATGCAAAAAATAATCTTTTGTTAAATCACCTTGAAAGCCCAAATATTGAAAATATATTCATCAAAAAAATATTGGAATTACACCAAAAAGGTCAAATATTTAATCTAAGCAAATCAAAGCACGTTAATATAAGTTTTTCGAAGTTGGCAACCACTATTGTTGTTTGATCCAGGGATGGAGCTTGCAATTTTAAAAGCAACACAGAGTTGTATAGAAAAGACGATTTCGAAAAATAATATTTTCAACATGATTTGAAATAAATCAAGTGTATTCTATATGAAAAATGCATGTTAAACCATGTATAAAACAACATCATTTGGGGAAGTCATGCAGTTGAAAACTACTATAACAAAAAAAAGCTAAGATTTTTCAATTTTCAGTTTCTTTGTCTTTTATTTTTATTGGGACTGTACCCCATGGGGTACGTATTCCATTAGGGATTTAAAGCAAGATACTTGAGATTCTATTATTTATTTATTTTTTTTTTTATTTCAGAAAATGTTCGAAGATGGTCAATACAAAATTCTTGGATCATTGTCCATTTCTGCCATTATATATGGAAAATAAAATTGTTGAAATGTATGCAACGGCAGTCGGGATGATACTAGTCGGAGTAGTAAAATTTTTAAATGACAAAGAGTCATTGTGCTGGTTTATACGAATATTGATTTTTAAGATATTGATCGATTGAGGTTTATTGGCATGGACGCGCAGCTTAGTAAATGCGACTTGGGGGCCTTTCTATTAAAAACACTTGTCGTCCACGTTCATGTTTCAATGCGGGAGAAAATAAAATTATTATTAATGCTTTGTATGTAGCGCTCGCTTTCGGTAATGATGGCCTCAACAACTTTATGTGTGGATTGCCTCTTGGTGAACTCCGTGTGGGTTGGCATCATCCATTAAGTTTTTTTGGCATTCCAGAAATTTTGTACTTATTTTTGAGAATTTCTGATTTTAATTCCAACTTCTTCAAACGAAGGACATCAATGGGAGAGTAAATTTAATTTCGCTAGACATGAAGGATAATTGCCGATGGAGAAAAACTTCGATTAGTCTTCATTTGTTTAGAGATAAAACTATTATTTTCCACAAAAAAGTGTGTAATCGAGATTTCATTCGTAAATCTCAGCAATATTTGTAACTTTCTTAACCATTACAAATTATTACGAACTTAATACACTAAAAAAATGTAAAGAAAGGACATGCTTGCTCACACATTCCGCACACGTATTAAAACAACAGTTAATGCAACATTTTTGCTACGAGATCATTTTCCAAGACATGTCAATTTAATAGAGCTTTGCAAATAAACTTCACAAATGAGTTGGTTTGATGGTCGCGCAATGCAACAGTAATGAAACAAGAGACAACAACAGCATAAAGGACCCTTTTTGCAAAACAAGCAAAAACAGCAAATGCGAGCACAATGATAAAATAAATGCTGACAGTTCACAATATCCATTGCTGTTACCTTTTTACAAACTAGACAGACATGTTTCTGTCACTGGATTTCTAACACAGCAAAAAAAGCGACAGCAGTTGAAAAGTCTTGAATTGTTTTAATATAAAAAATTATTGACGTTAGGATGGCCTAAAGAAATCTGTGAATGTTTTAGAGCTCTGTATGAGAGATGAGTTTATTTTTAGTGTATTTTATTAATAAAGATTGAAAATTAAAAATTATTAAAAAAAAAAATAACCTAAATTAGTCCGATCAACCGATTAACCATCTTCGACAGGTACAGTTATGATATGACGAAGGTGAACAAATGTTTTATAAACTAAACAATTATCTCTCGTATTCGATTTTTATAGATTGTTCGGCTGAAATCTGACCAAGTTGTTGTTGTTGTTTTTCAAGCAAATTTAAAACGCTTTTCACCACTTTTATGGTAATAATTTCAAAAAACAATTTTTATGTTGCGCATATCTAGTAGAGTATCCATTTATTCGACTTTTGATTTTGTTCGAGTAAGAAATTAATAAAGGCAGATCCACAACAGGTAGTCTCATCTGAATTCGCCTTGAAAATTAGAGCAGGTGTGTCAAAAATGGTTGACAAATTTATGAGAAAATTAAACAAATTAAAAAAATAAAAATATGTATGTAAAACTTGACATAGAAAGTATTTCGGATGTGACATCACCAACCGTGTCTGTAAAGGCACAAATAGTGCGGAATGTGTTCCCAATAAATAACGTAAGTTTGTTGGACACGCAGGTGGCAGAAGCAGTAGTTGCAGCTCCTTCAACCATATCTGTCTCAAATACTTCTATTTCCGTTACTAACACAGCAACGCTAGCCAATTATTTACCCCATTCTAATGTTGCAACAGTTCATCACCTGCCACTACATTTACATCACCAGCACTCCAATTCCGACAACTACATAATAATCTCTCAGTGTATTAGTGAATTTCCAGTTTCCGCTTGTTCAGTTGGTGTTATTAGTGGTACGCTGGTTGGTAGTAATACTTTTTCTATAGTCTGCTGATATTGATAAGCAACAGCAAATAAATAATTTATAAAATTGAGCACAATGTAAGAAGTTTTTTTTGTATGAAACATGTTATTTAAAATAAAAAACTTTTTAGTATATGAATAATTTTTTTCTTTTCTATGAAAACAAACAAAATAATTTTAACAATTTTTACAACCAAAATTCAAGCGAATTGAGTCACCTGATCTCTCGAGGCCACCTGTTGTGAATTCGCCTTGGAATTAATTGATTTTAGGATTTTAAAATTTCTCGATTAATAAAATAATGAATTTAAATTATTCGAACAAGTCGAATAATTCAAATAATTTAAAAAAAATCAAATAATTGTATCCAAAGGAAGAAAATATACATGTGTGGTTTGATTTAATACTTTTAAAATAATAATAACAAAAAAATAAATAAAACAAAAAGTAGTTAAAAACAAACAACAAAACAACAATTCATTTGTATTGTACACATAAAGTTCTAAAACTTTTAAAAATTAATAGTATATAAAAAAATAATGTTTAAAAAAAAATTGTACTGTTGACGAGATATGTATGAATGACAGTTTTTAAAATAGTCTTCTAAAAATAGTATACAGCTTAGATGTTTGCTTCTAAACCGTTTTTGTTGTTTTGTCTTAATAAAACTTGACGTTGAAAACAGCATTTCACTTAAAGTAGATGTTGATGGTGGCGATAGGATTGCATTAAAAGGATTTTCTAGTTTTTCTGATATTTTATTTGCCTTATCTAAATACATGAAATCATCTATTATTCTAGTACAGTTTGTACTAGATTTTTTTGTTTGAAAAAAATACGAGATGAAAATAAAAAGAAATGAAAATTAAATATGTCTAATTTTGATAAAACTTTAACGAATATTTTCTAGGTATAAGACTGATGAATTTTATATAATAAACGTCAAACTAGTATTTAAAATTCTAATTGCACTATTTCCCATAATTAATATTAATTATGAAATTATATGTATCTAAATTCGAATTTCATTTGTAGTTAATAAATCGATTTTTTCAAACGGTTAAGCAAGAAATCTTTTTTTTTTTTGGATTTTTAATAAAAACAGACGATGAAATATTTCCTTTATATCAGCCAAATAAAACTGCAATCCTTTGAGTTTCTTAAAGAGCACCGCAGTTAGATGGCTGAAGTAGATGAGACAATTTTTGCCATGATCTAGAAAAAGATAATTGATTCCAACTTAAATTCTAGAGCATAGCAACGTTATTTTCGGAGACCGCATGCCACCTCATCTGTGTTTAAGCGTATTTCATGTGTTTCACATCTTTTCAGGTGCTTATTTAATAAAATCATTTATGAGACAAGAATACTAGAATTATTATCTTAAATTACTTCAGAAAGCTCTAATTTAATAGTGATTGTAAAAGTGGATTTCCACATTTGTTTTGGGCAACATTTTTGTCCGGACAAAATTTTGTTTACTAATGAGTTTTCTGCAATACGATTCACACATTTGAAAAAAAATTTTCCGGAAAATTAGAAACACGTAAATACATAGGAAAAATCTGCAACAAATTGTGTAGAAAAAATTATAAAAATCAAGTGCTCCTTAGAGCTTTCAGATTTGATTAAAAAAAACATAAAATTTACAGAAACGTATGAAATCTTTATTTGAGTCCATAGAACGATCTGTATAATTCAATGGTTAAAAATATTTCATGTAAATGTTGACTGCGATTGTGCCTTAAATTGTTCATACGCTCGGTCCAAATTTGGAATACTTTCTCTAACATATTGGTCGGTATCTCCCAACTAAATTTTTAAATATTGGCTTCCAGTGCGTCAACCGTTGTGGGCTTTTCCCTACAGACATAAGCATTAACATAGCCCTACAAAAAGTGATCTAAGGGCGTTAAATCGCACCATCTATGCGGCCAATTAACCGGCCCCAAACGTGAAATAAACTGTTTTTCGTGTTTCGCGTGCTGTGTGGCATGTGGCAAGTCCAGTTCAGTAGCGTTCCTGCCTTCGTCGTCTTTGAAAGAGTACGGTCCAATGATGCCATCGGCCCATAATCCACACCAAACCGAGCATTTTTCGGGATGCTTCGGCAGTTCTTGCAATGCTTCTGGCTGCTCTTCACACCAAATACGTAAACTTTGCTTGTTCGTGTATCCATTCATCGCTGAATACAGTTTTTCGATAAAAAAGTGAATGAATTTTGATAGTAAAATGCAATATTCTGCAAGCGTTGTTTGTTTGTAAGTCGACAAGAAAACATCTGAGCTGCTAAGAAAGTGTTTCCCAAAAAGAAAGTGGCTAAAAAGTCAACCTTTAAAAGAATTGCTGTAAAACCGCTTTGGAAACACTAGAATGCGGCAACTCAGTTCAACTTTGTCCGGACAAAAATTAAAATTAAACCAATTCAAGTTGAGAATTGTGCGAACAAACTAATTGCTATCCCACGAAGAGAGACCTCAGATTACATATGACAAAAAAAATTGTCCGGCAAAAAGTGTTATGGGTGAATTCATTTTAAATCTACATTTATTAACCCTTCCTAAGCATTGGTTTTATCTCATGTGCTTCTTTTGTGCATGATATGCACATGAACACTAATGAGACGGTGTTCTTGATTTCAAAAACAACATTACTATATTATGCAAGTAGTTTGGAATTAATTATATTTTCCTAATTCCTTGAAAAGCTTAGAATTAAAAAATTAATCTCATTAAATTTCATAACTATTTTTTTTATTAATAACGTCACTTCGGGTCATGTACATATTTATGCATGTTTAAATATTAATTGAAAGAGATTTATACAATACAGCAACTTTTAAATTAAGTTACAAAAAAGTAAATGTTACTTCACTGATTTTTAATTAATTTTAGCAAATAACAACTAAATCACTCTATCAATTTCCTACTTCGAATAGATTCCCTTCTGTTACGATCACGTTTTAAATTTACTTTTTTTTTAAATTAAAATACTGCTGTTTTAGTTTAATGATTGGTATGGTTCGCTGTATATGTATACTGGTCGTATAAAAGTTTTAGCTGGAAGAGTAAATTACATGAAAAGATATCCTGTTATAAACAAAAGTTTTATTTTAGTTTGAAAATTACAACCCCATTTTGCACCATACGCACGGGACAATACAAATGATGAGTTTTACGAATCTTTAGTGCTAAATAAACAAAAACTTAAACTAAAACAATAAAACAAATCAACAACAATCAACAAGAATCATCAAAATTGACAGGAAAAATTCATGCACAGTAAATTTATTCAATGCTGACGAACTGGTAACATCTACCGGAAGTTGCGGCGATGATAGTGCTGCCAATTGTGATAGAGGCAGCAAGTACATATGTGTTGGTGTATGTGTGTATATTTGCGTTTGTGAGCATTGTTCATTTATTTATGAAGAAAATAAAAAAATCAGTTGACACAAAATTTTGTGTTAGTTTGTCAAATGTCAGCAAAAAATAAATAAAATTTCCTTAAAAGAAATGCCAGTTAAACTCATTGAATTAAAAGAGAAGAAAACTATAATTTAGTATTGTATTAAAAAGAAAGTTTGTGCAGGATTTGATTAAAAAATATACCCAGAATTTATATTTGAAATAGCAAATAAATTATCTTCTGAAATCTCTATTTAACCCATTAAAATCCAAGACCATTAAAAATCAAAAATTGTTGAATTATTTTTTTTTCATACACATACAATATTTTATATTAAAGCTTTTGAGATTGTTCCCAATTTTTATTTGTTAAAATTTATTTTAAGAAAAATAAAATAGAATAAAGCAAATAAAGGTGTTGCGTTTTTCGAAAAAGATTTTTTTTAACTTAGAATGTTTGTATAAGAATGATCCAATAATACGAGTACATACAGGTCTGTTTAATAAACCATCCCGATTTTTTGAAGCGTTGTGTTTTTTAATGGCCAAAATAGTTAAGTTGTCAAATCGGTGATGGAATCAGTGTGTTGAAATTAGTAACAGAAAAATAAATTTTTCTTCAGTACAAAAAACATTTTAAATAGTACTTTTTTGACCCGTTCTACTCCTCCGTTTCATTTAGTACTTTAAAACTAGTTTGACTTCTACGTGAGCAACAATTGCTTCCCAGTATATCTTAGCCTACACAACATAATGAAACTATTTTAAAAAGAGTACAAGTCTTGTGTTTGAAAATGATTTTACAGGTCTCGCTTTATATCCAGGTTTTAAACAATTTCGATCTCAAATTAAGAACACTTGCAATAACAGGTCGCAAATGAAATAATTTCCATGCTAAATGAAAAAAGGGACAACGGCAAAAAAGAAATAACAACTAAAGTGCAAAATAAAATAATTTGTAAATTGAATGATACAATAATTCCAAAAGAAATTAAATATCATCCAATCAAATTAAGCAAAAATTAATTAACTGCCTACTTAAATATTTCCCCAATTTAAAAAGCCTCACAAATAGTTAATAAACTCCCATAACAAACATGAATATGTGATAAGCCCCAACTATATTTCTTTGGGTCTTATATTATTTGAAAATAAATTGAACGTAACTTCAGAAAAATAGAATTCTCCATAAATAATAGTTTATTTTTCATACTTTCGAATAATAAATCTTTGGATTAATAATTTACGATTTTCTAAGGACGACTTATAATAACGTGTGGTTCAAGAACAAGCCTCTTTTTGATTGATATTTTACTTTAACATTTATTTAAAGGTCTTTTCGGTCCCAAAATATTTACTATCGGTCAGTATCACAAACACGAAGACCAAAATTAGTCGCTTTACGCATGAACAACGTTTTGAAATATTGTAAACTTAATAGCGCACAAGCAACAAAGTTTTACACTGAAATGTATTTTTAGTTTGAGAAACACTAAAATTTAGGAAAATACACTTTTATAAATATTCGCAGTCTTGAAGAAGATCAATGTAGTTTAACATTAAAGTCGGCATTTTACTCTCAACTGAACGTCAATTTGATTTCAAACTTTAATCTGAAACGTTTATCTTGGTGTGAAAAGGAATTAAGAATAACGTTTGGTGTCAGATAAAACCATTGTGTTTGTTGTTCAATGCCCTAGATTGATTTAATTACTTGTTGGGGTTTATTCTTTTTTCAATAAAATTGTTTAACTTCGAACTTTGTTACTTATATTGTATTTAAATTTTTAGTTGGTTCGGTGGTTTTTACATGATTTTAATGAAAACTATTAGAAAACTGGTTAGAAAGCTTTCAGCAAAAATAAATACATGCAGCTCAAGCAATCGACATCTGCATTTGGCTTTTCTATTTTTATTAACATCGATACAAAAGTTTCACGGCTACAATGGAATGAAACACTTTTCCATTAAAAGAACGGGAATCGCAATTTGTGTAATTGTGAAATCATAATATCAAAAGCTCTTATGAAATGTTTTTTTTCTTTGCATTGTTTCACAGAACCAGAATCGACCTCTTGTTCTGTGAATCCCAAAAGTTCAAATCACATGACTTGTTTTTTTGTGTTTTTTTGCTTGTTTGCATTTACACTTATAACATTTCATTTCATCCTCAAATTCTATAGTTCGTGCGATTTACAAAACACTAACTTGGCTGTTATAAATTTTTGTATATCATGTGATTTAAACTTTTGTAACGCACAGAACAGGTACGATTGCTTTCACTTTTCGCTGAATAGGAATAAAAAATTGACTTTTTTGTAATGACAACTTCATGTACAAATCATTAGAAATGATTTAAATTTGAGTTGCATCCGTGTAAAAAACTCTGAGAATATTTTTCCTCTTGCTCCTGTTCTCCTTCCTGACTCGAAGGAAGTCAGATAAAAATCCTTCTTGCTTCTAACTGATTCTTACTGTTTGGGATTGGTGTTAGACAAACCTTTAGTTAACACACTAGCTTGCAATGCTCCCTCCATTTTACGGCGCTACTATTGCGCTACTGACACCACCTTCACTTGTTTTTATTTTATTTTTCACTTCTTATCTACACTTTACATTTGGTCTTACCACCTTGATCTTCAGTCGGTAGAAGAGCGATGCGATTTGTCGTCTGGCTTTTTTACCATCGGCCGTCTACAATTTTGCTGCTTTGCAGCTTGAACCGCAATTGCAGTTCTCTAACATGCGTGTCCGATGAGAGCATGTTGCCGTAATCCCCCGCCTGACTCTTTTATCGGAGTCACCGAGCTGCAGAATTTCAAGGGAGAACCGGTTACCTAACAATTGGTATTACGGGATCTGGTAGCCCCGCGGATGATTCTTCACACAGGCTCAAAAGTTTATGCTCGGCGCATCTTCTTCCAGTGTGTTGACTGGAATGCAGCTCTGTGATGGATTTCGTGCTTACCTGTATTGGGGATATGGTTGCCATTCGTACTGTTTTAAACAGTACACGTGCTGTTTTTTGTCAAACGTACTACTTTATTCACAACACCTAAAACTGTACGCAAAAGTACTGTTTTTTAGGTTTGTACTGTTTTTGTACTATTTTTTGTATTATTACACATTTTTTATAAAAAAGTTTTTGCGTTTTTTTATGTATAAGATATTTTTTTTTATTTTGCTTGAAACGCTCTGTTTTTATTTCACTTCGTTTCGTTGTATACAAGTTTGGTTTGTTTACGTTTCAAGTAAAGAATGTTATGTTTGTAAATATGAAGATTTTGTGTTTTTGCTTATGTTCTCTTGATGTGTAATTAAATTAATAGTCATTAAAAACTATTAAATACACGGGCATATTCCTTAACTAAACGTTAAGATCTCTATTATAAAATCTATATTTTTATATTTTTTCATTATATTTTTTCTTGATTAATTAAAAAGGGAAAGAGATTCTAGTGAGTATGTAGCCTCAAACAGTTTTACCGATGTTGAAGAAATTAACTGCCATTCGCCTAAAGAATGAAAAATAGTCCATAGAAATTGACATTGTAAAAAAAAAGATTATTAAAAATAAAATTATAGTCGACTTAAAAAAATCTTTTCTTATTACTGAGCCTTAATATTTTTTTCTTAAACTATAATTTAATTTTTGTTAAATTTTAATTTTAAGTAGAATAATTATTTCTATGGATAATAAAAAAAAGTCTGCTTTAAAATTGATAATTTTTGAAATGCAATTGATATTTTTTAAGTTATAAATAGTTTTCAAAAGTATTAATTAAATATTAAAGGTATTCATTTCAGTTTTTTTTTGTTGGAAAAATGTAAAAATGTAATTTTTTTTACAACAAACACAGGAAAAAAAATTCCACTAAAAGTTGAATTTTTAACAAACTATAACCATGTGTAAAAAAATCGGGATAAAAAGATGTAATTTTCCGCTTAAAACGTCAAGCGAATAAATAATCAATTAATTCACTTTTAACACTTTTATTCGGCATCTTGAATAATATTAATTATTTGCAAGAATTATTTGACAGAATGTTTGTAATGACAGTTAAAATTTTTGTACTTTTTATTTAAAAAAAAAATACCATTCACATCAATAAGAGTGTAATTTTTAATTTTTCCATTTTTCCAACCAAAAAAACTGTGAAATGAATACCCTTATTATTGTAATTTAAAACAAAAAAATTAAAAAAAAACTATTTGATTTTTAAAATACATAAATATTAAAGATTATTTTAAAATTCAATTCGTAGTTTTTTAAATTCAATTGCCAGTTTCGAAATTCTATTCACAATTTTTTAAATTTAATTAATAAATTTTGAAATGTATTAGATGATTTTCAAAATATAATTTGAAATTATGAAATACAGTTAAAAATGGTGCAGCATTGGTAATTCGTTTATTCAAACTTAACATTAATATCATTCGAAAAACGACCTTTAATTTGTGCCTTTTTATCACATTAGTAACTTAAGATACTATTTATAGTCCGAGAAGATCTAAATATATACGTATGTATGTATATGTATTGCCTTTTGAAAGAAATGCAAAATTTCTCATTACGTTCTCAGAGTTTTTAATATGTTTTCCGTTTTTATTACCTCACTTTAAAAAAAAAGTGATATATTCAATTAAAAGTTATGTCACCCTTCTGCTAGTCTTAAAATGTTTTTATGTTTCTTATTGACTTATTTGAAACAAGAATTTGACGTATTGAAGTTAAAGTTATCTTAAAAATAAAGAAAAACATCTACTCTTTTGTTTTGAAAAGTACTGTTTTTTTCCTCAATGTATGTCAACCCTAATTGGCGATGACTTCTGCGACAGCATATTGGTGAGGTCTCTTTTGAGAGCACACGAAGTGGCTGTGGTTAAGTCAAAAATTTACGTTGGTGGTATCGGTGGTTAAACGCCTGATGCTCGAACAGCGCTAGTGATTGTTCGGACTTCGGGACACCACATCAGATACTAGATGCTGTTGGCGAAACAACAAAGCTGGTTGGGAGAGTAGAGTGAAAGTCAGAGAGAAGAGCAAAAATTCAGTCATGGTTCCCTGTTTGGGTAGCTAATGTTCTGACGCATTCTTCTTGCCTGGCAGCAGGCCTACAAAAGTTTTCCACTGGCAACAGAGGTTAGATAGCTGGAACACCTTAGCAAGGTATTGTGCAAAACGATAAGATTATATAGAAGAATTTTCACCTGTGTGGACTTTGCAGGTCATGCAGGCGATTTTTGAAGCCCACATGGGGGCGGTGGTGAGCGCTTTTACTCACACGATGTTAAGACTACAGTAATGTTGTATGGCCTTTAACCTTAGACACATTGACCTAAAAATGTCATTAACTTTGGCTAATATAAATCTGCAGTTTAGGACCAAAATTCCTAAAATTTTCCGTCCCATAACTTTCAAATTGTCTATCATACATTGATATGTTGAATCTAAAACTTTTTGTTATTGTAATACAAAACTATGAGTGCTTAAATAAATAAATAAATAAAAACCATGAGTTTTTCTAAAATCGGTGGTGATGAATAAAAAGTTTTTGGAAGCTTCCTCGCAGAGTTTCTTATAATGTTCCCAGTCAGCCAACTTAACGTAACATAAGAATTTCGCACTTCAATAGATAGCTACGAGTATTATAGTTTAACGTAACTAGAACTTTTGCATTTAATAATACCAAATAAACATTAACAACTCATCAAACTAAAAATATTCGTGAAAATGTTTCCCATAAATGCATTAATTTAAAATATGACATGTTGCAGCTTTATCATTTGCAACACTCAATTGATTATTCTTTATCTGTAACTAGAATATCCTTCACAAAAATATTGCTGACAAGAAAAATAATATTTACACAGCCGAGATCTAAAAATTTATTGAATAAATTCAATTTGAGTTTGGAAGAAAGAAATGTATCGAAATATCTGTTCTTCATTTTCTTAGAATATTATTGTAATAAATATTATTTGTGCTTCGACAAAAACAGAAATAACACGGAAAACATGTTTCCTTCGCATAAATTCATGTGTTCAATTCACACTCGATGGAGTAAGTAATTCAATAGTGCACAACCAACTGGTAAAAGAGTGGCGGCAGTGGAAGATAAAACAAATAAAGAAACTTACCTCTGTACAAAACTGACAGCTACACTGGTGTAATGTAGTTGAATTGCTGGCATTCTCAACATCGATAAGACACAACTTGCACGTGAACGTTTTGAATGGACGTGCTGGTGCTGGCATCGTTGCAGCTACGGAGCCCGAGTAGGTGAGGAATTCGTTGTTAGTATTGCAATGTTGCATTATTGATGTCGTTGTGGGGGCAACTGTAGCAGCTGCTTCTGTAAATGTGGTTGGAGGTGAGTCCATTGAATTTGTCGACAAAGTCACGTTCGTTTGTGAAAACGGCATGAGTGAACAGTTAACGGAGGATGAAGATGGAGAGTAGGGTTTATTGATAGTATTGCCACTGGTGCAGGCACTATTAATCTTATAGACGCCAACAATCACATTGTAGTCACCATTTTTAACATCATCATTATCATCATTATCACAAACGGAATCATGCTGGTGTACATTGGTATTTGACATTTTTCCTTTACTGGGGACTCTTAGCATTGATGTGACAGTGAGCGGAGTCGATAATGATGCAGCGGGAAAACTCATGCTCTGCCTCAATACTGGTGCTGGAACAGTTGACGTTACGGTTAGAGTGTTTGGAGGCGACGAAAGCAGAGGTACAGACAAAGAATTATCGGTGGGTGGTGTTGTAAGCTTAATTGTGGATGCGGTAGTTGCGGTGGTTGTTGTGGGTGAGGTCATTGATGGTGTTCTACTGCTGGTTGCGCTGTTGGCACCGGAGGTGGAGTATCGTTGCGAATCTAAAGCTGATGTTCGACTATTGCGCTTAGCGGAAAAATGTAGACCGGCATCAACGGATCCATCACGGCTGCGACTTAATGTACTACTTAGATTACTACTGCTTATGTTACTAGAATTGCGTAGGTGCTGCTGGGAAGTATCAGCCATGGGATTTATTGAATTACTCAATGAATACCTTGAGCTGGAGGCAGCCAACGATAAAAGACTGGAACATCTTGAGCAAGTGTTGTTCATACTGGATATACTATTCCTCAGTCGATTCAATGGACGTATCTGCTCCACACCACTAGCACTAAATATGCCACTGCCCATGTGGGGCAGCCGAGTGGCATGACTCTCGCTTAAACGATTTCTTGAATAAGACGGCACAGTTCCTGCACCCATTGTGGGTGAACAAGGAGACGTTGTTTGCCGTGTTAGGGCTAAAACAGTTTCACATTTCCTGAGACCCGTATAGTGGACAATCGAATGTGATTTTTCGTGATGCAGACTTATTGCGCTTCCATCCCTTCGCACGATATTCCACAATTTCTGCTGCATGACATTTAGCGAGGATGTGCTGCCGGATTTTGCGACTTTCTCGTGTTGCAAGATCGCTAACTTTTCCCGACTACTGTAGGCATTGTACTCACGGTAGCCTGAGGGATCTCGCATAACGACCATATTTTGATCGGAAGGAGTACGCGTGATTGTGATTTCCGGCGAAGATGGTTTGGCCGACGGTGGTGCATCTTCTCCACATTGCGACCCATTCGCAGTAGAATTAGAAGCGCTGGCAACCACATTACCACCACTACTACTATTACGATTGGATACTGATGGTCGTAGCCCAACCAAAGATTTGAGAAAGTTACCAAAACGTATGCGCCTGGGCTGTGGGCCCCCCGCAAGCGCCAATGAGCCTGCATGAGGGCCCTCCAAGTCATAATTTGAAAATTCTTCGACGGCTGCAATATCACTCCCACCGTTATGAGCAATACCTTTGACTGCTGTTTGGTTCCTCTTGCCAGAGGAGTTACGAGTATGTTGAAGTGATAACTTTGTGGGATGTAATTGTTTGGTTATCGACTCCCGCTTAAGACTGTTTGCTGGTGGATGATGTTGAATATTTACGTTATGACGGTTTTCTATAAGTGCTTCGGTTTCGTTGTCGTTAACTGGCGCTAGTAAAGAATTGGAATTGTGAGTTTGATGATAATGTTGGATGTGCTGTTTCCTTGTATTGGCCAGATTGTGAATTGGCGAGGAATCCTGAAAGTTTACAAAACGTTTGAAATTTTGTTATTTTTTTTAATTTTTATCAGAAATAATGAATGACAGCTATCGATTCTAATAATTTAGATTTAGATTGTATAACAATTTTTATCAAGGCACATCTATAGGTAAGTTCGTTGCCAAAAAAAAAAGCATTAGGAAAAACCAAAGCGAAAATTTTATTGCAATAGAATTGCTTGGCTGTTGCATACACCTTATTGATGTGCCTTGGATTTTTATAACTGGAACAATTCGTAACAAATCTGAATTCTCAATATCACAGTGGCAATAAAACGAAAACAATTTTCCACTAGGACGATATCACAGCAAAATGGCCTATTGAAATCCTGAAATTAGTTAACTGAGAATTTTCTTACTGAACAAATTTTAATTTTTATACATGTTTACATACAATGTGAATTCATTTCACATGTGGTCCTGCTAACACAGCTGAGCTACTTTTTTTTAGACTGTTTGGAGGCTCGCATGGCAAAAGTTTTATATAATTGTATTTATATAAGCTCGAGCCTCCAGTTGTTTTTGTATTTTAAATTTTGTTTCCGGCATTTTTCTGCTTTAATATCTCTGAACTCATTGCAAATACTAAGCGCTTCAATCTCACGAAAGATTCAAATGCGATTTAATGTTAAATTTCACCATTGCACCAACACTTTGACATTGTTTCGTTCCATGATTTAAAAACAGATACAAAACTTTTGAAAGTGCAAAAACGTTAGAAATATTTTTCATCAACAATATTACGGTTGTTTGTATATAAAAAAATCGTACAAAATTAATATTTTAATAAGAAATACGTCGTTGTCAGAATGGTTTAAGCGAAACGATTGCGCAACTGCATGTCAATTTTGAATTAAAAATATTGCACACATCCAGTTTTTGAGCACAGTTGATAATTTTAGTGTTATCAACTCTACAGTTGACATGCAGATTGACTACCGTTAATGTCATCCCCATGTTAAAATCGTCAGTCGTGTGCATTGCTAGTAGTTAGGCTGGTAGTTAACGGTAATTATTGGCAGCTAAGTCCCCTTTCACATATCGGCAATTGAAAGACAGACAGACGAAGTCTATAGAAGAAGGGGCGAAGATGCAGAGTGTGCAGTACACGACCCTGTGTACCGGACATTTTTTTGTTTCTCTTTTATTTTCGCAATTTTTACCTTGTTGCTTTATATCATATTTCTCAAGCCCAAGTCGTCTTCTTCGAGAGAATCTTCTAATGCCAATTTTGTGCAATAAATTAGTTTTTCCTTTTTTTAAATCAAATTTCAATTTTATAAATAATTGTTTTATATGTTTTTGGTAATTTAAGTAAACCGCAGAATAAAATTAATAAGTAATAATAAGTAAACAAACTGCGAAAATGGATAAAAAACGAATATGAAAAAATGTCTGTCTGTCTATTAATTTCCAATATGTAAAAGCTTTAGGCAAGAACAAAAGAGAATTTAAAAAATGTCCGACAAGAAATGTCGCATATATGAAAGGGGACTAAGGAAATAAGTAGGTAGCTAGAGATTCGATAGCTACGCCGCACAGTGGCTGAAAATCGTTTTTCATTGGCCAAAATTCTGTAACTTTTGAACCGATCAAAATATTGAAGTAATGTTTATTTTATTGGATAGATATTTAGTTGAGCTTGACTCAGTTTAAATTACATTAAAATTGATTGAGGACTTTTTAAGGAATTCTAGGTCAAAGTTGAACTTTTGAATTTTTTTTACTTTTAGAGTGAAATATGGGTTTATTATTTTTTTATTTATTAAAAAATTGAATATTTGGAAATTAATAATAATTATAAATATTTTTTGTAATAATGGAATTTTTTTAATGTTACACTTAAAAAAAATTTTACACTGAAAAAAATAGTAAAATCAACTGGAGATTTTGCTATTACAGAAAAATTGAAAATTTTTTGCTGACAAATTTGCAAATTTGTTTACACTCAAATAATAGTTACACTTAAAAAAAACACGTTAATAATATTATCTAAAAATATTACTATTACTACAGAAATATTTATTATTTTTTGCTGTCAAATTTGATAATTTTAAAAACATTTTAAAAATAAAAACTGCAATAAATTTTAATAGCATTTGCAACAATGGTAGGTTCTGTTTATTATTATTTTTTACTAATATTATGTTTTTCGTACTTAAATAACAATGAAAGGCAATTATAATTATTATTCATTTGACTCAAATATTGATTGCAAATATTCCATATTTTGTTCTGTGCTTTGTTTTTTTGCTTCTTCATCTAAATCCCGATGTCCCACTTTCCATTGATTTCGAATACTGGAGATAAACGGATCTGACGTTGCCAATAATATATTAAATAGATCTTCATTTGTTGAATTTCGTGAAATTTTTCTTGTGTTGTGCTCTCTATAAAATCTGTAATCCTTGTTCCTTTTTTCCTGAGCCTCCTCTGATAGATCTCCAAGTGGCACTGGATCTGAAAAGAATCTTCTTGCGGTATTGCCATCATTTGTATTGCCTGACCCTTGTTTTGGCTGATCTATAATCAATCCTAATTTGCGATATTCATCTTGAACATGTTTCTTTTTTGAACTTCTTAACTCTTTGTTGGTTTCGTTGTTTCTTATTGATCCTGAAGACCCGAAATCCAAATCATAACTGATTTTTAGTATGTGTTCCATAAGTCGTATTCTTGCATGTAGTGGTGATAATCCAAATTCATATGCATCAGTATTATCTAATGATTTTGTCGGGACTTGGTTTAATTGGGTTGATGTTACTTGGCATATAATGCAGCTGGATGCAGCCTTCGCGTTAGTCAAAGCCTGACCTACTTTTCCATCTATCATTGTCTGCACTAATTGGTAGCTTACTTCAATTTGCTGCCCATCTAACTGTAATTGTAATGGCTGTAGTGTTGCAATTTGGGCCTTAATATCACTAACTTCTTTGTTAATGGCATCATGAGTTTCTTTTTTGAATTCAAATTTGATGGGCCTGCAGTATTTCGTAGCAGATGGTGTCTCATTTTTCCAAATATCTATTGCTTGCGTTGT
Source organism: Gymnocheta viridis (assembly GCA_956483585.1). NCBI lineage: Eukaryota > Metazoa > Arthropoda > Insecta > Diptera > Tachinidae > Gymnocheta > Gymnocheta viridis. The sequence goes on along the minus strand of OY101443.1, from coordinate 43,559,672 downwards.
ACTAGTCGAAGGCTCTGAATCTTCCAAAATCTTTTTCAATCGCAATAGTACAAATGATACCATGAACATATCCGAGTCCGAAATATTTTCACATACAACTTGTTTGTATTGTTTTTGTCCTGAAGAACCATCACATCCCCATTTACAATAAAGAATTAACTTTGTGTTTCCATATTTCTTTAACTCATTTCCTGTTATTGATTGTAGCAAGCGTTCGGCTGTGTGATCAAGTAGAGATTGTAGTTGTACCTCTGCCGAAATTGGTGTGATTGTAATAGTGTTCTTTGATGGCAAACAGTCCATTTTAGCAGCGGTTATGTAATGATATGCTGGATACATATTTGAACTTTTTTCAATCGCACGCAGTCTGAGCTTAATATATTGCTGTTTTGTTAATTTCAAATCCTCCTCATTTGTGTACTGTATTGCATCACTCGGAGTTGGTATACTTTTAAGACTCACTGGACTAGCTTTAACAACTTTTTCAATGATATCCACTTTTGTTAATTGGTTCTGTGATCGTAATTGATGTAGGAAAGATTCTTTTATATTTGTACAAACAATTGCATCGTTGATATCTTTAAGTTTCCGCCTCTTAGATCTATCGCTGCAGTTGTCCAATGATTTGCGTGGTCTTTCAGCCTTATCTTGTTTTGCTGTTTCTGCAGCGACAGTAAGTTGGCCCTCTAACCAGTTTGCACTTTTTATATAAAAGTTTTGTTTACTGTAGCGAACTTCTTTGTAGCGTTTTTTTAGTGCTTTGACGAAATTATATAATTGCTCTTGCATTTCGGTGCTACACGAATTTAAGTTTAATTTTATTTTAACGTAACTAAGAACATCTTCCTGGTTTTTGTTTCTAAAATATTCTTCCGCCAGTTCTTTATAACTGAAGCTCTTCATATTTTTCTGAATATTTTTATTTGCGTCTGTTGTTTTATCCGTACACTTAGAGGATTAACTGAGTAATCCCTTATCGAATCCGTAGTTTTATACATTTTTAGATACATGTGATTCACACATTGATCTTTAATTTCATAGCAGGTAGTGCTTAAATTGCACAAAACTGCACATGTTGTCCAGACCTTAATATCAGGTAAAACTAATTAGTATCTCGCCAATATTTGTTGTTGTTGTTGGGTTGTTTTTTTATTTTTAGTGGTTTAATGTCCCGATTATTGTTATAAAATTGCTTATGACTTTGGTTGACCCTAACATTTGATAACAGGTAAATTTAGAAACAGATCATATGTTTACTGTAGAATTTTGTGATAATTTATGATAATTTTATGACTTATTTTTAGCTGATCAAAACAAAGCCATTAAACCCTTTTGCAGGTATTATATTTAATTTTTTTAGTTTTACGTAGTCTAAAGTAAAAACATAAACTTTTAGGCAAAAAAGTGAAAATTATATACACCATTGTATACGAGTACTTTGGAGTAATTTCATTAAAATGAAAAAAGTGTTCTACACACGGCTCGTCACGGGTGCAAAAGTATATATAGCGGTAAAGAGGACACTTTCACCTTTCTCCGGGTGGTATACATTTCTTGTTCTCTTGTTGTAGTTTCATAAATATTCCGTAACGCCCTTAATATTAAACGCTAGAGCTCTGACCACTTACAAAAACTAAAGACTATAATCCTACCAACATTATAAAAAAGACCGCAGGCCATTATCGATGATAGCTTGCGAGTAGTAATCATTTATTTTTGATAAAAAACAACAGAAAAACACCTTTTTCTGAAATTACAAAAAACCGTTGAGTTTGACAGCATGCCACGCTCACAATTATCAATAGTTTAACCTAATTTTTTGGCTACCTTAATCTGGATATATTAGCTGCAAAAGGGCGTAAAAATTTTAAAAATCGGTGACAAAAAAAAATTTGACTTTTGGCCAATGAAAAACGATTTTCAGCCACAGTGCGCCGACTGCAGGGTATATTAACAGCTAACAAAAAAAATCATAATCAAATTTATGATTCTTAGATTTGTTACATATGGAAAAAATAGTTTTATAAACATTTTCACTAAAGTTTTCAAACCGTTTTATAATTATTCAAAAATCCGGTTTTTATAAAAGAGCGGGTTTCGAATTATTCGACAGACTGTTTTTTTTGTCTCGAATTAACAAATAATTGTTTTTATTTTTTATTTGTTTTTGTTGTTATTTTTTCGCGGTTATTTTTAATGATCAGACAATAGGAAACACTGTGTGTTATCACTTCATGCTGAATATCAATAATAAGACAATTTAATAATTACATGCATCGGGGAATTCTTTGATTATCGAACACTACACATAAAAAACAAATTGTGCATTTTTTATATATGCTGCTTGGCAATCAGAGAACACGGTGAATTTGATCAGCTGAGCTCCTGCTGATATACTAAATGAAATATATTAATACACATCCTTTCCTTTGATTTAAAATTCTGTGCAAATTGTAAAATTCAATATTGAATATGCGCCCTTTTTGCGCAGCTTTTTTATGAGCAGACCGAAAACAGTTCCGCATACCAAGCGCAATAATCAATTGGATCGGCTCTTTGCGCAAAAAGCGAAAAATACTGTCTTTCCGTACTCTAAGACCGGAACTATCAAGAAACAATAGCACTTTCTAAATCAATCGAACCTTAAATCGTTAAATTTCTCCCTTTTAAATCTCCAAATAAACATGAAATCTCATACTATCTGCATTGCAAATAATCCATACACCAAATTAGGAAATCAGAAGTAGAATGTACGAAATATTTCGTTGTTTCGCACCACGAAATTCGTCAGATAAAAATCTATTTCATTTTTAAAACGTTTTTATACTCTAAATTTTATACTCATTCATTCAAAAATTTTACAGTGTTTTCATAAATTTATTTGAAGCTAATGCTGTAAATTTTCTTGTGGGCCATCAGCGATTTGCCATGATGTTCCAGACTTTTTTCATCTTCATCATTGATAATTAAAAAAAACCACTGAACTTAAATTTTTTAAAACCCAGGTACCAGGGACAGTTATGACATTTATTCTTTTCATATTGATTTTGATATTTCTTTTGCAGATATAAAAATCAGGATATAAATATTTGAAGTAATTGTTATTTCCTCATTTTAATTTTTTTTGGCAGACATAATTGTTTTTTGTTTTTAGTCGTTTTTATCAGAAAGTTTATTACTAACAGTTAACTATTATTTTATATATTTTTTTTTGGGACAAACTAAAACGTTTTTTGGTTAATAAAATATGCTCCGATATTTTATTTGAGCTGAAAGTTTTTTGATGTTTATTTCCTTAAAGTTAAACATTTTATTTAATAAAGAAATAATAAAAACAAAAAAGTGGTTCTAATTCGTGTATAAAGTGCCGCAATGCAATATTGTCACAATGTGTTCTGGGTAATCATGATTATTAATAACCTTTTTGGTGGTATCTTTTTAAGAATAGTTTATTCGTACAAAAAAAAAAACTGATTCATTTAATCTCTCTAAGAAAAACATCTTCACGTTACGTCCACAGGAGCCGAGTGATTTTCGTTACTTTCACATACGCAGCAGGATTGTTAACGAAACTCACTAGAAAGAGTGTAGAAAAACAATTATGTCATATTCATATTGTATGCTATTGTTCAAGTAAGCGTTGTCCCTTTTATTATGATAAAACAAAACAAAACGTATTGCCTTTTTTCAGCACTTCAAATGTTTTCATTACACTCTGAATATTTTTGCATTATTCTATTCGTATATAAAATGAGGAGAGTAGATTGGGAACAAACATTTTTTCCTTAAGTATATTTAATGAAAAAATCAAAATTTGAAACGGATAAGTGAATACAGTTTTCAACGTCATTATGAGAGTTGAAATTCAGAATTATGCAGTTAGTCAGGGGAGGATTGAGATAACCTTATAAGGAATTTTAAACAAGATTTGAAATTTAAGAATAAGAGAATTCTTATTTTTATTATTTTTGTAGCTTCTTCGCATTTTAATTTATTTGACATCTAATATTTTTTACTAACAAAAATATTGTTCAACATATGTATGTATGTAGCACAAAATTTCTCCCAGTGCACTCAAAATACACACATATTTTTAAGCTTTTTCTCTTTGTGAAGACCACTGCTTTAAAGTGAAATAAAATTGCGAAAACAGTTTAGAAAACGCATTTTGCAAATTAACAAATTAATTATTTCATTAAAAAGAAACGAAGAGCGAGTAGTTTTTTATGAATGAAGAAGAAATGGCACAAAAACGAACTACACTAGAGCCCCGACTTGCGTCGTTAATGGGGACCGGAGAAACGCGACTCAAATCGAAACGACGCAAATCGAATCACCTTTTTCTATACAAATGCACTGAAATTTAATTTATTGAGGAAAATATTCAAAACAAGGTAAAAAATTTTGTATTTTTGATTAAAAAAAACAATTATGAATACATTTTTATTTATTTCATTTTCTGCAACAAATTTTTATAATTATTATAAAGAAATAACAAAACAATATATTAAGAAAAAAACATAACAAAATTAAATTCATTTACATATGTAGTCGTATGTATATTCATAAAAAGTAGATGCATTAAAAAATTATAATTTATTTAGCTTACATTGAGCTCTCTTCAGATAATAAATCTAAATCAACAACACGTATATCAATTTGATTTGATTACTGTGTTTTTTAACAAAAATGTCAAAATTTGTTGAATTTTTAAAGATTTTTTTTGTTGATAGATTTCTTTGTAACAACTAATGGCTTGATCAACGGATGCTGCTACACCCGTGCTACGGTTTTCGTCAGGATCGTTTTCAGAAAATATATCCATTACATGGGAAATTAATTGCATAGCTTTGGAAATATTGGCGATTGTTAATTTTTTTCTTCTAATGTATCATCACTTATTATGACATCCTCTTCTGAAACATGTTGAATATTAATGGCTAATAAATTGTGCTAAATACTACACTACAATTGCTAAAAATTCTAATCCACAATGCTTCATTAAAAAATTTAACAGTTTTTAGCGACGCAAATCGAAATCAAAACGACGCAACTTGAAATTGCAACGACGCAAATCGAATTATTCCAGTTTTTAAAAAGCGACGCAAATCGAAATGACGCAAATTGGGACGGCGCAAGTCGGGGCTCTAGTGTATTGTTACACTGAAATCGCTTTCGCATCGCAATAGAGAACAACCATCCAGGATTTTATTTTGCTGTACAGCGTTCTGGATTCATTGTCATTCTGTGAAGTGCAAGTAAATGACATATTTTTTAAAGGTGTACTTCTTTCTCTCATACCATTTATTAGTTTCGTGTGTATTGTGTTTTGAATACTATCACAATATTAAGCAAAATTTTCACGATGCGTTCACTAGGTGTGAATCCGTTCATGCAGCTCTTTAATATGAATCTTATATAATCGAACCAAAAAAAAATAATATTTTTAAGAAAGCTCAATAGGGTTTTAAACATACAAAAACTGTAAAAAACAATGGCTTTGTCTACAGGAACATCCATAGTCCTTGGCTTCTGTCGCAACCGGAACCCCAAGACTTATAATAGCTTAGCATGTTGCCAAATGAGTACTCAATAAGGAGCGTTGCCAAATTTTATATGAAATTGATATTTGTCGTTTGAAATTCAACCACTGCGAATTTCTTAACAGTTATCGTTGCGTTTAACAAACTGAAATAATACAATACTTGAACTTTTTAGAAAACATCCTAAAGAATACTAAATAGTTTATTCCTTGGAGTACACAATCATTAAATGTTAATGATTATTTGATCTCTGTTCCTCAAATTCATCCATTAGCGTTGAAATCTATTAAAGTATCTAAGACAAAATAACTCATGACACGCATTCATGCAACAAAAGAAATTAAAAGAGACACTTGTGAATTGGCTGCGATGACATTTGAGTTTGTGTGCATAATGCATACAACTGCTGGCATAATTAACTCTACTTACCCTAGAATCTTGTTCTAGTTCCTCCTCAAGCGCACTATAGACGGGAGCGTACCAAGAGTACGCGTATTGTTTGCGTGTTGCAGCTGCCGTGTTGTTTGTTGCAGTACAAGAATTTGAATTTGAATTACAATTCTGATGGCCTGGTTTAAACTGCTGCTGCTGTTGCTGTTGATGTTGCAGTAGTTGTTGCGGCTGCTGTTGTTGATAACTCTGGTGGTTGTGATGGGTTTTATGCAAAACAGCCGAATTTGAATTAGATGAACAAGGTTGAGTACTACTGATGCCACTACAAAAATGATTATTATTGGCAATTGCACCACAAGTTGTTGTAGTCACAAGATTATTATTGTAATTAAGTTGTAAGCTATGGCGATGTTGCTGATGATATGTTGCTGGTAAATGCTTTGTGGGTTTACGCTTGTAATTTTCTTCGGAAAGTGAACGTAACGTGGAATGATTTTGACGCCTTAAGGTCGTAGTGCTGCCACAATTTCTTGCATCGGCAGAAGCAATACCTGAAAATGTTTTTGAGCCAGAAACTGTTGTTTCATTAAAATTATTATTTGTTTTTGATTGCGATTTAAAGTGCTGTTGTTTATGATGTTGTTGATATGTTGCTGCAGCTGATGCTTGCGTTGCTGCTGATAAATCTTTGCGTGTAAAAATTAATGATGCACTATTTTTATTTAAATAAAGCGAACGTTGTTTATCATTGACAGTGTTTTCAATATTTGTAAGCAACGGTTCCGTTTCAGATAATGGCAGACAATGAACGGGCAGCGGTGAAGTTTCGGCTGGAAAATTTATAATAAAATTTTCAGCGGCATCATCAAATATATTATTATAAGAATTGTAATTGTTACTGGGATTAACAATTACGCCACTTTCTCGCCCCCCGGCTGCTGCCAATCCACCACAGCCAGCTGATGTTAAGCTTAAAGAGCTTGTACTATCGTCACTAGACGAGGAACGTGATGAATATTGGCTGGCAAATGAGAAACGTTGTTGACTTTTGTTTGAGTTGTGTGTGGAGGAAGTGCGATTTTGCAACACTTCAGTTGAAGTTGTTTGAGTTTGAAACAATGTTTCATTAAGCGACGGTGGTGATGTACTCAGATCAAGCAATTTTACAGTCGCATAGGAATCTCTTCTATTGTTTTGACTGCCACTATTTGCTGAATGGGGTATTGGACGTTGCTGCTGATGACAATCGCTGTAATAGTCTGGCAATGATTTGCGTGCTATTGTTCTTGGTGCAGCTGGTGGTGGTTGTCGAGGTGTTGGCTGCTGTTGTTGATGAGGATGCACTTGAGCAAAGCAGGCACTATTTAAATGATTTTCCACAAGCAGTTCGCGTTGTTCTAATTTTGATTTTCTTGCTATTGTTTCGGTTTGTTGTAAATCACTTATATTTGTTGCTATAATATCCGGTTGTTTTTGTTGTTGTAAATGCTTATGTGTCTGCTGATGATGTTGCAAGCGGTGTGCTTCATTTTGCTGCAATGCACTTTTCTGCACTGGTGGTCGCATCATTTAAATTTTGGAAAACTTCTAATTGAAATTCTGTGATATTTATTCCCGATGCACTCGACATACATTGTAGTCTAAAATATGGAACGCTGATGGTAGCCATATTGTTGTCCAATATAATAATCTGAAAATAAAAAAAAGAGTTTATTTCAAGCAACAAAAATAGCGAAAGAGAATTTAGCACAATTGAAAATATTTCTAGTAAAAATTCTGAATGCTTAATATTCGGTGTAATTTGATCAGTTGTCACATTTTACGAAAAATCAGACGGAACTCTTTTATAATTTTGTCACCGATTTCAAAAGCCGATCAGCTGAGTTTCTTTTTGCTTTATTTTCCTGCAAACAGGGTGACTCCAAGTGCGGTTTCACATAAGTCTAATAAAGTTCAATTCATCATAAAAGATTTTTATATTGTAATTTTTAAAACTGATCTGAATATGTAAAAATGGTTCCACATTTACATACATATTTTCTTCATATAATTGGGTATACTGTCTGATAATACGGATACTCGTAGCGCATTTTTTCACATATTAACAATGGCTTTGTTGAAAACAAGGCAAGGCTAGCCGCTATGGCCGGTGGTCTCGTGGACTTTGAATAAAAATACACAAGTCTTATAAAAATTTGATTTATTAATCAATGTGTATTTAATATTAAAATTCCTAAATTATAAGGAAATATAAGTAATTATAATATATTTTGTTTTTATGTTAAATAAAATACAAACTTTTTGGTATGAGAACCACCTGGTAAAAAATTGAATTTGAACTGGACACTTTATAAAAAAACTGGACCACGTCAGTTGAGCCGGTCTTCAGTAATGAAGCATCGTTTAAAATGGCGGTGTTCTTTACACCAAAAACTGACGTGGTCACAAGTTTCGTTCATTTTTACAAGAATTTTTTACAATCATAAAATTTTATAGGGCGTTGCCAGATCAAAATGAATAACAATAATTTTTTAATTTTATGTTAATTTTGGGTGTAGCGTTAACATTCCCCCCGCAGTATGGCTAGAAGCTCCTTCGAAGCCAGACTTCATTTGATGAGCGACATCCAAAATAGCAAGTTTTGTTGCAGGTCTCTCAATGATTCCTTGCTTCGTAAGCACCTTGGCGCTTCTCACTTGACCATCACTAGCCAATCTGGTCTCTAAGACTTTTCCTCGTAACCAGACATTACGTGGAAGAGAAGGGTCAACAATGATCACTAGATCCCCCTGACATAAAGGTTTTGATCGCGCGTGCCATTTTGATCTACATGTTAATGAGGGCAGATACTCTACAAGCCACTTTTTCCAAAATATATTAGCGTACTGTTGAGAAGTAAGCCAGCTTTGTTTTAATAGTAAGCCGCCATCGTCACACACAGTCATCGGTTTTAATCCAGATGAACTTCCAATCAAGAAGTGATTTGGTGTTAAAGCCTCATCGTTTTCTGTATTTATTGGTACGTAGACAAGTGGACGTGAGTTTATAATATTTTCAACCTCCAGCAGCATGCTTACTAAAAGTTCATCGCTAGGACATCTGGACGGCATAATTTTGTACAAAATTGTTTTAATTGACCTTACAAGCCGCTCCCAAGCCCCACCCATGTGGGGTGAAGCCGGAGGATTAAATTTCCACTTTGTTGTTGTAGTGGTAAATGTTTTAATAAGCTCGTTTTTATCTACCTCTGCTAGAGTCTCTCTAAGTTCTCTCTCTGCTCCAATAAAATTTGTTCCGTTATCACTATAGAATTCGTGTGGGATTCCTCTTCGCGACATAAAGTTGCGTATTGCTAATATACAGGAACTAGTTGTCAATGAATGAGTTACTTCGATATGAACTGCTCTAATAGTCAAGCATGTGAACAAGCATCCGTACCGTTTCTCTTTATGACGATTTACGGTGACAAAAATTGGTCCAAAATAATCAACTCCGGTATATGTAAACGGAGCTACATACGAAGCTACACGTGCGTGTGGCAGAATTCCCATTTGTGGATTCTTAGGCACTGCTTTCTTCACTTTGCACATTTGGCAAAAACGAGTAACCGATTTAAATGTAGCTCGAAGCTTTGAAATACAAAGTTTTTGTCTGAGTTCATTAAGAACAGTTTCGTGGTTCATATGATGGTACTTTTGATGATAATGCATTAGAATAAGTTTTGTGATGTTATTTGACCTTGGCAAAATTATTGGACGTTTTTGTTCCATCGGAATATCCGCGTTTTCAATTCTTCCATAAACTCTTAATACACCGTTATCTAAATATGGATTTTTGTTATAAATATCACTGGATTTTTGTATATCTAAATTCGATTTTAACAAGGATATTTCTTGAGAATATTTTTCTAGTTGGGCCTGCTTATACAAAATACGTTCGGCGTTTTGTAACTCTTCTTGAGTTAATTCGTTTTTGTTATTACTAATTTTTCTGCAATTATTTATAAATCGTAAAACATAAGCACTGGTTCGTAAAAGGCGAGACCATTTTGAAAATCTGTGCACTTCAAAAATTAAGTTAATTTTTCTAATATTAAACGAGTGATGTATACGTTCTTCATCTGTTGAATCCGGAATGGTAGCTTCTTGTGGCCACTCAGCTTCCGGACGAACTAAAAAATCAGGTCCTTGAAACCATCTTGAAGAATTTGAGATGTCGGGATTTTTTGACCATTTTGTTGCTTCATCAGCTACGTTTTGCTTACTTGGAATCCACCTCCATTCCTTAATTACAGAAAGATCTAATATTTCAGTGATGCGAAAGGCAACAAATTGATTATATTTTCGATGATCGGAGTTAAGCCAGCTCAAGACGGTTTTAGAATCAGACCAAAAATATTTCTCATTAATTGTTATTTCATGATTATCTGTAATATATTTGGCAAAGCGAGCTCCTATTAATGCGGCCATAAGTTCTAGGCGTGGAACAGATGTTATTTTAATTGGTGCAACTCGGGTTTTTGAACCAACTATGGAGCATATCACATCGCTGCCCTTTTCTAATCTTAAATAACATACCGCTGCATAACCGTCTCTGCTTGCATCAACAAATGTATGTAGCTGAATATTGACATTTTCATAATTAAGGAGAAATTTTAAATAGCACCGTGGTATCTTTAATTTTTCAATATTAGGTAAAGCCTTGACCCATTGATTCCATTTAACGCATAATTCTGCAGGAATTTTATCGTCCCAATCTATTTTAAATCTCCATATATTTTGCATAAGTATTTTTACGTTCATTATTATATGACCAATTAAGCCAAGTGGGTCGTATATTGACATTACCAATCGTAAAACTTCACGTTTTGTAGGTATTTTGTCTGTTGTTAGTATGGAAGTTTCATTTAACCACGAAGAAATTTTAAATGTTATTACATCTTCTTTATGTTCCCAAAAAACCCCTAACACCTTTTCAATTTGTCTTGCTTCACCTATATTTAAATATTTACCACCATCTTCTTTTGATAGAGGAGTAGACTGCATCACTATTTTATCATTCGATACCCAATTTCGTATTTTAAAACCAGCCTTTTGATGGATATAGGACACATTCGAAATGAGTTTTATGGCTTCTTGTGAACTATCCACAGAATCAAGTAGATCGTCGACATAATGATTTTCTTGTATAGATTTAGAAGCTTTTGGGAATTTATCTTTATATTTGCTTGCATTAATGTTTTTGATATACTGGGAGATACTTGGTGCGCATGTAGCGCCAAAAATCATGACATCCATTATGTAGACATCAGGGTTTTGGCCCTCTATACAATCACGCCAAAGAAATCTTTGGACGTCACGGTCTTCTGGTCTTATGTGTACTTGGTGGAACATCTCTTCGATATCTCCACACACAGCTAGAGACTTAGTACGAAATTTAAAAAGGATTGCTGGCAGCGAACTTAAAAGATCAGGGCCCTTTAATAGAAACGAATTTAAGGAAACGCCATTTGATTTCGCAGCTGCGTCCCAAACAATACGGTGTTTGCCAGGCTTATTCTTATTAAAGACCGAAAAAATTGGAAGATACCAAATCTTTTTATTATTTTTACCATCATTCGCTATTTCATCAGGTCCTAATTTACGTATATATCCTTTAGACAAATATTTAGTTATTGTCTCCCTGAACAAATTTAAATGTTCGATGTTTTGCCTTAATTTTTTCTCTATACAAATAAGTCTTTTAAGTGCCATCGGATAACTATCTGGCATATCTATAACATCGTACTTCCAAAGTAAAGGAACCTCGTAGTGCCCGTTTGGTTTTTGCTTTGTAAACCTTTCTAATAAATTTAATGCCCTTTTATCTGTTTCGGCTATAAGTGGGTCCTTTAAACTAATTCCTATACTCTCAATGGCATAAAAACTTTTTACTAATTCATCTAGTTTATTATCTTTTATTAAACAATTACAAATATGAAAACTGAAATTTTTATTGGTTTTGTTGTTTTCACCAGCAGCGCCATAAACGATCCATCCTAACTTAGTGCGAACAGCTACGGGTTCTTGTGATGTTCCTTCGCGGATTGTATTTGACACTCCTAAATTAAAATGATTTAACCCGATCAGTATTTGAGGAACAGCATTAGTGTAACTTTCGACGGGAAGGTTTCGCAAGTGTCGATAGCGTTGTGCCATAGATTTATAATCCAGTGATTGCGTTGGCAAGTTTAGCGATTTTACTGTAAAAACATTGACAGCTACCGGTTGTTTATCTCCACCCGAAATATAAATTTTAAGTTTTCTTGATGTCTTTTCATTCCTTTCTACACCGCCAGTCCACCTTAAACACAATGGACTAAAAACACCGTTTAGATTTAATTCATTAGCCAATGACTCATCTATTAGACTTACGGATGATCCTTCATCAATAAATGCAAAGGAATTTATAATTTTGTTTTTACCATAAATTTTTATTGGTAATATTTTAAATAAAATATGTGTTGTTTCACAGCTGTGTGTATTGTTTACAATAATATCTCTTTTAACATCTCTGGTTTTCATGTCGTTGTTTGACGTTTGTTTATTTTCCAATGTGAAATATCTATGTAAAGACGTGTGGTGAAAATGTTCGCAACCTTCTATACCGCATACTTTCTTTCTTTTACACTCACCATTGTGTTTTGACAAACAGAATTTACATAATTTGTGTCGTCTTATTACATTCCATTTTTCACCACGATCCATCGATAAGTATGTTGGACAATTTACAAGACTTTTGCAGTTGTTATTGTTGTTGCCATTGTCAGCACACACAAAACATTTGCGCTCACTATGGGAGTGTATATAAGCTTTTCTATTTGTTGGTGTTATATTTGTTGTTCTTTCTCTCTTTATTTTGTGAGCAGAATGGTCAACTGTTATACTGCTAGCTGTTATACCTATATCAAAAAACCATTTGTCAAATTCGTAGAGATTTGCTTTTTTGTTTTCTTGCAACAATTCTGTTTTCTTATTTATCCATTGCATTTGATAAAAGGGTGGTAGTTTTTGTGTAATTTCAAGAAGAAGAGATGAATTGTTTATTTCATCGAATAATTTACTGGCATTAATGACTGATATTAGACTTCTTACATCAATAGCAAAAGAAGTAAGTTTTCTTAAATTATGATCGTCTATCTTTTGAGTCATTTTAATTCTCTCTTTAATTGAATTTAATATTTTTTCAGGCTGACCGTAAAGCATGCGCAGCACTTCTATTACACTGTGTACATTTGATGGATGAATAAGCATATGTTGGACGCTGTGTAATGCTTCTCCTTTTAGAGCATTCTGTAGACGCACAAGGTTTTCGGAGTCGGTAAAAGCGCAAGCCTTTGTGGACCATTCAAAGGTGGAAAAAAATATTGGCCACTGTTCTGCTTGGCCAGAAAATGTAGGCAAATCTTTCGGTAAAGATTGTCTAGAGTGTATTTCACTTTGTGAAATGCTTTGTGATTGGGTCGTATCCTGTAAGTGGCTTGAAGTCGCAGTTGCTAGTGCATTCGGTATAAAATTTATTGTTGATGAAATTGGATAGTTTGAAATAAAAGGGCGTTGTGCGGAGTTATATGGAAAGTGTGAATTTTGATTTATATTAGAATTTTGAATAATATTGGTGGGAGCGTTGGGTATAAATTGTTGAGGGCGATTGCTGTAAGGGGGTACAGCTGTGGTACAATTTGGTAAAGTCGATGTGCATATAGCCTCGCTAGTAAAGCATGAAGAAACGGTTGTTACTGCGTTCTGTGATAATGTATTTAAGTTGCAACTACCTTTTGTCTGAGTAACACTCGAAGTGATTGCCTTTATATTTGAGGTGGTGTCATGATACGCAGTTTGTTCGGGCAGAGGTAACGAATTTTTATTTTTATTTAAGTTTTCTATTTGATTGAGGTTAGGATGGGGGTCTGTTGAGTTTAGCCATTCAATAACGGAATGGGATTTGTTAGAGGAATTTTCTGAAAGAGCTTCAGCTTCCTCTAAAACTTGGTACCTTTTATTCAGATACTCTTTGTTCATTGCATGCTCTTCTTCGAGTTTTTTAAGTTGTAACTGAACTCTACGTGATTGCGAAAGATGAGAACCTTTTGAATAGTGACTTGTGGCACTTGGCACAGGTGAGTTAGGCCTTATAGCAGAGCACTGCAGGCATTTAAAGGTCTGATTATCGGCGACAGCAACACAATTTTTGTGAAATATTTTATGGCACGCGACGCAACCTATCATGCTCTCATCAAGGGGTTTATTACACAATGAACAATTTTGATCACCAGTTTTGGGTGATAGTTGACCTTCTACCTCAGGTAATGACATATTTATGTTACTTACTGTGTGATTGGCTAGATGGTGAACAGGCTAAGATGGTCCAGAGATATATAAGCCGCAAAGTGAGTTCCAAGTTGAAGAAGTCCAAAAATAAGTCAATACAACAAAAAGAATTTTAAAATTGTTGAAAACAAGGCAAGGCTAGCCGCTATGGCCGGTGGTCTCGTGGACTTTGAATAAAAATACACAAGTCTTATAAAAATTTGATTTATTAATCAATGTGTATTTAATATTAAAATTCCTAAATTATAAGGAAATATAAGTAATTATAATATATTTTGTTTTTATGTTAAATAAAATACAAACTTTTTGGTATGAGAACCACCTGGTAAAAAATTGAATTTGAACTGGACACTTTATAAAAAAACTGGACCACGTCAGTTGAGCCGGTCTTCAGTAATGAAGCATCGTTTAAAATGGCGGTGTTCTTTACACCAAAAACTGACGTGGTCACAAGTTTCGTTCATTTTTACAAGAATTTTTTACAATCATAAAATTTTATAGGGCGTTGCCAGATCAAAATGAATAACAATAATTTTTTAATTTTATGTTAATTTTGGGTGTAGCGTTAACAGGCTTGATATCAACATTTCGTCATGTTAATTTTACATTGGGTTTTTTTATGTGTGAGAGAATTATATTTTCATTTTTGTTAATCTCAGTGATTTTTGTCTTCATATTCAATATTTTTTGAGATATACGAGGCCTACCTAATCAGGAAAAAATATTTTTTTTCAAAAACCATTTATTTCTCAACATAGTCTCCTTTTAGCTCAATACACTTAGTAAGACTGTATTCCAATTTTTTTCTTCTTTAAATGTGGTTGTTTTTTCTTGATTGCATCAATCAATTGATCTAATAATTCACGATAATACTTTCCTGCGATTGTGGATCCTTTTTCAAGATAATCGATGAGCAATATTCCGTGTGCATCCCAAAATACAGTGGCCATAACCTTGCCAGCCGATTTCACTGTCTTCGCCTTCTTCGGAGCACTTTCACCAGCTTCCACCCATTGTCTCGATTAATTTTTGGTTTCAGGTGTGTAGTGGTGGACCCACGTTTCATCAACAGTTATTAATCGACACCAAAAATTAACAGGATTACGCTTTATCATGTCCAAACACCGCTGTGAAGTGGTCTGTCGAACTCGTTTTTGTTCGACACTGAGCAAACGCGGCACCCATCTTGCCGATAGCCTTTTCATATGCAAATGTTCATGCAAAATGTTGAACACACGTTCATATGATATGTTTACCATTTCAACAATCGCACGTTACTTGACTCGGTGATCATTCATAACGATATCGAGGATTTTCTTGATATTTTCTTCAGTAACCACTTTTTTTGGCCTTCCTGTTGATGGTATTGTTGCAGTGCTTGTTCGGCCGCGATTAAATTCAGCAATCCAATATTTTACCATGTAATCTGACGGAGCAGACTCACCGTAGTGTTTATCGAGCATTTCTTTTGCCTCATTCGTCGTTTTCCCTTTTAAATAATAGTGTTTAATCACTGCACGAAAGTCACTTTTTTCCATTTTTCAAGAAACACAAAAGTTGCTTACTTCAAACGACTACAACAAATAAACTAATCCATGAATTTGGGTCAAATTTTACCAGCTGACGTTTGATAGATCGCAATTTCTAAAAAAAAGTTTTTGTGTTTGTGCTGTCATCTAGCGCTAGATAGCTTCAATATCAATCCGCCTTCGTATTAGCATTATTTTGATTTTCGAAAGTTGAGATTATATGAAAACCATGACTGATCATAGATGCGTTCTCCCTAAATTTTGGGAAGGCCCATGTGTACTTGGATTGAATGTTTTTTAGAACTAGTTTTACGCCGTAACAATATATTTAAAACATTTATGAGCTTTAAAGCCTCACTTGGGCATTTTGTATGGAGTTTACGGAAAATCACAAATCTATTTTAGTCAATTTTCCCAAATGTAGTTCGTAGTGAAAACGAAAGTGTTGCAGTCTCTACATCTATTACCATTAAACCAGAATTTCCAAGAAAAGACACAATCATATTCCCGGAAAATGGTTGGTAATTTTCCCGGGATGACGGGAAATCGGAATTACACACTATTACAGAAGTATATGAACTTTATATTATATTTTTATATTATTTTTTTTAATTTATCTTCAATTTAAATTATTTTACATATTAATTTAAATGAAATTTTACTGGTTTGGCTCAGGTTCAAATCCCGGTCATGACATTCAATCAGGGCTCCCGGTTTTATTTTATATCTTATCCCCAATTTGCAATTTTTCATTCCCCAAATTCCTCGAAATAGCTAATTTGTTATCCCCAAAAGTCCCCGCAGATTTGTGGTAAGAATTTTCAAGCTTATAAATTAATAAATAACAGAAAGCTTTATCAAATTCAATATTTCTCAGTCACAACAGATACATAATTCTGGAATATTTAACATTTATTTGTAAAAATTCTTTGAACAATATAAAACTTTTCTTTTCTTAACAAAATTTGCAAAATATTGAATACAATCAAGCTTTTTTTTGTTTGTTAATTTATACATTGGAACTTAATCAAAAAGTCTATATAATTATAATAATCTCATCGCACATATCCTTAAAAAGAAATTAATATTATGTCAAAGAAAATAAATGCATACATTTATTTACTTATAGCGATTTCTTTAAAAAAATCAACATTTTTTGTTGTTTTTATTAAAAATTTGCAATACGTATGATTTTTTGAAGTTTTTGAGTTTGTTAGAAATTATTGTATTATCACTTATTTTTTTTATAAAAAGTAAAAGAAATGTTACATTTTTTTAGAAAAGAAAACGGCATTAATTAAATCGATTTGTGTAATATTATTAGAATTAATTTATACTTTGAGCTCTAAATATTTACATTAAAATTTATATATATATAAGTATATAAAAACAGTAACGTAAAAAATTCACAAAAAATACTATGAATAGTTATCATTGCAAAAGCTTCAGATTCATTTATTTATTTATTTTAATAAGTCATACTGTTGCGAATTTTTTCAATGTTACCATCATCAAGCAGAAAAATATGATTCGCCAATATGTACATGAATTTGAATACAAAAAAGAAAAACTAAATAAAAAGATTTTTTATAATAATATATATCCCAAAAATCCCCAGGGAAAAAAGAGCTTTTCCCAAAAAATCTCATGGGGATTTTCCCGAAATTTTTATCCTCATTCACAAATAAATCCCCTATTTGGTGACAAATCCCCAAAATTGAGAACACTGCGTTCAATAATAACAATTTTCCAAATTATTATTTTTGAATTTTTTAAATTCTTTTTATTTAAAGATGATTAAGACGAAGCCAATCATTACACTAGTAGAATGGAATAGAAGTATTTCTTTAAAACGTTCAATATTGAAATTGTTGAAACTCACTTAATGCGAAAAGAGTTTTATTCAGAACTGTTTGGACTACATTGGCTATATTGTGTAGTATTTGTGAAATTCAATATTTACAAGGAACTTTGCATCAAAAGGTTGACTCAAAAATATATTTTCTCAATTTCTCGATCGAGAACTAAGATCGAGTGAATTAATAATTCCAATGTTAAGTTTATAACTCACATTTTTAACTTTGAATTGTATTCAAAATAAGAGTTAAAACAAATAACTCAACCCCGTATGAGAATAATCCAATCATTAACTTTTTATCTAAAATGAGTTGTTTCATACAGCGCTAAAATCGATTTTTCAAAGACTCCTTCCTTTAACGCTTCTGAGCTTTTTGAGAATTGTTCAAGCCTTACTGCCTGTTGGCCGATATCGAAATTAAATTTTCTTTCGTATAATTACATTTAAAACAAAAACAAAATTTTAAAAGTTGTTTTTTCGATATCGACGAACAGGCAGTTATTTGTTTCTGCAAACGTGCTGTTATTAAGCAAACAAAGTAAAAGTCTTCGTATTAATTTATTTATAATTTTATTTCTCCCAACCCACCAATTAAAAACTGGATTTATACAACTACTGAACAATAATACCGGTGGCAGACTGCCTTTGTTCATGCGCAAATGAGTATATTTTTTAAATTAATATTCTTCTTTTATAAAAAACAACAAAATCTGCAAAATTTTAATTTTTAACTCAAGCGTTCTTTGTTACTAATAAACGTTTTCGAAGTGGCACACAGAAAGAAAACTTTCATTATAAATACAAATTTTTTCTTTCTAATTTTAGTACGCTTCGTTTTTAAAAATTTAAGTACGAATAATGATGATGCTAGAGTCGAGGGATCGCAGGTTCGATTCCCGTCTAGACCCTGGGTGTGTCTGCAGACAAGAGGTTTGTGTTTCTTCTTAAAAGCAAGCTCCGTCATGCATCCAATCCAAAGCCGTCAATACAACTATGATTGAATGATATGGCTGTAGCAGAATCATAATATGATTGTATTATTGGGTAAAGTAATTTTTTTTGAATTTTTATGGAAATTTCGTTCGATATCGAATGCAGTAATTTGCCCCCTGAATTGACCGAACTTTTGACACGGCTTTAACTTCATTTAAGCACGGATGGCTTGTTTGTTATTTCGAGTGCGCAACTTTCTTTAAAATTATAGTAGAATGATTCACAAAAATAAATGTTATCTTCACGACAGTTTAGTTGGGTCTATGGAGCCATGGAGTTAAAGAAATATTTATATGTCAAAGATACCCAGGTATTGTCAGAGGAAGCAAATATTTCATTCAATAAAGAACAAGTTTGACAAATGTTAATGTAATCTTACAAGACATTTAGGACATACCAGATAAAATAATATTTATTTTATTAATAGGCAAACAAGATGAGCACAATCTTAATTTTATTTAAATTGTTTAGATATTTAAGGAGCTATAAGCCTTTAAAATTGCTACTAACACTTGCGCACTTATTACACATGCATGTATCAGCTTCAACTTAAAAAATAAACAAAGTGTGCATGTATGTTTGTCCAATTTGCTTTTGCATAGAAATGAAACAGACTTTTAAGTTGTTTATTTAAAATCTTTTTTTGTTTTTATATGTATTTATGTAAATCTTTAATATTTCTAGAATGCGGTCGATTAAGTCGGCCGCTGGGTACACTAGTCTTAAATAATATGAAAGTGTTAATACTCGTAGATTATCTTTGATTTACAAAATGGACTTTCATGGCCGTACGCAGAGTTAATTCAACTTCGAACAAAAACATTTACAAACTTATCAAAATCAATAATAATCCAAATCGTTTGATATTTTCAGAAACTGAAAATTTTTTGTAATTAAAAATATATATAACTTTCTAAGCACTGCTATTTATTCTATCCCAACTGTTTATATTACAGAGATAATTGATTGGTATTAGTTCAAACCAGTGTGAAAAAATTATTTGAATAATTTTTGTTGTTGCTGCCATTAATTTTATTATAATTTTTTTTATTATTATTATTTAAAATGACAGTTTCATTTGAAAGGTTTTAAAAGTTTCTGGTCGATGAGCAGCAGCAAAATCTACAAGCGTAGACTAATAGAATACACATACTCGTTCTAACTGGAATGTAGCTGGACATGTGTAAAGATACAATGACGTTAAGCACCCACAACTAAATTCTGGGTGTGTTTGTAAGCGTTTCATTTGACATGTTATTGGCGTATGTGTGTGAAGTGAAGTAAAACGTTTAGTATATCAAATCTATTCCTTACAAATTAACACATTCGCTGAGGCAATTATATATTCTACTACGTGTTCGAACATCATTTATATTTATTGATATCATACTACACGTTCGAGCAAACGATAAATACATACATTGTTATTGGTTTTACGAGAAAAGTTTGATTAAATTGAGTACGTAAATTGTAAAGGCAAGCATTTTAACAAATATGTGTTAAAGCTTTGGCATCGATACTTAAAAATGTTCAAAACACTTCATATAACAAAAAAATACTCAAAGCAAATACATTTTCAAATGCAAAAATAGTTAAAGCGATTCATATTTGTTCATATAATAAACTACGGCAAGTTTATTCATTTGCTTTCTCAACTAAAAACAAATTACATTATAATATATTCAAATACACTCATATTGAGGGTCTTTCAATAAGAGGTTTCATATTTATATTTACAAAAAAAAAATTGTGTTTAAGTGAAACTGTCAGATGTTTATTTAAATGTAGAGAGGAGTCTATCCCATTAATAATTAAAAAAAATATCAGCCAAATAGACGCCACGGTTGCGATTGTAGGACCATATTCATTTTATAAAATTTTCCATTAACAGTTTACACATTTGCGACGATCTTTAAGATATTGTGGGCTATTGGCAAAAGCAAAAAACCTTCGGACATCAGGTTTTTTGTTTTATGGTGAAATAAAGTTTAAATAATAATTATGTTACTTTTTAAATACATTACACAAAATAAAATACTTTTAACAAAAAATCCGAATGAAATTCGCGCTCAGATTAGCTGTTGAAAATAAGCATGGTCAATGTAAGACGTAAATGTACATGAACGTTTGTGATCTAATATGAAAAATCTGTAAAATAAAAATTTTGACGGACATGCACAATTACATATGCATCAAAAAGATAACATGTCAGATGTAAAAAACATGCCGTACACGGGTACCTTTAGGAGCTTCATAAAGTTTCATAAATTCTACAAATTAAATTTTCAAAATCTGCTACACAAAACCAAACTAAGTTCTTTAAATGATGACTCATGAGTATTTTAATATAAAATATTTCTAATCTTAACTTGCGATAAGTTCCGACTAGAGATGAGTACCGCGTGATCAGCTTCTTGTTTCAATCACGTGAGCGCGTGCATGAACGTGACTGCAAAAAAATTTAGCGTGCATGAGTAGATTTTTTGCGTGATTGTTTCGTGATTTTTTCTATTTTTGTAATTATTTTTCATATTTTTAATATGCTGTTTTCAATTTTGTCATGAAGACAATGTATGTATGTATTAATGTACTCATGTGAATGAACAGAATCAAAGTACCAGTATAAGTCCGAGTTTAGACTGGCAAACATTTGGAAGAAAAACATCTGGAATTCTCTTTCGTTTTTTCATTCGCGTTCACACAGACGATCAAGACATAAACATTTTATTTCTGGACAAAAATTTTAACTCTAAAGATAACTAAATTAAATGTATATTTATCTATTAAAGCTAAAGTATAAGATCCTACTTAATCTTAGTATTTTACACAGATGAATAATTTGAATCCAAATACTTTAAATATGTACATAATTTTAAATTTCATTTTAAAACTTAAAAAAAAAATATGATTTATATTTTCTTTAAGAATTTTTAATTGACAATTTTAATATTAACTATAAAATTTGAAATCGCATGATAAATATGGGCACGCCGGATTTGCGTAAGCGTTTTCACATTAATATATAAAACATTTTTGGTCTTTCAAAAGAAGTACCTTGAACTTATGGTTGGTGTTTAGTGGAAGAATATAAGGGTACTTTCGAATGGCATAAAAAATATTTTTTAGCATGTATTTGTTGCGAAATAATTGATCACAAAGTTTTGTGACGCACGCTACAAAAAGCGGAAGTAACTTTCAAAGTTAAAGTTTGTTTTCGTAATTTTTAATGAATTTTGCATAATAAAGCACACAAAATGTAGTTTCCAAAAGAAAGATGAATATAAGAGAATTTTAAAATATCTTAATTGCAGCCAAAAAAAATCGTGTCATTTTTTTTATCAACATTTTGTTATTAAAATTTAAGTGAATTGAATGTATAAAAATATTGCTTTTGATCGGCTCATTTTTATTTAACACTAAAGTAGTTATATGAATACTTAAAAATTGTTAATTTCTTGTATGAAATTAGGAGATCGGAGGTAGGGTAGGATTTGGTAATAATCTGTGCTTAAATCATCATCGAATTACATTTTTTTATTTATAAAATTATATATCTAGTCTAATATTCCTTAAAAAAAATAAAAAATAAGTTGGATCACTATCAAATGATTTTGTTTGGTTGACTGTTTCTGGGACTTACCCATATACATATCAAAATTGAAAAATTGTATTTGAAAACTAACAAATTGTTTAAGAAAAGTATATTTCTCAGTTAAACATAATTTTCTTCTTTTATTGCAGAATTTTGTAATTGTATATTAGATTTTTCTATTTGCATTCAGAAATTTGAATGTATAAATACTTATAGGTTGCGTTTTTTTTCGTGAGTATTTCGTGAGCATGAGTTTTCGTGATTGTAATTACTTTTTTCTCCGTGAGCGTGAGCGACCGTGAGCAAAAAATTTTAGGTCCTGCATGAACGTGCATGAGTATTTTTTTTTATCGTGAGGGATGTTATAAAGTTGACATGTGTATTATATGTGTAACTGGCCGAGCCAGCAAACGGATAGACCGATTGTTTGTAAGCTGTCGTGATCGAACGTGTTCTTGGCAGACAATCGGACCAGCCGTTTGGAAGTTATCAGTTCATTTCTAGTAGACGAATTAATGATCCCATTTCTAATCAGGTCGTACCAATATTTCGAGAATCAAAAAGTCTAAATTGCAAATATTTTCTATGAATACACAGTGGAGTTCGGTTATAGTGAGCTCCGTGCGACTAGAAATTTTTTGCAAGAGATGCAAATAAGGTATGAAAGTTATGCATATTTATTTTTGTTATTTCTCGATATATTTTAAAAATTATATTACATACATATGTACATACAGTATGTATTAAATACAGTGAGGTAGAACTGGAAACCGTCATAATGGTTTCTAAAATTGTATTTCGCAGCTGGCTTTGCGGCTGTCACATGCATGAAGCAGTGTTCCAAAAATAGTACGAATATATTTAATTCCTAATAAAACCATATTATACGAAACGAAATAAAGTTAATTTTGTTTAATTATGAAAATGACCAGCCTGTACATATTTACATATTTATTGCTTTATTATTGCGTTGTCAAACAATAGTTTAAAAGATTACCGGATGAAATTTGTGATTTTGTTTTGATCGTTATGGCCGCATAAATTTACATGGTTTTTTATTTTGGCTGCTTAAAAACAAGCGACAACCCTAGTTCATTGTAACCTTTGTAATTTGCATGAAATATTAAGGCGAAACCTTTGGGACAGCAGAAGTTTTTCGTTATAAAAAATAATTCGTTATAAGAGGTTAGGGTGGCCAAATTGGGGAGAAATAAAAGAAGTACGATTGAAAGAGAAAAGTACACTGTAATTTTTGAAGCAAAACAGCTAGGAAATCACGGTAACTATTGTATGAAAAATTGTGGGTTACACAACGTATAAATAAGCTGGTTTATACGAAAGTAATAATAATGTAACCAAGTAAAAAATAATGTTCAGTTTAAATAAACTGCAATTATGAAAAAGTGTACCGTAGCGACGCATCCGTTTCTGAAAATAAAGAAAGCAGTACATTGCATTAAAAGAAGAACGCGTACTGCAGAAAACTTTACGACTGTCAAGCCTATAGCTGGTGTATGTTATAAGCGAATTCCACTGTATTACTGAAAGTCTCGGTAATATTGTATGTTGGCACCTCACGATTTTATTAATGGAATCTACAGGGAGCCCACGTAGACTAGTAGTTAGCGTACTAGACTATTAGTCTGGGGGTCGCAGGTTCAATCGCTGCCTGGACCCTGGGTGTTTCTGCAGACAATCCGAAATGGCTTCGCGGATTGTGTTTGTCCTTTCAAAAAAAAAAAACGATAAATGTTTATCACCCCTTCGAAAGGAAACAAGGTGAACACAAATCTTATTTAGAGTAAGTAAGCTTCGTAAATACAAGGTAGCCGCAAAATTAATCATCCAATTTTGTTTTTGAATATCTTTTTTACTAAATAAAAAAAATTATTATTTTGAGTGGTGGAAGTCCACATTTGGACCTTTACAATTTTTTCTGTTAAGTGGAAAAGATAATATCCGCCAAGTAGCTGCCGCCAGTGTTCTTGCCCATTTGTGTCCGTTTTATTGCATTTTCTATTTTCTGCTAAATTTCCAATGATAACTGTTCGCATTCCTGTCGAATATTATCCTTAAGGGTTGTGATTGTTTGGGTCTTGTTGGCATAAAACCGCGACTTCAAGTATTCCCAAAGAAAGAAGTCTGGGATGGTTAAATTGGGATATCTTGCTGGCCATGCCGAATTGTCAAAACGGGAGATTATGCGAATAGGAAAAGGTTCGACACGCTCTTGCGGAGTATAGCGCTCCATTGCTTGTCTGTTCGTATTCTGCAGCTGTCTAGTTCACAAAAATTATAACATCTTCCGATAGCATGATTCATTTTGCGCCACCCAGTATATAATAGATTTTGTTTTTCTCAATCGGTTTTGATTTTCTCAACCGATTTTGATTTTCTCAATCGATTTTGTTTAATTTTTGAAATTAAAGTTTTTTGGTAGATCGAAATTTTGATTTTTGTTGAATTTTATATATTTTTAATATTTCTCTAATGTTCTGGTTTCCTTTTTCTTAATTTAAAACTGTTTTAGAAGTTACAATTGTTTTAGAAATATTCGTTTTTTACTTTTTTTTATTATTTGGCTTTCAGAGAATTTTTGATTTTTGACATTTAATTTTTATATACAATATGTTAGAGATGCTACAACAAATAATTAATGTTCTAATGGGAAATAGAATTAATTTTAAAGCAGATATCTAATCACCAAATAGACTTGTTGTAATGTTTCTATTCTAATTAATTTTTTTATTAGCTTTAGAAATAGTAAAAATAATACAGGAATTGCATTTTTGCCCCTGCAGTCTTAATTATCTCGTTGTTCTTACTGCTTTATTACTCGTACTATCAAGTCTCGTACGCCGATGAAATGAATACTATTAGACTTGAAAAATATCAATATGTTCAGTGAATAATTAAGGCTCAAACACTTTTCTAATTAATAGCTCTTTACTGTCTACTAAACAGAGACGAATACATAAGATATCTCCCCCCCCCCTCGCTTTCCGTCGTTTTCTATTTCGATTTCAATATTTAATCTCTTTTGCCGTTGACAAACTAATCGTTCTCTATTGTTTCCAGTGTTTTGTTCATTTATTTCAGTTAAAGCACCATTTAGAGAAAACATGCTAAAACACACCAAAAGGAAGCGAAAAAATAAATCTTTGAATTTAGTTGTCATTTGTTTGTTTGCATTTAATCCATTTAATCCGTTTCCATGCTCTTTAAAGCTGCTGCAACAATAACAACAACAGCAACAGCGGATTTAAAGTATTTGTTTGTTTTGTTATTGTTGTCTGAAATATTTGTTAGTGCGATTTCTGGTATTAAATATCATTTTCCTGTTTCTCTTTTAAAAACATATTTTTTATTTCCGTTTTGATCGACGGTCTATGCAGTCTATACTATACTATACTAATTAAGGCGAATTCATTTTACATGTGTTAATTTTTCAACAAACAGCCTCCATGGCACAAAATGTCAAAAGAAATGAATGCAAATTGTAATTTTTAGTGGCAGATGGATTGTGATAAAAACAAATCTACATGCCTCAATCAAAAATATTTCTTTCTTTAGTGAAACATATGATTGTCTATAGCAAAAAAAATATTGAAAGACAATGTGTTTTCCACATACAAAACATTCTTCAAAAATCACCAAAGTGCGAGTCTGACTTGCATACTGAAGGTTCCAAGATTATATTTTTAGTATGGGTTGTTAAAACGGCACTGCAGACCCTGCGAGAGTTTTGAGAGGCCATTACGGTTCACAAGATACAGTTCTATTTGAAAATAACAGTTCTTTGTTACACTCTCTTTAATTGTTAACCTATTTAAATCAAAATTTAAGTATTTGCAGTTATGGGGACTGTGAGAAGTTCAAGTGTTTACTAACTACGTTTCGTAACGTAACAAGTAACGTTAAGTTGCACGTAACGTAAAGTTACACGTACTAGAAAACGTAACGTTTCGCTTAACGTAAGATTCAATGTGACATAAGGTAACACATAAAGGACGCTATTTATTAATGCGCCTATAATTATTCATAAGTAAATCGATAGTTGAGTTGTAGTTGTCAAATTCGTATTATGGATTACAACTCAACTTAACTTGCAATCAGCTGTTCATTTAGTTGCATTCGTGAAGTTGTTACTAGGATGATCGACTAGGGTTTTCAACCGGTTTTTAAACTGTTGATTTTTCAAATGTTCAATAGTCCATTTTTTTTGAATACTTTTCGATTTGTATATTTTTTCAATAAAATTAGTTTTCACTATACTAAAACTTTGAGTTCCATGATCAGTACGATTTCACAGTTTTTGCGAATCCACAAATGCGTAAATCATGCACTTATTGACCTTTGACTTACCCCATTTTCTCAAAAAGAAATTAACGTTTTTTCACACCTAAATGACACTCTTAAAGCTTTAGAAATCGCTATCAATCGGTTACTCAAATATTAAACAACTTTGTTATAAACTGATGGAATTTTCTTCTTTTTAATTAAAACACTTTCAAAAGTTCAAAATTCATTGTATCAAGATTTAGTTGAATGTTTGAAAAAACGAATAAATGAACGTCCCTTAAAAGTTGTGAATACTTTAATGCTGTATCTCAGGACTGGAAACTTCCTCAAAAAACGAGAATTTTATTAAATACTCTTTCATAAATGAAAAAGTTAAAATTCGCATCTCAGTTATATGGTCGCCTATTCGATAACGAGGGGATTTACTTAACAAATACAATTAAAAGTATGAAAAATCCAAAGAACAATATTAAATGTCATGAAAGCATTTTAAATGATTTCATATATTTTTATGCTGGCTACACACATTGCAACGTGTTTATGCAACCACGTTTGTTGTATTGTAGGTTGCATTGTCTGCAGTCGTGTTTATGGTTTCATTTCGTGTTGCATTCGAGGTTTCATAAACATCAAAATATTTTGAAATTTTCTGTTTGCATTGATGTTGTTTGCATAGTGTGTGGTCGTGTTTTTTCTTTTTATTGGTTTATTTAATTGAAAACCAGCAAGGTGTGCTTATGTTTGTTTTTTGTCAACCACGGAAAAATATATGAGCTTTGTAATTCTGTGATTTATCATGTCTAATAACTTAAGAAAAGTTTTTTCGTCTATTCGCACATAATTTCTGTAATCGTTTGGCTCATTTTCTTTTAAATCTTTCATTTGAAAACTCTTCTTTTTCGAAATACCAATTTTTTGACCATATCCTTTTTTTCTTTGGTTGTACCTCATTTTCCTCCTCTTATAAAACAATTTGTTAATAATAATAATTTCTGCTGTTTCAGTTAGCTTTTTTCAACTAGTATGTTTCTTTCTTGCGCGATGTTCAATGCGAATACAAAATACAGAAATGATGTTGCGTTCATGGTTTCATTCTTGGTTACAGTGCCTGTATCAAAATATGAAACATGAATGATAAACGTGTTGTATAAACACGTTGCAATGTCTATAGCCAGCATTAGAAATACCTAAATAGAACATAAAAACAAAAGAAAAAATATATACTCTCCAAAGCAATTAAACTGTATTTTATTTTTAAGATATTATTTTAAGCGAATTAATAAGACTATTTTTTGCAATTTAATTGTTATATTAACAATGTTATAAACAGATCTATTATATTCATTTTAAGTTTATTGGCTTATAAGCAAGTGCTACATACTAACTTTTTTCGGAAACGAAAATCATTCAAATTTGTATATTTCAAAATGTGTTTTCATTCGAAATGTGTTTTCATTCGAATCCCCACCAGCTGTTGATATTAATTCAGAGTAGTAAGTATTTAGTATTAATACTAAATGCTGGGGCCTAATCGTCGCTTTCGATATCGTCCTGATTCGCCCGAATTTTTTTAGTTTGAGATTATGGCATTCGCTATCAAAAAATATAAACACATTATTCGATATCGAATGTCATAATCTCAAACTAAGAAAACTCGATCGAATCAGCTCGATATCGAAAGCGACGATTACACCCCTAATTTTGGTTTTATACACATTTTCTATGTAAGTAAATATAGGTTGATAATTGATAATGATAATTTGTCCGTACATCAATATGTATACAGTGTACTCTCTAAGGGTCCAAGGGTCTGGCAAATTTGTCCGCTTATGAAAGAAGTTCAAAATAACAATTTGTAATACCTACATACATATTTGTCTTTAAGCAGTTTTATTTCAAAAACATATAAATATTTCACAAACTAAACAGAGTTTTCATTAACATTTTTGTGAGAAGTGGAAAAAAATTGTTATCCGAAGTACATATTCAAATTGATTTAAAAAATTCCGAAATTTTAGCTTGCCGAGTGTTTCTTTTAATTTCAATATCTTGGAGATATATTTGAAGTTACTCTGATATAAAGAACAATATTTTAGTTTTCTTATAGATAAATAAGCTTCTTTTTAAGAAGTTAACTTGTCGTCAATTTCAATTTCTAGTTGATCTTCAGACGAGTTGGCAAGCCTTTCTTGGGAAGCAATTAACATTTCAGTACTAATTTTTTGCACATCTGTGACCCGGAATGGAAATAATGAATCAAGACGTTTTTTGTTTTGAAGAGCGCATTTGAATAATTAAAATAGCTTAATATATATTTTTAAAGTCTTAATTTATAGAATAAACAAAAATATGAACTCCATTACCAAGAAAATCGGACACTTGTTTGGCTTTCGTTGTCTCTATATAATATTTACCAAAATATGTTTTCTGACTGTATGAATTATCTCCCGTAATACTGTAACAAAATTTTAAATTCGTAATATAAAAGGAAAAAATAAACAAAATTTAAAAAATTCCCTATATTTTCCTTAAAATGAAAAATCTGTCCCTTTTTTCCCTTCGCTACTAATTTACCAATAAGCTCCCTATAAAAAGTGAAAATTCCCTACTCTTAGAATCACTGGTCGGAATACTTAAAAAGTTTCCACATTTTAAATCAAAATTCATACATATTTAAGAAAAATTATAATTGAAAAATTTTTAAACTTAAAATATGTGAAGAATTAATTTGTTATTATAAAGATAATCATTATTTAGGGGATTTTGGGGGTTTAAAATCCGAAATTGGGGATTTGACTTCAAAAAAAGTGGCGGTCCTGCATCATCAGCCGAGAATTATATTTAAATAAGCTTTCCATGTAGAAAAAATACGCGACTTGCAAAAGTCACAAGGATTTCTTCTTTCGTCAAGCATTTTTAGTTGTGAACGAAGCTTCCTCTACTGATTCCGTCTTTCCCGTTTTTCATATTATCACATGAAATCGTGTGAGGGGTAACCTGTTTAAGCACGGAAAGCTACAAAAACAACTTTTTTATGAAAAATAATATTTGGTGAAAAAAAGAACCAGTAAACCGGCCTGTCGAATGATTCGAAAATATAAATTATTCCAAACAGGTTCATTTTTTTCAGAGAAAAAACCGGTAAAACGGTTTTCGGTTCCGGTTTTAAATAATCTTATGATGCTTCTTGTTCCCTCTTTTCTTGTATTTTTGGTAAACCGAAACTAACAAATGAGTTCGAATAGTGTACATTATATCATATGAAGCTTTATGTACATATCGTCCATGTACATATAATATGATGTAGTAATTTGTAAGCAATAAAAAACTCAATTTTTAATTTTTTTATGATTCGTTGTTTTGAATTTTAGGTGACAATATAGACATATCGAACCTTTATTGCAACGTAGTCATATTTCAACAAAGACTCCTTTGTATGAAAACGAGTTTAAAGTTTTTAATTTACCCTCACATTAATGGAAAAATAAAAAAGTATTCTCGCCTCAACAGGTGAATAAACAGATATTTGTATATATTTTTTATACAAAATGAACGGTAATACGACAAATATTTCTGCATTCTTAACTCCAAAATCACGTTTTTTGAAATATCACTACGTTGCAATAAAGGAGCGATTTGTGTTAAAGATACCTTATCATGCTAGAAGCATTATACCATTAGATAGAGGATGAAATTCTGAAAGGAACGAATCGAAAATTGTTCGAATTGGACTGAACTTGACGAAGTTTAGTGGATCAAAAATTACAGTTTAGAGATAATTAAGGTAACTGATGAGATAAAATTATCCAACAAACTGCATAGAAAATGGAGATATAAAAATATATAGTCCTCGGTCTATCTACTGATATCGCAAGTATTGAAAATAATAATGAAAACTATAATTTATTTTTAATTTTAAGCACTTTTTTCATCGGATTAATAATATTTTACTTATTCACTGATATAAAAAATTTATTTTTAAAAAACAGATTCAATTTGATTCTAATTTATTATTGAAAAGAACAGTTTGGAAATTATTATTTTCACATGCAGTTTGTGTGGTCGAATTTTCCAACTGAATGCAAAAGTTTATCAGAGTAAAAGTTGTAATTTATAAAAGAATAAAAATTTTTTGTTTTAATAACGTTACCAAAATATAAAAAGGCCCTAACTAATTTTTTTTTCAAAATTGTTTTTTTTTTATATTTCAATAAACTCAAGGATTTCTTATCGAAAGAGGTTAAGCACTCGATTTTGAAAAAAAATAAATACTTAGGGCTTTTCTATATTAAATACACTTGTACATCATAAACACTCGCATAATCGAAAAATCAAAAGGCTGTTTGCGCAAGCACAAGTAGAACACGAAAACTCCAGACTGATAAACTACAGCACTAATAAATAGATTATAAAATGGCCCTACTCACAAATTATTATTTTATTAATCGTTTGTGAATAAGGCCATACAAATTTAACTATTAATTCGAGCAATTTATGAGTTCAAAAATTACTCGAGTAATTTCTGCGAAATAATATCTCGAATAACTTAGTTTCGAGATATTTTATTAATCTAAAAGTTCTTTAAATTGAATACTCTATTAATTACACACGTGCGAGCGGTCCCAAAATTAGGCGACATGACGTATATGTGGCGGCGGTATTTCGAAAAAATTACCTTGGAGAAAAAAAAACCGGCTTTTAAAACATGTTTTAATTTTAAGTTTCATGGCGCCACATAATTTAGTTTTTTTTGAGCCCTTAATAGCAAACGATTTCAGTGAATTTGTAAACATGGAAAAAGGTGGTTACCGTTATGTAATTCAACACTTTCATTTGCGAGGTCTCAGTCCAGGAAGGGCAACATTAGTACAATTGTACTTTTTTGGTACTATTCAAACTCGAAAAGTAGAAAGATACAATTGAGAAATCTCCCCAGTTTGAGTAGTTTTATACGACAACTCATCATTGCAGTCATTTTACTGTGAATTAACAAAGTTTTATTCATTCATTAGCACTTCCCCTTTTAGAGAAGAGTGGCTGATAATGTTTCCTTGGCTAGTAAAAGATGGCAATTATAAAAGATGTAAAGCATGTAATGTCAATATAATAGGTATCATAGTACATATAAAGTGACAGTCACAATAAAAAAATTTTTGCAATGAAAACAACACCGAAAATTGGCGTTTTTATGAAAAACACACGAGTGCCCCACAGAACAGACAACAACAACGTTAGAAATTAAGTTGATTATGTTTATTGCGGAACATA
Source organism: Gymnocheta viridis (assembly GCA_956483585.1). Classification (NCBI taxonomy): domain Eukaryota; kingdom Metazoa; phylum Arthropoda; class Insecta; order Diptera; family Tachinidae; genus Gymnocheta; species Gymnocheta viridis. The sequence goes on along the minus strand of OY101443.1, from coordinate 43,527,825 downwards.
ATTTGCAATTCCAAATATTGGACCACTTAAAAATAACCGACTTAAAAAAGGTATTTCAGATTCGCAAATTGTTAAGAAAATGAATATGAAAGAAAAAAATTGTAACAGAAGTTGCCAGTCCAGAAAATATTGCCGAGTTTAAAAACTCTTGTAAAGATAATTATTATTCAATAATATTAGATGAAAGCACCTCCTGCACCAAATGCCGTGACCGATTTTTAGATTTGATTAAATTAGAAGAAAATTATCTATCATTGAATGATGTTGACTGTGGAACTGATGTAGAGCTGCATATAGAATTTAATGAAATTGAAAATTATGTGATAATTCAGTTTACAACAGTTTCCCAAAATTTTTATTTTAAATTTTGCAAAGTTTTAAGAAGAAAATTCGACTTAGAAAATGAACATTAAAATGGTTCGGTAGATTTAGCCCATAAAATCAGTGGAAAACTAATAGTATAGTAACACTATTAGTAAAAAATGTTTCCAAACGAATATTAAAATTTTTATATCATAATTTTGCTGATGTTAAAATATTAAAATCTTAAAAAGATTAGCGAGTTTCTAAAATAAAAAATGAGACAAATGGATTCATGTTTCCAGATAATTGCAAGAGAGGAATATTATCAGTTTCACATTCGCCGGGAAGGTATACTGCTTTGTTTTTTCGCCATTTTTGAAAATACTGGTCTTGACATTTCATATTTGGCAGTCGTGAAGTTGACATGTGGCAAATTTATTATGAAAAAATATTCGATAAACCAACGTATTTTAATCGTTAAAACAATTATTGCCAATAAAACGCACCATTTATCGAGTAGGGAATGATTTCGAAGAAAGGGGGTCTGCAGGTGATAGGCCCAAGCATGGACCATAAAGTACTGCAAGATCGGCTGAAAACATTACTGCTGCTCAAGAAAGTGTTCAAAACAATCCATCAACCTCAATTCGACGCCCTGATCAGGAGCTTGGTCTTCAAAGAACAACTTTGGCCACAATTTTACACAAGGATTTGCATTTGCTTCCATTTAAGATTCAGTTGACACAAGAGCTTCTTCCACAAGACCCCATTTACGCCGCCGTACATATGCCAATAGGATGTTACAGCTCGCCCATGACAACCCCGATTTTCATGAAAAAATCATAATGAGTGACGAGGCACATTTTCTTTTGAATGGATATGTGAATACTCTGAATAGTCGGTTCTGAGCAATGGAAAACCCTCATATTATTCACCAGTCACCTTTGCATCCATCACTTCTTGGAAAATGAAAACGGCGTAACGGTGACTGTGAATGGGGAGCGATATCGTGATATGATTGATAACTTTTTAACGCCACAACTACATGCCTTGGGCTTGATTAACATGTGGTATCAACAAGATGGTGCCACATCGCATACAGCCAGGATTACAATGGAATTACTGCGAGACCTCTTTCCACAACAAGTTATTTAAAGAAATGGTGATGCTGATTGGCCTCTATGGTCGCCTGACTTGACTGCTCCAGACAATTTTTGTGGGGATATATGAAAAGCAAGGTTTATGCAAACAAACCAGAAACGCTTGAGCAACTCAAACAAAATATTCGTGGTGAAATTAATGAAATACCGCGTGAAATGTGAGAGAATGTAATAAAAAATGTGCTCAAAGGGATCGCATTTGTGAGGCTAACAGAGACGGACATTCATCTGATATTGTATTCCATACATAATTGCCGACAATAAATAAAACATTTATCAATATAAGATCCATTCTCTTTTATATAATCAAAAATTATAAACAACAAGTATATCTTTCCGGCGGATACCTTGTATAATTAAAACCAAAGAGAAAAATAGACTACAGACTGCAACTCTTTGCGGCTTAATCCAAACAAATTATTTACTGAATTCACAAAATTGCAATTGTTTTATGATATAAATATATCAAGTAAGTTATTATTAAAATTGTAATTGTGATCTCGAAATCGATTTAAAAGTACTTTGATTTTCTTTATATGTCAATGGTTTAGACATATTCAATACTGAACTGCTTTTTGTGATATTATACTACACTCTCGCTTAATAAATCTAAATAAAAATAATATAAATTAAATACAATTAAGTTCCAAAAAGTAAAATTTTTCAAGCTATTTGGTACAATTTTAAAATTCCTGATGCCATACCTGTCTCAGTCCAACCAATATTAAAGCCAAACTGGATTTTTCTCTAGGGGAATCCGCTTCTTCGTTTATGACTGTAAAACGCTGAGTGGCAGAGTTTAAACGAACCCGTACGAGCTGCCAAAATGAACACCGTAGCGGTCAACCAATTAAGGTGTCCGCGACAGAAACGATTAAGAAAATACACAACGTTTTAAGATCCTCGGCTGAAGGTGAGTGAACAAGTTGAAATGATAGTTGAAGTGCTATACATCGCACGTTGACTGAAAATTTGGAGATGTCAAAGCTGTGCAGAAAATAGGTGCTGCCGCATTTGCTCACAATAGGATAAAACGAAAACAGCGTAGTGAAGATGTTTTAATAGAGTGTTTGGCGATGTCTCACCGCAATAAAGCCAAGTTTTTTTGTCGATTCGTAACCATGGCTCGGACAAGGGTCCTCCCTTCCACACCTGAGACAAAGGAATAGTCAAAGTAGTGGACGAATACAGTTCCATCTGTTGGCAAGGCCTTGTCGTCTGGTTTTGGGAATGCGCGTGGAATAATTTTTATTGATTATCTTCAAAAGGGAAAAACAATCAACGACGTGACGTGAATTTTTGCAGCGTTTAAGTGGTGAAATTAAGGAAAAATGGCCGCTTTTAGCGAAAAAGCAAGTGTTTTTCATCAAGACAATAAATGCACCAGATCATACATCCACTATTTCGATGAACAAAATCAATCAAAATTGAAGTTCGAATTGCTTCATCACGCACCTTATTCGCCAGATTTAGCTTCCTCCTATTGTTTTATATTTTAAAACTTGAAAAAATTTATGCTTGATTAAAGATTTGCCAACAATGAAGAGTTGGATGCGAATTTTAAGGAGCTAGACAAAGTTTACTATAAGCAGGATATCGAAGCTATTGAATACCACTGGAAAATAGGTATCGAGCTTAAAGAAGATTGTGTTGAGAAATAAAAATAATTTCCCCACATTTGTTGTTCTCTTTGTTAGGTTGAGTAATTATGGCACCGCCCTCGTACATAACCACATCTATTTATTTACGTTTTTATTAAAAATATTTTAGTGCAATAAGTCAGGACATGTGGTTGGACCACAAATGCATGTGTGTATGTGTTCTTTTATATTCCAAATGTCAACAAAATGTTTTGTGTGGGTTTTCGCATGTGTAAGTGTGTGTGTGTGTGTGTGAATTTTTGTGTTTGCGTTCGTATTTTTGTTAATTTAACAATTTTTCCTGTCTTAATTATTTGTGTTTATTAATTTTTGTCTGCTCTTTCTTCATTTTATTTCCTGTTTTTACAAAAATCTTGGGAAATTCTATTGGTGTTCAAGTACTAATATTTAAGATGTATAAATGTTTTAATGATGTTGAGGCATTAACTTTGTTTTAAGCAGATTTAAGGTGGTTTCTAAATTTACCAACACATTTGTATGCATCTACGCTGGTGTGTTTTTTCAGTTAAAGCGATGACTATTAATTGTTGTGTCGAAAGGGGCGTCAACTCAATTTCATGCTGGATTTGCAGAATTTATTAGTTATAATTGAATATAAAACGCATTGAAAATTAAAATTGGTAGAAAAATTTTTCTTAATAGATATTTTTTTCGCAATATATTTTTTATATATTTTTTCTTAGCGTCCCACCGTTCTGTCAGTGTGAAAATATATTTTTTAAGGTAGCACGATCACTTTCAGAAGAAAACGCACTGTTTATGGTCTAAAGGGGTTTTAATTTAAAAAATGTACGTGTTGTTAAAATCAGAGTAAAAATATCGTTTTGGTATGCGTAATTTTTATATGGAAGTATTTTGTTATCTTAAGTTTAAAAGAAGCAATTTTAATAAATTTTATATGAGGCAAGAAATTAAAATCTTTTACTTTTAATATTTTTTAACGCTGTAATTTTCATCAAATCGAATCGAATGTAAATTCCATTTAGGGGGTGATTTTTTAAGTACTTTGGGCATTGATTAAAAGAATAAGAGAACTGCATGAAATCTTTATTTGAGTCTATAGAGCGATCTACATAATTCAATGTTTACAGATGATTTCACGTAAATGTTGTCCGCGGCTACGCCTCAAATGGTTCATACGCTGGATCCAATTTTGGCATACTCTCTTCAACACATCGGTCGGTATCACACAAATAAATTTTTCAATATGGGCTTCCAGTGTGTCAACCGTTGCGGGATTGTTCCTATAGACATGAGCCTTAACATAGCCCTACAAAAAAATAGTTTAAAGGCGGTAAATCGTACGATATTGGCGGCCAACTGACCGGCCCTAAACATGAAAAAAACTGCTCATCGAACTCGCCTCTCAATTAAGCCACTGTTTTGCATGCTGTCATGTAAGCCAAGTCTATCTCTTCCATATTGGCTAAAAAAAATCGGCACCGAATCGATAATTCACGGTCACCCATAACATTGACGGCAGGGTTGCCAGTAATATTTTCAGAAAAATCGCCAAATTTTGTTAATAAAAGCGGCAGTATTTAAAAAAAGTCGTCAAAAAATCGCCACTCAAAAATCTTCTGTTTTATACAACAATCTTTCATTTAAAAATTAACAATTCAACAGATTTATTAAAAACAACAAAAACTTTAAAAATTGTATTCAATTCAAAGCAAGATTTGAAGATATCTTTTATATTTTAGTTTAAATAGGAATTCATAGAATATTCTATTATATTATTTTTCATAAACTTGCAATTCATATGTAGAGTCTAATAAATTTTTTGATTTATTCGATTTTATACGCATACAAACATACATATTTACATAAAAAGTAGGAAAGAAGAACATATGATATTGATTTAAATTGTGTAATTACATAATTAATATAATATAAATACATGTCATCGTTATTTTATATATTTTTTGTAATGCTAACATTGTAACATTCAGAGAAACTATTTTTTAAACAATCTTTTGAAAAGAGAATCCCCTCAAGGGTTCCAGTTTCCAATGAATTTCTTATCTTGGTTTTATTAAGTTTAATTTTGCTAAATATTCTTTCAACATTAGCTGAAGAGTTTGGCAGTCATTAAGTTATTTACAAATCCACAAAAATTTTTAAAAACACTTTATTGTCTGTTAGATTAATTGACCTTTTTATTTTCCGAAATATATCTACATTTAATGCGTTGTCTCCAAAATCCAAAAATCTTAGTTCTCTTATTTCATGCTCAATATCTTGATATTTTTCTTTGGAGACCAGATTAGGAAAACCTTTTAATAAAGGAAGAATTTCGGAGTTTTCTTTTTTCAAAATCACAGATGTAATTAAATTTAAATTTTGTATAATTTTGTCATCGAAAGCAATTCGTTTTTTATTTGGTAACACAATTCAAAGTAAAATAATACACAGTTATCAATAAATTGATTGAAACTTTCAACATCAATTGTAAATTGTCTTAATGTTTCTTTTCAATACACACCAATATAAACTTCTGCCTTTTTTAAAAAATGTTTACGATTGGAAATCAATTTTTTTGATTTAGAGGCGTAATTTTTATGAAATCATCTACTAAACAATTTATTAAAATATTATAAAAAAGTTTCGTTATTTCATAGTGAATGCTATGAATTTGAATTCCTTTAGTTTTGTTTATATTGTTTATCAAATTAAGCACATATTTTAAAAAACAAAAGTAAAGCTCGTTAATGTCATTAAAATTTTTTAATATTTCTGTAGCAGTATCAATATTGGCCGCAAAACGTACGTAGAGGTTTTATTGAGCAAACAGTAGCGAAGTCCAAAAAATCGTCAAAGCATACGAAACAAAAATTGTCACACGTCATTTTGCGAAACCGTCAAAATGACGTAAAAACGCCAAAAATAACGAAAATCGTCAAAATGACGTAAAATCTTCAGATTTGGCACCCCTGACTGGCGGATACAGCTGCGATATTTTCCACTGCTAGCACTCTTCGTATGCATGTTGGTAGTGTAATGTCCAATAATGTAAATTTGGTGCGAAATTTAGCCACAAGATTCCGAATAGCCGCCTCAGAAGGTCCTCCAAACGGACCACATAATGGAAGAAGTGCTAGATGCACTTTCTGAACTGAACATGAATTTTGATAATAAACCTCAATAATTTGCAAGCGTTGTCTTTTTGGAAGTCACTTCATGGTTAAATTGTAGAACAAACTAAGCATCTTAATATTAAATGTTACACGTAAACATCTCAGCTGCCGAAAAGAGTGTTGCCAAAAAGAAAGTTGCAAAAATTTCATCCTTTACGAAGGCTTTTAAGACTTTTAGAACTTTTTCTGTTACATTTATAAATTTTTTTACGTGAACTTAGCACTTAGGTCCATATTTACAATCTTTAGTTAACTAATGACTTTTCATATAAATGTCATTGGTTAAACTATTAACAAGAGTTAACTAAAGACTTTGAATTTAAGAATTATTTTTTAATTTGTTTTTTTCTTATTATTTTTGTTGCTGTAACTAAAGAGAAGGGATTTTAATTTTTTTTTAATTTAACAAAAATTATAAGTCAAATAGGATAGCATAAGTAATGTCTAGAGCTAACAAGTTTCAATTCTTAAATTGTAACGATATTTGTGGATGGAACTGAATATGGAAGTAAATAATTTCTATGATAAATCATCAAAAATTAAATTTATGGTTTTTCTGTGGTGGTCTTTCGCTCAAGTTGCTTTTAAGTAATGCAAGTCTTCATACTCCATTCCTGTTATTTTCCAGTTTCCTGGTGAAGTTGCCGTAAGCTCAAATACAATTTGCTTCATCTGTTAATCATCAATATTTTTACATTCGTATTATTATCACAGAACCGTGGCATTTGGACGTCTTAACGTCACTTATATTATCTTAAACAACGTTTTTTTTTTCAATTATAGTAAAATTAAAATGCTTTTCAAAAAGGTATCATCTAGGTTCTACTTGAATGCCTACGTGTATAGGGAAGCAGCGTAAACCAAACCAACCAAAATTAAAATGTTATAGACTTGTCGATATCTTAAAGTTGACGAGGTTGTTGATAACTTTAGAAATGTATGGTGCAAGATTTTGTAGTATAAATAAAAGGCAACGACCATAAATACCTCTTGCTTCTGATAAAATTAAAAATTGCTTTAAATTTTGTTGGATAAATTTCAAAATAATCAAAAAACTTTTTCGGAAATTAATATTTATTTTGTTGCTTATAACGCTACAAGGTCGATATTTATGCATCTGTTGCGTACGAATATTATTTTATTAATTTAAATGTCTATAACCGACTAATTACAAAATATTCTGTGACATTTTTTTTAATTTTAATGGGACTTTCTGCGCTTTTTCTTTGCAACAATTTTATTATTGCAAAAAGCGATTTTTTATCTAATAAATATAAAATGCCATAATGTGTGATAAAATATGTTTTTTCACCTCTCACTTTTCGAAAGTACTTTGTATTCACAACAACTTAAAAAACAATTACAAAAAATTATTATTTTTTAATTTTAGTGCTTCCAAGCCCACATAAAAAGCAGATTTGTAAGCAATTTTAATTCAACCAACAAAGAATGCAAAATAAAATAAAAGCTGTAGACCAAAGTATTTAATAGTGACTAATATTTTTCCAATTCTTACATTCCGAAATGTAAAGATTTAACAAGCAAATATAAGATAAGCAATTGAAATAACTGGAAAAATTCGACGAAGAAGAAGAAAAACAAATATTTTTTCTTCAGAAAATTTTGAAATAAATTTTTACTTCAAAACTGGAGAAAAACGGCAAATCGTTTTTTAAATATATTTTAACCCAATACAGTGAAAACTCTACTAACGGATATCTCTCGTAGCCGGCCACTTTTATTAAACGGACAATATTCTAAGTCCTTTCGTTTTTAACGTGTTTTTAGAACAGATTTCTCTCTGTTAGACGGATACTCCCGTGGCCGGATGCCGACACCTTTTTTCTGTGAAATACTTCCAGTAGACGGACAAAAATTTTAACAAATAACAAAAAAATGATTATGATACATTCATGCATATTAAATTGGAATACTATTTTTACTTAAGACACAGCGCTAAACTTTCTTGAAAACCGGGTTTAAATAAAATGTTCGTATTTACATATGAAAATGAAATGAAAGTATTGAGTAGTTAGTTTTGGGTATTGAGTACTCGGTACGCAATTACTCAATACTTTTACAACACTACGTACTACATACATACATATTAAGTTGTATGGTTACCCTTTTCTGCTATCATTGAAAGTTTCTTGTGTACTTTTTTTCATGAATCAATGACCCGTTTACTACTGTGAAGTAGATGGGCAGAAATATTTTTTAAAACTTGAATGCATTATCTTCTATTCTTTGTTTCGTGGTTGTTTTTTTTTATTATTTTTAAGCGTTAGTGTTGATAGATTAAGGAAGATATTACAATAATTTATTGAAGAATTTTATTGTAATGATGCTGGGCGAAATTCTCTAACATTAAAAGAAAAAATAAAAATAATAAATGTCCAAGAACAAGAAAAACTTTCAGTACGTAAAATTTCAACAAGGTAACAAACAAGAAAAAAAATTTTTTTAAACAAGATTCTTAAATGTTAATTTTTTTAAGATTGGAAAACCCCAGTCTGCAAGCATTCTAAAATGTAAGGAAGATCTAAAAGACAGATGGTAATATAATAATGTATAATGTTCCGTTTAAATGCATATCAGGAGAGGCTGCGGCAGCTATTACTGAATATGTTAGCAGTTTCAGATAAAACTTCCTTAATATTTAGTCAGTACAAGCCAGAAGACATTTTGCAATGAACTCCCCCGTAGGCGGACACCTCCCGTTAACAGTCAAATATGGTGTGACGGTCTGTGTCCGCCTACGAGAGATTTCAGTGTAAATAGTTGCCAGCTGACAGTTATTGTATGTAAGAAATGCGTCTTGCACATCCCTATGGTCGTGCCTGAAAGCTGGATTCTAGTTGATTTATGACTGACTAGAAGTGCTAATTAAATAAGTGGCAAAAAGTGAGACGGTTAATCATTGAAGCGAATCGCGACGAAACAGGGTCTCCATAATTCAAATGCCGTGCATCTTTGTGGAAAATAAAGATGATGAACGGGGTACATGAACATGTTTCTGTTGGGCTTGATACTCGTATACAATTAGACTCCATCCTTCAAAGCTAATTTTGATATTTCCTTAGTTTAGCTAATTCACTCCCGTATCGGGAATATTTTTGTGTTTTTGAACACAAATTTCGTATACGGTACCGGGGATTATTCTCCTTAATCTTAGTTTTCTTTATCGTTCTTTATTTTCATATCGATATTTTTGTTATATATTTTTTTATCATCATTGAAGAAAAAACTACGAAATTGGTCGGAATACTTCAAAAATTTCAACATTTTAAATAAAAAATTTGACATATTTGAGGTAAATTACAATTGAAAAATTTTAAAGTTAAAATATGTGAAGAATTAATTTGGTATTATAAAGATAATTTTTATTTAGGGCATTTCTGGGGATTAAAATCTGAAATTAGGGATTTGACTTAAAAAAATGGCGGTTCTGTAGCAGCAGCCGATCCAGTCACTTAGGAAAACTATATTTAAATTAGCTTTCAAAACAGAAACAATACGCGACTTGCAAAAGTCACAAGGATTTCCCGTTTTTCATATTATCACATGAAAATTAATATTTTTAAAATAAAAACCGGTAAAAAAGTTTCCAGTTCCGGGTTTTAAATACTCTACTGTAAATCGATAAGTAACACTCGACTGCCAGAGATGACTAAACTCATATCTCATTAATTAAGATGTATGCTTACCTCAGTACCAAAAATAATAATTCACACCAAAATAAGACTTTAATTAAACTAATGAATTTGTGTAAAAAATATTGTTAAAGTTAAAGAATTGTTGCGTTTTGTTATGGACTTCTTCTGCGCTATAAAAATGTAAAAATAATCAATCAAAATTTACACATATTTTTTTAGGAGAATGTAAATATTAATCTATTAAAATTGTATCTATGTCATGAATACCCCATTAATTGCTTGCTTTAGATATTATATGATTATCAAATCATATTTCAAACGTGTGTTTGTTAAGTAAAAGTTGGCGTCAATATGTCATAGAGTAAAATATCGTACCTGCAACAATATTTCGGCCCATTGCATCCCCACCATCAATCTGACATAATTTCTCTACACCACCTTAATTCTTTGTTTCGTGTTTAGTGGTTTATTGTTAGAACACAAAGAAAAGAAATGGAGAAAGTAAAAAGAAAAATAAATTAAGAAAACGACCTCAATGAGACAAGGCAGCCATCAATTTCGCTTACATTTTTGATAGATGGTCTATTTAAGTTTTTAACCCTTTTTATGTTTTGTTTACGCTTTACTAAATGTCAAATTGCATGGAAACAATTCAGACAAATACATTTCTAAACTGGCATATAAGTGCCAATACTTAACGGGTGTTTTTTTGTACTTCAAATTGAAATGAAACTTAAATGAATATAACAATGTTTTTAAAAACCATTAAATTGACTTCATTTAATAGATAATTTTAGGACATTAATGTCTGAATACGCGACTTCAGGCATGTGGTCTAATTTACACACGCTCTTCGCAAAAAATGGTAGGCACTGGACTTTATATATTCCTATAAAAAATAATGAAATGCCATCAAATTACTCGAGTTGAGGTTTACAGGCATAATTTGTCTATATAATTAATACGCAAACACGTTTGTTTAGATCGCTTTTGCGGCCGTAACACTGAACCAATTTTGGAAAGATTTGTATGTTTTTAATGGGGTTTTTACAATCTCAATTTTATTTAAATCGGTTTAGTGTTTTGGGAGTTAAAATCGTTTAATGTTGCTTCTAACACATGCACACTTTTTATTACACATGTTGAAAAATAAGCAAAGTGTGTATTTGTGTTTGTCCAATTTGCTTTTGCATAGAAGTGAGACAGAGTTTTTTCTTATGTACTTTGTAAACAAAAGAGACCTAAGTAAGAGAGTTTCAAGTTCTTTATTTAGAATGTTTTTTGTTTTTGTATATTGTCGCATATACACAAGATGAAATGATAGATTTTGTACAAAATTCCGTTTTTTTCTTTTAAAATTTTTGATTATATGACCTATCAAAACAAGAAATAAAAAAGTATAAATTTTTGCTGAACTAATTATTGGCACACTTGCCCACGTTCTTAAAATTTTATCGATCTGCCCACTTTTTTGTGATCAATCGCCGTTATTTCTACTACTTAAATTTCAAAGTATTCACATGTTAAAGTGCGAATGTGAGTGTGCCTTAAATTTAAAAAAAAATATTTGTTTTATTTAAAATGGGCAACAAACAGAAAGAAACCACAGAATCTCAACGCAAAATTATTCTTTATTTGCAAAATCAACGCAAATCTTATGCTGAGATTGGAGAAATAATGGAAAGAAGTCCCTACACCATTCGGAGCACCGTGCAGCGTTTCAAGGGAGCATCAACATTTGAAAGTGCCAAACATTCAGGTCGCTTTAAGGCTTTAAGTAGTCGTGAATGCAGCCAGATAGTCAGAAAAGTCAAAGTAAATCCAAAAATATCCTCAACACAGATCGCTGCGGAGATTAAGCAAAAGTTTGAAAATGTTCATCCCATTACGGTACGAAGAGCACTACATAAGACGAGCTACAATTGTTCTGTTTCATTAGTCAACCAAAAGAAGCGTTTTTGGGACCAAGTCCCATTCTCAGATGAAAACAAATTTAATATATTTCGCTCTGATGGCCGCCAAACATTGTGGAGAAAGCCCAACACAGAGCTTGAAATACGAAACCTTGCTACAACCGTAAATCATGGTGGTGGAGGTGTGATTGTGTAGGGCTATATGTCCGCCGCACTCGTGAGCAAACTGGGAAGAGCTGGATAGGAGAGTGAAAAAGAGGGCAATAATGAAAAAGGATGAGCTGAAGCAGGCAGTGGTCGAAGAATGGGAAAATATTGGGATAGATGTCACTAAAAAGTTGGTGCATTCTATGCCAAATCGACTGGAGGCAGTTATAAAACAGAAAGGATTACCAACTAAATTTTAATATTTGCAAATAACTAATTTTTTATTGTTTTTAATGGGGTGTGCCAATAACTTATTTGTTTATGAAACAAGGCCGTTAAATCAATGGTGAAGTTGAAACTGCTTCCTGTGCCAATAATTTAGTTTAGTCACTAATATTTAATTACTAGAAAGCGCTCGAATCGCCGTATTTTTTCCTCGTGATATATTTCTAAATAAAAGTAAATTAAATACTTGTAAGCCTGTAGAAACTGTGAAATCATATTCCAGTGAAAAAATAACATCCAACGAAGTCAATAAGATCGTGAATTTGTTATATGGAAGTAGTGCAAATCAGCATTATTTGTAATGATTCTAAAACAAACTTGTTATTGCCAGATTATTAAAATTGTTTCATCTTCTTTGTAATCAGTGTAAAGAAACACATTTTTTATGTGCTTCTGTAGTGTCTTTTTGTTGGCCATTGCTCAGGGGAGAGCTCCTAAATACGCACTGCATTGTACTGGAAAGGTTATACGAAGGACCCAAGACCCGAGTGCTTTTTGTAATGCGTAGTGCAACCAATTGGCCATAAATAGATAAAAAGCGAGGCGTAAGCCAGAAAGTGTGGGTATCGTAACGATTTTTATAATTTCATCAGATAAAACGTTGCGCCAAGGCTTCAATGAGCCAATAGAGATAACAATCCTACACTCAGTGGGGCCATCTCCTATATGCGATCGAATAACTTCAAAATGTGTATTGAATCACCGGCTCATACATACGAATTGTATTCCATTTTCAGTCGGATATACATAAATACGAGAAATAGTAAGTAGATTATTTATAGTGTAACGTGAGGTTACAAATTGAAGCTGTATTGAAGTAGATTTTTTGCCAAAATTATTAGTTAAATATCTGAATATTGTTAATATAACTTTTTAGCAAGTCGACTATCTATAATTGTTGATATAGTACACTCGGGTAGAGGGATCACAGATTGAAGAGAATTACTCGAAACCTTGCAACTGATTGATACTGTGTAGAGGAAGCTTCGCAGTTTTGTTGTGATGCACATAATGAAGCCAAAAAGTACAACAATTAAGCAAAAGTCATGTGTGTATTCATACTAGAAACGAGTGTTAACCAAAAAAAATGCGTTGTTCTTCATTTCATGACAAAACAAACAACAACAAAATGTGCATTTAAGCAGCCGCACGGAGGATTATTTGAGCCAAAAAGCTGGGCAAAATTATTAAACGCGTTTTTTTAATTGAAAGATTGAGTTTTTTATAGTTTTAGGTGTAATTTGATATAAAAAATCTAGTGGCAAATTTTTTGTTGTTTTAATATCAAAAATAGCTTTTCAACAAATCTTTCCGTGAAAAACAAATCAATGTAATAATTTTATTCGTTTAGCCATAAAAATTATAATATAAACATCTTGAAAACGAAAAAAATATTAAGATCGCATGTAATTTTCTTCACTTTAGCGGTGTCTCAGAGCTACAAATCGTAACATGCGTACTTAGTTTTTAAGATTTCTTTAAATTCATTTTTGACTTTTTGGCTCAAATACTCCTCTGTCAGCCGATTGGACTCAGCACAACACTAACACCCTCGAAAGCATAATTGCTCACAAAAATATCAAAAAATATTAATAAACAGTATTTTTATTTTAAATATTCTTATTTTTAATCTCGATTAGGGAAGACACTCTGCGTTGAGGGATGAATTCTTGCACAAATTAGTTCTCTCCACTCCCCGTGTCAACTATACTTTGAAAACAATGGAATAGAAATAATTAAAAATAACTTGAAACTTTTTTCCTGGGCAATGAAATTTATAAAATTTACTAAAGACTGTTGTGTATTAAAACCATTTAATAGACTTCATAAGTTGCCATTTGTTATGTGTCAAACACAAGGCAAATATTGAGAAAATACGAAACGGCTAAAAGCAAACAGTTACACTAAAACAAATTCCCTTAATACGCACATGTACTCATGTCGACATAATAAAAATGATTGATTGTCTAAAGAAATAGTAGAAATATTCCAACTCAAATGATTAGGAACCTAAGAGAGGGGTTGGGATAAGACCGTCTGGGTAATAACTCGACGGCAACCACAATAATTTCAATAAAGTTAAGAAGAAAATTTAATAATGAAATTTATTCGTATTTAAAGGCAAGAACGCCATTCTGCTTCAATTTCAGTTTTAATATTTAGCACTTCTTTTTATTTCAACACCAAATATTTTTTCAAAGCACACAAAATCATAGTTTTTTTTATATTATTTATTAATTTTTGCAATATTTTATAATTAATTTTTCAAAATTTAGGCAGAACTGCAAACTTGCCTTTAGAAAGAAAGATTTATATACGACAATTATTACACAGTACGACAGTTGTTCTGCAAATTACGCACCATTATGATGGTTCGTTAGTGTAAGCAAAATTATGACGATTTCACAAACGATTTTTTTCCTTGAGGTACTTCGTTATCGAAATATCGTTCTTTTCATTTTCAAATTTCTAGGTGTTCAGTGTATATTTGTGAGAGTTGAAAAGTGCCATTTTTCTGAATTTTTTTTCTTAAAATTTTGACTCTAAAAGCAGGAAGTTTTATAACTTTTTATGGATGAAATTTTTTCTCTGATGCGTAGCTCCACGTAGCGCTACACAATTTAAGCTCAAGAGATTAATTTTTCATTGACTTGCAAATCACGAAATTTTATACAATAAAAGCTTAGTCCTTCATAAGAACTCCATTAATGAATTTCATGATTGATTGGTTGTTTGGTTTACGTTGCTGCCCTCTTCACGGTGGCATTCAAGTAGAATTTACATTATTCCTTTTTGAAAAAGACGACTCCACTCGTCGTTGTCAATCTATGAGGACCCGTATCTAAGTATGGTGATTAGTACTAGATCCAACCCGTCACATTGAGATATCTAACAAGGTCATTCAACCCAACCTCTGATAAATCTGGTAGGTCTTCTAGTACATGACTGTTTAATTTTTTTCAAATATAGCACCATGATCGGGGTAAGGGGCAATTTCTGCCTCTCTGAAAATATCTAAAAAATTTTAATTAAAATTATAACATGGATAGATCTGAGTCTGTGTGTCGGCTATGTATTTTTCCATAATAGGACCATCAGAGGGGTTTAAAGGTAAGTTTTGCCTCCCTAAAACTATGTAACCAATGTTATTGAAATTGATAACATAGATAAATCTGAGTCTGGCAGGTCACACAGGCTATACATTTTTCAACAATACGACCACGAGCGTAGGAAGTAGTTAAGGGCAATTAATTTGAATGAAATTTATGTTTTTTAAAACATATAAACAGAGTACTGGGGGTCGATTTTGATTCTGTAAAACTATGAAATTAAAAGTTTTTTCATATTTCCATAGAGTTTCTGATTCTCGTTTAGTGAAAAAATTATAAATAAATTCAAATATTTTCATATGAAAAGAACAAGTGGAATGATACAAACTGTTTTTACAATTTCACAATAATACGAGAGCGGATCAATACGTGCGTGACTTTTTGAATGAAACAGCATTTTTTTTGCGAAACAAAAATTTATTTTTCAAAATAATTTTCTTTTAACTCAATACATTTAGGCCAACGTTTTTCCCGTTTTTGTATCTTTTCCAAAAAATAGGATTTTTCGAGGTCCTTAAAATAGGCATTTGTTTGGTCAATAATTTCACCGTTGGAGCTAAATCTCTTTCAAACGGAGCCATTTCTTTAGGTTTGGAAATAGGAAGTAGCCTCTAGGGGCTAAATCCGGAAATAAGAAACGGATGAGGTACCAATACGGATTGCGGTTAAACAACTCCAAACAATCCTTTGAAGTTGTCACACGTTTACGTTTATGGTCAATTGAGAGCAAACGCCGCACCCATCTTGCAGAAAACTTTCTTAAACCCAACTGATCACATAAAATCGAAACCATACTGCCATATGAAGCGGCTATGGCATCAACAATCTCACGCACTTTTACTCTTCGATAGGCCAACACAATATCGTGGATTTTTTTCGACATTTTTGAGTGTGGTGACCTCAATTGGCCGTCCAGAACGTTCAATGTCATTTGTACTTGTGCGACCACAACGAAAGTCAGTAAACCACTTTTTGAAATCGATGGTGCAGAGTCCCCATAGTACTCGTATTTATCGAGCTTTTCCTTGGTTTGATTGACGGTTTTTTTTTTTCGAAAAAAATAATGTTTAACGAGCACTCGAAATTCACTTTATTGCAGTTTTAGAAAAATACACGAGGTTGTATGTGTTGAACAGCTGTTAAACGCAAAGTAAATGACGAAACTTGCTCATAATTTGACAATCTATTAACGGGTACTTGATAGGACCAGTGTTGCATTTCATATAACTACGAGGGAAGTTTGAAAAGTCGCGGATTTATGGATCCGTCCTCGTATAATGCTGGTTCTGTGTAACAGTGCAAAGAAGTATCAAAAACTTTACAATTCTCACATATTTTTACACTTTCATTTTAATGGTGAAAAAATGTAGAAAGCATCGAGAGGCAAGCGCAAGCGGGAACCAAAAAGATTTTCTAATCAATTATTTAGAGAAAAATTTGGACATTGCCAACGATAAGTAATATTTAAAAAAATTAATAACAATAATGTTCTAAAAAGATGCATATTTACACAAAATGGCGGGTTACATAATTTTTTATAACTCCCTCACTACATGTAGGTAATAAATTAAAGGGCTTCACTAGTAGAGTAGAGCACCCATTGAAAGAAACTGCAAATCCAATATGGCCGCCAACAAGGTACCGCCACAACCTATTATATATGGGTATCAAATGAAAGGGCTTGACTCGAAGAATACTGTAGGACATATTTTTTTATTCATCACACAAAATCTAAAAACTTGAAAATAAAATTTTATTAAAATTTTTAGTTGATTGGGTGGTTTTTGCATGATTTTAATGAAAACGGTTAGAAAAATGTTTAGAAAGCTTTCAGCAAAAACAAATACATGCAGCTTAAGCAATTGATATCTACATTTCACTTTTTCATTTTTATTAACAAAGATACAAAAGTTTCACGGCTACAATGGAATAAAACACTTTTTCATTAAAAGAATACGAATAGAAATTTGTATAATTGTAAAATAATAATATGAAAGTTTCACAGAACCAGAATCGATGTACTCAGAAACTTTTTCATGAACAATTCATGCAATTTTTTTACATGGAGTTTTGACAACACAAAATTATGAACAGACACTAAATAAAATATCTGTTAATTTTTTATTATATAAACCTTTTTCTGTGAATCTTGCTCTAAAATTGCCGTGAACGAAGTCACGATTAAACGCTAGTTTTAAATAAATGTTCTTTTTCTTTTTTTGACATTTTGTTCCAACAATTGGTAATATTTAGCTTTGCTTAGCCCAGGCACACATAAAATTCATACCATCCGACTTTATTTAAATTTTTTTTAAATAAAGAAAGAGCGTATTATGATTGTTGGTCGCAAAAAATTTCATAGTTTGACAAACAATTTTTTCTTTACTGAAAGTTATTATTTTTTAAATTAAAATTTTTTAAATAAAAATATGACCAAAATATATGATTGTTGGTTGCATAGATGTTGCACTCGCCCAAGCAATTACAAATGTCTTTAACCTGCGTCACCACAAAAAAAATTATGTCACTGCGAAAACTAAATTTGTTTTGACATTCGTCAAAATTACATACGTACATAATCAAAAAAGCTGAGTTGGGCGAATCAGTTTGATCTGTGGGCATGTCGCTTTAAACGTAAGCAATAATCAGCTGCGCTAAGGACGGTACCTGATTGATTGCTTATTGCCTACTACAATATATTGCTTTTGTAAACAATAAAGATGAAGTATAAACTTAGAATATCGTAAACTTTTAATGACAAGCAGTCATTATCATCATCATCACCGATTAAACTGTTGTCCATAGTTAACTAAAGGCTTGAAATTGACACCTAAACATTTTATTCGAACTCAACTTCAACAGCATTGGGGTTTAATTTTTGGTGAATTGTATTAAATTATTCTGCAATAGAAAGTAAAAAAAGGTCGGAAATAGACTGAACAGGTCTGAATTTGTATATCGTTTTACTACACATTTCGCATTACACTATTCAAGGTTCCTGAATAATTTATTTAAAAGAGTTACAATAAAAAACCATTAAAATTATTTTTATTGTATAAACTTTGACACCATGTCCTTTTTCAAACATCTTTCGAACTTCCTTCCTCCATTTATGGTCTCTGGTATGCAACTAGTCCAATTATTTCCTTTCCAGCTTCGAAGTTTCTTTTTGTTTACAAAACCAGTGACAATTTGCGGTTCCGCAAATAAAAAAGGCAAATTAATAAAATGAAAATAAAAGTAAAACGGAAGCATGCAAAAAGCACTCAAATAAATATTGTAAAAAGTTTTATTGAATGCGTTGTTATTTATTTATTTATTTTTTTTTTTGTAACTTTTACCCTTTCGGTACTTGACTTTAAATTATTCTATTTACTTCTACGACTGAAGTGGCCAAAAACATGCATGAACTTACATTTTTTTGGGCGGCTTAAGTTTTTGTGTTTTTTTTTTCATTGTGATTTCAGCTTTCTTTAATTAACCACAAGTGCGGGTGTAAAAAATGCGTAAAATAAACTTTAACTGCTAATAGGTTTTAATGGCTGGTTGGTTGATTCGTTGCTTTATTGATTCGTCTTTTCTTAAGCAGCAAAAGTAAAATGTTTGATATGTGCTGGTTCTATCATTTGATTCCAAACGATATTCTCATTATTCTTTTCAACCAGCATACGAATGTTTGTATGCATGAATGTATAAAGATTTGAATTTAAAATTTAAAATCAAATAAATAAATAATGTTTACAAAAAAATACTTTCTCAAACTGGTACAAATTCTTAAATCTGATAATTAAAAAAATGTTTAAATTTAATATTTTGTTAAAAAGTATTTTTATTTTCTTACTACTTGAGGGAAATTTATTAAATAATCCAAAACATTTCACTTGTGCCTTAAATTCAAGGCATTAAACAGAAGTTTATATGAATTCTTAGAAATGAACGCTACTTCCAGCATTAGAGAAATTATTTTTTTTTTTACAAAAATAACAAACTTTTTTTGAAACATTTTTAAAATTTTTTTATACAAAAAGTATAAAAGTGTGGACATCCTACGCACATACATATGTGGCCTGCAGAGGAGTTTTTCGAAAAAATTACAAATTTTGGCAAGCAATTCTTTTCTTATTAAAAAAAGTTTTTCTCTAAATATTTATTTTAGAATATTTTGACTGATTTAAATTACAAACATATTGGTGCATATTTAGAAATTACCAATAAATGTTAACTTTTTTAAGTACCTATTTAAGTTATTCACAGTTGGTTACTTTCAGCACGAAAAGTTTGCACTTAGTTATGGGTGAAGCTGTAACTAAATGATAACTAACTAATACATTCAAACAGCTGATTGGTTTCTATTGCATTCAAAAAACATCCATACAAAAAACACTAGAGATGTGTTTTCGGTCAACAAAGTTCAATTGAATAACTTTACTTTTACAGTCCCTTATTTTAATTGATTTATATACAAATTATCAATAAAAAAAATTCCGTTTTTAGGATTTGTATGAGTTTTTTAAAGAATAAAAATTGTTTTTAATTAATTACAGTAAGTATCGTTCAAAATGTTATTCACATTTTATTATCTCTATATGTAAATATGCAGGTTTGCATTTCTTATATCATCTGAAAGCAGTTGCGGCACCAGTTATGAATTGTGAATAAGATCTGTAACTAACTGTGAACTATTTTTTAGTTTCTGTTTTTATTAGTTTCGACTTTGCTTATGATTTCTGAATATGCGCCATCGTTCCTTATGAAAAATTGTTGTCACAGTGTTAATAAGTCTCAACATATTAAAAGTCTAATTTGAACTACAAAACATAATTTTTTGCGTTTTTTGCTTTTTGCGTGTATTTTTCATCATTTTTCATTTCCTTCACATATATTATGATAATTATATATAAATATATGTATATATACCTAAATAGTAGACGTGATCACCCATTGAAAATGTATGTCTTTATAGTTGCACCAGGTTTACATGATGGACGCAAATATAACAATTCATTTAAAAACTGTCGTGTTTATTTTTACTATTTTAACAGCAGCATTCACATTTTTATATTATTGATATTAATATTGACATTTTCAAGCTTTATTCCTTATTGCCAACTGCCAGTCAGACAGGCATATTTATCGGCGGTCGTTAGGTAAGTTAAAGCGCATCGGAAATCATTTCGGCGGCTCAAATCAAAAAGAGGTTGTAATATTTAAAAAACAGACCAATTTTCAGCCGTGTTTTGAACTAAATACTTTAAAAGCCGATAAAGTCGTCGAATAATTTTGAGCCAATGAGACGATGTATTGTTGGCTTCGAGCTGCTGCTGGTTTCTCTGCTGTCAGTTTGCAATTAGCTGTTGCATAGCCAGAATAAATGTAAACTAGAGGTTTCAAGTGTTGCATATTTACTAGGGTTGTTGTTCGAATAAAAATAATTCGAATAATTCGAATTTTTTTTTTCATTTTTGTTCGATCGAACAAATATCGAATATTTTTTTTTCGAATAGCCGAACATTTGAATAATTAATGAACGACGTATAAAATCATTAAATACATTAATATTATTCCTGAATTCCATGAATTTCCCATCCAATACTTGCTTTTTACAATATGCCACATGATGCTAAACAAAGAAGTACGCAAATAATTTCTTTTCACGATTATTTTGTGGTAAGAGTATGTATTGCGAATGACCTCAGCGACGATGAAGAATTAAATTACGTTTCTGAGGTAACTGAAAACGTTTTATTAACTGATCTAAAAAAAGTCTATAAATAAAGTGAAAAATTGTACGAACGCAAAAATCGTTAACAGTATTGATGATGATCTGAACTATTTAGAAAAAGCAAAGAAAAGAACAAACAAACTTTATATGCTTTTTAATGGTGTTTTAGCCGTAAAATTTTAATTCTTTCGTTCGAATTATTCGAACAAAATTTCAAAATTATTCGTTTATTCTAACAAAAACAAAATATATAAAAGGTTGTAAAGAAAATAAAATAGATTCATATCGAATATAATAATTTGTTTGTTGGGATTTTTGAATAAGTTTCAAAGCATACTATGCTTATACTATTGTAATTTTTATAACTCTTATTGAGTTTTTAAAAGTTTTTGTATAAGTAAAGAGGTTTGAAACATTTAAAAATTAGGTTTAAGGTCTACTGATGATTTGGCTTTAGCACCAATGAAATGCATGTATATAGACTAGCTAAAAACCCTCAACAAACAAAAGTTTTTTTAATCTTAAAAAAAAAAATATCATGAAATTTTATTCGAAAAAACAAAACAACACGAATAATTGACGACCCTAATATTTACAAAAGAGTAGCCAAAGCACTTTTGTATATTTTGTTTAGTGTCAAGTAAAAATATACTCTCCGATTATGAATAAAATATACAGCCAAACTATAAATATTCGCCAGGAATTTGTTTCATGGGGAAGTCTTTTCTCGAGAAAAAATGTTTGCAATTAATTCAAACTCCCTTCCGTTTTGTGAGGTATTTTTTTACGGAAAATCAAAACTTAAATATATTTAGAATAACTATTTGTTAGCTTTTTATTTTTTTTCACGAGAGCTATGAGCAACAACGAAAGGCACTGAGTTTTTTTTCTGGCACTGGCTGAAATTAATATATTATGCCCATCAAGTCAAACTTTATTTCACATAATCTATTTTAATCTTAAAATAAAAAAAACTTATGTACTATATTCGAGGACATTCTTGTCCTTCATTGAAGTTAAAAAAACTCTCTCGCCCACACACACACACACATACACTACGCAACAATATTTGTTTGTAAGTCATTAATTTCATTTAATTGACAGTTGTCAGTTGGTCTTTTAATTATTTCGTAACCAAATACTTAACTCAACATAAAGACATACAAATAATAAAAATATAAAGGAAAACATACGTGTTCTTTCATATTCATATTCATATTAAAAAAAATAAAAAAAACTCAAAGTATTGTTAGGACAAAAGAACCATTCATACAAATGGAATAATCATATGGTATCAAGTGTTGTGATATCAACACTTTATTTCTCACCTTCTGATTTCCCCATTTGGCTTCCTTTGTTTTAAAATTTAAATACTCTTCTTAAGACTCTATTTCAGTGAAAGGGGGAGACTTTTAATTGCTCACTTACCGTAACTTGAGAAGAAAATCCTTGGTTGAAATAAATTAATTTCAAAATTTAAAATAAATCTGCAAGAAGAAACAAAATACAACAATTTATTACAAGTTGTTAAAAGTTTTTGCGAAAATGTTTTAAAGTTTTTGTATTTTTTTTTATTATATTTTTAGTTTTCAGCCCAAAAGAAAACAACAATTTAAATAAAACCCTTGAAATATTTATTTGCAGTGTATGTACAGCACTCTTTGAAGTTTCCACAAGAGATAAAATCTAGATTAGTGTTTCTGCAAATACGAGTGGAAGCTAATAAGTCTTTGAAAAACTCACATAAGAAAGAACTACTAAAAATGTAAAATTTCAATAGGCGACTGGGGAATATCTAAGAAAATCTATTATACATTTCAATTATCAGGCCATCGTATGTGGCAGCTTTTTCTGCTACGAGGACTACTAA
The DNA here is from genome assembly GCA_956483585.1 of Gymnocheta viridis. Taxonomy (NCBI): domain Eukaryota; kingdom Metazoa; phylum Arthropoda; class Insecta; order Diptera; family Tachinidae; genus Gymnocheta; species Gymnocheta viridis. The sequence continues at coordinate 43,504,861 of OY101443.1, read as the reverse complement.
TTTTATTTCGGGAATATCAAATAATAACAAACATTTTCAAATCAAAATGGCTTTATTGTTTTTCCTAATATTTCCCTTGATGATCAACATCAATCAGTTTTCCCATTTCTCTTGAGACACCTCCAAAACTTGGTTTTGAACTCTTTAACTGCTTCTTCGGCGCTTGTAAACCGCAGACCACGCAAGTTACCTTTGATATTCAAAACCAAAAAAGTTTGTCTTAAGTAAAAATAAAAATTTGAAAGAAAAAATGGTACATGAGATAAAAAACAAAGTGTAGCATTGGTTAATTTAACGTTAATTAGTGATGGTAAAATTTAAATATTGATAGTGGTAAAGCAGTGTTTACTGTAAAAAACAACTAATAATACAAATAACTCTCGTATCCTTTTTCTAGACATTATTTGTATAAATACAAATTTGAAATAACATTCAACCAAGCCACCTAAACAGTGGCGAATACATGGAAACACACATGAACACTGATGATGGGAGTGTAGCGGCTCTCGAAAAACAACGTTGTTTCTGTTCTGCCGTGTAAGTTGAAATTAATTAGTGTTAAAATGTTTCCTTGTTCCTTTAGAATATTGTCTCATGTCCACTTCTTTCTGACTAAAAATGTTACGAACATTAGCCAAAATAATAATCACTTTGGATTAAAAACTACTAAATTTAGATATTTTTAATAAAAAAGTGACCTGAAGCTCAATGAGAAGAATAATATAAATAAAGAATAATATAAAAAAACATCAATTAACAAATTGAAGTTAAAACAAAAATAGATTTTAGTTAAAAAATGCGATTTTAGAGGTCGTAAAAATTAGAATGGGAATATGTTTTTAATAGATCACTTAATCACTTTCGATAATATTCTTAAGTATTTTAAAAGTTTTCTGAAAAAAAAAATATTAAAAAGCTGCGTGATTCTATTTTAATGAATGCAAGGACAGAGGTCCTGAGCTAATCTATATATTTTTTGCTTGTAAAACTCGTTTAAAAATACTTTAATCGGACAAAAAAAAAACGAGCACATAAGTATTTAAGGTTCTTGAAAAATTCACAGTCAAACAAATTAATTCGTCCAATTTATAAAATATTTAATAGGAACAACATTCAGATTTTCCAAGGAAGTGATGACAGTCACTTTGACAATTCTCGGTCGATTTTACGATTTGGCTTTGGTTAAGGGACTTTTCATAAATAATTTTGCACCGTAACGTTGAAAACATTTGACGAAAGATTATACGAGAGCGGATCAATACGTGCGTGACTTTTTGAATGAAACACAGTTTTTTTTTTGCAAAACAAAAATTTATTTTTCAACATAATCTCCTTTTAACTCAATACACTAAGTCCAGTTTCTGTATTCCTTCAAGAAAATAGGATTTGCGAGGTCCTTAAAATAGGCATTTGGTTGGTCAATAATTTCATCGTTGGAGCTGAATCTCTTTCCACCGAGCCATTTCTTTAGGTCACTAGGGGCTGAATAAGAAACGGATGAGGTACCAATACGGATTGCGGTTAAACAACTCCAAACAATCCTTTGAAGTTGTCACACGTTTACGTTTATGGTCAATTGAGAGCAAACGCCGCACCCATCTTGCAGAAAACTTTCTTAAACCCAACTGATCACATAAAATCGAAACCATACTGCCATATGAAGCGGCTATGGCATCAACAATCTCACGCACTTTTACTCTTCGATCGGCCAACACAATATCGTGGATTTTTTCGACATTTTCAGGTGAACTGACCTCAATTGACCGTGCAGAATGTTCAACGTCATTTGTACTTGTGCGACCACAACGAAAGTCAGTAAACCACTTTTTATCATTGAAATTCATGGTGCAGAGTCTCCATAGTACTCGTATTTATCGACCTTTTCCTTGGTTTGATTGACGGTTTTTTTCGAAAAAAATAATGTTTAATGAGCACTCGAAATTCACTTTTTTCCATTTTTAGAAAAATGCACGAGGTTGTATGTGTTGAACAGCTGTTAAACGCAAAGTAAATGACGACAATGGCTCAATTTCAAATTTCACACTAGTCTATTAACTGGTGTTACTTGACGGGAACAGTGTTGCATTTCATATAAATACGAGGGAAGTTCGAAAAGTCACGGACTTGTTGATCCGCCCTCGTCGTATGTATACATAATTATAGGACTACACTAGGCAGGCATACCCGAATCGACTTACAGCACTTAAAAGTTTCCACATTTAAAAGAGAAACACTTTATATAATTAAGTTTTAAATTTATTTTCAAAATATTTAAAAATTTCAAATATTTCTTAGTTTTGCATAAATTTTTGCTGAAATGCTTCAACAACGATAGCAAATTCCTTAAAAATAGTTTTAAATTGTTGAAAGGATAATCCTAATGGGAGGCCCACAAGTATTTAATATCAGCACACAACTTAATTGCATACTTACATGAAAAACATCCCACACATGACACATGAGAAACACAAATGAATTTTTTTAAAAAGAAATTAAAAAACAAAAAAACACAAACAGATTTTTAACATCAATTCCTGAATACCCCAAGGAGGTTTCACTCTTTTCAATGCATTTTAAATGTACAAAAAAAAAAGATTTTAAAAACAATAAAACTTTGTAAATTCATTTCAGTTTAAATGTTTTTGCCGTTTGTCCGTCTGGTTTTTATACTTTGTGGTTACAATTTATTTTTGAATATAAAGTTCTTCGTATTCTAAATGTAAAAATATGACAAAAAAATATTAAACATGATAAATGAAATATGAAAGCCACATACAGTATTTTATGTGAGCTCTTCTCCTTTTTTTTGCTTGTTTTAGTCCCATCAGTCATCGCAAGCTGTCACATAAATGTTGACCTACATACTACAAGGGAAATATTCAAGCACTCACACATACGCTCGCCTTGATGTACATTCTCACACATAACGAAATTGTGGAGTTTTCCATGACAAATTAAAAAGAAAATGCGAAAATCGTATTGCACTTAAAACATATTCTTTATACCATTTAGTAAATTTATTATTACTCGAGATATTCTCAGAATTTAATTTGAAAAGTTTTCATTTGTTGTGGGTTCAGATAGTCTATATGCCTGCACTTTATTGGTGATTATGCCAAATCATCAGTAGACCTTAAACAATATTTTTAAAAAGTGCCAAGCTCCTTGGCTGATACAACTAATAAGAATCATAGAGGAATAAGTATATTGGGTTTTGAAACTTATTCTTCTGGCCTCAAAGAAAATCGAGATTTGCGACTATTAGGCTAAAAGTGTGTTACAAGATTAAAATATTTACCTTAAATTTTAAAATAGATTTATAATTATATAGTAACTTGAAAAAACTCCACGCAATGACGTTCGGCACTATTAGGAGCAGATTTTTCGGTCACTATCGTCAAAGAGCTGAAGAAAGATGGTGCAAGCTGAATACTTGCAAGGTCGCTAAGAAGTTGTTACGTTGCTTTCACGACAAGCGCTCTGAACTACTAGACAAGAAACAATTACGATGTTCATCGCAGTGTTAATGGCATACTCGATAATCGGCAGAGATGCTAGCAGGCCAGGACTTCTATTTAATCCGTTCTACCACATCTGTCCGGAGAATAGTATATTGAAGAGACAGTATTGCAACTTTTCTGCGAGTGGCCTGTTTTGAATTCTACGGGACGCAAAGTTCTGGGCGGACATTTACTGGAGGACTTGCCGCTGTTATCCGAAATTGGTCTAAGTGACTTAATATTAAACCTAAGCCCGACTGTGGATTCGTGAATTCGGATCCAGACATTCACAGTTTGACCCCGACGTCTGGAGTGGTGTTTTGTCCAAACAGAAATGCTTGATTGTACTTGATTGCTTGCGCGTAGGAAGCATTTATGTACACCAATCAACCACCTCCAGAGGTTAATGAAAGATTTGACCAAGTTAGTAAAGCATAGAAAAAGGATCAAAGTAAAATAGATTTTGTGCACCTTTTCCCTACAGAAATTGGAATTAATATTTATAGCAAAGGCCCAAAATATTTAGGGATTTCGGATGGTATTTACCTAGAGGAACTCTCGAAAGGACAAGTATATCCTCGTTTCGAAGAAGGAGAATAGCAGAACTGCACTTTGGATATCAATAATAGGTCATATAAACCCTTAAATGCATGATTTGGTTTTTCAACTTGAAAAAATTCACCATTTCGTGCAAATAGTCTTGCATCGTTGCATTTGCAAAGTGGCGTAGCATATTTTTACATTTGCTACTCTTGAATAAATAAGCTACACCTAAAGGTAGTAGTATATATTTGCTCTCTACGTATGCAACACTTAATTGCAAACTAGAATACCGAAATGTTCTCTCGCCGCTCATTCATGCATGTGTATGTGTAAATGTAAAGTAAAAAAATCTTTTTTCACAGCCGAGTGTGAATTTCGGGTTTGCAAAAAAAGTATTCCAAAATAAATCAATAAGGCCGTTCACGATTGCTGGAAAATGTTTACAATTGCAAAAATATGCAATCTCAAATGCACAAGATTGTGAATGGGGCTAATATATTATGCAGACATATGCACGCAAATGCAGGAAAAATTATATAAACAATATTTTTACATTTTCTTTGTGATGCTGTCACACTGCTAAATACGTCATGAACAATCTTAATCGTTTGACTTCAATATGCATGGACCGCAAAATAATAACGTTGCGGCCGATATTGAAGCCCTTTGAGAACGTCTCTTAAAAACATTAGTTGATCACATGGGTCTGGTTTGAACTTATCAGATAGTGCGTTTTGCATTGCAACTCCTTCCAAGTGCAACTATTTTGTCATTGATAGTGAGCGCTATTGTTAAACAACATTGCAAAGTTTACTTTGACAAAGTCCTTTCAATTTTGTTTTAAACATTGTTTCGCTTCTACACACGCAAAATTTACTTTACAAACACACACATGTAAACGACGAAAGAAGAAGAAAGCAACTTTGCGAGTACACCAAACACAATACTTTGCAAAGTAAACTTTGAATGTGGAAAAACAGTCATAGCTACACAATTTTCGATCATTAACAAACACATCTAGATTATTGATTTATTCATTATTGGCTCATGTTCCCCATCAACAAATAAAATCTTTTTCAATTCACTGTTCAGTCCTCCAAATAATAAAAATTTAAGTTATTTTATTTGTGGTCCACTTTTTATTTAATTTTTCTCTTTTTGTTTGCTTTATTGCATCAATCGATTCCATTGCTTTTAATTTCTTTAGTAAATAAATTTTAAAAGTAAGTGATGACAACGCAGTGCACATAGCAAAAAAAGCTACACCATTTTCAGTGTTGCAAAATCGCAATAACGTGGCAAATGCCAATACGAATATTTTGTTGTTGGATTGCAGAGAAAAGCATTTGCATTTGTACTTATGCAAGACTATTCGTATCAAACACTGAATACCGCTAGAATGTTAAACGCAGTGCAAAAATACGAAAACAACGTTCCCAATATTTTATCAACAACATATTTTTAATATGCCACATTGAAGAATAAAAGAAAAATGTCCATACATGCATACTTCATATTTATATAAATATAATATTACCTTTTTATCAATATTTAACTTTGTTATCATATTCCATTGAAATTCAGGCATTTCTATAGTTTATTTACTGTTTTCAAGCTAAATTTGTGCAACTGAGAAGAAGAAAAATACCGAGAAAAGTAATAATACTCATATGAACAATTTTAAATTTTAATTGAGAACAGAAAAAAGTGCAACCTTATACCTTTTCAATAACAACAACGCCTCCTCAAAATATAATTACACAATTTAAAAAAATTTTTAATATATATATGTACATATACGGATATATTTACTATACTACTCGAATATAACATGCACACGCATGCATAAAGTGAATGAATGCTCTTATGTATGAAATATTTATTGCATTTTCATTTGATTTTAAATAAAATTTTAATACTGTATTTTTTCTTAGCTGTAATAAAAAATGACATTTTGTCACGTTGCCATAAGCATTAATATTGTGCACAAGCACACAAAAGCACTCGTCATGCAATACAATAAATACACTTATCCCTCAGATAAAACATGGTTGTGACTTGAAATTACTACATTTCAATCACAAAGTGTATACCGTCTGCATTATTTTAAAGTAACTGTACAATTAATTACTAGTAAATAAACAAGAAATTTATTTTCTGCGTGGCAAGTTGCAACTATACTGCGAAATATGATTTTTCGGCACGAATAGTTTTATTTTTTATTTAATATTAAATATCTAATAACTAATGAAACCGCAAATATGCAATGGGACTCTCTTGTGCAAGCTATAGAGTCGGAGGTGCATACAATATTTAACTATTTCAGAAATTTTTATGGTTTTCGACACCGATTTTTTAGTGCATACTTTTGCATATTTTACCCTTTATAGCATTTTTTGACATATTTCAGTCTTAACAGAATATTTATTTTTTTTTTTAATTTATTTATTTGCAATCTATTTAAAAATAAAAATATTAAGCAAATTTGATAAAAAGTTAAATAATCACAGAAGTTATTTATCCTCAATAGCATAAATAACTATATATGTAGATATAAAAGTGATCAAATATAAATTATAAATATTTTTTAGCTAAAGTATTTATGGTAAATTACTTTAATAATTTTACAGAAAATGAAACATATGTATGTATTTAATAAGAGCTTTTCTTTTATCTATATGGAAGATCTAATACATGATATCTTTTTAATCTTCTAATTTCTTCGGAATCATCAAGCAGACTAATAGCAATAGAGTTAACGTGATCGCTTAATCGTTGAACATATCTTGTACTAAATTTGTTTATTTCCTCTTTAATGAATGGAATATTCATATCTTTATGTAGAGTTTTATTGGTTACAAACCAAGGCGCATTGACAATATTTCTAAGTGTTTTTGATTGAAACCGTTGGAGTATTTCAATGTTGGAATCACTTGACGTTCCCCAAAGTTGTATTCCATACGTCCAGATTGGCTTTAAGATGGTTTTATAAATAATTAATTTGTTATGAACAGATAATCTTGATTTTGGTCCAATAAGCCAGTATAACCTTTTAAATTTAGCGTTTAATTGTTTTCTTTTACTGTTGATGTGATTCTTCCAAGTTAATCTCTTGTCTAGATGCAAGCCAAGGTAGTTGACTGTATTTGCAGATGGAATTATATTATTATACAATGTCAAATTAGGACATTGAGCATGCCTCAATGTGAAGGTTACATGTGTTGACTTCGAGGGATTAACTTTAATGTTCCAGGAGCTTAACCAAGTTTCCAATAAATTTAATTGTTGTTGAACGAGTTCAGATGCTTCATTTGGTAAATCACACGATGCTAAAAATGCAGTATCATCTGCATATTGTTGCTGTTGTGACCTCATTAATTGTTGGCATGTCAGAGGTAAATACAGAATACAATACTGGCCCAAGAACACTACCTTGTGGTACACCTGCATTAATTTTGAATATATTTGATGTGGCTGAATTAATGTTTACATAGAATGTGCGATCTTCAAGGTACGATTTAAGAAGGAGATAATATGGAGCAGGTAAAAAAGCTTTCAATTTATATAACAGCCCATTATGCCATACTTTATCAAACGCTTGTTGAATATCTATGAACACCGCAGAGCAATACTTTTTCCGCTCAAGAGTCTCAGAGATAACATTAACAACTCTGCATACCTGTTCTGGAGTTCCATGCTTGTGACGGAAACCAAATTGATATTCAGGTATAATGTTTATGTTTCCTAAAATTGGAAGCAATCTCTTAAGGAAAATTCTTTCGAATATTTTGGAAAATGTTGGGAGTAGGCTAATGGGTCTATATGATGTTATATTGTTTTCTGGTTTGTTTGGCTTGAGAACCATTATAATTTCGGCACATTTCCACTGGTAAGGAAAATATTGTAGTCTTAGCATAGAATTGAAAATTAATGTTAGGAACATAACACCTTTGCGTGGAAGATGTTGTAACATCTTTGCAGTTATTTGATCGTAACCAGGTGATTTTTTATTATTGAGGCTTGTTATTTCTGATTTTACTTCGCTTGGTGTCATGTGTTTAATTGGCAGGTGCATTTGGCAAGCTGTATCAAGAAAATTAACAATTTCAGAATCATCCGTTCTAACGGCAAATGGGTGAAAAGTCTCTTCGAATTTATAGAGCATATTCGACCCATTTACAGCAAAAAAATCTGTAGTGTCTTCTGAACAGCATATGTCTTTTGTTTTGTAAACCAGAATTCACCTATTGGTCGAAATTCGACCGCAAGCTTAAAAGTATTTTAGTTGCATTCATTTAAAGAGAAAAAACTAAATAATTATAAGTACGAGTGCATCCATATTAAATTTTCATTTCTTTCAATTCTGATCTCTTTTTCTTAATCTACTTAAATCAATTGAAGAGCAAAAATCTTATTACTCATATACAGGGACAGGGGTTTCATGCAATAAAAAAAGGGGCTTCAGGCGCCTAAAACATGCCATAAAAACGCAAAATATGCATTAAAAAGAAAAATATATGCACTTATTTTAAAATTTTTATTTATATAAAAAAATAAAAAACTTAACATTTTAATTCAGTCTCATTGGATATGTATGTAAAGTAGTCAAAAATACAAAAAAATGATATATATATATATATATATATATATATATATATATATATATATATATATATATTTATATATATATATTATAAAATTTGCAAAAATAAAATTTGCTTTACGTTTTCAAAAGTAAAGTTCAATCTATTTGGTCTCAGAAAATTTTTGTACATTGAAAAAGACCTTTCAACATCTGCCGATGTGATTGGAGCATATTTAAATGATTCCAGATCTTTTATAGAATATTTTTCTTTAATCGCATCATTACAAGGTGATTTTTCAGGAAGTTTGACTTGTCAAATTTCATTGCAATAAGGTATGTACTAAGTAGGCAGATTTTGTTGTTGCAGACTTGACACCACCTGGTACATGAATTCGCTTTGTACTCTGTCTTCAGTTGAAATTTAAAGCCGTTAAAAACACATACACAAGCAAACGTGACGATGAAATATTAAAAACTAAATTTATTTATAAATTTGTAAGTATGCCAGCGTATGGATTGAATAATGCCAGACTAAATTCAAAGTCGTATTTTTACGCAAAAATCGTCTTAAAATCATAGAAATCACAATTTATTTCAAGTCGGGTAGATGCGCACTTGTATAGTGTTTATCTTAGGCTTCGTGTAGACAAGACAAAATATTCATAAAAATAAGAAAATATTAATAATTAAAAAATAACTATTTTTTTTAATTCGAATTTCTATCAAAATATGACATAAAAATATGCATTTATAGCAAAAATATGAAAAAATATGCATTTTCATCAAAATATGCAAAAATATGCTCTAACAAATCGACGCCATTTTCAAGCAAATTCACTGTTTCGAAAAGCTATTTTGGTTTTACAATTATCAGGCCTATGAAAAAAAACATGCATTTGCATGAAACCCCTGTCCCTGCTCAGTACTTTAGTACTTTTTTCAGTACTTTTTCATTTCAAAAATAACTCGTAGCCCCACGACATTTTCAGTACTTTTTCATTACTACATATTTTACATTTTGCGGAGATTTGGCAAGAATTTTTATAAAACGGAATGCTTTGGATAATATGTCAGTGGAAAATTTAAATTTGAATGAAAACCATTTGCCTTAAAATGAAGTCTTTTGTGGAACTAAATTTGACATACTATATGTAGAAACATGCAAACTTGACAAAGAAATCGTTCATAAATTTTAAGAAACCCCAACATCTTTTTATTTAAAATTTTGCGAATCATTAAAAACTAAGTTTTGTTTTGAAAATAAAACATTAAAAATTATAAATAATTTTGCTCTAGAAAATATTCTCTGAGGTACAACCCATAGTATTATACAATTACTGTTAACTCTGTTAAAAAAACACTTTGAAACAGAAAATGAACTAATGTTTCCTGATAGTTCATGTATTGCTTTCGGATTATCATCAATACCACATTCGTCAGCAGCAGTTGAACGCATATTTTCAACACAAAATGCTGTGAAAAGCAAAGAAAGAAATCGCTTACATGTAGAAACTGTTTCAAGTTTGATCAAAGCTAAAGATCTATTAAAATCAAATGACAGTTGCTGTTTGAATTATAATATTTCTAATGATCTCATAAAGTAAATAAGCTTTATCTTACAAATAAACTATTTCAAAGCTTTTTTTTAAATATAAATACTTTTAAACTTAAGTAAGAATTAAATTAAATTTTAAGTTTTTTATATCTTGTTATTTATAAAAGTATAAGCCATGATATAAACTATATAAAAGAATTTGTTTTTCAGAAACTGAAAAATATAAATGTACCTTTTGTTTATGTATAACAAAGTTTATTTAAATATATATATATATATTTATTTTTTTTATTCCTTTTATTCCTTTAATACTGAACCGATTTAAACAATATTTAGTGGGGTCACTAAAGCTCATTAATGTCTACCATTTCCTAAAAGAATGAAGAAAATCGATTCGCAAGTGAAAGAGAAAAAAGGATCCAAAAACTTGTATTTGCCTATTTATATAATAGATATATCGGCTAGACTTTCGGCAGTTTTAAAATATGAGATTATAAAAGTTTTATCTTGGAATTATTTATTCCATCCAATTCCATCAGTAGACGTTGAATCAACATTTTCAATTTATACCAGTTTTTTTGAACGCAAAAGGCAGCACTTTGTATTTGGAAATCAAAGTCATATTCACTTGTTTTATTTCTTGTTCTGTTTGTTTTATTTTTGTCTTATTTTGAAGGCAAATATCACTTAACTGTTGAATAAAAAATATTTAGTCGAACGGTGCACAGAGTGTGTTTATTACATGAAACAATTCGCAATTGACTCGCAATTCACTTAATTATTAAATAATGAAACTTAAAACATAAGGATACTCTATTGAGGTAACGCATAAGTGAAGTTTGCAAGTTCTACTATCAAAGTTGCCCGAGATCTGAAGGTGTAAAAGGTGCATATTTCACTGACTCTCTGACTCATCAATATTATGGGACACTCCCACTATATCTACTACTGAAATCTGGTATACAGATAGGCGGCCTTGGTGAATAAGTAATCAGAAAAAATTAGAAACGAGATTTGTTAATCTAGGGCGACTAGATTAAAATAACCACTTGGAAAAAAGGTGTGAGATCACCAAAAAAAAAAACATTAATATGAAAATAAGATCATAGAACTCGATTGTTAAAAGTGCTGCGATCAAAATGAGGATCAAGTTCTTGACAATCGTATCTTGTTTCTAGGCAACCTCCAAGCTCGACAATGTTTTTCTACCTTTCTAAAATGGAAAAGAATTATGGCGAACATATTACCAAGTTCGAAATAAGATATTATTGTGCTTATCAAGAATGCAATCACTATTTTGACCTCAGTACTTTTGAAGTTCGAAACCTTCCCCTTATTGTACCTACTTCTAACAAGAACTTTGTCTCAGCACTTTTGGCGGTCGAACTTTTTGAGAATGACCTTAATGTTTTTTCCAGAGGATGTCTTTTAAAGACTTTAGAGCATTACTATGCTTATTAATGCATATTAAATGCTCATAAAATATTTTTTAAGCATACTTCTGTTTTTCCATTCTAAGACAATGAAATGAATAAAACGAAAGGTTTGTCTGAACAAAAAATTAAAGAACTTTAAATGTTCTTGTTTTTTAGCGCATTCCATAGTTGTGCCTCACATATTCTAAATTCCAACATGCACTTTGTTTATCAGCAGCTGACACAGACTTTGTAGCCGCTTCATATTGTTGCATACAATAAACTCTTGTCTCATGTATTGTTTTCCTTTTCCTTTTTCTACTTCTCAACAAAAATAATATATACATCGTTTTCAATTCAATTTGCTTTTCTATTTTTAAATTTAAATTCCTGTCAATGTTGTTTCCATGAGTACAATTTCTTTATTGTTGAAGTTTAACATACAAGTAGGTAGATACATTCAAATACGTGCAACTAAATAAATACAATGAGGATTTTCACGGTCGGTCGTAACTGTGCAACTTTTACGAGCAACTTTCGGTAGATACTGAGCATATTTTTAAATCAGTTGCATTTTAGCTGAAAACAACTCATTTACTAAATAACAACCTGGCAGCGCTGCTTAAACTGGCAGCTGAAATCTTTGTTCTCAATAGTTCCATATTTGGTTGGAAATAAAACAAAACAGTATGATAAAAAAAAAGAATTATTGGAGTATAAAATTATTATTTGTATCACAAAATTTTAAAATTTTGAAATAAATCCATAGGAAATATGTACAACCATTTTTGCTCAAGGCTTTTTTTTTTTTGCTGTAAATGAAATAGTTTTTGTTTTTGCCATATTAATTTATTTATTTATTCCTCAATATAAACTAAACTACTCGTAACAATAAGTATTCAAGTTTTAATTCTAAACTAAAACATTTATTTATATGTATATGCCCTGAGAATGCTTCACAAAATTGTTTCGAAACTGGATTCTGTAGTTTTCTTACGTCTCTCTTGTGTTCGCCATAAAGGAAAAGTGTCTCTCCACCTTCAGCCAAATGACGCTTCTATAGTTTGGAATGTTGTGGCATAGCGGGTTTGGGTGTACTCGTAACTCAAGCTTATTTATATCAGTTGACACGTGTTCAGAAAACACAGTCTTTACACAGAAAAAAACAAAATGATCTAAACGCAATGTTCAGAAAAAACCAATCTGAGTGCCTTACTACGGCCCTTTAGACATGCGTTCAAATCTTTTAAGACCGCACAAATATGTATAAATTTTGTTTCTACTGAACGTAAAAAGTATGCTTCTCCATACGCGAACTAAATGTTTTGTTCAGATATTTTAGAACTATCTACTTAGTTTTTGGCTAAACTGTCATTCACAACAGCTGCATGAAATTTTTTGCGATTTCAACGAAATGATTTGCTTAAAATAATAATAAAAAATAACCGAATACTACGTTTAAAAATACTGAACGCAGCATAGTAAAATTATTATTTGACAATTTCTGCATTTTTTTTTTAAGCAACTTATATTTTTGTAATTTTTGAAATTCTCATTGGTTTTTCAAAAGTTTTGTATAAGATAATAGTTTAGAAACTTATCAAGAATATTTTTTTAAGGTCTACTGATGCTATTTGTAATTAGCATCAAGAAATGCATGTATATAGACCAGTTAAAAAACCCTCAACAACCAAACTAGTGTGACCATCAAATATTTCTGAAAGGCAAACAGAAAAATGGCTGATTTTTACAAACAAAATTATTTGCTTTCAAAGAAAAATGTCTCCAATGTGAACAAAATGTGACCTCCCAAATATTTTACTCTTTTCGTCAAATAATTATTAGTTCTTGCAAAGTTTTTATTAGAACAAACAGTGTTTTAAAACAAATTCAATGAACTGTAAATAGAATCACGTCATATTTATTTCCGCCATAATCACAATAAGAATACAATTTTTATTGTTCAATTTCCATTTAATATATCGTTGAAATTTTTTAAACATACAAGGATTACTATGTTTTTCAATAAATAATAAATATATAAAGATTAGAAATTGAAAGTTAGTTCAATTCTCATGCAGGTAAATAAAATGCTTCTGAAAATTTTATCACTTTTAGTAAATCTGATCTCCTAGCCACATTTTTGAGCGGGCGGGTAACAATTAAGACAGAATAATTATATTAAATACATATATCTAATATAATTTATATTTTATTTTTTCTTAAGCGAATAACTTAGAATTTCGTTAAAAAAATCGCCATATTCGTCCATTGCTGGATATAGCGTGCATGCTTTAATCGACTTAAAATTTCTACAGCAGTCTTTTTTATGTCGTCTAATCTTTTGAAATAATGAAAAAGAAAAATTTTGGTTTTGAAAAAATTTTTAGAATCAAGTTCTATTTTTGTAAAAATTTAGCTATTTTTTACTATAATTTCAAAAACTTGACTTTGATTGACTTTGATTGCCACTGTGCGATGTTATAAATAATAAAACTTTTTGAAATATTTTTGTTTTGTATTGTCATATCCAAAGAGTAAAAATTTGAGAGAAGTGTGAGAGAATTTACATAGTGCTTGTTCTTCCTCGTCGAATGTTTTGTCAAATATTTGATCAAATGTTTTGTATCGGAAAAAATTAATTTGAGTATGACCACAGGGAAAAAATATTTTCTCATGTTTGTACTTAACGTTATTTGAAAGCTGTTTGAAAAATAAAACAGTGACAAAAAATGTGCGTAGTGTGACCAGAAAACAAATTGTCTACTGAGTTAAAAACATTTTGGTTAAACATAATCAAACATATTTCCAAATAATGAAAATATTAATAAATCAATTAAAAATATTCAAATGGTTCTCTTATTTAATTCACTGAACGCTTTTGATTAATAACCGAACTTGCGTTTAGTAATTAGCTTATTGAGCGCTCATAGGCTATTTTTGAACACGCGCTTACTTTACTAAAACTGAACGTCCATAGAATATTTTGGAACACGCGTTTACATTTCGGTAAGCTGAACTTTAGAAAATAAAAAACTGAATGCACGTTTGTCACGAGTCTGAGTGATTTAATCAGTTTTCTGTGCAGAAAACGTAAAAAATGTTCAGAAAAACTACACATTTGTTTGGTTTTATACTACGTGGTTTTTCCTGTGTACCATCCAAACCATGAGTATTTTTTTTCATACCAGGGAATGGCTGTAGTTAAGGTTAGGTTGCAACAGGCCCACTTGGATCCAGGAAATAGGCCCCTTTGTGATGCCTGATATGGACAGTGAAAAAGAAATTCTATCTATCCTATGTTGACTATGTTCGTTGACTTTGATTCTATATGTTCCAAACAACCATCAGCCAAAGGCTGACCAACCTAATATCTAATTCTCATACGCAAACGCTTTAAAGTCTAATCAACTTTTATAGAAAAAACACAAATAGTTATTGAAACTCCAGGCTATAACTTTAGGCGGTTGGTTGCTACAATGGAGACTCTAGGGGTGGCGTTGGCTCAGGTAGTAAGCACGTTGACTACAAACCGAAGGACCTGGGTTCAAACCCAGTGTCAGACAGAGTCATGAAATAAAAACACCACGCATTTCTCTGATGTGCATTGGTGTGCCTTTGTGTCAGTTGTTGGCGGAATGTTTAAGTGGCGAAGGCATGGTCACTGGTCACTGAACAGTACCAACTTCAGCTGATACTAATCCTAATGTAACATCAGAGCGCCCTCCTTCGTTGGTACTGAGTAGCACAATCAACGGCGAAGTAAAATAAAATTAATAAAAGAAGTGGCTACTAAACTAAACACAGCTTCAAACCTCGTACTGTCCTCCTCGCTACCAGAGGCGCTGCAACACTGCTCTACGAATAAAACGTGCAAAAAAAAAGCAGAATTGTAAAGAACGAATGAAGCTTCACCTCCTCTCATATCTATCACTATCCCTTTCCACTAGTTCCAGCACAATGCATTGCATGTGTAGGGGTCATCCCCTGAGTGCTGGTCTAAGATAAAAAAAAATAGTGGACACGGTAAATAATTTTACTATCAACATGACCGGCATGGTGTAGGAAATGTTTAAGATACCGTCTGCATTATTGCGGACTGTATTGAATCAAGAATGAACTTGAAAATTTGTTTCTGGAACACAAACGGCATCCACCAACATGAAAACGAGCTGGAATATTTCCTGATGGACGAAAAAATTTGTGTAATACTCGAATATGAGACTCCTCTGATGTATAAAAGCTTCTTTTAAATTAGTGGATATATTCTACGCGATGCCGAAGACCTCAGGATTAACGCTTGCGGCTGATTGGCAATATTAATGAAATGGAGACGAAATCACTACTTATTCACTGATCTTTGGGTAGATTATCTTCAAGCAACAAACATCTACGTGGAAAAATTTCATCAAAACCTTGTTATCTCATCAATTTCTTTTAATCTCCTCTCAGGTTTACAATTTACAGAAACTTAATACAATTGTTTTTACATGTGTTCTAGCAGCTGACGATTGCAATGCTAAGCATCTGTTCTGGGGATCATGACTCATTACATCGAAAGATTGTATTTTGTTTGATGCAATTTCTAAAATGGAATAGCATGATCCATCAATTGGTCAACTAATCGACAAGAACTTCCTGATGTTCTTGATGAACTTGATGAACTTCATTAACCACTTACGATTAAGCTGTGACAGCCACACGTTCTAATTGGTTGTAATACAAATAATATCTGAGTGCTTACTGATCAGCAAACATGTCCTTAAGAACGTCTGCAGACATAGATGACTCTATTTAAAAGTTTGAGGCAAATATTAAGCAAGCTGCACAACATGCTACTTCAAGAAATCTGCAGGTGATATCGAAGAAGACATATTCAGCCGATGTCGAACGTCTGTTGGTTGAACAAAAAAGGGTTCGGCTACGATATAGATCTCCTCGGCTGGAAAGTAGGCAGGACGAACGCAATAGCCTGCTCCAAAGCGTATTAGAAACCCAAAAAGGAGCATCTCTACAAAATTTTCTGGAAGAACTTTATGCAACACCACCCAACATCAGACTACACGTTATGGCAAACAACTCGAGTACATAAAACATCAGTAATAAAAAACACCAATGATGCGAACTACGAATGAAGATTGAGCAAGAGCTGTTGCCGAAAGAAAGCTAACCAAAAAAACACATCTGTTGTATCTCCAAACACACCTTCTGATGCAGTATGCAAAAAAAATTATAAAAATGCTTCATATTTAGACACGACCCAAGCCCCCAAATGTTTCGGGTATTCTACTAAAACAAAACGACCTAAAATTTAGAAGAGATAAGAAATATTTTTAACGAGTCTCCCTCGACTTAATGCCATTTCTTTATTTAATTATTTATTAATTTAACAGGAAATTGAATTTATAAGAATTCTATAATCATTGTTCTAAAAGAGTTTAGGAAGAAATTTGGTTTTATTATAAATTCAATTTACCAAATAATAATAATCAGGTATGTGATGGAAATCGATCGATTTCAAAAGTATCGTTTTGAAAATGTGTGATGATCTTCGAACGATTTTGAGAATAACTTTTTGAGCCAATCTCAATATATTAACTTGAAGAAAGCAGCTCAGAAAATAAAACACAAACAATATAAAGCGAATTTGAAAATAAATTTATCGAAAATTATTGGAAATGTATTAAATATTTTTTTTAAATATTCACAAAACAGAAACAATAAGCACATCACTATTTTTTCGGTTTGAAATCGTTTTGTATTTCAAATCGCTTTTCATCACTTATCTGAATATAAATATTTTGACAAAAAGTAAAGCAAAAGCATACTTTGGATTTAAAAATAAGAACTTAAAGCATTTAGTAAATTTATTATTCGAGATATCCTACCAATTTAATTTCGAAAGGTTTTCCTTTGTTGTGGGTTGAGTTAGTCTGTATGCCGGCATTTCTGCTGCTTGTTAAAAGTGTCAAGAATATCGTTTGAGGTCCGCTGACAAGACATTCGAATAAGTTGTTTAGTTATTTAAACAAAATGAAAAAAAAAACGTTGTGACGAACAACTCTGCATTGTCATTTCAAAAGTTTTTTGATATATGACTACGTTGCAATAAAGGGCGATGTGTAATATCTTAATACCACTCGTTTCGTTTAATTTTAATTCACCATCTGTGCGTATGATTGATTTTTTGTTTAAAGAAAAAATACTCATACGTGCAAAGGATTTCGTCTGCGGTACACAAAAAGGGCGTGGCGTATCATTAATTTAAAGTGAAATGTGATAAAAAAAAATGTTAAAAAATAATAAAAATTGTTCTTATTTCTCAGTTCAATCTGTCCCAATGACACTCAATGATTTATTTATTTTTATTGTTCTGTTTTCGCCAACCTACACAAGTATTTTCAATAAATCAACTGATGCATTTTATATGAAGAGCACAGGTGGAGGGCAAGTTTTAAATTTACTTAACTTCCCTTTTAAGAGTTCAAACTTTGTTTTATGAAATTTCCAGTTTTAGGGAAACATTGTCACAACAATTACGACAAGGAAATCGTATTAACTTTAACGTTAAGATATGTAGTCAAGCTTTTTTTAATCTTCTCCAGAAAAATATACCACGTCCTGTTCAACGCTAGAAAATGGATGCACTTTTTTTTCTTTCCCACGCTGTCTGCGTGTGTGTGTGTTTGCAAGAGTTTATTTTCTCTATAAAGACATAAAAGGTAGTGATTGTAATAAATTAACACACAATATTGATAGAAACGATTTGTTCATTAACTCTTTAACTCATTAATATTAATCCTTCTCCGAGCAACCTACATGCATGTTTCAATTTCAATAAACATTAATTTTTTTCAACATCAGAATATGTTTGAAACACACACACACACACACGTTTCTAATTAAAATGTCACAAGTTTTTAAACCATTTTATTGCTGCGGGCAAAATGTTAAATAACAATTTATTTTAACCGCCGGATGTTAAAGTAACAACTTTTATGCACCTACGAAAACAGCATCAGTAGCAACAGTAGCAACAGTAAATGGCAACAATAAAAATTGTAGTCAAGTTGCCAGCAAGCAACAGCCACCATTTAAGAATAAAATTTAATGAGGCCACTAAGTAAAATCATATGCGAACACGAAACCCATAAAGGAAAAAAAGAACAAGTTGGTAGTCATTATTTTTTGTTTTTTTTGTTATTCTTGTAATAGAAAAATAGGGATGCAGACATGTGCGATCAGAGGTGCTTTCAGGGGAAATAAAATGAAATATTTTCAGTAAATAAGCAAGTTTATTTAGTTGACTTTGGTTTTGTGTTTTTAGATGTATTTTCGAAATAAGTATTTGCAAGACCTGCACCAACAGGGGCGAAAAAAGATCACATTTAGCTTTTTGTAGAATTATTATTAATAAAGTATGTGGTGATGTAATGGAAATCAATCGAATTAAATATTTAAAATAATTATCCAAAAGCAAGTGAGGTAATTAAATCAATATTATTTTTTTTTCATAGCCCAGTTTTACTAATTAAAACTAAAGAAAAGTATTTTATCACCGTAGATCAGACAGGAATTAGCGATGCAGAGGAATTGTATATGATTCTTAAAATATAACAAGCCGATACAATTTTTGATAATAAAAGTTTAGAAGAGTCATTATACGAGATTCATTCGCAATTTGTAGGTCCATATGCATTAATGAATATCATAATTTATTGTAAAGTAGAATCTTAAATAAAAGGAGTTTCACAGGAAATAAGTTTTAATGTTTTCATCTACTCACAACCTGATAACATTCTGCTCTCAAAAAGTGAGTATAAAAGTTATTGACATGATATTTTTAAAAAATATGAAGAACGATATGACTTTTATTTTAATGTGATAATTTTTCGATATTAAATTGGTTGTTAATCGAAAGTGTTTATTATTCGGCTTCAGTCAGAAAGATAAAAGAATATGCATTTCAAGGGCACAAGGAACAAATTAACGTCAATTACTGTCAGTGTTGGCACAACAGGCCGTTTTCACTTGCAATGGTAAGTTCAGGGTTTGTATTTCACCTTTTTCATTATTTTGCTTCGTCATTGCGTACCAAAATCATAACATCTAATCTTAATTTAATATCACTTGTGCATTGTGTTGAGCTGTTTGGTTACGAAGGTATAACAATGGTCACCAAACAGTTATTAAAACAACAAACAATTACTCTGCTGCAAGTATCATTAAGCAAATGATCAATTTGAGTCTTCTTTCCGTTTGTGAGATGGTGCTGTTCAAAATGGGCTAAGAGCGAATTTTTTCTCTGTGTATGCTCGCGTGTCTCTTCATCGGCCGGACGTTTTCGCCTTATGTGAGACTCAGGTATCTGAGAATGCTGATCCACAGGATTTTCATCACCTTCTATCACTTTTAAACTTTCTTCGGGATCTTGCAATGTACATACGAAATGAAGTTGTGTATTAATGCCAGCAACCATTAGACTATTTGCACTTTGGGTTTCTTTATAGGAGTCCAAATGCGGAGAGTGATAAAACTTTTCTGGCTTCGGTGCCCTTTCTAATTCCATATTAAAAATTCTTGAGAATTCGCCGAACAGTTAAATTGATGTTGCCGGTGATCTTGCCTTCACCATTCGAGCCATACAACCCCGGAAGGGTAATATGTTGAGTTGTTCGCCGCACACAACCATCTGGCGCAATTACTAAATGAACCAACAAATATCTCGTGTGTTGAGAGGAATCTAAACAACAATCTCGACCTCTTTCTAACTTCACATACTCAAAAATATGAATATGGATCTCTCAGTCATTGCACCATTTCCGCTCCCTTTTAGTTCTCCAAACTTCGCAACGTTTCTCAAACTGCAACGAACGTCTTAAACACACATACGAAAAGGCGCGTTGGGCTGGAATCAACAAATTCTTTCGGCATATTAACTGGAAGTTTTATTTGTCAATGCCACAGCGAAAGTGGCTGAAAGTGTAATTTTGCAAGGAATGAAAGCTTTCATACCATCTAAGCAAATATTAGTTAAACCAAGAGCTAAATTCTGGCTAAAACAGATGTGAAAAATTCAGTCAGATCCAGAGAAGAGGCGTTCAGTAGTTCAAAACTGAACTATTTAAAATGAAAATTTTATCTAGTTCGACGAGTTCAACTTATTGAATCCGTTCAATTGAACTAGTTCCTTCGTGAACTACCCAAGACTGCCAGTCATTGCCGTTTCATTTTAAAGAGAATCGATAAGAGTCTACTGGACAAAAATTTCAAGGTTATAGCTCAATTGATTCAGATTATATTGAACATTAACGGTCAGTGAGAGGGGAGGGGGTCGCTAACCTGATGACGCGCATGTACCTATACTTTCTTTCAACGACCACAACAAAATTTGTTAGACTCATAAAATATAGAGTGTTATTATTAAATTTAGTTAAACAAAGCATAAAAAACACATTTTTTTATTTTTGTCCTATGAGAGAAACCACTGTTCATCCATGGCAGAACCAGTACTGGCCAGTTTACTTCCAAGGAAGTAGTTTACTTGCTCTAACTTTTTTTAATTTATTTCCATTTTACTTTTAGCAAATGCAAACAAGAGAATCGTAGTGGTTAAATTTTTAGGTGTGACCAATTAAATATATTTCACTAAAACTTGAGCAGGATTAAATCAAAATGAAAAGATTAAAATTATTTCAGAAGAAATCTATTGTTTATTTATCGATTTATGTTTGGCAAAAGATCCACAGTCAGTATCACTGGCTTCGCCTTTATTAAGTTTTACCATTTCTTAATCTTAATGTTTAAAAACCAGAATCGAATTTAAAAATTGGATCTAATTGCGAGAGCCACATGCCAATAATCTAATTCATTAAAATAATTATGAATAAATATGTTTCAAATGAAACTAATTTCATTATAATTTTATATTCATTCATCTTATCATCTTAATATTATGTCTGTTTCATTTACACAAGATAATAAAAGTAAAACATTTACATACAAAATCAAGATTTGTGCCAACAGCATCAAATGCGAGTAATACACACATTCATATCCTAAGATACAAGTAGAAAAAAAAAATTAGATATTTAATAGATGATTTTTTTGTTACCACCTCCATTAACCACGACATCTGTCAAAACATTCTTTTGTATATGACGAACATGGTAAATCATAAATAAAAGAGGATGATTAAATTATGTTAATGTCATATTTGATCCCAACCCACGTTAGATGGAAAACCATAGAATAAGATTTTATTAAAAAATCATTTTTCATTTTAAGGGAAATGTTATTCGTTAAGAAACAAACACCCACGAGAGAATAGCTTGACTTTCTGAGAGACATTGTATTTATTATAATAAATTATAAAAGATGAAACAACTGTCGTTTATTTGTTTTTTATGTTAAGAGCAAAACATCACAAAGTGTCAAACATTATTCAAAATTAAATTTATTACTATTTATTGAAATAAATTATATGCCATTATGAAACTATGTTAACAAATATGTCATCGTGTTCGTTTTTCAATTTGCTGTTTTTAACAAAAACATTTTTAATTAATTATGTGGTACTTTTTAAAGAAGATGGATGAACAGGACAATCAGTGGACTACATCTTTAAAAACAACGCGTTTTGAGGCAAAATATTCGTTTGCTGCATATAAGCTGAAGTTGCGACTTGCAAAATCACCTGCGGCTGTTTAAGCAAATAAAAATTACAAGGAGAAATTTAAATATTTTTTGCGAGCCTTCTGCTTTATGTTAGGTAATTTTTTTGCAAGTCTCAAAAGGGTCAGTTAAAGCCAATGAGCGAATGAATTCGCCAGCTTGTACCAGCGAGTTCGATGATAATTTTTAGCCTGGCATTTCGGTTAATCGTTAATCGGTTAAAGGATTAATTACTACCCGATTAACTGATCGGTTAGTTTTAAATTGGCTATTTTATGATTAAACCAATTAATTTCACTAAATTAACCGATTAATTCATTATTGGTTGCTTGTATTTAAACCAAATTATTATTTTAAAAGATTATTTTGTAAAACCTCCTTTGTTATGTTTGTTATGTTATTGTTTTTTTTACTAATAAAGTCCAAATAATAAATTATTTATGCATTGAAATTACTTAATTTATAGGAAAAAAATTAATTAATCGGTAAACCGATCAATAGCAAAATTATGCGATTATTAACAGATAAACCAAAATATTAGTTAACTAATCGAGCGATTAACCGATTAAAGCAAACGCCCGAATAAATATATACTCAAATAAACATCCACGTCTCACTCCGGATCGGTTTAGCAATCGATATTGTACCATCGATTTTTCGATATCTTTTAGCATAAGGAAAAAATGTTTCACTACGTAAAGTAAAAAAAACATTTTCGAAGCGCCCAAATTTAAACTTTTTTGCTATTTCTCACCTTTTATTTTTAAGGTTTTTAGTGGGTTATAAAAAAATCAGCTGATTTAATTTTTTTATTATTATTTTTCTAATGGGAAATTTAGTTATGAATTATTATTATTTTGAATTATTATTGAATTATTTCTGATGAAATTAAATTAATTATTTATTGATGAAAATTTTAATTATTTATTAAGTTTAAGTTTAATATTTATTGAGCCTTTTTTATAATTCTTTTATGAAAACAAACTTAAAATTATTACAATATTAGAAGGAAAAAATACTTAAGACTATAATGTAATATCTTAATATACAAAAAAGTATTCAGCACCAAGCTTGACAGAAAATAGTTAATTAAATTATAAAAGTTATAAAAAGTATGCACGCTCTTTTTTTTTTGATACGTTGTAGGGGAATTTTTTTTCCTCATGTCAAAAGCTATCGAAAAATCGGTGGCACAATATCGCCAAATTTTTGTCCTTACAAATCGTCTCACCCTAATCTTTAATGAAGCACTCAATTGCAAGAAAAATCCTGACCATATAATTATAAAATTTTTCAGAACACCGTTGGTAATTCATAAGATTAAAGCGAATCTGCTAAAAAATCTGGTTAAAAAATATCAGTAACTTTCTAAGTTAATTTTACACGAGTATTTCTTAAGCACGAATTTTTGTAATTGTTAATAGTTAATGTTCATAATAATATAATGCAATGTACGAGTAAATTTATTTGGTTGTGAGTAGAAATTTACTCATGATCTCAAGTCCAGCATCCGATACCGACATATTGACGATACTTCAGATTTGCAAATATATTGGTATCGAGAATATTTTTATTGTCGATACATTTCTTGAAAGTGATCAACTATTGTCAATGCTTAATTTACTGAATAACAACAACTGAGATTTAGCTTTGTGGGTATTTGCTATAATTAGAGAGTTCGAGGAAGATACGGCTCTGCCCATCCTAAGCTGGCGCAATAACATCTCGTACCCATACTTGAAGAAAATGGCACAGAGCGCAGAGATACTTAAATTTTCACATAAGTTCTGTCGCATCTGAGAATCTTTTCCACTGCAGTACCTCATTTCCGTACTTCTCGCATCGTAAACATTTTCTCATGAAACGAGTGAATTAAAGAAAAAACAATGCGAGTTAAAACAAAAAATGGGGATTTTCAAACAAGTATTTCTGTATCATTTAAGTTCTTTTTCTAACAATTATTGCAATGATGAATGGAATGAATTCATTTAATTATTTTATATTAATTTTATTGAACTATTTTTTTTATAAGTATTTACGCCAATTTTTTATAAATATATGAAATAATTAATCTCTTTTGTTTTGAAAAGATGAGTATAATGAAGTACTTGAAAATGATTTTAAAATATGACACGTTACATAAAATGAAGAAAACAAAATCCATAATAGAATAGTTTTTGCTTGAAATGAATTATTTGGCTTGAGTTTAAATCTGAGTTTAACAATTTCTTCTTAATTGACGAATTAGAACACGAAAAGTGCAACTTATTCATTTTTAAAAATTAAATCAATTTCGGATAGTACGAAATTCCCATTTCTGATGATTTATAATAAAAATTCGTATGAAAATATTTCATCGGCAGCTTTCTCTGTTTCATACACAACCAATGGAAACATTTCAATAAAAATGAAAACTTTTCACATAGAAATACAGAAACTGTTTTTACTCTCAAATCGGGAAGCGATGTTATTTTTTTTGTTCCATGTTAAACTTTTACCATGCGAGAAATACAGAAAAGACGTACATACAGATCTTGTTCCAACAGAGTTCCAGCTTGTATCATGCAACTTTTTTCGCTGCAAGTTTTCTATTTTCTTCTTCCAAGTACATTTGCGTTTACATTGTGAATTTTTATTGAATAAATTCTTTTATGGAATTATGCATTTGTACACATTTGCATTTGTACGAGGAAACAGTAGTACTTGCTTATGGCCAGTGTTGCCAACTTAGCTATTTTTTCAAGCTAGATTTAGCTCTTTTTGATTATTCCTGACTCGTAATTTTTCCCTTTAGCTCTTTTTTAAAAAAAACTATCACGACTCTTTTCAAACGTGTAAACGGCATGTTTGGCACTTTTTGCAGTAAATAATCCCACTTTTTCACTCTTGTTTCGACTCTGTGTCGTTTACATAAATAATACTGGTACACATTTTTTACAAAATTTTATTTTTTTGTAAATATAGATACTCTTTTTTGCAACTATGTAAGTTGTATTTATGATTTAGAGCTTAAAATGGTAGAACCCCGTTTCGATAAAGTATTTTTCAAAGCACAAGAAAGTTGCTAAAAAATAATTTAAATGATGAAAAAGAAAATTTAACACTTTTTGAAAACTACTGTTGCATTTTTAATTCTACGTACTAAAATGTTATGTGTATGTTATTGTATATTTTATATTATTAATGTTAATGTAAATATTTGTATACAATTTCTGCGAAATACTTTTATCACACAGTAATTATTTTTATTTTTTTTTTAAGTAAAAAATTCTTGCAGTACAAATTGAATAATAACTAAATGGATTAAAAACAGAAAAATTTTAAATTTTGTATATTTAGCACTTTTTAGCTCTTTTTGACTGCTCTGTCTGCGCCATTTGTCTTTTTTCTATCTTTCCTCTCGTCGACAATGTAAGAATTGCAGCGGCAAAAGTTGCATGTAAACGGGCTCAGACATGCGAAATCGTGTTTTCCGCAAAAAAACTGAGAATACATGGTCTTTTAAACAAACATCTTATTAATATCAATGCAAAATACTAATAATCTCTTGTGTTTCGTTAATCTTAACTAAAAATTCGGTGGCGGTATCATCGATATTTTATTTAAAAAAACCAGGCATCGTATCAGCCAAAATGCGTATCAAAGTATCCCCAGTTTAAAGCAACAACAATTCTCCAGTAAATGGATGCAAGTAATGTGGCCACAAAATCAACCATGTTGCTTAGAAAAATTGAAATTCCGAACGTGCATGTACGAATACACTATATGAAGCAAACGGCTTGATGACGATTCCGAATTAAATTTTGAAAATCTTATTTTCACTTACATGCATGTGTTATGTTTAACAGTGGCTTAAAAAAGAAATTAAATTGCTTTAATAGAAAACATAAACAATGCTTGTTTGTGTGGCTGTTTGCTTTGGTGTGCGAAAACTACTTAGAATTTGCAAATATCCTGTTCAAGGTTACAACGAAGGAAACACATGGAATGATTTTAAAACTCATACAGGTTTTGCTTTTTCTGCTACCAGTGTTGTTCTTTTTTATTACTACTGTATGTTTAAATAACTTTGCTTAAACAGTCTTACATTGACAGGATTTGTTGAAAAGCTTTTGCAAATTTATATTACTATTGTCTAAGGATTTGCTGCCTGTCCGCCGATATCGAAAGAAAAATTTCTTTCGTATAATTTCATTTAAAACAAAAACAAAATTTTAAAAGTAGTTTTTGTTTCAAATGTAATTCGATAGATTTTTTTTTGATATCGACTAACAGGCACTTATACTCATATTTACGTTAAGGTAGAGTTTTATTGAAGAAAAAGGAGTTTCATAAAAATTGTAGTTTCGATTGCTAATGAATCTTTACATTCATAAAATTGTACCTGATACCGGTTGATACGACAACTAAATTTTCAACTGAATATTCGAGAAAAATACGTTAAGCAGGTTTGTTTAATGAAATTTGTGCTACAAAATGAATTTTAAATCGAGTTTTTTCTTAGGAGTTTCCAAAGAATATTTAGAATGACACCACAATGTTGGAGGTGTCAACATTTGGGACAATTTTTTAAATACTGTATTCGTTCATGTGCAGCTTAAAATCTGTTAAGAAGTACCAGATAAATGTTTCTTTTTTAGCAAATCAATGCCACTCTCTGAGAATCGCAATGCCAATGGGCATACTTCAAAGTAAAAGAATCGTGCCGAGTGCTTGTCGTTCTCGGTGGACTTTGGTCTGGCCATCATAGTCCCACTGGCGCCTACTGCTGATCAAAGAAAGTTATTCCCAAGAGTGTAATAACGGTTTTACTTACTCGTATGTTTTAAAGTTTCGCAAAAGTAAAAGCAGTGAAATTTTCTATTTATTTATGTGTTAAAATATCAAAAAAATATCTAAATATCACGTCTGTCGACTGAGAGTACAAACAAATCAACTAAAACAAATAGAAGACTCGTGTGCAGTGTTTGTTTATGAGGAAGCCTTGGCAAAAAATATTATATGCAAACAAAAACACATAAACAATTTGCCAAACCGATACGAAGGCAGTTTGAAATGCCCTTTCGACAGAACATATTTAATTTAGTTCTGCCGCGCTAAAAACAAATTTATTTTGGGCACAAATAAAAAATTAATTGGACTTTTAGCTACACTATATAAAATACTTTAGAAATTTTAGCTTGAAACAGTTGAAGATTTATATTTATAAGTAGAGATTGTAACCAATGATCAACTAATAAAACTTTTCAGCATTTCAACTTTGCAACTTTTAAATCATTGATTCAACATTATGATGCAATTAGAGGCAAGTAGTTACTACTCGTACCTTCTAAAAGTCTGCGTTTAAGTTACTGTTGTGTTTGATTTGAAGTGTCTTATTGATTTATTTATTGGTACATATTATACAAAGTAAATTTGCAGAATATGGTTGCACAAAAATGGCTCCGGTAACTAGACCATATGCCCATGATGATATTAACAGTATTTTAAAAATGAACCGCAAGACTATACGGTTATCCGCGGCAAATCAGTCAACCAGTGCGAGCGAGACGAAAAATTCTCGAAGGCCACACACGCAAGCCTGACCGCACTTAAGAAATAATTACGATGACGCGAGAGCTGTTCTTCAGCGCAGAGCTGCTTAACGACTGTGATTGAAGTGTTTTACTCACTCGTTTATTGTACAAATTGTATTCACGAACTCGCACACAGTAAAAAAATCCACTTTGCTTCGCCAGGGGTTCAACTGTTTTTCTAGTGCCGCACTACTTGAGAATAAGTTACAAGTTTTTTACTGTTAAGTTATACATATAACTACTGTAAAGTCACGCAGATGTAATGCATGTATGTACATACTTTGTGTTGAAGAGTATGATCACGGGAGTCATTGCAAAGTTTTTTCTGAGTATATCATAAATTTTGAATTGATAATATTCCATGTTATGTTCCTCCCCCATTGTGATCAAATTAAATATTCAAATTAATTTTTGCCAATTTAAAAAAATATATTCTGCGCTTGATACTCAATCTTGAAAGTAGTTACAAATAATTAAAAAATAATAATAAAAACATTTTTTAATTTCTTAACTTATTAAAGGACTTTACAGGTGGCTCAATTAAACACATAACAATACCTTTTAGTAAGTGTGTACGCCAATCCTGTAAACAATTTCTATCCTATTTGTTACTGTTGTATAAAATTGAAAACCCCTCAAATTTGTATATTCATATACATAAAGTCTTCTTATTTTTGATAAAATATAAAGTTAGTTAAACTATTAAAAAGTTTTCTTTGTTGCGGGTTGAGCAAGTCGATAAACATGCATTTCGTTAGTGCTGAGGCTTAAGCAAAAAACAAAGAAAACTTTTTTATTAAATTGGAAGAATAGCTGGAATAATAAATTTACTAAATTAGTAAAACTATTTCGTATAAAACAATTGTCTATAAGAATAAATTAGCAACGTATTGGACACTGAGCTGTCCATCACTGCATCAAACTAAACACTAAGTCTCAGTTCATACTATTCAAGTTAACAAGGCTCTTTCCACAAATCATACAGAGGTGACAGAAAGAGAGAACTATATATGTTTTATTTGGGACTCACTCTCAGGGGTGCCAAACGTGACGATTTAACGCCGATTTTTTACAGCGAAATTCACAAGATCACGTTTAACGATTTTTGTTAGGATCCTCCCTTATACTTTGACGATTTTTTGACTTTGCCAATTTTTGCTTAACATAAGGTCCGCGTATGGCAAAATATCAAGCTCTAAAAATATATTTTTGTTTTGCGGCCAATATCGACGATATTGAACTGCGAAAGAAATATTTAAAAATTTTAATGACATTAACGAGTTTAACTTTTGTTTTTTAAAATATGTTCTTATTTTGATAAATAATCTAAACAAAATTGAAGAAATTCAAATACACAACATTCATTATGAAACGACGAAACTTTTTTAAAATATTCTAATAATTTTTTTAGTAGAAAAAATACGCCTCTAAATCAAATCAATTTCCATAACCATAAAATTTTTTTTAAAAAAGGAAGAAGTTTATATTGGTGTGTATTGAAAAGAAACATTAAGACAATTTACAATTGATGTTGAAACTTTCAATCAATTTATTGATAATTGTGTATCATTTTACGTTGAATTGTGTTACCAAATAAAAAAGATTTGATTTCGATGACAAAATTATAAAAAATGTAAATTTAATTACATCATCTATGATTTTGAAAAAAGAACTCCGAAATTCTTCCTTTATTAAAAGGTTTTCCTAATCTGGTCTCCAAAGAAAAATATCAAGATATTGAGCATGAAATAAGAGAACTAAGATTTTCGGATTTTGAAGACAGCGCATTAAATGTAGATAAATTTTGGAAAAGAGGAAAGTCAATTAATCTACCAAACAATGAACCTGTTTTTCCAAATTTATGTGAATTTGTAAATAACTTAATGACAAACTCTTCAGCTAATGTTGGAAGAAGATTTAGCAAAATTAATTTTAATAAGACCAAGATAAAATACTCATTGCAAACAGGGACCCTTGAGGAGATTCTTTTTTTTTATAGATTATTTAAAAAATAATTCCTGTGAAAATTACAATGTTAGCATTACAAAACATATAAAAAAAATATAAATGTGATATTTATGTATAGTATTTTTATTTAGTATATTACCCAGTTTAAATCAATATCATATGTCCTTCTTTCATACTTTATACGTACTGATGTTTGTATGCGTATAAAATCGAATAAATCAAAAAATTTAATTTGACTCCGCACATGAATTGCAAGTTTATGAAAAACTTTATAATAGTATATTCTATGAATTTCTATTTAAATTTAAATGTAAAACATACTCGTATCATTAACTTTTATTTTGAAAAGTATACAACCTGTTTCGACACAAAATCTCTTCAAATTATGATTAGAATTGAATAAAATGTTTAAAGTTTTTGTTGTTTTTAATGAATCTGTTGAATTGTTAATTTTTAAATGAAAGAATGTTGTATAAAACAGAAGATTTTTGAGTAACGATTCTATTGATGATTTTTTTAATACTGACGATTTCGTCGATTTTATTTACAAAATTTGACGATTTTTCTGAAAATTTTAGTGGCATATCTGCTCACTTTATACGCACCAGCGACGAAAGAGACATGGAAAAATTATTTGCATTCTCTGTGGTTTAATTTTTCGCGTACGTTTGAGAAGTATGTAATATTTTGTGTTAAATTAAATAAAAGATCGCACTACACTTCCTAGTCCAGTACAAATTAAAATCGTTTCAACTTTCTTGAATATACTATATGTAAGCATTTTTCATTGTTGTTTACATCCCTTTATTCATAGTATTTTATATTTTATAGTTGTCTCTTTCTACGCTGTCGTCCAGCGATTCAGATGATTTGGATCATTTGCAACCGCCAAATTTTACATGTCTGTTCTTAGTTTGTGACTCTTTAGCTGAAATTCCATAGCATGCGTTCTACGCGTTAACCTAATCTAAGCGCCTGTCAAGAAAGTAGAATCAGTGCAATTGAATATGACAAGTGACACAGCACAAAGCGTAGAACGCTTAAACGCTTACAACGGGTAAAATAGGTTTACTTTCTACTTTTGAACGCATCGCAAGCGTCATGAAAAAATGTGAGTTGTTTTTGATAGGATGGCAAATTATATTCTATTTTCAAAGTTATAGATATATATGTACATATGTTTGTGTCGTAAATTAGTTTTACCTATTTTTTTTACTAAAAAACGTTATTAGTTTCATAATAAAGTTTAGAAATATTTTCAAGAATAAAATACGAGTACATTAAAATTCATTTTTTAAAACAATTTTTTCGCCAACAAAATTTACATTTTAGTTGTCGATTACTTTTACGTACTGAGTCTCATCTCTGTTATGTTTATTAATTTTATAAATTTATTTAGCAAGTGCAATGGAGAATAAGCTGTTCGTAGGGCTCGACGGCACAAAATATTATGTGCACACACACAATAATTTTTTTAAATTCTCAATTTCAATTTCCATTTTTCAAAAGTTATTTTTATTTGATAAAAATATTTACACTACAGCTGATCAAAACAAAAAACTTTGCGCATATAAAGCGTTGCATGAAACTTGAATTTAGAAAAGTATAGAACGTGTAGAAAGTATGAAAAGCATAAAACGTGTTATGGACTTTCAGATTTTCCTCTTTATTTTGGCGTTCTCACAATACAAATTTTATTACTTCAAAATCGCCGCTTACACATTTTGGCGATATTTAGGCGTGGAGAGTGATAATAAAGTGTTCGTTTTCTTTTAAATTGAAGTGTTTTTTTTATTTAAATAATTTTTAATTAAAATACATATTTATTATTAAAAAAAATAAAACACAAGAATATAAGTTTTATTTAAAAAGAGTCTTACATGATGCTTTTCCGCGCATCGTAGAAGACTCATTATGGCGATTTATTAAAGTCTCGTTTGAAGTAAAAATAAAAGAGTCGTACACGATCCTATTAGGCGCATCGTAGACGACTCATTTAGAAGAGTCGCCGTTTTGACACAGTTTCTCCCGTTACGCTGCACTTGCGCAATCGGTATACGACATCGCAGACGATTAATTTCATCGCCCGCTCCGATCACCGAAGATTCTTCTACGATCGAAAATTCTAGATGGGGAAGCGTTTCATTTTTATATCTGAATGTATGCACAATGTGTCGTCACGTGTTCAGTTTTGACTTTACGAATGAGAAAGCTAAAGGAAGTTCATGAGTAAACGAAGGGGTGCACTCGTTCCATTTCTTCTTGTCACTCTTGCTAAAAAGCTTATAAGACTTCCATAGTGTGGGCTGCAAAAAGTGGATTTATTCAATAGGAATTATTCGAGATCGAATTGTCTAACTATTGCATTTCACGACCCTTGATGTCAAAAATTCTTTGTTACACGTTTGTCTTAAAGAGACAGACTTTTAGAGACAGTCTCATTATTCGGATATAAAATTCAAACGATCCATTCTGTTAGTCTGAAGAATAAACTTTTCCAATATTACTTTCTTAAAAAAAAGTATCTTAAAAATTTAAAACGAAATTGCAGAAGTCATATTTGAACTTGTTTGCAAGTGTATCTTATTATTGTGCTGTTTTAAGCGTAAAAAGGAAAAATGTTCTTGTTTAAAATTTCGAAAAGATTATTTTGTAAAGAAAGATATGTATATGGTTGCGGACAAGGAGAGTGAATATATCGACAGTACAGGTGAAACAAACAAATCGCATTTAAAAATGTTTTGAAATGCGATTCCCACCATCGCGCATAGGCTTCGCTCTTTCCACGATAAACATTTGAATATAGTTCGATTAATTTATTGAGACTGTTGTTATGAAACCTTGCATTCGTCATTGTGTTATTTTTAGGATCCACACGTCATCACCAGCATTTGCTCTAAACTTGAAAAATTTCTGCTTAAGATTAAGGACCTCATGGCATTCATATTTGAATTGCGGATATCTGTGGCGGGCAGTCAGAGCCTACACAACCTTATTTTATAAGCAATGATCACTTAGTTTTATTTTACTTGGCTTTCTACAAACACATGAGACAGGCAATAAATCGGGCATTTAACTCTGCAAAATTTTAAAGAAAAAGCAATTTAACTCTTTGCCAGTAACAAATCTATCGTTAAAATGTTGACTGGGTTAGAAAGATGAGAAAAGTACACAAATTTCTATTTGTGTTTATTTACGTGCAAGTTTCTGTATTAAATTCATACAAACAACTGTGTAAACTTATTGTTGTGTTTATAATCCAAATAATTTTATTGAAATTGAATGATGTGGTTTTATTCTCCACAGGTAGAATTATTATGTAAATACATCTACTCGTATGCTTAGGTACTTTTATTTTAATTAAGAGAACACTTTCGAAAGTTCTGGAATCAGAGGTCTAATCGTCGTTTTGAATGACGAGCTGTTGGACAACGGAAGCCCAATTTTGAAGTTTTATTTTTCTTTTTCTTCTTCCACGAAACAGCCCCTACGTTTTCTTCGGGCAGTTTGTGTAAATTGTTAAACAGTCAGATGTTTGCAAAATAAACAACAAAAAATTATTTTTAACACAAACAAAAAGAAATTTTAATTTTAATAAAATCTTCAAAAAAAAAATGAAAAATGTAAATACAGGGTGTGCGCCGGGACACCGCCGCCATTTTGGTAAATACTGGTCTTGACATTTCATATTTGGCAGTCGTGAAGTTGACACGCGGCAAATTTATTATGGAATAATATTCGATAAACCAACGTGTTTTAATCGTTAAAACATTTTATCAAAATAAATCATCGATTACTGTGACGATGAGAAAGTTACGTGAAATTTTTGGGAGAAACAACGTGCCAACAAAACGCACTATTTATCGTGTTGTGAATGATTTCAAAGAAAAAGGGTCTGCAGGTGATAGGCTCAAGCCACTACGTACTGCAAGATCGGCTGAAAACATTACTGCAATCACAATATTATTACAGTAACGGACTGTACGTTATTCAAGAAGTAATCCGTTCAGTCATTTTTAAAAGAATAAACATTTAAAATTGTAAGCAATTTTGTTTTTAACTGATTCTAATATTCATTAAAAAAACTAAGGACATATTAATACGGATTTCCGGTTACATTCAATATTGTCCGTTGTTTTCAAGTGCTGTTTTTTTCTTCGCTTGCTTTATTTGATTTGTTTGAGATTTTCTCTCCTACACAAACAAAGGAAAAATCTTTTATTTTTACGGGCTTAAGTCAATTAATTTTTTAACATTAAAAATTAAATGAACTTTTGGTTCAATTTAAATGAATAATGAGTAGACCGGTCTTTAACTGAACTTTCATTTATTTTAAATTAAAATTTCAGTTAATTTTACGTACAGAATATTTTGAGTGTGCTGCTCACGAAAGTGTTCAAAACAATGCATCAACCTCAATTCGACGCCGTGCTCAGGAGCTTGGTCTTCAAAGAACAACTTTGGCCACAATTTTACACAAGGATTTGCATTTGCTGCCATTTAAGATTCAGTTGACACAAAAGCTTCTTCCACAAGACCATTTACGGCGCCGTACATATGCCAATAGGATGTTTCAGCTCGCCCATGACAACCCCGATTTTAATGAAAAAATCATAATGAGTGACGAGGCACATTTTCATTTGAATGGATATGTGAATACTCTGAATAGTCGGTTCTGAGCAATGGAAAACCCTCATATTATTCATCAGTCACCTTTGCATCCATCACTTCTTGGAAAATGAAAACGGCGTAGCGGTAACTGTGAATGGAGAGCGATATCGTGATATGAGTGAAAACTTTTTAACGTCACAACTGCATGCTTTGGGCTGGATTAACATGTGGTATCAACAAGACGGTGCCACATCGCATACAGCCAGGATTACAATGGAATTACTGCGAGATCTCTTTCC
Source organism: Gymnocheta viridis (assembly GCA_956483585.1). Taxonomy (NCBI): domain Eukaryota; kingdom Metazoa; phylum Arthropoda; class Insecta; order Diptera; family Tachinidae; genus Gymnocheta; species Gymnocheta viridis. The sequence continues at coordinate 43,470,135 of OY101443.1, read as the reverse complement.
ACAACAAGTTATTACAAGAAATGGTGATGTTGATTGGCCTCCATGGTCGCCTGACTTGACTGCTCCAGACTATTTTTGTGGGGATATATGAAAAGCAAGGTTTATGAAAACAAACCAGAAACGCTCAAACAAAATATTCGTGATGAAATTAATGAAATACCGCGTGAAATGTGTGAGAATGTAATGAAAAATGTGCTCAAAAGTGTTCGCATTTGTGAGGCTAACAGAGGCGGACATTTATCTGATATTGTATTCCATACTTAATTGCCGACATTAAATAAAACATTTATCAATATAAGATCCATTCTCTTTCATTTAATGAAAAATTATAAACAAACAAAGTAGTATATCTTCCGGCGGACACTATGTATTTCATATGTATTTTCAATTTTCTTTTGATTAAGGTTGGTGGTGTTCAATGAAGATTGAACAGATATTTTATAATTTATAAAATTCTTTAACTAAATGTTTAAACTTATTTGTTATAGATACGGCTTTTTGTGTTTCAGAAAAACAGAAGTCAAAACGGCGCATCTAAAATAACTCTCCAAATATATTTAAAAGAAAATTTTTTTTTGTTTAAAGATAAATTTTTCAGTGTGTGAAATTAGAAAAAAGTTCGTTAAAAATGTTTATAGTTTTTATTTTCCAAAGTTTTTTGCTTCTCCTGTAAAATTATATTTTTGTTATACCGTTTTCTTTTCTAAAAAAAATAACATTTTCTCTTACTTTTTTATAAAAAAAATTGCTATTCAAAATTTTCTTAAGTTTTCTTAAAAAAAATGTTGCCTCGAAAGTGATGATACAATAATTTCTAATAAAATCAGTATGTATTTCAAAAAATCATTATATTGAAAATTTTCAATGAAAAGGTCAAAAAATTTTGCACTTTTTTCTAGAAAAGAAAACGACATTAGTTATGACATTTTTCATTTTAGCTAACGACATACATATTTAGAATAAAACTATCTTTTAGCCTTAAGAAAATAAAGCGCCAATGGTTGAGTGAGTAGAGTCGCCCTTGTCTTCAAACCCGAAGAAGGTAAGCTGATTCCCATATTTTTTTTATAAATGTAAAAAAGAACTTCATATCTTATATGAAATAATTTCGAGATATGAAATCACAAAAATACCTCGTGCAATGTACGAAATATAGATGCGTCCAAATGTTGCGATGATTTTTTTTTCAGTGTTCATATAGCATTTAGTTATATCGAAGTTACCGCTCGATATAATCACTATTATCGGGAATAAAAGGCAAATATTTCGAAGAAGTGAAATAGTTCCCAAAATCTCATTGAAGTGAACAAAAAATAGCGGGGAAAACGAACAAAATAAAACACAACAACAATAAAAAAATTAGCGATCCCAAGTTTTGGGGATACATTTTACGTGAACTTTAACTCTCGACAAGGATGAATGTGAATGATATAAAATTTACAATAGGAAATAAATTACATACAAGATGTATCTTTAGTTGTAAATTATGCGTGACACCAAAAAAATTGTGACATCTACACACCACTATTTATCGTCTCTATATATTTGTTTCACATCTACTGATCTTAAACGACTTAAAAATAATTTTTGTTTAGAGTAAACATTTTTTTTTTTGAAAAAAAGTAACTCTCAGGCCATTAATGATTAGCAATCAGTAGGCGTGCCACCTTCTTTAGGAAACGGATAGTGAGAGAGGACAGACGGTGAAAATTAGACACCAAAATTAACTCTTGAATTTGTTCTTCTGCTGTGTATTCATTTTATGAATTATTTTACTTCGCCGACGATTATGATACAATAACGACGAGGAAGCGCGCTGTGATGTACATTAGCCACTGTTCAGTGGGCAGTGCTATGCCTTCGAAACTTAAACAGTCCAACAACAATGAACACTATACCACACTAATGTACATCAGAAAAATTAATAGTGTTTATCAGGGTTGTCACAGAATCAAATTTAGTCGTAACTGGATTTGGAAAGGCAACAAAAAATACTCTTGTGTGATGAATTTCTATGTTATCGGCTTCATGGTCGATCTAAATTTACTATCTGCTTTGAACATAAGACCGATAACATTGAAATTCATCATACAAAAGTATTTTTTGTTGCCGTTTTCAAATCCAATTCCGACTACATTGAATACTGTGACAATCATTTATGACTTGTCCGAAACTGGGCTCGAATTCACTCACGTTCTTAGTGATTCAGTCCACAGCATCCTCTTGCATGGAAAACAAGTTTTAAGAGACATGTTTCATAAAATATGTGATATATAATATTTAAGGGTGAACATGGCGGCCAAAGTCCATTTAATGAATTTTCTAATTTAAATAATTTTCTTTAAATGCGCATTTCCTCAAGTATTGTTGAATAGTTATACATATAAATATCAATTCAAATTCAATAAATATTTACTTAAGATTTCGCTTAATTGACATATAAAAACTTTTATTTTTTTGATTTTTCATTAGTTGCTGCTTATTAAATATTTAAATAAATACATACGTAAAATCTTATATTCTATTGAATAGTAATAAGCAAAATGCTTTAAAAATTATTTGCTTAGCAGTCTTTAATATTTTATTAAAATTCTTTTTCTGTTAAACATAAAAAATTTACAAATATTAATAATAATAAATATTTAAAAACTTAACTAGAATTACCTGAGCAAAAGAAATATTTAATAGTTTTGTGTTTGTCGTTTGTATATATTTACCTGAAATGACAGAAAAACAGAAAAAAATAAATAAAAATCAATTGTATTTACAAGCAGCTAATAAAAGGCAGCAGTTTGATTTAAACAAACAAACAAAATAATTAATAAATAAAGTGAGTTATAAATTTAAATAAGTAAATGACAACGAAATAAAAACAATTAGGTTGTTCACAACAGCATCTTAAAATATCTCTCGACGTTTCAGTTTTAACAATTAACTACGGATTGGCAAGTTTTTTGTTTTATTTATGTATCTTCTTCGTGTGTAAATGATGAAATTTAAAGCCGTGCACCTCGTTCTGAACTTCTCGAATCTTAAAAGTTTTCACGTGAAGTGTGAAACAACAAAATAACATCGGTTCTTGATTTGTAAGTAACAAGTGTTTCTGTATTTCAGTGTGAAAACTTTGTCTTTTTTATTAGAATGTTTCGAAGGGAAAAGAAACGAGTACTCAGATGCACGTGCAATCATTACGCTTTGCTCTCTCATTCGTAATTGTAAGCCTGATGGATGGTATTTGCAAGTCAATGTCGCCAACAAGACATAACTTGTGTGAACATCAATAAAAGTTCAAATAAGAAGAACCTTGTCAATACGATATAACTCGTCTGAACGTAGACTTAGCAAAAAAAAACTTTATTTAATGTGTTTCTTGGCATTGTATTTTGCTCATATCTTTAAGTTATTTTAAAACAATTGAAGGCATTTCTTCAGTACAAAGAGGAAGTGTTTAGTTCTTAGAATAGGCGAAGCGGAATCGCAAATTAAAGAACTCGCGACTGCTCGCCATCAGCCAAGGGATAATTTATATTTTCTTAAATACTTATAAACAAGTACTTATAAATTTAAAACAGATTAAAACAAAATAATTAAATTAATTAATTCTCTGTACAGGGTGGCATTCGTCGACATTTTCATGTGCGCAGGCGATCCTTAGTGTTAATTCGCCAGACTCTGGAAGCCAATCCAAAAGTGGGCAGTTGGTAGAATAGTGTAAAAACAGCGCGTACAAGAGGTTAAAATAGTCTACTGTCCACTGTAATAGTGAACGGTTGGTCACCATACGTACAAATGAACTTTAAATAGTACAGATTTCGTTGGAAACGTAGCTTCAACAAAGTCAATAAGAAATACAAAAATAATGTTATTAATTGATATCAATGTTGGTAAATATCAGGAAAGAAGTTTTTCATAAATAAAACTTGATCTAAAGGAGGAGTTACAAAACACGCGCTTGAGGCGGAAGGTGTATTTTCATAAAGCCAGCCCAGGAAAAACGACTGCTTGGCCTTAAGGCGATGATTAGCAAAGGAAAGTATTGTTGACACAGATTACAAGCCTGCTTACGTATGGAATGATAATTTTGTTTATGCTGGCCCGCTTAGAAGCATTTCTTCTTAAGCGTTTCCTTCAGCGCAGTAACTATATGATAAAATCATACTATTGTATTGTAGTTTTATATTTATAACATGTCGTTATGAATCGTATAATTGCTAAATCTTTAGCATACAGTAGTAGTTTTTATATGCACCACTGTAACCATAGTTGGGCAAAATACATGGTTTGCGGTAATTAAAATACAAAATACAAAATACTTGCTGGTCATGTATTTAAAATGTAAAATACACCATTTTTATTCAAAACAAAAAATACATTAGATAAAACTAATCAACAAAACAATTGCGTCCTTTCATAAATATCAGATTTTTGAATGTAGCATCAGACAGTGTTTCTTGTTGGAGAAGAAATAAAACCTGCTGAAGAAAATAATATTTCTACAGGTCCTGATAAGCACAAACTTGTATTGAATTCTATGAATACTCTTTTTATTTTTGGATAGCTGTCAAGGGTGATAATGTCCTTGCTCTTGTCACTGTGGAAACTGACAAATTCCAACTCCAAATTTTATGTCCTACATTCACCACCATTCTTTTGTGAACTATGTATTTAAAATACAAAATACTTGCACGTCATGTATTTGAAATACAAAATACGTATTTGTATTTCAAATACGTATTTCAAATACATGTATTTCAAATACCGCCCAGCCCTGACTGTAACAGAGAACTGCATGAGTTGATTCGCTCTCCACTCACATTTAAAATGCTTTTGTTTTGATTTTTAACATACATACATTGCTTGCAGTATTAAAAATATATAAAAAATTCTGACTGTTGCTTTATTGTTTTGTTTAGCAATCAAATAACTCACAAAAGCTCTTTGACTAAATGAAGTCTTAAGATAATAAAACTAATATTTTTTTCCAAAATACAAATAAAAACTATTTCCTCATTTTGTGGTAATTAATAATTTTTCTCTTTTTAAAATATATTATAAAATTAATCAGCTACCTCCCTTAAAATATATTTGTTTTTAAGAAGTTTTTAAAACAATCATACTGATACATTGCTTTTGTGAATCATGTGAATAAACATAAATTGCAAGCACCGGCATGCATTTATTAACAACAGTCTCGTTGATATGAATCATGCATTAAGCATCTCTCATTTTTTTAATGTTAAGTGATAGCTCAATATTCATTGTAGAAAATGCAAAATTATGATATTATGATTTTTTCTTTTTCGAAAATGTCAAGAAAGGAATCGTCAGAGCTTTATTGTCAAGCATTACAAAATTCCAAGCCGAAGATAGTTGTTGGGAAATTTTGATTAAGTGAAAAAATGTATTCAAGATGCCTAAAAACAATTTTGTTTCATTAGTTTGATACATACTCGTACAACCTTCTAAATGAAACGTGTAGCTGAAAACATTGAGTAATTTATTAAACACCAAACTGATGCTTAAATTAGAACTGAATTAAATACATTCAAATTTGCGCCCCAATAATATCTACTGATGTCGAACGAGTATTTTCCTTGAATTAATTTATTTTATGTGACAATAGATGATAATTTCTCTTTGAAAATACTAAAAAAACACTTGATTGTACTGTCGTATAAAATTTTTACAATATAAAATTGTATTAAATCTATATTTTTAGTTTTGTTTTACGCTATTTTTGTGCCATTTTTTATCCCTTTCTGGTTCCATTTTGCATCCTTTTTAAATAAAAACTCCTGTTACGTCTTCTTCATTTTTTGGGTTTCATTTTACTTTCCTTTTGTTTCAACTGATTTGTTTGTTATAGAATCACCATCGTGTCCGTTCTAGCTAAAGTTTTTGAGTCCCTTATGTCTAATCAAATTACCTAAATTATTTGAAAAGAAACTCTCTCATACTTCCGCTACAGTCCGGATTTCGTGAAGATCATGGCTGCGTCGAAAGTTATGCATGATATTAGACTAGAATATGACGATAGAAATTTTACTCTCACGTGTTTCTTAAACTTTTATAAAGCCTTTCACAAGTTGGATTATTCTATCTATTGATATGGAGCAATATTAGTGATTGTTATCACAGAAACCATAAGCGATTTCGCGAAACAGATTTTTAAGTCAGAAATTCGGTATTTAATTTATATAAACATCCATTCGTAGCAATATTTTTTTTGCAATAAGCGGTGCGCCAAACCAATAATGAGCTGCTGCTACGTGAATATAAAGATAAGTTTTTTAATTAAAAACATATTTATAATACTTCTTTAAAAAATCAATTCTTTAATAGCATCGTAAATATTTCCAAAAACTATACGCGCATTATAAAGTTTAGTACGAGTCGAAGTGAAATCAATTTTACTCGTTTTGAAAATTCCCTTTCATCAATTCTTTGGAAGCAGTTACAAAATAACTGCCAGAATAGACTTCTACTGTATTAACTGGGTTTTTAATAAATCAATTCAAAATAAAAGCATTTAATTTCATAATAAATAATACAAGAACAATCAAATGGATTGATGTTAACAATAAATCTTTGGCAAAATTTCTTAAAATTTATTGCAAAATATTCTTTTGTGTAGGAAAATGTAATTCTATGCCACAATCAATGACACAAATATCTAGAAAAGAAAGTATGTGTGTATGTGCTCATAATAATAATGCCAGATACTTTCAAGAATTTAATCACTTTTTAACATTTGAAAACATTCAACCATTCACCCCATTCACCCACTTTCTACTTTCCCCATACACATCGTGAGTTAACAAGAAAGTAATCTGGAATTCATTTCTCATTATTTTTATTTTCTTGCTAAAAGGTTTGTTTTTTTCTGATGGGTCTCTAGTAGAATTGCAAAGAATTTTGTTATCCTTAGAAACACTAAAAATATAGTTGCAACATGTTGTTTGTGCACGAAGCAAATACCATTATTCTGTACAAAGCCATCATTAGTGGTAGAAAAATGATGTCGATAGTTTACATTTTTTATTTGTACAATTTTGAACGAACATACTCACATGTTTTCGGAATAAATGATATCCCCACTTAACTAAGGACTCTGCCCGAGTGTTTGTGGCTTTACCAGCCATTTTAAATATGTCAGAATTAATAACCACACAATTTTTTTATCGATCAAAAAAATTAGTTCACCAAAGATTGCAAATCGGAAGACGACATAAGTAATTAATTTCCAAAACAAAAAGGGCACATTCCCATTTTTAATGCTGCTGCAATATATATTTTTATTTTACGTGCATGTGCATCAAAAATAACAAAAGTTCATAAGTTTATTTGAATGTTTTTAATTTTCCTTTCTGATTTGATACGTTTGTAAATCCCTTCACATTCCCATGCAAACACTGATGCGATATGTGCAATATGTACATGAGATAAGATACATACATGTATACACGAGTACCCAGCTAGCATTTTCGAACGTAGAAGAATCTTCCGCGATCGGAGCGGGCGATGAAATTAATCGTCTGCGATGTCGTATATCGATCGCGCAAGTGCAGCATAAAGGGAGAAACTGTGTCAAGATGGCGACTCTTCCAAATGAGTTGTCTACGATGCGCCTAATAGAATCATGTAAGACTCTTCTATTCTTACTTCCAACGAGCCTTCTCTGAGAATTTGTAATAATTCGTTGACTACAGTTGTAGTTAACCCATGTTTTACCGCCCAAAGTTTAATTTTTTCTTTTACACTTTCATCATTCAGCCTATTCACTTCTTTCATATATTCTACTGGAAATTTACATATTATTTTGAAGAGCAGTTTTCCGCATATTCAACTGGAACATCATCACAATTAGATGATGCTTCCCAGACTTTAACTATTTTTTTGGAAGAGCTGCATTCTGTTTCATTGTTCATTAATTTAAAAAAAAAAAACTTCAATTTTATAAAAAACACTTTAATCAAACGAACACTTTTTATTATCACTCTCCACGTCTGCTTTCATCAAAAACTGTCTGAATGACTCGCAAGAGCAACAGTCGTCTGGACGATTAAAAAAAGAGTCGTGAAATGATCGCGCTCGTCAAATAATCTTTCAAATGGTAGCTGGGTAAATACCTTTATATGTATCCCAGAAATTTAAAATAAGCTTTGTGTTTTACATATGTATGTACATATGCATATTCATATACGTATAGGATTTCCATATTAAGCCCGGTCGATCAGTGGCGAAAAACAAATCTATTATATGTTATGAGCCTCCGATTCCGATCACCAGGACAAGTTACACGACTACGTAGCATATTCAAAAGATAAGACTTTATTATCAAAATCAGTGTTCGTTTGCGATGGAAATCGTATTTAGATGAATGACCATATTAACAGCAAATTTGCTTAATATCAAATGACGCCAATGAATAAAGAAAATATTAATGATCAAATACAGCCTGATCTAAATATGTGGCCGAGTCATTGAAAATCGCACTTCTAGAATTCGTGTTAATATCTCACACACAACTTGTTTATCAAATTTCAATATCGACCCGCTCTTAGTGGAAAACGCTATGTACATATGAGTACTAAAAGTACTGTTTTTATTTATGTTGGTTTCAAAGGCTTTAAAAAATAAGTAAAGAACTAAATTTACTTTGAATTGAAATTTTGAATATAATTCTTTATACAAGAGGAAACAGTTTTTTTGTAACTCTTGTCAACCGTAAATGCTGTAGGATTCAGATGGCATCTGTCCACTGCAAATATTGACATCGACAAACCTGTAAATTCTTTCAATTCCGCTTATAATTTGTACAGCATTAAATATCGAAATTAAATTGGATTAATTTATTTCGGGCATGTTGTTGTTGCATCTTGATCGAACCTTAATGTTGTACGCTTAGGGCGGATCGAAAACAAAAGTTGACTCAGTCGCGCCTTACTTTTAAAGTCGTATATCTACGACTTTTCTAAAATTTCATATCCAAAACTCACCTCTGTTTGCACTTTATGTGTTGCGTCGCCATTTGAAGTTCGACTGTTGTTTAGAGCTTCACAACAGCTTGATTTTTTTTACTGAATTTTTTATGTGAGATATCAAGTTAATGTCACTTTCGAAATATCGAAACCTCCCAAAAAGTAATTCTCTTTTTTACAGACAACTCAAAATTTCTCTAGAAACAGTGTAAGCCCTGCTTTTAAAATATTCAGATTTCCCGAGTTTTGCTTGTTTCTGATTTTTCTATTTCGCATCAAATTCATCATGTATTAAAAGTATCACGCCCACGACTTTCTGTAAGCCCCTTCGAAATCCATTAGTCATCGCAGGACCCACTCCTGACTGAATTTAGTGTCGATGTTAACGACGTACAGGGCTGCCAGTAATATTTTCCAAAAATTCGTTGAATTTTGGAAATAAAATCGTCAAAACAATCAAAATTAAAAAAAAATCGTAACACAAAAATTTTCTACTTTATACAACAACTAATAGTATTTTGTATAAATAAAACAATCTTTATTTTGAAAATTAAGAATTCAACGGATTTTTTTAAAAAAACTCAAATACAAAATAATGGAAAACACAACAATATCTTGAACATGTTTGGTCAATTCAAAGCAAGATTTGAACAGATTTTGTGTCGAAACATTTTTTATTTGATGTGTTTTATATTTTTGTTCAATATTCATTTCAATATAAACCTAAACAGTTCAACAAATTACGCATAAAAATTAATTATGAAAAACAAAAGCACCCGCCACAAACTCAATGTTTACATAGTCACAGGTTATTGAATACTAAGACAATTAACTATAAAAGACAACAACAAGGTAAACAATAATGGAAAATAACTTGATCTAAGCAGTTAATGGCTCTGGAAAAAGCGAGAGTGTATGCGATATATGGAATAATTAACCATCAGAAATGGAAACTTCGTACTAACCGAAATTGATTTAACTTGTTAGAAATTAATAATTTGCACTTTTCGTATTCTAATTTGTTAAATAATATGGTTAATATTCCTAATCACTAGTATCCACCGTCAAAAGTGGCAAAATCGATAAAAGAACGCTGATGAGATGGTGTAGCGACCTCAAAATCAATACTGATCCGTTCTGCTGGTCTGATGAACAATACATTGTTTCAAATAGTACCTCTCTTAATAAAATAATGAATTTATTCAAAAAAAATTTTTTAAAATTAAGAAGGAATAGATAAATTCAGATTTGAACTCAAGTCAAACAATTCATTTTAATATAAAAATTTTTTTCTATCAAAATTGACATTTTGTCACACGTAAAGGTTATGTTGAGCAAAAAGTAGTGAAGTCAAAAAATCGTCAATGTATAAGGGATACTAAACAAAAATCGTCAATTGTCATTTTGTGAAATTCGCTCTAAAAAATCGATAAAATGACGTAAAATCGTAACGTTTGGCATCCCTGACTACGCAGCACCATTGCAAGAAGTCATTGTTCATTCTACATCCAAATGGTATGCCATTATCAAATACATTGACCAGCCACCTGGAAAGGCTTTAGTTCTTCTCCTTGGGTTCATTCACGAGCACGTGATTGAAACCAAAAAAATTAATCACGCATGATTCACGCTAATGACGTCAGCGGTGCCCATTTCTACTACATACCCACATATAATAACAGATTATTTGTGAAAAGTAAAATTGTGGTCTTTGCATATTTTTTGCTGTCATTCGTTTTTCAAAGCATATTTTTATAGATTATATTTTATGGTCAAGAAAGAACCCAAAACATTTTGAATGTTGGTGATAATAATAGTATTTTGCTAAAACATAAATGTGTACGTACATATTACAGATAACCGATTGTTAAAACATACACAATAATAGTGTTTTGCATTTTGAAGAACATTTAAATACTTTATGGTTTTGTTGACAGCTCGATAAAATAAATTAACGAAATCGTAAAGATTATTGAATTTGTCAGTCTTGGCACCAACAATAAATATGCAAAAACTTATATCAAAAACTATTTTATATCAATTTGCAGTGTCAGAACGATTAATCAATGGCTGCGGTCAATAATCGGCATTCTAAATTATTTGTAGTTGAAGACCGAATATTGGTCGAAGGTCAAAGCAAGCATAGACTGATTTACGAACAGCCCCTAAAGGTATTTGTAGTGACACATTATAACTTTAGAAAGATTATATAAAAAAAGGAAAAGTAATCTGAATTGCATATAAGAGACAACGAAACTACAATAACTTTTAATGCGGCCCCAGTGAAGAAAAAATTACTACATTTATAAAAAGCTAGAAAATTTACTAAACATTTCGAGAGTAGCTCCCCGAAACGACGGAAGAGATTTCAATAAAAAAATAAATAACCATGGGTTAATTTTTTCTTGAGACGGGGATTAAAAAACAATTTCTCATATACAAAGTTTATGTATATTTTTTAGTTCTTATGCATATATTTCGGTGAAGGTCATTATAAATTCGGCACAGCAGAATATATTTCTCTTATCTGATTTACAATAAAAATTCTTAATAAAAGAAATAACAAAACCACAACCACTATAATCTACATAAACCCAAATGTGTTAATAATTTTTTGAATTCTTCTTGAATTTTTAATTGATTTAATTAACACTTTGGTCGTTAAATATAGTTGGAAACACTTTTGATCACTTTAATGACAATAAAGAATGGAGCAATTAAAAAAAGCGTATGTTAGTCTAACGAATTGAAGCTACAAAAATTCTTAAGACATTAAAGAATTAATTTTTAGAAAGTGAAAGTGACAGATAAAAATACAAATAATAATAAAGAAAATAAAACACAATTTTAAAATAAATTAAATAGCCGTTAAAATGAGATAATTATTTTTGAGGGTAAAGACTGATTGGTACTCTGTTCAAATTTGAGAAAAATGTTGAGCAACAGTGATTATTTCGTTTGAATATTTTAACAACTAACCAGTGGCGACAATACTACGATTTAGAACAAATTTATCGGCTTTATTGCCTTGAAATGAGGAACATTATTTTTTTTATTATTATTAAAATCTTTTATTCACGAATCTTATAAACTAAATAAGGTACAATGTTATGAGATTTTACTTACGTACTACAACAATTAAATCTTATAATTGAATAAGGAAACTATTAATAATACTGTCTTGAGGAAAATTTGTCACAAAAACCTCCTATAAACTTTGAAAATATTATAATGAAATTTGGTAAAACAATCGCTAATAAGATTCCTTTTAACAAAAGAATCTCAGCGACTGTTTAGTAAATTTCTTATTGTTTCAAAATTAGACAATCTGCATTTTTCATTAAATGACAGCGTCAGATCATTGGCAAACGCGTTTAACTTTTTATGTTTAAATCTATTGTGCAGTAAATCAGTGAGGAATCTAAGGGGAAGATTATGAATTATTTTTAAATTTTTGTTCTGGATAATCTGAAGCTTTTTTGTATGGGTCTTAGCAGTTTTGTGAAACCATGCTGGACTGCCGTAAGTCAGTATCGGCCTAATACACATATTGTACAACAATATTTTATTTTTGAGGTTGAGCTTAGACCTCCTATTAAGTATGGGGTATAGAGCACGTCCACACTTTAAAGCTTTATCACAAATGTAATTCACATGTTGTTTAAATTTGAGTTTTTTATCTAAAGTGATACCTAGATATTTAAAATCATCTTTGATGGGAATCACGTTTCCCCGACAGTACAAAATTTTAGTGGGAATACGTTTTGGTGATTTATTATATTTATTATTAATAGCCTGCGTTTTATTATCATTTACTTTTATTTTCCAATTATTAAAATATTTTTGGCTTGTGGTAAGGCTTTCTTGCATTCTCTTGATTATTGCATTTGAAAGTTTTCCACTGCTTATAAAAGCACTGTCATCAGCATAAAATGCTGCTTCCTGATTTCTGTGTACCTCAACATCAGATGTATACAATGAGTAGAGTGTAGGTGATAGTACTTACCCTTGTGGCAATCCCGCTGGGATTGTTCTTTCTGTTGAGAAGTCCCGTCAACACACACAACAAATGTACGGTTCTTTAGGAAACTTTGTGTAATTTTTTGTAAATATAAAGGGTAACCTAATGCATTGAGTTTGTATAACATCCCATTGTGCCAGATGGTATCAAAAGCTTTTTCTATATCGAGAAAAACAATGTCAGTACTCTTGCGATTTCTTATGTTATCTTCGATATAATTTACAACTCGCTTTATTTGGTGTACGGTAGAGTGTTCCTTACGGAATCCAAACTGTTGATGGTTAATAATATTATTTTGATCTGCAAAATCAAATAATCTTTTATGAATGATTTTTTCAAAAACCTTATCCAGTAAACTTAAAATGCTTATCGGCCTATAGCTGGTGGGTAGTTTGGGATCTTTTCCCTTTTTATGAATCGGTATTACTTTTGATTTTTTGAAAGTACGGGGAAATATGCCATTAATTAAACAACAATTGAATATTTTACTTAGAATTTCATAAAAGTAGTCTGGCATATTTTTTAGGATAATACTATTTATGCCATCTAACCCCGGGACTTTATTGTTTTTTAATAGCATAATAAACGTCTTAACCTCAGTGGCATTTGTTCGTTCAATATTATTACTACCAATAGGAGAATCATTATCGAGACAATTAACAAAATCAGATATATATGTATCCAAAGGCGATTGGTTATTGATAGTAATAGTGTGTGAGCTACCAAAAGCATCGGCAATTGCATTAGCTTTTTCTGCACCAGTTTTTAAAACTTCATCATTGCAGTTAAGATCTGAGCAAAACGAGTTCTTTCCTTTTAATGCTTTTGTTAATTTCCAGAATTTTTTGGATCCCGGCGGTAGTTTCGAAATAAATCTCGACCACGACTCGTTTCTATCCTTGTTAAGGTGGAATTCAATTAGATTACTTAACTGCCTTAAGACACCGTTTAAGTGGGCTCTGTAATTCGCATCCCTACATCTCTGAAATCTACGTTTGAATTTATTTCTTTGAGCAATAAGCATCTTCGAAGTACTTGAGATTTCTCTCTGCCACGAGTTTTTTCTTCCTTCATTACCGGCTGTGTTATTTGATACACAGTTCCAATGTGTGTGATGTGCATTGAAATCACCAAAAATGAAAAAGTCACAAGAGAAGTTTCTGAGTAAGTCTAAGTCCGCCTTAAAATCCACAGTATAAGGAACATTATTTTTCTTATGAAAATGTATTTTTAATAAAAAAGAAATTAAAACAAATGGACAACAAATTAATATTAGAAGTTGGTAGAGCAATGTATCAATTCGCAGCTGCTGCGGAGGAGCTTATTGAAGACACACGTTCTGCAAAAAGCACTTACCTTCATTTTATATTATATTTACATTATTTTTTCACTATTTTAATTATTTCTGGGCAAAAAATTTTAAATTATAAAACCACAATTCCAAGAAAAATGTGATAAAAAAATTTTGTATGCGATTTCGTTCGATATAAAATGCCGTAATTTGCCCCCATCTGTTGTTTACAATTCCGTAAGCAATAAGAGATGCAGTTGGAAAATACGTTGCTAGAAACATTTTGTGGTTGTAAAAATAATTCTGCCAGAAACATTTCGTATGTTTTCACAAGATGAACAGAGTACAACTTCAACCATATTATTTTGCAATTATTTCGCATGAATTTTTTTTATATGGACTTCTGAAAGCAGTTCGCACAAAATAATGAACAGAGTACCATATTATTTAAAAAAAATACATAATAGATTCTGTAACAGATAAAGAAATCGGATACACTTACTGAAATTTTATTAAGCAATTAATATGTCAACTACGAAAACGTTTTCCAAATAATTTTTTAACTTTACAAAACACAACTTATTTTCATTAGAAAATAGTCTAAGCAATACAAAAGGCCAATTGAATGAAAATTTTAAAGAAGAAGTAGATTATCTGCTCCTCGAAAATTATATTTTTTTTATTTGTCGTAGTGAAACTTTTTTCTCATGCCTAAAACTATCGAAAAATCGATGGCATAATATCGATTGTTAAATCGACCCACCCTAATGTACATGTTGTTTTTGTACACCACATACTTGATAATAATTGTACCATGATAATAAACGTATAATTTTTCATTTCTTCATTGATTGCTTAATCCTTACAAAATACTATAAAACCTTTATTTTCCAGCCACGTTTAGTTAATAAAGTTTTATTTTTGCTGCAAAAATAACGAATGCAGGCGAACACGATCCTTGTTGTAGCTATAATTGTGCATAAATGCATATGTGTGTGTACAGAAGCGCATACTCCCACCCAATCATAATAACCAAATGAATGTCAATACATTTTCCAAGATTTTTTTTTGTAAAAATTAAAAGTAAAAAACAACAAATTAAAAAAAGTGAAATGTAGCAAGAATCCTACAGAAAAGAACATGTAAAAGCTTTTCCCTTGAATGCTTCAAAAGATTTCACACGCAGAAGACGATTTTGTCAAACAGAAAAGAACGAGGTGAATTAACCCAGTTGGCCTCGTCCTTAAGACATTTTGAACGGGGCACAGAAGACTGTTTAATTTTTTTCAATTGAACTTGAGATTGAAATACACATAAGCAGCATCATCGAAAGAATGAACAGCTGAAAATTAATATATTCGTTTTTTAGATATTGTCGCGCATCTGGTCGGTAATTAGACAAAATATAGAAAATTGTCTCTCAGATTGTCCTCAGCAAAATTTGATTAAAGGCAATATGTATGTAGGATACTTCCGCTCAGATTGATGTTAACTACAATTTTCTTTATATAGCCGATTATAAAAGTAACCGTCGGACGACAATGCGTACATGAAGCGTCGAAGACAATGTTGTGTTCGCCGCGTCTTTAAGACATTCCCAATGACGGGTGATCGACAATGTTGATTCCTCGACGGCACATGAGAGACAGCGGGAACAAGCCAACGACATTTTCGAACAAACGTCGCGTAAATCATGCGCGATTACAATGTCGCTCAGCTTGTCGTCAGCGACAACAAAGGGGACAACGTCATTTGTTTATGCGTCAACGAAAAAATAAAAATCAAGTCATCATTCTATAACAGATTCGTCAAACTCAAAATTCTATTAAACTTTGTTTTAATAATGTTGAGACTATGATATGAACTTGGGAAGTACAACTCATTACATGGTTATAAGTCACTGCGCTTACCTTCTCAGATGCAGCACCACGTGAAATATAAACAGTGGAAACTTTTGTTTCTTTAATTAGTCTGCATTTAGACGAGTCATGCGCTATTGACATGATTCTTACTTTTTCTTCTTTGAACTTTCATTGTGGTTCACACAAGTCATGTCACGTTTACGACATTTATTTGTAAATATTTTCAGGCTTAAAATTACGAATGAGAAAACACAACGTAATGACAGTACATGCATCTGAGAACTCGTTTCTTTTCCCCTCGTCTCTCTCGTCTATAAAGTATCAATCATGTATTATTGATATGAATCGTCCAAACGCAGACTTAAAGACAAAACTTGAAACATTGTTGCTAATTTTGACGTAAACAAACTTTGACTTAAGACAACACGCAAGACATAGTCCGTTAGCAGAAAATGTCTTACCGAAGACAATATAAAAGACTACGTCGGTCCTCTTGTAAACAATGTTTGATAGAAAATAAACATTAAGACAGTCGTTAGCGGTGTCGTCAAAAGTGTTTAAAGCCACTTTGTCGCTCATACGGTCGACGAGAACGGCAATTCCTTTTAAATTGTCGCTTAGAAAACCCCGCTGACAGGCGACAAGTCGTGCAAGAAGCGTCGACGACAATCTGGCCAACTGGGACAAACACACAAGCACGCATGCATTCGTATATGTATTCACAAAGAAATGCAAACTCGAAAATAAACATTTGGCATTTCTCCTTCCCTTATTCACAAAATCGCTTATGTGCAAAAGCAAACAGATAACATACAGTTCAAGTTTGAAGGCATTGAATGCAACACCAACTTTAATAAAGGAAAGGAAAATTCGCTTGCAACTGCTTTCATACACGTATCTACTACACGCACACACAAACAATTATGTGCTGAATTGGAATTTGTGTACTTCAATTGCGAACATTACTTTTTTGCAATGAGTCACACATATAAAACAGATGTACATACTAGTGATGTAGTGAACATTCGTATTCGCAAATATTCGCGAATGTTCTTAATTTGTTTTCAACAACAAAGTTTACCATCGTGTGTGAAAATGTTTTTTTTTTCTAGGTAAGTACAGTTTTTGGCAAAGGGACGAAGTTGGTCCTAATAAAAATGTTATTTTAGGTTTAATGTTGGATTTTTATATGGGAAACCCGGTATCGTTTATGAATATGACTGGTAATGACAAGATTCCGATTTCCAATCAAAAATGCATAATCCAAGAGAAAGATAATCTATAGTTTTGACTGATGTTAATCTAATAATAATCCAAATACCATTAACACGGGGTATCAAATAACAATTCATTTTGTATATCTGCATATTTACCATATTTTTGGTAGTTTTAAAATATTTTTATAAAACAAATCTAACTTAGCTGCTGCACACATTAAAAAAATATGGCGGCCACTTTTTCACATAGATATCCAACTTAAGCCATTTATGATTAAAAAAAATCGCCAACAAGTCACACAAATAGGAAGTCTTCATCATTAAAATATATTATTTTGTTTGCATGTTCATACACAGTACCAGTGCAAGTTTAAATATGCACAAAAATTATTAAAATATGCATGCAAATATTCCTCAAAAAATGTTAAAATATGCACAAAAATATGCACTCGAAAAAACACAAGGAAATAACTTTTAATCAGTTTTCTTTAAAGAAGTGTTTATTACAAAGTATAATCATATATTTTCCAAGGATCTTCGATTATCGCACAAAACGATCAAAAATATGCAGATATACGTTCAACATCAATTGATCAACGTCTGAAGGCCAACGATTAAAACGTTGTTAAAGTTTTCAATAAATTATTTATTCCTAATATTTTAAAGTTTTCCTTTTACCTCTTCTAGGACTGATAAATGTTTATTTCGAGGAAGTTCTTTCGTTTTCAATTTTATTAACTGTGGTAAATACATTTTAAATCATTTCCAATTTAACGATGAATGCTTAAATAAAATATCGAGTCTGCCTCATCTCACAATGCTCATTTAAAACGCTGCTTATTTCTGTTAAGTTGTAGCAATAATATATAACATCCTTTAACCAAGATCCCCATCTAGTGGAACAGGGCTTGCGTTCATAGAATGCATCAAATTGAGCCAGACATGTAACATACAACATTTTTGGGTTAAAGAATTTTTAATGATCGCATTGCGGATACCATATCGTCATATGAATTCATAAAAGCCCTAAGTTACATTGAAAATAGTTTACAGGACAAGCAAAAAACTCTGTAATATGAAAAGTTTGCCAACATTTTTTAAAAATTGTTCAGTTTAAGCTTTTTTCTTATCAAGGAATTAGTACAATTTATATATTTAAAAATTTTCAGCGACATGTATTTTGATATGGTGCATCATAATCAATCAAGAAGTCGATTTTAAATTTTTTGTAACTTAGGGCTTTTTTGAAATCATATGACGATATATAGAGCTGCATCAGCTGTCACAAACAATTTTTGTTAAAAAAAAGCTGCTAACATGCGTAATGCAAATTTATGCAAGTTGCAAATGCTTTTTTTGGGAAAAATATGCAAATGCATATTTTTCATGCAGAAATCATACAAAACTTGCCCTGCATAGTACAAACATTTAAAATAACAACATTTTTGATTTATATGCACAAAAAATCGTGCAAAGTTGCTTGTGCAGCGAAGTTAAAAATACTGTATACAAATATTTAATGGGATTCTTTTTAGCATAGAGTTGAGAATCTTTAAAATTGCATTTTCCATCCCTGTCACGAAATAAGTGCTTATCATCCTCAACTATATAATATGTTGTACTACATAAAAAACCTAATAAGTATGCATATACCTGCACTAAAAACACATTTAATTTCAACTTGAGATCAGGGGTGCCAAACTTGAAGATTTTATGTCAATTTCCCGATTTTTTATAGCGAATTTCACAAAATGACGTTTGACGATTTTAGTTTAGTATCCCTTATACTTTGACGATTGCTTGACTTCGCTACATTTTGCTCAACATAACATCTACGTATGGGAAAATGTCAAGCTCTAAAAATATATTTTTGCTTTGCGGCCAACATCGACGATATTGAACTGCGAAAGAAATATTTAAAAATTTTAATGACATTAACGAGTTTAACTTTTGTTATTTTAAAATATGTTCTTATTTTTATGAATAATCTAAACAAAATTGAAGGAATTCAAATTCACAAAATTCACTATGAATTGACGAAACTTTTTTAAAATGTTTTAATAAATTTTTTGGTAGATGATTTTATAAAAAATACACCTCTAAATCAAATTTATTTCCATAACCGAAAAATTTTGTTAAAAAAGGAAGAAGTTTATATTGGTGTGTATGAAAAAGAAATGTTAAGACAATATACAACTGATGTGGACACTTTCAATCAATTTATTGATAATTGTGTATCATTTTACGTTGAATTGTGGTTATCAAATAAAAAGAGATTTTATTTCGATGACAAAATTATAAAAAATTTAAATTTAATTACATCATCTGTGATTTTGAAACTCCGAAATTCTTCCTTTATTAAAAGTTTTCCAAATCTAGTCTCTAAAGAAATTTATCAAGATATTGAGCATGAAATAAGAGAACTAAGATTTTCAGATTTTGAAGACAGCGCATTAAATGTAGATAAATTTTGAAAAAGAGGAAAGTCAATTAATCTACCAAACAATGAACATGTTTTTTCAAATTTATGTGAATTGTTTAAATCAATATCATATGTCCTTCTTTCATACTTTATACGTACTGATGTTTGTATGCGTATAAAATCGAATAAATCAAAAAATTAATTTGTATAATAGTATATTCTATGAATTTCTATTTAAATTCAAATATAAAATATATCAAATAAAAAATTAACTTTTATTTTGGAAAGTATACAACATGAATCGACATAAAATCTCTGCAAATCTTGATTTGATTTGAATAAAATGTTTAAAGTTTTTATTGTTTTTAAGAAATCTGTTGAAATAATTATTTGTGAAAGATTGTTGTATAAAACAGAAGAATTTTGAGTGAATTTTCGATAAAATTATACAAACCTTCGAGTACATCTTTTCGAACTACTCACATCACATGGTCAAATATCTCTGAATTTTTCATAGAATCTGAAATGCCCCTTAAAAACATAATAGCCCAGATATTTTAAAACAACAGCATCTTAAAATTTCTAGCGAATGGAAACAAAAAAAAATTGATATTCTGGTACTGTGATGGTTTGAAGTCAGAAACAGGCAATGCATATGCAATTGCAGCAGATAATGGACTCTTAATCAAAAAAGGACTAATACCACACTTTATCTCTATTGTCACATCTGAAATCACTGCTATAGAAGAAGCAATTAAATCAAAACCAACCAGAACAAAACTTGTAATACGAGTATGCTCCAACAGTCTATCATCAATATATGATTTAAAAAATACAAACAACAGCGAAACATTAGTATCCAACATTCGAGAATTACTTTTACGGCAAAACAACATTAAATTACTTTATACTCCAGATCACATAGGCATTAAAGGCAATGAGATTGCAGATAAAAATGCCAAAGAAGCAGTTCAATCTCCTACAATTGTCCAGAACAATTACACAAAAAAAGACTTAAAAAAGACATATTAAAAAACAATTACATGAAAAAATAAACAATCTGTGGTTCTATCTCCAAACAGACATTATAAAATGATAAAACCCACGTATAAAAATATAATATACGAATCAGAAACGCCCAAATATCAACAGAAAATCCTAACACGTTTAAGATTAGGACAGAGTCAGGGCTGGGCAGTATTTGAAATACGTATTTAAAATACAAATACGTATTTTGTATTTGTATTTTAAATACATGACGTGCAAGTATTTTGTATTTTAAATACATACAAAAAATGGCAGTATCTCTGTATCTCTCTGTATGATTCTATAGCACAACTTATGAAAAGTAAATCCAAATTAAATGAATTATTTAGTAAGTTACGTAAGGAGAGCACTTTCGCGGCTATAAAACTGCAATATTTAGAGGAATTCATTGTAGTTTTGAAACCTATTGCCACTGCTTTAGATTACCTTCAGGTTAACACCTCTTATTACGGAAACCTTTTGCCGACTTTAAAGTCTATTAGAACAATATTAAGCCGGTTGAATGGAAACAATTTAAGGCATTTAAGTCCTATTACTACTAAAAGAGAGCTTGGAAAAAAGATTCGATAAGTTTTTTAAACTATCACCGGAAATAAATAGAGCTATTTTGCCTTCATGTTATCATCCTGGTTATAAGATGCGTTGGCTGCCAGAAAACATGACGATAGAAAAAAGGCAAAGAATCCAATATCTTGCAATTTATACTAAGGAGAAAAATTACAAAAAACTTAAAATGACACCTGGAGTAGAAGCACCAGTAAAGAAGACGATGATTTTGTTGTTTTCGTAGATAGGGCTGATGGGGAATCTAGGACATCAAATTTAGAGTTGTAATTTGTCAGTTTCCTCAGTGACAAGAGCAAGGACATTATCACCCTTGACAGCTATCCAAATATAAAAAGAGTATTCATAGAATTTAATACAAGTTTGTGCTCATTAGGACCTGTAGAAAGATTATTTTCTTCAGCAAGTTTTATTTATTCTCCAACAAGAAACACTGTCTGATGCTACATTCAAAAATCTGACATTTACGAAAGGAAACAATTGTTTTGTTGATTAGTTTTATCTAATGTATTTTTTGTTTTGAATAAAAATGGTGTAATTTGCATTTTAAATAAATAATCTGAAAGTATTTTTTATTTTAAATACATGACCAGCAAGTATTTTGTATTTTTTATATTAAATACCGCAAACCATGTATTTTGCTCAACTATGGACACAGTGAGATAACACACCAATATCATCTGAAGAAAGAAAATCCTCCGTCATGCCCAAAATGTAACAACACGCTTACAATGTCATACCTACTAACCTTTTCCAAAAATCAAAATCTCTCAGAAAACCTGCTGGAATCCATAAAACATTACCTCCATCAAACAAAACTTACCTATAGTAATATTAAAAAATATATAATTATGTTTCATTTTTGAATTATTATAAAATGTAAATATTTGTTACATTCACGAGTATTGGAGGAGATGTTCATATTCGAATTCGCGAATACTTAAAACTTGATATTCGTTACACCACAAGTGCATACAAATGTATGTGCATACATATCGTCGGCTTGGAGGGTAAACCTGTTAAATCTATATTTTATTTTATTTGATATGTTTTATTAATCTTATGATAGTTATGAGTACTATAAATGTTGTATTTATTGCAAAATGTAAGATATAATAATATAATAGAATATTATAAAGTAAAGTAACTTCTTTCTAAGCTGCAAATTCAAAATAAAGTGATTTTTAAGAGCTTTCGGGTGTGATTTAAAAAAACACATAAAATTTAGAGAAATATATTAAATCTTTATTTGAGTCGATAGAACGGTCTGTATAATTCAAAGTCTAAAGACGATTTCATGTAAATGTTGACTGCGTATACGGCTCAAATGGATCATATGCTGCGCCAAATTTTGGCATACTCTCTTAAGGCTTGTCCCTATAGACATGAGCCTTAACATGGCCCCACAAAAATTGTCTAAGGCCGTTAAATCGCATGATCTGGACGGCCAATTAAACGGTCCAAACGTGAAATAAACTGTTCACTCTCAATTGGGCCATTGTTTCACGTGCTGTAAAGCATGTAGCACCGTCTTGTTAAAACCACAGGTCAGTCAAGTCCAGCTTTTATACACATGTATTTGGCCAAAAAAGTGTAATCATCACATTATCGGCGTCGGATCGATAATTCTCGTTCATCAACAACACTGGCGGATACAGCTGCGACATTTCCCACTGTCCGCACTCTACGTATGCGTGTTGGTGGTGTAATGTCCAATAATATAAATTCGATGTGAAATTTAGTCACAAGATTCCGAATAGCCTCCTCAGGTTTCCCAAACTGACCATAAAATAAAAGAAGTGCACAATGCACCTTCTTGACCGAGCATGCATTTTGATAATAAAATTTAATAATATGTAGTCGCTGTTCGTTTGTAAGTCGATTCATTGTTAAATTATAGACCAAACTGAACATGTTTAACAGTAACATGTTACACCAAAACAGCTGAGCTACCAAAAGCAGTGTTGCCAAAAAGAAAGGTTCTACAAAAAATCGCCGTCTTTGGCTGCATTGTTAAATATTCTTCAAGCTAAATAGCAAAAAAACACTCTAAGCCGACGACATGAAAGTTTTCACATATATTTTTATATAAAGGTAAATACAAGTTTGCTATACTTGTATTAATATTGAAATGTTAAACAAAAAGAAATATGCAACGTTTTTATTGACATCATGAAAAATTCAAAAGCCATAAACGGAAGTAAAGTAGTCAGTCGTATTCTCTAAAGCATTCATTGAACAAATGGTTGAAGGAATGAATGAATAAATGACAAAAAATAATAAATAAAATAAAAAAATAATGCAACCAAGTGCCATATGTCTGTCTGTACAAGGAGGCACATGTGCATGTATGTAAAATTCATGTGCATTAATGTCGAAATTGAAAAATGTAAAAAGAAATTCTCGTGCATGTGTACATTAATCTGGTTCAAGAGTATATAAAACTGATAGATCAGAACATATTTCAGGTCGTTCTAATTCAGGATTTTTATATGAAATTTGTGCTTAATCTCGATTATCTTATTATCGCGTCAAAAATTACTTCTATTAAGAACAACACTTTTTCACAAAAGCTACATAACGTTTGCATTACTTTACAGTAGTTATATAACTACTCACTAGCGAATAAAGAAGTAATACTTTATCTTATTGACGCAGTAGTAGAACTCTCATACAGATGGTCGAACAGGGATTTTTTGAAAAGTCGCACAAAAGGTCGTTTTAAAAAAATAAAGTCGCACAAATATTCGTTTGAGAAAATAAAAGTCGCACATCTTATTTTAAACTTTTTCTTACCAATAAAAAGCGTAAAAGCAGTGCTAAAAGCACTGAGTTGACAACACTGATAGTTGTTATTGAATAATTTGCTTCTTAAATGATACTCGAATGTGAATAAAGCTACCGAAGGATTGATTAGTTTGTACTGAATTTTTAGCGCCACTGAGTGAGATCTCTATTATTTGTAATCCGAGGTGGTAACTAATTGCCTCGAATGACATCGCCATGCTTAAATACTGACTTAGAAATGCCCAAGTAAGCACAGAAAAAATACCGAATGTAAAATCAACACGAAGAAATGTTGATATTAAGTCATTGTTAGTATGTAGAAAAAATCCAATTGATTTTACTTTTAACATTTTAGTATTTTAAAATTTTAATCGCACTATTTCCCACAATTAATATTTTACATACATAATCGTATGTAGTAAAATATTAACACTTTCATTAAAATCAAATTGAAATTGATTATTGAGGGGTATATCAAGTTCCCATGCGCATTTCACTGTTGCTAATGCAGATCATCAAGGAACTTTATCCAAATATTTCTTAGAACAACTGGAGATATTATATTAAACTTTCATTGAAGCAAATAAAAAGTTTAAACAATATCAAAGTTGTAACAAGAACTCAATAATCAACCAATTGTTTTTGTTTTCTTACTTCACAATAACTACCTAGGATGACTTTTTTTAACTCTAATTTTAGTTGTAAGATAAATCAATGGTTAAAATTATTAATTAATTATTGATTTAAAATTAATCACATTGAAATAAAATTGTACCTTTTCAATTTTACCTCTTACAGATTAAAATAACATTAATCAGTGTTTAATTTTGTAAATTCTGTTTTTGTAGTAATAATTCCATTTTTTTCATGTAAAATTAACATTGCATGTAGTTAAAACAAAATTAGTTATTGTAAAATCAACACTGTTATAAACGTTAAAAATGACATTGGAATACTTGAAAAAACTTTCGTCAATTTTAGATATTAACAAACGTTGGCTTATGTCACATTAACATGTTAAAAAATTTAAATAAAATTTGTGATATATTAATAATGACTGGAATAACATAGAAAAAATGGTGTATGTTAAAAAAAATTAAAGATGTTGAAATGAAATTAATTCATGATAAAAGGGGAAAAAATCAAAAAGTACCGCGTACAATGTCAATTCACCATGATTTCTAGTTGTTTTGAAGTGGATAACTATATCTTTTATTTTACTTTAATATCATGTTAAATTAACTTGAAACGCTTATGAAGTAAAATTGTTAACAAAACTAGTTGAATCAACCTTGTTTTAGTGGATTTTACAATGATTTTTTTCTGTGTGTAGAAGTAGTAAAAAGTATATACTTCACATGTTTATTATCATTTTAACTCATTACTGTGTCATCAGCGATTCTGCTGGGATACCCAAGCTGCCCCAAAAAGGTATGAAGTTTCTAACATTTTTTTATTGCACCAGTCTAATGTAGAATATTACATACATAATTATGTGTGTTTATGTATGCATACACGTACGTACGTATATAGAAAGTTTATTATTTGTTCATAACTTTAATAGTTGATAGAAAATTTAAATGACTTTAACAAAAATATAAATTTTAGTAACTCAAAAAAGTTTTTTTTTAAATACACACAAATTTGCTTTTAAAGGATCGTTTTGTTTTTGCGTAAGATAATAAAAATATGTGTGAAGTTTTTATTCAAATTAAACGAACTTCATGTGCAGCAATCATTTATATTCGTTTTCCATGCACTTGAAAAGCATTGATAGAAGAACACACGTTTGGAATAGTATGACGGTTTTGTCATTTGATATCAAATGTTATTTTCAATCCTCTTTAAAAGCTAGAAAGAAGTTTGAGAATAATATTTTTATTCGAGAACAAAATAGTTTTTTCTCTACTTGATATCAACTGTTATTCTGTTATTATTTCTGAAACAATAAAATAATGCTATTTGTTTCTGCAAATGTTGGCCTTTTCTAAGTCTCAAATGAACAAAAATATTCTATTTGCTCCATTTTTATTAAACATTCTCCAAGATTTCTAAAACAAAAAGTAAATTGGAAGTGAACATTTGTCAAACATTATTTTTAAATCTGTGGAGGAAGATTTAAAATAATGGACGTACCGTCCCATACCGCAATTAGAGTAAAGTTTAACAAACACAAAGCTTTGTTCTGAAATTGAGAACTACTTGAAATCAAACTCTATATCAAAGGATGAGCGCTTGAAAATGATTTGTACGTAATCTATTTTCAAATTCAATTTGCAACCGTAGTTTTCAAAAGTATGAGGTTCTCGAGCTGCCCTAAAAATATAATTTATTTAATGATGTAAAACTAAAAATTGGCACAATCACCAATAAAGATGTCGCCCAAAAAACCATTAACAAAACAGTGTCCTGTCGACAGTCCATTAAATTATTTCATTTCGTTTTACACATTTTTAAGCCTTTTAGCAACTTTTAAAATATTTTCTTTAGTAGAAGTATCGCCTGCCTCTTAAATTTTAATAGCAGAAAGACAACAACTATCATACTTCTGTCATGTTTAATTTAAAATATTTTTTATTAGTCACATAAGAGAATGTCGAACACAACAGCTGGGATCCACACCCCATGAGTTCTCTCTTCTCTCACCAATAATTCATTCAATGTTCAATTAAAGTTCAATAACTTTGATTGCATGTCGGTTGGACATCAAGTTCTGTGTTCATTAGCAACATATGGTGGCGCCACAATTGTTTACTTTATTCTTTAAACAATAGACTTTTTCACTGTTGAGCCATCAATATTTTCGTTTCTTTAATTTTCTTCTATTTTCTTTGGTCTTTCCTCAATATTCATTTACAACAGAATACTGACCCTGAAGGTTTCATTAAGATTTTGAGTTTTTATTCTTTAATAAAAAATTATAAATGAAGCGAGAGAAAAAGTTGTTTGTGTTGCAAAACATTTCAAACTCAGTGTTCGGCGGAGTATATTTGAAAAAATAGAAATATGAAACTTAAAAACAAAGTTTTACAGCAAACAATTTTCTTAAAAGAAAATAAAAAAATAAAAACAAAACTTTTGCAAGTAAGTATTTGTATGTATGTTGTGAGTCCTTTATCAAAGTTGCGGATATTAAAGTAATTTAGGAGCCTCGTAACTGTTTTTATATGCAATTGTCAGGGGAAAAATTCAAATATTTTTAAGCACTGTTTGAATTTCATTAAAAGAAAAAAGTGTCAACTTTTGAAATGTTTAACACCAGAAAATGTTTTTTTTTTCTTCGACAACATTGGAAAGGAAAATTTGTATGAATACAATATTTCACCAGAACAAGTCTAAAAATTAATAAAGTTTGCCGCGATGTGTTAATGAAATAATGCGGAAACACAATGCTTCACTTACATCAGTTGTTTTTCATGAAAAACTCTAACTCAAGTGTGTATTGAAGAGTATAAAAATATGTATATAAATAGCCTTGTAAGTCCTTTGGACTCTGCTTGGTTGACACCACTATTGACTTTGTTGAAAGCTAACTTATATTCATATTGATTCAGTGTTTAAAACTTTAAATTTGAACTAGCAAATAGTAGATTAAACATTTTTCGTAGTTAAAATAACACTGTGCAATGTTGAATTTACATAACTCAGCTTCGTAGTAAAATATAAAAAATTATAACGTTAAATTAACTTTGGATTTGATAAAATCAACATTGAGTAGAGTAAAGACAGCATTTCTACATTTTAAATTAACATTGCTAATAAGTATTCTACGAATTTTAATGACAATTTCAAAAATTACAAAAGTAAAAGAATTTATCATTGCTTTTTTAAAAGTTTTTGTATAAGATAAGAGGTTTGAAATTTTTCAAAAATATAATTTAAGATTTACTGATGATTTGACGTTAGCATTAAATGTATGTTAAGAAAATTAATATTAAAAAAATTAAATACATAATAGAAATCGTTTTTATTAAATTAAGGGCATCATTTTGAACCAACAACATTTAGTGTTATTTCACGTTAGATCAATCATTGAATCGTCGTATTAACTCAACATCATAATTAATAACATATTAAATGAATTTCATACTTAAAAATTTATTCATTCAATATGTAATTTATGTTGTTCCAAACTAAAATAATTTTGATTCAACAAGATTCGTCATGTTATTTGAATGTGGCTACATTTTTACTCAATAAGACTCGCATGTTATATTGACATGGGCTGCTATTCTTTGCAAGTTATCGTAAAGTCATGTTGATTTAACACGAAACGATTATGAAACAAAATCATTAACGAAAAATGTAAAATCAACCTTGTTTTCGCTGGTTTTACATTGTGTATTTTTCTGTGTGTAGGCACCCTTAATTTAATGCTATCTTAGGATGATAATAATTAAATTCGTGGTTTAAAGTTTGATACGGAACGTTCCTTGGAATTTGTCGTTTCAAGGAATGCAGAAGGTGAGGCACCGTTTTAAGTTTTTTTGTAGCCAAAATTGTCTACGTTTGTACTGGATAAACTTTTATTCTGAACTATACGATAAATAGTGAAATATTCGAATAAACTCGACCATCTAATGTCGGATCTAATGATATTTAAAATATTCTAAGGATCCTTTGCGCATGTACTGTATTTTTTCACTTCTCACTTCAACAGTAGAAAGTTTCAAAAAATTTCTTGTTTAGCTTAAGTTTGGTTATATTCTTGCCTTAAGTTTGCTACTACTGAAACAAGTTCTAAATTAGAGATGGTATCGTAAATAACTTTTCACTCACACTAATCGATGCTCACGATAAAAAAATGTTAAAAATGCTACCGTATTTTTTTGGCTCACGTTAATTCACGCTCATTTAAGTGGAAAAAGAAAGTTAGTCATAATCACGAAAACTCACGCTCACGGAATACTTGCCAAAAGAAATATATAAAATAATTGAAAAATAATGTGAAAAAATTACAATAAAAAAAATCCGGAAAAATCACGTTAAAAATATACTCATCCATACTACATTTTATATATTTACGTTCATGCACGCTCAGGTAATTGAGACAAAAAACTAATCAGGCCCATCTCTACTTTAAACATCCTAAAGACATGGTAATTAGGGACTTGGGATTCAAAAGAAAAAAGTTGGAATCTAGTTTTTTAATCTAAACATTTAGCTGCAATAAAAAGTAATAACATTAAGTGATTGTACAGCATCTATCTGATGTTCTAACTACCACTTTTCTAAACAGAGAATATTGGAATTTGCCTAAAACCAAAACATGTCGTTTGATAATCGTATCATTTTAACTTTTCATATTTAATAAGTTTTTTTTTTGTTTCTGCAACGCACTTTTGGGGTTTTCAAATGTCTTAAATTTCAATAAATAAAATTCCAGCAACTAACTTAATCCTAAAGGAATATACAAAATTTAATCTAACAATTTATGAAGTTGTGTGGCAGCATTGTTCTTCCTTTTCTTTATTTTGGTTTCGCTGAATTCTATTTTTATAAAAAAAATAAAACAGGAAATTAAAGTCATTACATTTAGTTCCGTTAAAAATGCCACTTTATGGTTGTGTTTGTGTGTGAAAATTGTTCTAAATTATTTAAAAGCATTTAAAAGTTGGCGGCAGTTTATAAAAAAAATTATTCTCTTTCGGGCTGCGTATTTAGTTAAAATAAAAGTTTTATAAAACAAAATAAAACAAATAAAAAAAATATTGCGGAACTTTATTTTTGTGCAAGATGCGTAAAAAATATCAATTACAAATTATGTTGTGTCAAAAAATGTTTAGATGTAACGATTAAAAGCACTTAAATATTTAAAAGAAATGGAATGAAAAAAATTAAAAATATATTACGATTAAAAAAAATATTCGATTAAAAAAAAATATATTTTAAAAAGAATTTTTCTCTAATCAAAATTAAATAAATTTTTTGATGTTTGTAGTTTTTTTTATTGTGTTTTAACAAAATTTTTATTTTCGACTTAAGATTCTGTTCTGTTATGGCTGCTATAACAACAAATAATATAAATAACAAAAAATTAAGTTAAATCCGTTCGTCTGTGCATTTTTTTTATATTTTTAACTTAAAATCAAGAATTTCACAAGTTTGATTTTGCAAGCTGCCATTTAAAATCTTGGTTACACACTACTGAAAATAGCCCATTAATTATTTGTTATTTCAACTTAATACAACAGATGTATATTTGTAAAATGCATTATAGTGCGATTTTTTTTCTCAATTATAATTTATTGTTCGTAAACCACATTTAAATTAAAGTATATTGTCAATATTTTCTGTTGTTGTATATTTCGATTTTACACGCCATTTATATGTACAAATATATACATGACATCTTAATCATTTAATTTATAGTTACAAATGATTTTCGCACGCAGCCACATTCATGACCGCTTTAATAGCGACAACGACATGGACATTTTCACATCCCTACATCCCGATTATAATGCAATTAAAATGTGTGTATATCTTTTGATATTAATTTAATTTCAATTTATGCTTCTACTGGCCGACTAACCAGCTGCACCGGCTGGCTGGCTCTGCCTGCTGCAGTTTGTTGGCTGCTGCATGCTCCACATGCGCTTAAACAATTAATGGCGATTTTATGTCACAGCAAGTTTTTAATTTTTAATGTTTTTATTTTTCTATATAATTTTCATTTTATTGTATGCAATTTTTTAAGTGCATCATCACTTCAAGTGTGCATTTCATTATTTTAAAGTAGATATGCGTTCGCAAATTTGTTTTTTCTTTTTTATTTCGTTATAAGTATTTGTATCTTTAATACCAAAAGAAAGTTCAAAATAGCCGAAAGTAATAAAGAATTTTTTGTTTTTAATTATACGAATAAATAGTGGGACAGGAATACAAATTTCTTTAATGAATGATCCCAAGGTGTTCCTTTTTCTTTTGCATTGCTTGCAAACGTTTGTCAAGACAGCATTCGAATCATTTGAAAAAGAACAATCTCAGCTGCTGTCTCAACAACAACTTGGTACTGACTCCCATTAAGAACAACATATTTTTCGCACAAACTACATACCGCCTGCGTTACTTTACAGTAGTTACAGAATCACTTACGAGTGAATAAACAAGAAAATTATTCTCCGAGTGGCGCAGTAGTCGATCGTACGATTATTATATAGATGATCGGCAGTTTAATCCCAGGCAAAGGAACAAGGTTTTTTCTTTCTAATGTAAGTGTGTTTACGAATACAGTTTTTAGCGTGTAATCAAATAGTTGAGCAACAAAGAAATGCGTAAAACTGTGTACAGGGACATTGTGTAATTACAACACTGCAATAATACATTGCTTGTCGCCTATTATTCTGCGATAAGTACTGCATACGTGTCGTATTGACTGCTTTTTTTGATGCGTTTTGAAATTACTTTTCATCTTTGTACTTGTTTTTACTGTACTTCGTTTCTGTCTTTTGCAAATAAATGAACTATTTTGAAGTATAAAAACCTCTGCATTTTTCTACATTAAAAACTCTTGATATAAAATACACAGGCATGTTCTGCAATTCGAGTGATTTTAAATAGTCCGGCGTAGTATCGCAAATAATTGTCAATTTGCAATTTTTTTAAATCGCAATTTGAAGTTTAGTTTAACATGAAAATCACAGAAAAAATTATAAATATCACAAATAAGTCAGCTTTTTTACTAAAAATGTTTTTAGAAATCGTACGATTTTAAATGACTCTGTTTGCAGAACATCAAAAAGATCAAATCAAAAGATTGAGTTCAATACTGACAGCAGGCATTTAATTTTTATTCATTTCAATTACTTCTAAGGGTGTGTGCCAATCGATAGCAAAGTACTATGGTGAAAAATTTTTTGCTTGTGGGGAAAAAATTGCATATTTCTGATGTGCCAAATGATATATCTTTCTTGACAACATGAAATTTTGGAATCTGTGAAAACAAGCTGATGATGTGATGTGTGATGTACAATTACAATTGCAAGTTATAATAAGCAATGTATTTTTCAGTCTAACTTCATTTAAGAGCCGTGAATATTTAATTTGGCGACGGCTTGAACTTTCAAAAACGAAGGCGATGGCTTATTTTGTTTTGTGATACCATGATTCTAATTTACCGTTTGTGAAAAATTTACAAGTTCTGTCAAAAATTCTACTAGCAGCCAGGGATAGTGAAGTTTTGTTCATCTCAGCAGTGTCAAAAATCTACCTGCCAGAGAACTCTGCTACCGATTGGCACACATCCTAAGTATTGAACATTTTCCGTCATTATGCGTAAATCAAGATGGTGAGGTAAGTACTTGCCTCCAATGACAAAGCCAATCCAAAATAATGAGTTATAACTTCAAAGTAGCAGTAATTATAGATTACTTTGCCATTAAAATTTTTGTTGCATTTCTATGAGCCCGGATCGAATAATAGTAAATTGTAATCCATCCATTTTTTATTATTGTCCGTTACGTAAAAATTTTTGATTTTTATTGTTCCACTGGGAACGATCTTTAAATGCTGTGAATTTTTCTTATTGTATCTTTTTAATGACGCTGTGATTTTTTCAACTCAGGGTTATTTTGTTTGTTAAACAACAATAGAAACAAAATATTTTACACATTCATATAATTTTGTTCATAATAAAATTAACTACTGAAATGTTTATTATTAAACAAAAAATGTGTGAATTAAAAGTTGAGCAAGAAAAATGATTTCACAACACTGTAAATTCTTCTTAATATATTTTATTAATTGTAAACTATTTTACAGAGTGATACACTGGGAGGTACTTTTAGTGAAGTTTCAATTTCCGTATCCGATTGTTTCAATTATGGGAGAAATGTTGAATGAGGTTTTGGACTTGGCGTAGCGTAGTTTAACATCATACCCTTTTAAGCAAAGTTAAAAATAACATTCAGCCTTATTCTAGTTGGCGACATTGACGTCACGTCAACACAATATCCAAAAATTGGGGCTTTTCTACCCGTTGTCGAAAACAACTGAGTACTATTGATAGGGTCATGTTATTTTCTGAACCTTAGAGAACAGAAATAGACTGCCAGTAGCACAAAATTGTTTTCGAGAGCGAGTAGACAAGTTCTAATGTTTTGGTATTGTGTTAAAGTGACGTCGATGTTGCCAACTGGAATAAGGGTGATTAAAATAATAGAAAAATCAGAGTGTGCAAACAACGGAATGCAGATTTGAGATCAACACCTCAGATAATGTAAGACAGAACTTTCACTGCTGGAGCAACCAGAATCGTGTATAACTCAGTGATTCTTCATACAGAATCACAAATAACCTTTGAAAAATATTATTAAGACGGTTTACTCTGTAAACGACTGTTATTCTTATGTTCGATTCGTATAAGGAAGTAGAGCCCCTACATAATCTCTGCCGTCATCAATAATGCCCATTAGCACTTGGAGTATAGAAAGTGTTATAATATTAAACCAGAAGATGGATCTTGTGTTCTTCACGATGAAATATAAAACACATCTTTCATAAATGCATTGGCATTCAGGCTATCGAAACGTGGATTCCAAAATGTCGTAAAGCCAATATGCCTAATCACGAAATTATATGGTAAAGCTTGGAAAATAAACCCAAGCAACACAAAGCAACCGCTCAAAACAGTTATAAAGCCCATTGCTATGTATTGGCGCCGGTACTCTAGTCTGCATTGTGGAAAACCACATTATTCGGGATCATAGAAAAGATCCTCTGCACTTCTGGATTTCGCCCCAATATCATTAAACAGAATCTAAGCGGGGTCCCTACTCATCAAGAGCAACTACTAACAGTGGGAGCGGTGTTAATGAAACATTATTATAGGTGAGTATTCCAGGAGATTGTATAATCCTTTCAATGTATTTTTTTAGAAGTGGTCGAATATCAGAGGTGTAATAGCAAATCGTTCTATACTGCCCCTGTAATTAACCAACTTTCGCAGATGAATTTCTGGCTGCTGAAGAGCAAAAGTGTAACAGGGTGCGGCACAAAATTAAGTACATCTTCATTTTTTTTATTACTGAATAAAACTCGAAATGTTTTTACAAAGTTTTTTACACTTTTGCACTCACATTTCAAACTCCCTTTTATATAAAAAACAGTAGCAAAGTTAACCAATTATGTTAAAGTATACCATTGTTTTTAAAATATTTTGTTATTTAACGCATGTTTATCTAAAATACAGTATTGATACAATAAGAGAAATTTTAAATTTATTAAAAAAATGAATCGTACGACAGTCCAGAGATTAAAAAGCAAACACAATATTCAAGCTTCAGCTCTACATATTGTTCGGCCAAGAAAAATTGGTGATCGCACTGGTCGTCAGCTTGCAAAATTAGTTATGAGTGATAATGCCATATCACCAGCCAAGGCTTTAAAGACATTAAATATTGTTGCAAGCGAGTTGACAGCTCGTCGGGGTCTCAAAAGATTAGCTGACAAAAGCTGCTGTCAAGAAAAATAAACCTTTTCTATCAGCAAAAAATATAAAACTGCGGAGTAAAGAATTTACTAAAGTGTGCGAGAATTGGACTGAAACCGATTGGAGCAAAGTAAGTAGAACGGTGCTTATTAGAAGTTATTTGCATTCAATGATTAACCAAATAATATTTGAAGATTTGAAGCTATCACTACTACAGCTGTTACGCAAACCATGAAACACGGTGGAGGATCAATTATGGTATGGGGCTGTATTACCAAAAATGAAGTGGACCCCTTGTAAAAATTGGTAATTGTAAATAATTTGCCAGCTGCAATAGCGAAAACGGAACTTGCTGCTGAAAACGTAGTTTTCAAGCATGACAATGACCCGAATTACACCGCTAAGATTGTGAAAATTGGTTGAATACACAAATATTCGACATAATGAAATGGCCAGCACAGTCTCCGGATATGAATTCAATTGAAAATTGTTCAAGTCATATAAAATCCCAACTTTCCAAATACTCAAATGTGCGAAATAGAATCCCTCGGAAATAGTAAAGGAAATTTGGGAGCTATTCCAGATGAAATGGTTGCTCTTTACTGTAACAGTATGCCTCATCGTGTGAAAGCTCTTCGTAATGCCAAAGTTTACTGGACAAAATACTGAGCAAACCCTCGGAAACAAATTAAGATGAAGAAAAAAAAAACAGATTGCAAAAGTGTAACTTGTGTCTTACCTTAAAAAATAAACCATATTTTTGTTATTTTTATCACTACAACTAATCTTATTATAACTTTTTAAATTTAAGAACATAGTAAATATTTTATGGAAAAACGTTTGCTTTAATTTAAGTTATTAAATAAATTACGCAAGTTTATTCAAAGTCTTGGTATAGTCTGTTACACTTTTGCTCGTCAGTGTATATTTGACAGCGTTAATACAGACTTAAGCTCGTTTATTCGGCCTTTTGGCGGTAATCAGACTCTAAAACTTTTAAACTTTTTTGTAATTCGTATGTATTATGCTGTAGTTTCCCAAGCTTTGGGATGGACTTGCTTGATCATGTATTAATGCTTGTTTGATATTGCTAATACATTCATACCCCGGTTTGCGTCGTTTCGAAGTTGTCTTTTTAAAATTTTCGCGATTTCGATTTCGATTTTTGCTTCAGTTTGCGTTGCATGGCTTCGAATTTCGTTGTTAATAAATGTTTGTATGTACAAAGCAAAAATAGAAAAAGAGGATTTCCCGTCGAAGTCTAATGCAAATTTGTATGTGAAAATTGTCTACAAGTTTGTCTTCGTTTGTAGTTTCAAATTACATTTGGTAAAGTGAAATCTTTTATTTTAATAAAAACTATTATTACACAAATGTGACCTGCTCCGCGAAAAGGAACCTCTGCGCCGAAATTTTTTTTTTTACTTTTTGAGTGATTCTTATAGGAAAAAAAACGCTCTTTCAAATGCCACAAACCGAAAGTTTCTATGTCTAGTAGTTTTTTTACAAATCACCTGTAAAGTTGAACATAATTAATGAAAAAATTTAAAAATGTGATATAAACAGATAATATATATAATATTTGACACATTCCAGACACATTTTCTTACGTTAGAGGCAACACTGCATAGTGAACATCGTACAAAGTACCAGAGGGTCGAAATACATCGCCAGATGATCAGGTTGAAGGAAGAGTTGCATAACCATGCGCAAAACTCGGAAAAACGATACGCTTTTTTTAAACGCGTTTTTCTCAATAACTTCTTTTCGGTGCAGAGGTCCCTTTTCGTGGAGCAAGTCACAAATAGTAATAAAAAATTGGTATTTTCTTATGAAAAATATTTTTTTTACTAAAATTATGAGTCTTGTAACGAATTAAATAAAAATTAATATAAATGTATGGAAAACTGTGATTCGGTTTGCGTCGTTTCAGTTTGCGTCTCGTTTTTCCGGTCCCATTTAGCGACGCTAACCGGGGTATCAGTGTACTCAATTTTTATTTTTTTAAGAAATCATTTTCAAAATGTTTCTTGGACTTTCTGGAATTTGTGATGCAAAACTAATTTCACTTTTCGGCTCTGAGCCAAGTGTAAACTACACTATAAAAACTATATACAAAAATATAAACTTACTGTAGGATATATGTATATGCTTTTGAAAATTTATAAAAGATTTTTTAGACACTTTTTCAGCCACAGACAAAATAAGAAAAAATACTAAAATCATTAAATGAATTCTACTTTGATCAAATGTAAAAATTTACAAATTCGAAATAAACTTAAAAACAATTAAGACAAATGCGACGAAAGTCCATTTTGAATTTCGCCTTAAGTTTTTAATTTTATTTAATTTAATTTGACGTTCAAAATTGAAAACTTAATTCTCTAAGTGCAGCATACAATAAATTACAACTAAAATTTTGTATTTTGCAAGTTCATTGTCAATATGATTAGAAATATAAAAAAAAACTATTAATAAAATTTTGCCACTTGGAAAAGCAAGTAAATGTTGTTGCCAAAAATATAATTTATACAAATGTTATTGAAGTGGAAAAAAACTGTTTTCTCTTCTTTTTTTATAATTTCCTTAAATTTATTAAAATATTCAAAAATAGTTTGTGCACTTTCTATACAAAATTTACAACATTGACGTAAATTTATTTGGAACAATTCAACATGTAAATTAAAACAAAAATAATAACGAAAAAAATACATTGATGCATGATGCAATTACTTACGTTTTTAATAGCAAATATTTAAAACTAAATGCAAAAATATTCTTGAAAGCTTTTTTTTTTTTGTGAAATTATTTAAGCTGATTGGAAAAAATAAAATTTTACCGCTTTATTAACCGAAACTGCAGGTTAAACGAAAACAACAACAAAATATTATAATTTTTACTTAAACATCTTTGAAGATGCAGGTGTCTGCGAAAAAGGAGGAGTGTAGGAGCTTTAATATCGCTTAGCAGATGAATATTTGGACTTTATCCGAATAGCCCTTTCAAACTGCTTCACTTGCTGTTGCGCTTTTTAGTATTTTTAGTTGGAGTAGAAGATGTTACATAAAAATAAATAGACTACAACTTAGAGCATGTTTACATTAGGGGGGATGTCCCTGCGACACATCGCTTGCAACTCGAGTTTGCTGGGCAAAAGTATAGTGAATCATGCAAAAGTCGCACGTAATGGGATATGAAGCAACAATATTGTCTCTTCTATTTTGCATATTTCTTTCGCTCGTATTTTTGTTTTCTTATGCATGAAGTAGTGTTGCCAGTGAGACCAATTTCTTCCTTGGTTAAATCAGACATAATTATTTTTACCTTTGCTTTATAAATTATTGCCAGTATTGCCTGTAAGCATAATAATTTAATATTTCATAAACAAAGAAATTGTTCCTTTATGGCAACACTGCTACGAATGAAGGAATAAGAGAAATTTATCAGTTAAATTTATAAAAGTCCCCTGACTCGTGCGACAAAAGGGTCCTAATGTAAACGCATGAGGATTTAAGAAGGGACTTCAAAAGAGAACGAAAACGTTGTCGCGATGTAAATCGGCTTTTATAGTCCATTTACACCCGCACAAAATCTGGTAGATTTCAATTGAAATCTCTATCAAAATCTATACTGTTTACACCGGGTTATTCGTGATATTTTTCAAGATTTCGTATCCATACCAAAAAAAGCTGATTGGCATTTTAATTTTTAAGTGTCAAACTCCAAACAAAAAATTATCAATCAAATGCAAAACAGCCAGCGGGCTCACCTTTCATTATTGAGGAGCGTAGTATTTTTCAGAATAATTTGGCAAAAAACGCATTTGCATCACTGCGTACTACCAGATTTTGGGTAGATTTTGTCAAAATCTAGTCAACAAGTAAATTTCGTTTTATATGGGAAATCTAGTCAAAATTAACAAGATTTGTCCGAAATCTTGTAAGTAGTAGATTTTAGTCTGGTGTAAATGACATATTAACTAAAACTAAAATATGTAGAAAATAAAACTTTAATAACAAGTCATAAACATTTTAAAAATAATACATTTTATTGGCAAACAAAAAGCAAATATTGATTCAAATTTCAAAGTATATTTTTCAACTAAATTTATTCTCATGCATTGGTCAGTCACTTTTTATCAATTTTTCGTGTTTGGCAATCATTGAATGCAGAAATAATAAAAATATTTATTATTAAAACTCCAAGAAAATATTGATTATATTTTTTTAATTCATGTCGCCCTTAATCTATTTGTGACTTGTTTGGACATTTCGCACTTAAAAATAACTGATCTTTATGCATTTTTCGTAATAAATTTTGACAGGCTGCAACATTGTACAGTCAAATAGTTTTAAGTATTAAGAAACTTATACTCGTATTCACGTTTCAAATACTTATCGAACACAAAAACAAATTGTGTAATTATTTTAGGAGTTTATAGAAAAGTTAAGTGGCCATAAGCAGCCAGAGCTTAAAATTGCTGCATTGTACAGTGGCACAGCAGCATAATATTTTAGATTGTCAAACGATTTTACAAGGGGATAGCAAAGAAGTATTTGAGTTTTTAAGTTTAAGGAGCTCTTCTGGCTTTTGTGTTGCAGCGCTGTACGATTTTAACGTATTATATTTTTCAAAGGTCGGATATTTTTCATTTTCTCCTTTAATTTACTACATTTTTCAAAAAATAACTTGCAAATGTGCAACCAAAGTACAAACGCACTTTAATTGTACAGGATGGTTCAAAACTGACCAAAGGGGTTTGAATTCCTTATAACTTTTGTATTGAGCCAAAAAGCTAGCCAAAATTATTAAATTATCAATAATTTTTTGAATTGAAAGATAGATTTTTTCGAAAGTTTTTAAGTGTAGTAATTTGATATAAAAAATCTAATGGCAGATTTTTGGCTATTTTTACAACAACTCCCTTATCCACTACCTATGTTTGCTTTTTTTAATCTAATTTTTGTGATAAATGTTTTTCAAAATTAATTTAGTTAGATATTTACATATATTTTTCAAACAAATAATGTTGTATAGAGCGCAAGTAAATTAAAACTGTTTTATGGGGCTGTGGGACTCAGCCATAATAAGCATTTTACTAATTCATTTTTATAGGCAGGTAATCACATTGTGCAGTGCTAAAAGTGTTGTGAATAAGATTTAAAATCAATACTTCAAAAGATTATGACGTCAAAAAAGTATTTGAAAAAGTGCCTGTTGAGCAAAAATGTAAATTAAATTTGAAAACTTAAAAATTTTAAAAATCAATAAAAATAATGGCGCAAACATGTGCCAACTTTTTTTTAAACCAAAATTAGAGATTTTAAATATTGCTGTGGTATAAGACATAATTTCTACATTTGCTACCTTCACTTTTAAAAACCTTTTCCCTTTTTTGAAAATAAAAGTGTATAAATTTATTTATTTTTTTTAATTTTTAAACAAATACTTTTTTATTCGTTTAGCCACAAAAAATATCATATAAACATCTTGAAACAGAAAAAAGTATTAAAGACGCATGTAATTT
Source organism: Gymnocheta viridis (assembly GCA_956483585.1). Lineage (NCBI taxonomy): Eukaryota > Metazoa > Arthropoda > Insecta > Diptera > Tachinidae > Gymnocheta > Gymnocheta viridis. The sequence goes on along the minus strand of OY101443.1, from coordinate 43,429,984 downwards.
TCTTCACTTTCTTGACTTCAGCGTCTCAGAGCTACAAATCGCAACATAAAGTCTTCAAAATTTACAATATGATGTAAAATGTTTTTAGTTTTTAAGATTTTTTAAGTTAATTTTTGCTTTTTTGGCCAGCTTTTTGGCTCAAGTACTCCTTTGTGCAACGTGCCCAAATCATTCGACTTTATTTCTCAAATCAACGGTGCATTGTTTTGACTCCGCGTGCATATCGTCATTATTTTAATGTGCGAGTTTCAGAGTCAACAGTGCTGATGCCGGCAGACGACGAACGGTGTACACAGATGACAATATTGAACGAGTACAGTAGAGTATACGGAAAGATGGAGAAACATCAACCAGTAGACGTTCGACACAACTTGGCCTCTCACGACGACCGCTGCAGAGAATTTTGCATACAATAACAATGTTTTCATACCAAATTAAGCTTGTCCAAGAATTGAAACAAACTGATTACCAGCAACGACTCGATTATGCAATTAATTTCCGGCAAAAATCAAAAGAAAATCATGATTTTGTTCATAATTTAATTATGAGCGGCGAAGCAAGAAATGGTGGAGTTTAATAGCGACAAGTACACCCACTTGATGAGGTGTTTCGTCGAAAAGGATAATAGACCCATATTTTTTCAAAAATACCAAGATGTCGCCGTTTCCGTGTTCGATATCGGACAATAATGGAAAATTTTTCAAGTCGTGGAAAACCATCCGCATGTATGTTTAGAACAGGTTGAAGCTACAGCGCACACTGCGAGGGACACAATGGCTCTTTCACGTGACATCTTTGGTGAACGAATTATTTCGCGTACAAGCAGTTTTAACTGCTCGGATTTAACAACTGCAGACTGCTTCCTTTGAGGTTATTTGAAAAGGAAAGCCTATATTAATAAGTCTAGAGCCATATAGAAATTATAGAACAATATACGCGACGAAATCAACAACATAACATCCCAGTGTTTGCGAAAGGTTATGGAAAATGTTTTGGTAAAAGCACGGATATGTGAAGCAGGAAATGGGCGAAGTGGTGGAGTTATAATTTTTCATACTTAAATTACAAATATTCTCTATTAATTTAATTTAATTTAATTTAATAGTTAAAAAGTAATAATGAACTCAAATCCATTCGTTATGTTGGGCCACCCTGTAGATTGTAGTTTTAAGAAATACGCCCAGAGTCTAGTTTTCTCTGCGATGTTTGTGAAACATAAAAATGTTTTTTTTTATCTAAAAAAATCTAAGAAAATCAAAGTTGGCAAACTATAATTTAAATGTGAAAGAAGCATTCCGATTTACTTAACTATTTCCATAAAAAATGTGTTTAAAAAATATGCAAATAAAATACTTACAAAAAAGCATCATAAAACTCGTGGAAATAATTTTAGTCACATACCTGAAAATGAGACAAAAATTATATAAAAAAATTATTATAATAGAAAAATAACATAATTTTAAATAAGATTATTGATTACAGTCTTTATTTATAATGCATGATGCTTAATTTTTATTACCATCATTCAATTAAATTGTGAACTTTTTCATTCTTTTTATTTAAATTTTTAATGACTTAAAATATATTATGATTAAAATATACAAGTTACAGTAACGTTAATGACTTTTAAAAAATAATTAAATTTACATAGAAAAAATACTCACACTTTTTTAAATATCTAATTTAATTGAAAAATATATTCAATTAACAGTTTAATTTATTCAATTAAATTTTAATTGCATGAATTAATAAATTCAAAGTTTATTCTGTCATAATTGGTTGAATATTAAGAAATTCAACTACAAAATACAAAAACTAAATAAAAAAAATAGAAAAAAGTCAATGACACTGAAAAAGGCAAATAGTGTAATAATATATGAAATAATTAATCAATAGCGATGGGAATTTCTTGCTAACCGAAATGGTTTTATCTTGTAAAAATTAATATACTATTTTTTCTATAATTCGATGAAATATGTGATACTCACTACTATCACCCTTGAAATGTAGAAAAATGAAAGAAGAGCGCTGATGAGATAATGAAGCAGCCTCGAAACTTTTACTGACAAGTCTGCTAGAATGATAATTAATACATTCCATATTATTATCTTAACAAAAAATAATTTGGATTTGCCAATAAACTTCTTAATAAATAAAACAGTCATTTTTAAATTCATGACTCAAACTCGAGCCAAACAGCTCTTTTGAACTTGATTTTTTTTAATTAATCCAATTTAATTTTGTAGTGATTATTTTAAACTATTTTAAATTGAGTATATCTTTAGCATAAAGCTTCACAGTCCTTCAGAATATGATCTGACTATCATTTCCAAAGCCAAGTCTGTAGTCTGCAATGACATGTAAAGAAGCCTGTGATTATTCTTAGATTATTTTTACTTCGGGACATGAGAGCTGAGAAACGGGTTTGGTTATACGTGCTGGATTGTGCTGAAGTAGAGAGTCTCCATGGACAAAAATCAAGACAAAATTTTGTGTCAAATTGTAATTAAATACAGAGTTTTTGAAAGGTAAGAAAGCATCTCAAATAAATGTTAGCAAAAATATTTTTTCTGGTTGATTTTGTCGCCACAAGAGGACGCTTAACGCAGAGTTTTATGCAAAAATGGGTTTTAGTTGTTTCACAGAAATAATTTTCAAAAATCCATTTTTTAAACTAGTTCGAAATTTGGTTTTCAAATTCTTCAATATGATTGTAGTTAAATTAAAATACATAATTTTGTATATATTTACAAAATAAACGTTTTTTTAATGCTCCGAAAAACACATTTATTTGTTGAAAATCCAAAAATTACTTGTGTTTGATTTAGTATAAAAAAATTATATGATTATTTTACATATTTGTTTTTAATTTGTTTGTTAGTCTATACTCTTATCTAATTGCGTATTTAATAATTAGTGCCAGTTTTAAACACAAATAAATAAAAAATATTTTTTCAAATGCCTAAATTCATGATTTTTACCATTTTTGTATTTTCCACATTAAAAATCTGATTCTACCTAAATTTGCCATAAATATATACATAGCTCAAATAAATATCAATTCACATACTATGTTTTGTTACGATCGGACATTTTTTGAAGGTATTAAAGCGTTTTTAAGAAAAAGGATATATGGCAGGACCTTGAGTCCCTGCTCCGGTTTGAATAAAAATGTATACACACATTGCTAGTTGCAATTTCTAAGAAACGGCACTGTTTAGAGAATGCGTCATTGAAAGTTCTGTTTGGTTCTCAAGAGCGACAGTTCTCAAAATTTCATATGAGTGTGTAAGGTATCAAAATGGGCCTGAAGCCTTTTGAGTGTACTCGCTATATGCTACATATTAGAATAGTTAATGAACTGAATGCAACATTCGAGATGCTCAAGTACAAATTGCAAATTTATTATTTGACACCTTTTAAGATTTCAGTTCATTCATTGTCTACTTAAAAAACACTCGCCGAAGTGACATTAACATGTGTTTGTATCTAAATATCAGCATTCGTTTATTTATTTATATAAAATTAGCATTAATTTATTGCATTTTTATCTAAGCAAATAAATGGAAAGTTTACAATGAAATAATGAACTGATAAAAAAGTAAATGCACAAGCACAATTATTTATTGCAAATATTTATATGAAAACGAAAAACAAAAAAAAAACAAAACAAAACAAAAAAAATAACGACGATCATGAAATAACTTTTAATACTTTAATTAAATATGCAAACATATACTCGTAAGTATGTATGCATGTGCATATAGACTTGTTCCTTCAGCTAAGCGACACACTCGGGAGAAATAAAATAGAGTGATTAGTACAGGAGGCATAGATAGATATTGTCCCAGGCGACCTAAACATGACGAAATGGATTTGGAATCGTTTACTAGATCCGGGTTGCCAATGGCGAGTGGAGTGCTGATTGTATAAACAGAAACACTTGATTCGGCTTTATTGCTTGCGAGTAGCACGGTGCCACGTAAGCCAGACAACTAATTATCATTGTAGAAAAAACTAAAACAAGATTGTTTTAACTATTTTTGTTAACAATTTTGCTTCATTTAACATGATCCGAAAGTAAAATAAATGTTATAGTTATCCACTTTAAAACAACTAGAAATCATGTTGAATTGATATTGTACGCCAATTGAAAGTAAGAGATTGTAATGTCAAAATAACGTTAAGATCCATTCTGAAATAACATGATGATGAAGAAGAATTTTTGGTAGGTATAAGTTTGTTTATTTTCTGCAATGTCAGTTTGCTAGTGATGGCACAAAGGAAACAGATTTTTTTGGAATTTTTTTAATGGTGACACTTAAAAAAACGAAAAATGTAAGGTTGAACAAAATAAGAAAAGATCAACATCTGTAAATGTAGAATTTTTGCCTTTCATAATTCTTATGGAAAGATGTTAACATCTTTGCAAATTGGTGAAAGATGTAGGTCAGTGGAAACAGCCTATAAATAACATTTTTGCATTCCGCTCTTGTAGTTCTGAAGCGTATAACAAGCTGGTAAAATTTTTTTTAAATATTTAATTTAACTACATCAGTAGTGCGACTTGTAAGTTCTACAAATAGGGGAAACACAATCATCAATTCGTTTGTTATATTAAAAAAATTACAGTTGAAATTAAATAAAAAATCGCTTTACAGGATGCGTTTTCTTGCGACTAGAAAAAAATGTTTAACAAAAGTTTTAAACGAAAAATTTTTAAAGTTATTCGATTTAATTTTTTTTCATTAAAATCGATTTAAATATGTTTTGAGAGAAACCCTAACGTCATAACATATTTGTGGCACATTTGCTAAATATGTTTTCGCGAAATACCGTGGAAAATAACCCGAAATCTAGGATGATATACTTTCAAAACTTCGTACGTCCCATCCCGTAATCAAACTTAATTTGCCCTGAAATTAAAAAATTCTTCCGAGAAATATTCCAATAGATAGAAATGCTGCCAAGTCTGGAATACAAAATATATTTGAAAACCAAAATCATACGAGGTTTGTTCAAAAGAAGAGGTGAATTTCGAATTTTAGAATTTTTGTTCTTCGGTTATTCCAGAAAAAAACAAAATTTTATTTAATTTTTTTATTCAACTTTATTTATTTAAAGACTTCTTAGGGGGAGCGTAATAAGACTAACTTTACAATGTTTCTTTATTTTAAATTATATTTAACTTGCTTTCTTATTTTTTATGTCATCAGTCTTTAAAATAATTCTTTCACAACTTGGAAAAAGTGGAATTAATTTAAAAGTGATTAAATAGCATTATGAATATGATTGTTTCGAAATAATAAGTGACCTATTTAAAATAGCAGTTTTAAATGTAAGTGAACTTAAAGTTCATATTTTAATGTAAATGAACTTTAAGTTCATTTACCTATTTCTTTAAGAAATTGATCAATGTTGTCATTATACGATTTATATGTAACTCGGGCTGGGCTGGGCTGAGTACATTCTATTATCGAAATTCTTCTTTGTTATGTTGGTACACATGTGTTAGTCATATCTTGGCATTATCAGCCCATTTGGACTAGTAGTTTGTTGTTGACAACTGAAATGATTTCTCACGTTTGTGTGTGTTCTTCGATTTCGGCCTGGGCTCATCTGGCCGCTTCCATTGGGATGATTGGGCCTTGGTTTCGACGTCATAACCATATACCCACGTTTCGTATGTGTGAAGCAAAAGCAGTTTTTTTAATATACCGACGGGATAAACGATTTTTAATGGCTCATAGCTTGTTTAAATAAAATCTGATAGCCACCTAAAAATTGGCGAATACATGGAAATACACATAAACATTTAGGATGGCGGCCCCTGAAAAATAATGTTGTTTCTGTTCTACCGTGTAGGTTGTTATTATGTTATGTTATTTTTTCTCTGTTTCCTTTGTAAAGTCGTCACATAACCAATTTGTTTTGACCAAGCACGTTACGAACTTTAGCCTAATAATACTCACTACAGATTAACAATCAATTTACTTCGAAAAATAATCACACACTATTTTTTTTTCATTCACATGTTTTGTGAGAAATAAATATTTTCTTCAGACAATTTTTACAATGTTACCCTATTCAAAGGAAGCTCGCTATTTTATTTATAAATCAATGTTAATGAAATGAAGGAGCAAAACGGGCCAAAGTTAAAAAAACAAAACTAACGTCGCCAATAACAAAATATATAAAACCAGTTTTTGTTTTTGTTGTTGCTGCCTAAACAAAGGCTTTCACAATAATATTTGCAAAAAAAACGAGATAAATCGAAAATCACATAATTAAACCGGTCACCCAAACAAATAATGAAATCAAATATAAAACACAACATTAACGATGAAAGAAAGCAAAATAATGGAACAAAATCACTCATTAAACAAATTTCTTGATTTTATTAACCTTAAGAAATGTAGAGAAAAAAGTGAAGCAACAAACTGAATGAATTGCAGTGCAAAACTTGGAAAACAAAGAAAAGTGCGAGAAAAGCAGAAAGAAATGGAGTTGGAACTGTAACAAAGACCCAAATGATGCCTTGTAATTGTTGTCGCCTTCATCATCAAGATCATCATCATCATCATCTTTGTTCACTTGGTTTGGATTGTCTCGTCTGTCATTCACTTTATCCACTTTGTACCTGTTTATGCGGTTTTTTTTGTAAACTTTCAGGTTTGTTTATTCGCACGAGCAAATGAATTTTTTTTCAACATTAAAAAACACATTAAAATGTATGAACGCACGTACAGAAAACAAAAAATATATAAAGGTTAATGTACGAAGAAGAAATATTTTTTATATTTTATTTACAAAAATAATGACAGTAAAATACTTAAAGGCCTCTACTAGCAGGCAAAAACCGGTGCAACTTCGTGCTGCAACAATGTTGGAATGAATCTGAGTGAGAGAAAATATAAATTGCAATAAGTAACACAAACATACAGTGTCGGAAATAATAATAGGGACGATATCTTTATTCCTTATTACATCTCATAGAGTTTTTTTGTCATAGTCAAATACTTTTAAATGTATCACGATTTCACTATCAGTTTGCTTTTTTAAACCTGGTACTCTGTCAATGGTGAACGGTATAGGAACATAATTCGAAATTTTTTCGTACCTCAATTACGTGACATTAACCTGGCTGATATGTGGTTCCAACAGGACGGAGCTACACATCGGCCGCTACAATTGATTTACTCAAAGAAACTTTTGATAAAAAATAATTTCACGTAATGGCCTAATTAATTGACCACCAAGATCGGTGATTTAATCGCGCTAGGTCACTTGCCTAAGTTGATAAACCACAAACAATTGAACACCTGGAAATAATCATTCGAAAAGTTATCGGCGAAATACGGCCGCAAATAAAAATTGGTGTTCCAGATCGCGCCTTCTACGCGCCAGCCGTGGCGGCCACATGGCAGAAATCATATTTAAACATTAATTTCATAAAATTGTCTTTCGAATAAAGCCCGTTTCATTGATATTAAAAATATATTTCCTTGTTTTATTATGATTTAAACTTGTGTCACTCTATAAAAAAACACCCTTTATATGAAAATTATGTGCATATATCCCTATTATTATATCCAACACTGTACGAAGATGCCCTCGCCAGTGTTGGTATCTCTAGAAAGAACAAAGGCACAAAAGCAAAAAATTACAAAAAAGTATTAAGCAATTTATAAAAAAGCTAAAGTAGTACCCAAAATACAATTTGAAGTTTTTGTTTCAAAATAAATAAAGAACTTGAGATCAAATAGCAGAATTTATTATCATAATAATTAAAACAAAACAAACTGGAGTAAAATAATAAATAGATAGATTATACATGTTACATATACAATAGGTACATTAATAAAAATAAATAAATAAAATAGTTTGTTTAGAGAAAACTTAAAAGTATATTTATGTATGTATTTATGTACATATCGCTCCTTTATTGCACCGTAGTCATTTATCAAAAGTGGAAAATTAAAAATGTTAGCAGGTATGAATATGGCCTGTATGGGCTTTTTAGTGGGTATAAATTTGGTTTGAATTAAGCATGCATATCGTCGGACAGAGGTTGACAACTCTTAACTCGCAAACAAATCGAATCGGGTTTTTGATGCCAGAAGACTGTGTTTGTCCTTCTGCATGTTAGTACGTTTCATTTATATTTAAAAAAATTTCCTTCCCTACTTCTATTAATTTTGATTTTTTATTTACTTCCAGCACGGAGCAATAACGTTGTTCCTTGTCTCCTGAAAAGTGCAAAAAAACATGTTAAGAGTTGTAAACCTGTGACCGACGATATGCTACTGAAAAATTTTTTAGATATAAAAAAATACCTTCAACATATTTTTTTAAGTAACTTAAAAGTTTTGGTTTTTTTTAAGATATGATAATGTTGCATTAAAGAAGCGATGTGGAGTATACAAATTTCTGTAAATTCTAAATAATAAGGACTCGATTAAAAAAAAGAATTCAAAGTCGAATAAAATTCATGATAGCATTTCAATCGATTGTAATTTTATTTTCGTTTACTTTGCTTGCAATCAGGCCACAAAACCGTTGTAATAAGATATTGAGATTTTTGGTATGATTCGTTCGAATTTATTTTGCTACAAACGTTTAAAGGCAGTCGAAAATTGCTACAACATGCATATTAAACCGTATTTAATATACAGTAACGCATTTACTGAATTTAAATACGTATCTAATTTTTGTTTTAAGCAAATTCATCAAACTTAATGTTTTTTCAACTATTGCACATAAAGAAGTTGCCATTTTTTGCAACTAAAAACATTTCTCAGTTGTACAAAAAAGCACAAAAAGCACTGTGAAAAATTGTGAAAAGCACTGTAAATACACACTTTTAAAAAACGGGTATTTAACAAAATTTCGCGCGTGTGAAGAGGAAAAAAGCACCAAAAAATACCCGAAAAGCATCGAAATGCCATCACTGGCCCTCGCTTATAAAATATACAAATAAGTTTTAAAGTGAACCATTAGAATTTTGACTTCTTCAGGTTTAGCGATTTTGGTTGCCATTAAGATCTTCGCGTTAATAACTTTCAAATTCTTTTGTACGAAAGAACGAATACCTGTGACATCGTCGGTTAATAAAACCAAAAAATGTTCAGAAAGGTTTTTTGAAAAATTTTTTTCCTCCCTAAAAATAATATTAAACTTCAAATCTAACAAATTATAAAATATTATTACTTATTATTATAATTAAGCAGAAAAGGAAAAATTCCTAAACTCTTTAAACATTGTTAAGTTACTTTTCATGATATTCCTAAATAATAAATCAATAAATACATATTTTTTGCTGTGATCAAAAATAACACACCAAGTAATACAAAATTATATGTTTACTTGTGATATTGGAAAACATAAAGAATATTGTAAAATATTAGTTCATTTTTTCTAGAGTTCACTGTGTGAATAACAAATCTTTTGAAGAACAAAAACTAGTACTCGTTTCATCATATCGCTTTTTAAAATTAATTTAAAATATAGTATGACCCAAATATCAAGAACTGTGCCCCTAACAGAAGACGATCTACTTTTTCACATTACCCCACGGTACAGCATTAATATGAGTTAAAATTATTATAAATGTGCATGAATGCAACCAACAGTGACAGTTTTTTTTTGTCGTATGTAAACTTTAATTTGTTATTGTTGTTGTTGTTGTTGCAATTTTAATTAAAACTTCATGACTAGAAACCCAAATGCAATTTTTTTCTAGTTCCTTTATTTTAAATTAAAACACGTTGACCCATATATTTTGTTTTGCACATACAAATCACTGTTGCACATTGAAAAACGCATACACACGCAATTACGAACACAAGAGAGACACATATGAAATGTTTACAACATTAAATTGTATTTCCGCATGGGTAAACTTTGAGGAAAAGCAGAAAAAACAAAACAAAATGACAGACACACTCTCACCCAAATAATTATTTAAAACAATTCCAGACACATCTTCAAACACACATAGCAAAAATTAATTTTAATGCGTGTGTATGTGTGTTATTATGTGTGTGTGTGTGTGCCTTTAGCTTGCATTATCATTTTGTTGTAAACAAAACTAAGCCAAAAAGAACAATACAAAAGCAAAGTTTTATGATTTATTATCAAGAAATACGTTCATTAATACGACAACCTTAGAACAATGTTTTTTCTCTTTTAAAGAAAACATTTTAAATGTCATTTCAATTTTAATTTCCTTCGCTGTCAACTTCTGTTGAGAGTGAAAGTGTATTCAATTGGAATTGTGCAATGGAATAATGAACACAAGAAAAAACAAATGCACGTGCCTTCGTATTTAGAGCTGTTGTAATTTCGAAAGGTTTTTACCATCAATTGGTGGGATGATTTCAAGGTTGAACCACAAATTCTGTAACTAAGCAGCGTTGTCAACTCAGAACTTTTAGCACTCTTTTCAGTGTCTTTTCTAAATTTTCGGTGGCACCAAGTCTTTATATAAATGGTACAAACAAATCTGCAAAAAAAAACAGATGAGTTCAATAATATATTTTTTTTTTCTAATTTACGCCAAAAATTGTACACGTTTTAGAATTTCTATTGGGATTTACTTCTAATTACGTTACGAGCATCAATTTGAAAGTTGTTGAAACATCGCACAGAGGAGTAATTGAGCCAAAAATCTGGCCAGAAATGCAAAAATGAATTTAAAGAATTTTTGAGACTTTATGTTGCAGTTTGTAGCTTTAAGACACTGCTGAAGTCAGGAAAGTCAAGAAAATTACACGCGCTTTTAACGTTTTTTTCAGTTTTAAGATGTTTATAAGATATTTTTCTTGTGGCTAAACGAATAAAGGTATTACATTGACTTTTTTTACTGAGAGACTTTATCAAAAGCTATTTTTGGTATTTAAAAATCAAATTATCTTGAATACTAACGTTGAAATTAAATTTATACATTTTTTTGCAAAAAAAAAAAGGTTTTTCAAAATGAAGGTAGCAAATGTAGATATTTTGTTTTATACAACAATAAAATTTAGAACCTATAGTTTTAGACAAAAAAGCTTGCGCAAGTTTGCGCCATTAATTTTAAAGATTTTTTTAATTTACAAATTTAATTTTTTATTGCTAATCAGCAGGGCAAGTTTAAATATGCACAAAAATTATTTCAATATGCATGCAAATATTCCTAAAAAATTTAAAATATGCATCCGAAAAATGTTTATTATAAAGTATAATCCTATAATATGTTTGTACTTCTGCATGTTAATACGTTTCATTTATATTTAAAAAAAATTTCCTTCCCTATTTCTCCTACTAATTTTGTTTTTTTTTTTATTTACTTCCAACACGGTTGAGTATCGGAGTAACGTTTTTTTGTCTCCTGAAAAGTACAAAAAAAATGTTGAGTTGTCAACCTGTGACCGACGATAGGTTTTTTCAAATTAAAAGGATCTTCGATTGTCGCAAAAAATTATAGAATATATTGAAAATATACGTTCAACATCAGTCGATGTAACTGTATATATATTGTTTTTAATTTTGGTCAACGTTTGAAGGATACTATTTCGATCAAAAATTTGGTTGTCCATTAATATTTTATTCTAAATATTTTAGAGTTATTCTTTTACGACTTCTATTACGGATAAACTTTGGTTTAAAATTTTATTATACTGTGGAAAATACATTCAAAATTATCTTTAATGTATGCTAAATCTGTTTTTGCCAATTAATTCTTAAATAAAGCATTTGCTTTACATATCGACTCTGCCTCATCATCAGAAAGCTCATTTAACACGATGCTTATTTCTATAAAATTGTCGCAATAATAAATAGCAGCCTTAAACCAGGATCCCCATCTGGCGGTACAGGGCTTTTGGGGAATTGATCAAAATCGAATGCATTACGTTGATACGAGAGGGCGTCTGGAAATTAATTAAGACAATAAGTTTATTTTAAAAAATACTACATAATATTTATGTAAGTAGTTCTACCTTAAGAAAAATGGTTTTGCAATTTGCAACAAGTGAGTTAACATTTCAAAATGTAAGCGAACAAAATCTGCAATTCTATGCAGCCGATGAGCCAGACATGTAACATACAACGTTTTTGGGTACAGAATTTTTAATGATCGCATTGTGAAGAGCATTGGAGCTGCGTCAGTTATCACAAGCAATTTTTATTAAAAAGAGTTGCTAATTTTCGTAATATGAAAATTTATGCAAGTTATATCAAAAATGTTTTTTTTTGGGAAAATTTTTAAAAATATGCAAATGCATAGTTTTCATGCAAAAAGCATGAACAACTTGTCCAGCTAATCAGCTAGTTCTTCAAATGCTTTTTTGATATCATAATCTTTTGTGCCTTATTGATTTTAAATGTTATTCACGTCACTTTTAACACTTTACAATGTTATTACCCACCTGCCTATAAATATGAATTAGCAAAATGCTTTATTACCAGTAATAGTTATAAGGCAATGTCCCACAGCCCCAATAAAACAGGCACCAGACTACTCACTAACTATACGTATAAAAATACAAATATGGGTTATTTACAATTTTTAACAGAACTTCGAGAGATAACATGCAAGAGTTTGTTTTAAAAACAGCAAAAAAATGCTACTAGATTTTTTATTTCAAATTACACCTAGAACTATCAAAAACTCAATCTTTTAAATCAAAAAACATGTTTAATATTTTTGGCCAGCTTTTTGGCTTAAATGATTCGATTAGATAAGCAGGTATTTAATAAACAATGAGTTTTAAAAGGCAATAAGGAAGCACATTGCAATCTTATTTCTATACCAGGCTTGACAAAAAATATTTCTGCAAGTATATAAATAAACAACTTCATTAAGAACTGGCGTATGCAGCTGATAAATGCTTAAATAAACTCAAAAATTTAAACAACAAGAGCAAAGATTAAAAAAAAAGTATTAAACAATTTCACGTTAAAAAAAATGACAGGAACTACATATAAACGAATTTCAAAGAAAAGTCCAATTTTATTTTAAAAATTTTGAAAACGAACAAACAAACAAACAACAAGCGAACTTAGATTAACAACTTAACACCAAACAGCTCATGTGATGGCTTTTTGATTTTAAAGCGAAAAATAATTGAAAAAATTCTTTATTAATTTCAAGAGTAAACTGCGTTTATCAAAATTATCCGCTTTGATAATTTTTTTGAAGTCTGCCATTCTTGTTCAAAAACCAGCTTTAACTTGTTTGCCTTTTTCAGTATTTAACTAAATTTTATAGAAGCAAAATACTAAAATAAAACTTGAAAAAAACTTAACAAAATATTTTTTCTAGAAAACTGCTCTTCAATAATCCAGAACGACGGAAACAGATTAAAAAATAGCAAAATAATAAAAAGTAAAAGAAAATATTTCAGCTTAAAAAAGTTGGTAAAAATAAAGAAATTAAACTCGATTGAAATAGAGAAGAACAAGAAGTTTGCACCACATTTGTTTAATAGATGATACTAACTGAAAAAAAAACGATTAGTTAAAGTTGCTCGAATAAACGCACATGCAAACTCTTACTCCGATCAGAAAGAAGAGAAAGGGAGAAATTTAAATAACTCTTCCGGAAATCTTGTGCCTGAGATGTTACAATGTGTTTTTCAGACTATTTTCAGATGGGTCGTAATGTTTTAAGAGGTTACGAGGTTATTATTTTTATGCCACTTCCGAAATAGGTAAATTTTGGCAAGAACAATGTACTCGGTATAAATAAAATTCCGGCAATCGAAAATTGACTCAAAGTATAGTATTTAGCCAGATCATCCAATGAGATCTCATATTTAAAGAAATACTACTATGTGATGGAAGTCGATGGATTTCGAAATGCAGTGTTTGAAAAAAGAAATTCTACTAAAAGCCAAGAGAATAAAAATTTGAATTAGATGCAGCTATCAACATTTAATAGTATTATCTGCAAAAAATCAAGCCTCAAGGCACTCAAGGCACTGCTGTTTTAAGCAACCAACGCCTTTCATGGTATCTGCATGAGTTGTTAATTTGGGCACCGTAACATTACGTTTGGTTCATCCCACAGCGCCAGTTCTGCTTACCAAAAGTGGCCTACTGGGCACATTATATCACAACCACTACCTTCATACCAAGAAAGGTGAGGTTCTTACCCATTTAAAGTTTGAGAATAGGTTAAGATCATTTCGACCCTAAGGCCTCTAATCATTCGCTTTACCAGATAAGATTATTTTACAAAAATTTTAAATGCACCAGCTAGCCTTAGGGAAACTTCGGAGGGAACCAGCTACCAGATGGTTCGATTCGTTTTTCGACCCTATACTCAATTCTGACAATCGATTTGCACGTCTTCCATCAGGGTTTCCTCTGACTTCAACCTGATCAAGTATAGTTTGCCATCTTTCGGGTCGCAGCATATATGCTCAAGGTACGCTCTAGTTAGAGGTATAAATAATATAAATATTATTATACATAACTGTATAGAACGCCCCGGGATTGAATTAAGAGACTATAAAATAGGCTAAAAACTAATCCCATTATTAATAAAATTTATGTTAATTTCGTTATTAGGTTTTTATTCCAAATAACTTGCAAATATGTTAGACTCCTTGGTCCGTGTTTCAAGACGGGTCCCGAAGGTATCCTGAATCTTTCGCATTGTTAATCATATAAGTGCATATAATAAACATAAAAGCTAATAGCTAATGTGCTATTATAAAATATTAAAATATTTAAGCACTATATATAATAAATCTATCAACACTTTTATATATAATTTTTTCATATTAAATAAGCTGTATGTTTTTTCGAATTGAAATAAAACACAAGAAAATCGTTTTAATGTCCATCAATTTGGCTTTATTGGAAGGATAATTTTATGCCATTAATGTTTAAATATGATTTCGGGCATGTGGCCGCCGCGGCTGGCTCGAATAAAGCCAATTCTACAGGTCCAATTTTCAACCACTTTTTCTTTTGATGGACAAAGCTCCAATTGCTGTGCACGGTGGCGAATCGATTCATTCGGGTCCTCTTCAACACTTTGCTCTACAGCGGCAATTGTTTCTTCGGTGCGCACTGTTCGACGTCTCTGCGGATGCGTATTATCACATAGAGTAAACGTAGTGCGAAAACGATCCATGGTTAACCGAATTAATTGCTCTGATGGACGATTATGTCGACCATAAAATGGACGGAGCTTGCGGTAAACTTCGCGAACTGAACCATTATTTTCGAAATAAATTTGCACGATTTGCAAGCGTTGTTCTTTTGTCAACCTGTTCATGATGAAATGGCAAACCAAACTAAATATTAATCACTTGACAGCTGACAAAATGGCCGCCAGTTAAAAAAGTGATGCCAACTTAAAGTTCTATACCTCAATAAAAAACACCCTTTATTATTCCATTATCTTCAAAGCTGGGCATTAGAGGGTTAAGCCTACACATATCGAAAAACTATATGCTTTAGTTTAATCGTCTTTTTAGTTTAAACATCAGTAGTTATAGGGGAAATTCCTTCAGTATCTGACAAAATTGGTCACTATTAATCGTCACTATTATTACAATTTTATATTTTAATTAAAATTGAACAATATCCACGAATTGAATTCATTTTTAGAAAAATTGTTATCTAATGTTCGCCATTCCCGGTTGAGCTGTTTAGTGTGGTTAATTTAAATTTTGTGGTTTCTTCACAAAAACCTCAAGTTAAAAGAAAATATCACTGGTTGTATCCATCGCTGGTTTTATTAAAATTACAATTTTTTATAAAAAAAACGGTATATTTTTCAGACCGAACTCGAAACATATTCTAATTTTTCATATTTTTTTATTAAAGAAAAACAAATTTAAAACATATAAAAACACTTTACAACAATTCCCACAAAAGTGATAATATATATAAAAATCTAAATTTCAAATTTTGTTACAGTATTACACGAGATATTTCATAAAAATAGAAAACATCTCTTGGTAAATAATAGAGACAACGAAAGGGAAAGAAATGTACGATTTTCTTCGGATTAGAATTTGTGCGAAAAATAAAAACAAATGTGTATACAGTAGTTTTTCGATTTAACGATTATTCGATTTAATGAACATCATATTTAACGAACACCCAAATATTTTTTACTGAGTACTTTATACTACGAACAAATATTTTATTTTGTACTCGGTTTAACGAACAAATGTAAAATATATCAGTTGATGATTTGAATAGATGCATTGAAAATAAACCTTTACCCGATGATGAAGGCGATGATAAAATTTTTAAAATCATGATCAGCTTGATGAAACAGCAATTCTAGAGCCCAAAATAAAACACGAAGATGTCATTAAGCACTTAGAAGTTTTTATTAAATCGGCTCAGCAAAACAATATTAGTAGCAAAAATTTAATGCTTTTGAAAGAGTTTCAATAAGAAATCCATTCCAAGAAAACAGACTGTGCTTAAACAATTTTTAAAATAAATCATTTTTGTTTTACAGTGTGTTTATGAATTTTTCATTTTCTTTATACATATTTTTATTGATATATGTATTTATTTTAAATTACTATAATTTCAATAAAATATTAAAAAAAATACTGTACATATTTAGAGTTTTGAATAAAATAAACGATAGTATTCATTTTTATTTCAGTGCTGGATATAACGAACAATTCACTTTAACGAACAAGCCTGACAGCAATTAGGTACGTTAAAAAAACTACTGTATTTTGTATTTTTTGTTTTTGTTTAATATACAAGTTAAGAATTTTTAAAAACATATATTAAGCTATTTTAAATATGTACTTAAATGCGCTCTTATAAACAAAAAAAAATAACTTTCATTCTTTCCATTCCGGATCACATTTTTTTTTACTTGGATTAAATTTTATTAAGAACTCAGAATTAAGATTTTTATTACCTTCTAAGATCTCCACATCTTTATTTTAAAATTTTAAGAAATCTATATTAGCAATGAACGCGAAGAATTATATAAAAAACGGTGCTCTTAAGTTAATCAAAAGACTTCTTAAAAAAATTTAAATTCACAAGTACAACATAAAAAGGAAATTGTTTAATACTATTTAAAAACAAAGTCTAAGTTTAATACTTACGTTAAGTGGCATAATAATTAGAAACTTTTTACAAATAAAAAAGGAGAAGTTTAAGAAAATAAATAAATAAAATGTAAAAAATATCTAACCATAACAAAATATTGTTGTCTCTGCTATAAAGTAGAGAAACGCTTTTTGCATTTTAGTGTTGTTGTAGCCTACCTTAGGGCATAAAAATATTTTTATATTTACTGCATACTTTAGTGGTACTTTATTATGTTCACGAGCTCTGCTTGTAATTTTTAGTGGATGTGCATGAGGATGGGTATGTGAGTGTATATGTGACATGCACGTTCAAAATTTTATGTGCCTGCGTTATATCCAACGTAGATTTGTGTCTAATTTGTTTTTGTTTTCCTTATTTTCCTTTTGCACTTCTAGAAGCCAACGTCATTAAAAGAATTTCATTATACTCACATGCTGATGCTCGTCCAACAAAAATATGTACATACATGTGTGTGCCAATATGAAAAACAACAACAAAAATAACATCATTATCATCATCATCAGAAACAAAAACTCCTGGCATTTCACATTCTACTCATTTTTTGTAAATTGTTTGTTGGTAGCTATTTTGTAAGTTATTTCCTTGTTCTATCTGGTGTCACTGCCATTTCGCCAGTGTATGTGTGTGTGTGTGTGTGTGTGTGTGTGTTTGAGCATGTGTGAGCATGTTTAAAACAAAAAAGTTTATTCTAGATTATTTTTCTGGATTTTGTTTATTTATTTTATTTTTTTAAATTGTTAATGTAATTTATTTCTACGTTATTGTAGTGCTTATTTTACTTTATATTTTGAATAACATCTGTGAGTGTGAGTGGGTGTTTATGCACGTATGTATGTATAAGTAAACAATAATGTGCAATAAATTGCATTTTAATGGATAATAGTGTCGCCTTCTCATATTTTAGCAGAGCAGGGTAAAAGATTTTTCTTCTCTTCCGCAGTTATGATGATGATAATAATGCGAGTTTAATAGGTTTTTGGTTTATGTGGAAAATTTAATAAATTTATTCAATTACGAAACGAATTTGTATTTATTGTTTTACTGGCCAAGCTATTTGATTTAATATCGATTAAATTTAAATATGTATGTAATTGCAATCGCACTTAGCTGCCGCATCATGCACAATCAAGCAAACAAAGCAAAATTAATCTCAATCAAATGCAGTTCCGTTCTAAGAACAATTATACATGTATAACATTTTTTAGGTTAACATTTTCAATTTGTTTTTGCAGATTTTTCATATTTGGTTGAAAAATGCAAATACATATGTGCATATTTTAGTAGAAAGTGCCCCTTTTTGGAATTTATTTATATGACATTTACACCAGACCAAAATCTATCAAAATCGTGTTGATTTTAACTATATTTCCCATACAAAACAAAATCTACTTCGTCACTAGATTTTGACGAAATCATGGCAGAATAATACAGGTAGTGTCGAAGTTACAACAACACTGCTTTTTATTGTTTTTAGTTTCGAAGTTGTCAAAAACTACAGACGAAAAATGGCAAATAATTATATATTCACATGTGTGTTTGGTTGCATTTTCTGCTCTATAAAGAATTTTGTTTCTTTTCCTTTTTAAGTGTGCTCTTTAGTAGTGTGTGTGTGTGTTAGTAAAATATAAATAAATTTTGACCGCTGCGAACACCAAAAAAGTCCGTTAACGTTTCCACACTACCTGTATTATTCTACCATGGACGAAATCTTCTCAAAATCTCGTAGAACTTAGTGATGCAACTATGGTTTTCCCTAAATTGGTGTGCTCGCCAGCTATTTCTCGCATTTCATTGATAATTTTTGTATGGAGTTTAGAGTAGGAAAATAAACAAAACGAAACGTTTGCATTCGTTTTGTTTTGCACTAAATGTACATTAATTTAAACGTACGCAGCTAGAAAAGAAAATAATGGGACCAAAATTGAAAAGATTTAAGAAGAAATGTTTGCAAACGTTTGCAAACGTTTGCTGATTGATTTGCTCATTATACAATGACGAACGAAATGATATTAAAGCAAGCAGATGAGTAGAAAGCCAATAGTTTTGTTTGCGCTCTTTGTCATTTAAAAGGTATTTGTTTTGGTTTTGCTCATGTACAAAACGATTGAAAAAACGTTTGCGAAATGTTTTAATTGTTTTCCCACTCTGATGGAGATTGATATTTGAAAATGAAAATTCAAATCAACTTGAAAAATGTTACGAATAACCCGGTGTAAACGGTATATATTTTAATACAGATTTCATTTGAATTTTGGTCTGGTGTAAATCCCATATTAATTTAATTTTATTAAAAAAATAAAAACAATTAGGATATACTTTTTCTTTCCTTAAAAAAGGTGCAATATTTTTTGCTTTTTTTATTGAAAATTTTCAATATGATTTTTTATTGATTGATTGATGAATGATTGTCATCACTTATGCTGCCATTACACACTATATATTTTTCAGTTTGCTTGTCAAATTTCCCACTGCAAAGTGCGTACAATGTGTGTAAAAGCAAAAAAAAAATGCTTCTGAAAATATCAGGCCGCTTTTACAATGCAAAAATTTTCAATTAAAGCGTGTTCTATTTTCAATTGAAAAATCATTTGACATCAGCTGTTTTGCAAGTCTGTATGTGTATGAGTATGTATGTAATGCATATGGCGCCAAGAACATACTATTTGTGACTCTGCAAATGATTAAAATGTATTAAAATATATATTAAAAAAAGTTTTTATACATATATTTAAAAAAACATTTTCAATAACTTAAATACAATAGTTCATACTGTTGTAATCGATTATAGGTTACGTCAGATGAAACCAAAGACTCAAGTGTAAAAACAAAAATTATAAACCGTCTATTAATGTACAAT
Organism: Gymnocheta viridis; assembly: GCA_956483585.1. Classification (NCBI taxonomy): domain Eukaryota; kingdom Metazoa; phylum Arthropoda; class Insecta; order Diptera; family Tachinidae; genus Gymnocheta; species Gymnocheta viridis. Next base: position 43,410,033 of record OY101443.1, on the reverse strand, counting down.
TTTGACAGACAGGCGCAATTACAGATGCATTTTCAAGCTGACAAACACACTGTAAAATACATAGTGTGTAAAGGCAGCATTACGAGACAAAATTTTTCTCTTAAGAAAACTTTGAAATGCAATTTTTTTTAAAGTAAAAGATATGTTAAATTAGATTCATGGCAGCATAGAAAAAAAAGTCTATATGAGGAACGCGTACAAAAGTAGATAACTCCAATTTATACTTGGTTGTTGGTGCTCACACTATGAAAATAAATGTCCTACGAGAAGTGTTGCCATATTAGCATTTTTCAGGCTAAATTTTGCTTTATTTTTTAATGTTCAACTTGAAATATTTCATTTAGCTTCTAGCTTTTTTTCAACTTTTTTCAACTTTTTTCCACAATGCATTTAGCTTTTTCTTTAATTTTAATTTCGTCTTAATAATTATTATTTCAAAATAAATGTATAAAATAGTTAATCAAAATAAACTTAATCTAAATACATATTCCTATGAAAATAACGAAAATCTTTGCATTGAAATCGTTTTGAAGTCCGAAATTTTTGACCCATTAAAATCTGATTTAGATAATTTTATAACTTCAATATTTGATTTCAGAAAAAGACATAATAGATTCGTTAACAGATAAAGAAATACCCTTGCTGAAATTTTATTAAACAATTAATATGAGAACGTTTGCCAAATATTTTTTCAACTTTACAAAACGCAGCTTTTTTCATTAGAAAATAGTCTAAGCAATACAAACGGCAAATTTTATGAAAATTTTATAGAAGACATGTCAAATTTTATCGTAGATTATCTACATAACTCTTTCAGAATTACAATGCCAAAATTACATTCCTATAATTGGACAAACCAAAAGTCAACAGCAGAATTTTGGATTCATATTTTTGAGTAGAAAAACGCAATGAATGAAAGCCCTTTTAGGGAATTGTCAACTTTTGTGATGAAATTTTTAATTTTGTCTTTTAGTAACGCAAAAGTTGAGCGCGTATTCAGTGGCATAACTATAATAAAAAGTAAAACTAAAAACAGATTGACTTTAAACACCATGAATTCAGATGTTAACCCTTTAATGTCAAATGTTGCTTATAGGCAACATTGTATCTTTTCAGTCATAGTTTCGGTTTTTTTTCAACAGAATTTAATATGTGTGAGCATTTGTTTGCGTAGCTACATCTTTAAAAGCTTAACAAGTATTCATTTGGAAGATAGTTGAAGTAGTTATATGCCCAAAAAAGTGCAAATAATTGTTCTAAAAAATTTCAAATAAAAATTTAATGCGTCAGGTAAGAAAATCAAATAAAATTTGCAAAACTAAAAAGAAGTTTAATCGCTTCTCAGGAATTTTATAAACATAATGTTGCTCATAGGCAACATTTGTCCATAGTAGCAATAATATTTTTTATTTAATTTTTTTAGAAATGCGTCATAAAAGTCACACAGAATTAGAAATAAAACAAATAGTCGATTCGACTGGAATAATTCTGATGAAGAAGAAGAAGAGTTATATGATTACAATTTGGAGAAAGTCATTGAAAATACAATTGATCGGGTAAATGTAATTAAATTTTAGTTCTATGAAACCTATTGAAATCCCGCACATTAAGGGAAATTGGAGAAAATGTTGAAATAAATTTAATTACCGGGATTGTTGGAGAAGAAGTTGAAAATGTTGGGGTACAGAAAATATTGTCATGGAAAGTTTTGAAAAAATCAATCTGGAGAGTTTGAGATGGAGGAACGCGAGCCTACCCGTTTGTGAAACTGTTTGGAAAGAAGAAACAGTTTATCGAGAATTGAAAGATCCAATAAAATATTATAGTGAGTTCTTCTATGATGAAATTAGAAATAAGATTTGCAAAGAAACAAATCTATATTCGATGCAAACGAAAGGCATAGAGCTAATTTGTATACCATTCGAGATCAGGCGGTTCTTTGGTTAACTTCTTTATTTAGGCGTAATACAAGTTCCAAATTTCAGAATGGCTTAATTGCCAAACTTCAGATTATCAGCTGTTGCAGATTATTTATCAAGAGTACGTACGCCGACTTCAATTCTGACATCAAAGGGTTAAATAAATATTGTTTAAAAAAATTTGAAAAGGATGTGTAAACCCACGATACTTCTGAGAAGTTGTTATTTTTTTTAGTTTTAAGATCTTTTTCCCCCTCATAAGACTATTTAGTTCTAGTTGAAGAACTTTTTGTTTTCCCTTTAAGTTTATGAACGGATTTTTTGCTTAATAAAGAATTTTATTTTGTTATTGATTCAATATTTTTTATTTAAATGAATCAAAACAATATTTTTATATTGTAAATAAATAAACAGTATTTAAACTATGAAAAATATCGAAATAATTGAATGTTACTATTGGAAAGCTATAAAAAAAATTGTGTTTTATTTTTTTTTTGCTTTAAATTTCCTTCTTTAGCTCTATTTCAAATGTGATTTAGCTTTATATTATTTTAAAATCTGGTCACACTGCTTCCGAGCCAAAAAATGTCGTAAGATGGCTCAACATTCAGAAGACTTAAAGAGTCACAATTACGAATTCATAGAATATTTGCTAGAAAGTTATAAAGTTAATTGTTTTTAAAATTAATTTCAATTGTTACCTTCCTAATGAAAAATATAACAATTTCATTAGTGCATTACTCATAAAATAGCCTGCAAGCATGTGCAGAGAAAATATCAAGTGGACTCCTTGTGGGTTAAAAGTATGAAATTATAGTTCAATGTCCTTTTTGTTGGGTACTTTATCCAGAAGCAATTATAATTCTTGTAGTCAAATGCATGAACAAAAATATTAAATAGAGATATTTTATAAGATAACTAAATACATTTTATGTTGCGATGAATAAAAATACGAATACTTCAAACAAAAATGGAAAGAAAAGAAGTACTTACACTTTACTGCATTTTAATAAAAATATATTTATAAATTGTGTTACATGGGTGGTCGCTAGTTGGACTTATTAGCTAAATAATGAAGTATTTTATTCTTAAAACATATAAAATAGAAAAGATTTTTATTATCGAAATGTTTTATAACAATAATTCAAAATATCGGAAAAAAAAGTTTGTCACGATTTAAGCAATAAATTTGAAGACGATAGCTTCAGTGGTAACTAATTTAGGAGGTAAGTGTGACAGTATGCTTGTGGAAAAGAATCTACATTGAAGGTTTTAGCATATTTTAGATTGAGCCACATTTCGAAAAGGGCAACAATAGGATTGCGTGATGGTGTAACATTACAGTTAGAGGAAGATTCGAAGTCGAATTTCAGACTTTTCTAACAGATTAAAAAAATGCGGACGTTATCTTTAAGCTAGAAAAAGTTTTCGCGATCGCATACTCGACATAACCTGCGGGTTTATATATAGACTAGAAACGGAAATCGTTCTATTTACGATAAACTATAAAATATCTAATATCTAGCCGATGATTCGTAGCCACAGTGCGATAACTACAACGCACAATACTGCTAAATATCTTCATGTGATCTTGGACAGTAAAAACTCTTTCACTGGATCTATAATTCGTTCAGTTCCTTTGTATGGGGTTGTCATCTAGTGGTCTGCTCTGAAGAAAGAAAATATCTTGATATACTACAGAAGATTTACTAAATTGCAAAATCACGTAACTAAATCTTTTTAACTTTACAGGAGAAAGCAAAAAACCAAATAAAATAGTTCAAGTGACACAAGTAACGTCTTTTTCTTTTCGTCTATAATTTATCGGTTTTTTCATGATAGAAAACTTTTAGGGACATGTGGTTTGATGTGCAATATACCGTAATTAATAAAATGCGTATTTTGAATTTATGGTTTGTTACGTTGTTCTGCATTTCAGCTAACGATATGCTCTCTGAAGTTTTTTATATCAAACGCAACGTTTTTTTAGCGAGAAGACCAACTACTAAAGATGTGGCGAAATGGCGGAGAGTGACCGCCACAAACATCTTCTCTAATGGTCGAACAGCCGTTATGATCGTGGAACTCTCGCTTCTGAGAAACAAAAAGAGCCTTCGCCTGTTGATCATTTGTCGTTGAGACGTTTGAGCAGTTTAACATAAGGACCGCTTATCTCCCATCGCTCGCGGAGGAAGAAATTACCACAAAATTGACAGGCAGGTTAAAACCTCTCTACTGCCAAGAAATAGAATGCAAAGCAGCGATCCCATGAAAAAAATTAGTCAACTTTTTTTCTGATAAGACTCTTATTTTGGTACGTTTCTACAGTTTGCTGTTCTAAGAAAATTTCGGAACAAAAACAATTAATTTAAAACTTATAAAATGATTCAAGTTTTAATATTTTCCATACTTTATTTCTTATCTTAGCTTGTGATAATTGAAAAATTGTTTTTATAATATCAAAGACTAAGGATTTTTTTCAAAAACAATTTCACTTCAATAATTTTTTTATAGATTTTTTTTCTTAAGTTCCAAGAAATTTGTATATCCAAGAACGTTTTATTTATTTTCTAGAGATAACTTCAATTAAAAATCTTGGTTTGCCGCAATAAAAGAATTTCGTACGAGATCTTTTTGAGTAAAAAAATATTTTTTTATCGTGGCTAAGTCCGTAATTTAATTTAAAAGAAAATAAAACACATGTTTTAAGCTCAAATAGTTTTCAGAAATTTGAATTAATGAAATTGTATTTTCCGAAAATTGTTTTATCATTAACAAAGTAAACAAACAAGCCAACTTTTGTAAAAATCGGATTCGTATTGGCATTTGTGGACACTATCACATTTGTCATTGGCAAACAGGCCAGAAGTTTGGCATAAAGTATATTTGCCGTAGCTGACAGAATAACTACGAGTATATACAGTACAACCTCCCTAATCCGGACACTAATTCGGACTATCTAGTAATTCGGTCATTTACATTTTTCGGACAGTTTATAAATTTGTTCTCTATATTCCGGACAAGTGTTGTTTTTTCTCAGTAACATTTTTTCGTTATTTTACCGCTGGACAAAATAAGTTGTTGTGTATTAGCGAGAAAATTAAAAAATGTGTAAAATATTTTATTTTAATTGAGTTTGTGTGGCGAAGTGCTTTCCAAAGCGACAGATAATATTATTTTATTTTTAAAAGAAGTGAAAAATAGAGCTGACAAATTAAATAAAGATGTGTGCATTCAAACAAAAATAAATTCTTTTTTTTTAAAATGAATATTTTTTGTCACTTTTAGTATGTTTCTTTATGTTTTCTGTAAACAAAATATATACAAATGTATTCTTATTTTTCTTTTCGGTAATAAAAATATAAATTATACATATGTGCATATGTGCATATATCTATTGCATTTAAAACTCCATTTTATCTGTAATCCTGACGATCCACTAATCCGGACAGTAGCTAAAATTATATCTGTCCGGATTATGGAGGTTGTACTGTATAAATATAGACTCGTACATATGTGCATACGAATTCTCTTTTTAGGTGTACTTTCTAAACAATCAAACTGGCAACGTCAAATTTTGTTCTTCTCTTTTTTACCACTTAAAGAACGTGATTAATACATTGTGTCTAATTTCGTTTAAATAATAGTATCTATAAATTTCTTTTTTTAATCATTTGACCCAGTTTCATTCATCCATCCGTTCATACATCCATCCATCTATTTTCTTGCTTCGTTGCATGTTGCAAGATTTAATACATTTTGTATATTTTCTATAAATTTTACTTCATTGTGGTTAAACTATACGAAAAATGAAAAACTAAATAACTTTAATGCATTTTAGTTTTCATTATAGATTTTTCTTGCCATCGAACCATTTATCCATTCATGCCTGTGTTCAGAGAAAATTGAAAAATAATTTTTATTTCTTACTAAACACATTCACCGCCTCGCCTCGCATAATAAGAAATCTTGTTAACCACATTATTGATCAGACTCTGTCGTCTTCGACGTCAATATCCACACAATCATTCTGGCTATGAATGCAGTGGGAGGTGCGGGGAAAGAAAAGAAAACTTGGAAAGAACAAAATGTAATCAGGTACTCTCGTTGCATTTTAGTTAAAACATGACATTTATATAAATAAAAAAAGAAAACTTCTTTGAAAGCTTACATGCAATACAGCAACAAAGACGCACTTTGCACAGTGGGACGCAATAATAAATAAAAGTGTTAATAAATATCTGTATTGGAAAATCACAACCCAGAGAGTTTTTTCTTGCTGTTATTGGGTTTTCAGATAATATCGTATTCTTATATTTTCACATTTTCTCCGAAACCAAAATATGCAGAATAGTATGAAAGAAAGAAAGACCTATTCATGCTGCGTCCAACGGTGCATTGAAGTTGCATATTCGTGCCATTAACAATGCGATAACCATGATTTCAATCAGTTTTTATATTTGTCGAATTCACAACGTGAGTTGTAAGTTGTATAAATGCTGCTGTTAAATTCTGTACGAATATTTGTTAAGAAACATGTTTATGTGGAAGTTTCTAACAACATGTACTCGTAACTCAGGTAGTAAGCACGTTGACTACAAACCGAAGGACCTGGGTTCAAACCCAGTGTCAGACAGAGTCATGAAATAAAAACACCACGCATTTCTCTGATGTGCATTGGTGTGCCTTTGTGCCAGTTGTTGGCGGAATGTTTAAGTGGCGAAGGCATGGTCACTGGTCACTGAACAGTACCAACTTCAGCTGATACTAATCCCAATGTAACATCAGAGCGCCCTCCTTCGTTGGTACTGAGTAGCACAATCAACGGCGAAGTAAAATAAAATTAATAAAAAGAAGTGGCTTCTAAACTAAACACAGCTTCAAACCTCGTAATGTCCTCCTCGCCACCAGAGGCGCTGCAACACTGCTCTACGAATAAACGTGCAAAAAAAAGCAGAGTTGTAAAGAACGAATGAAGCTTCATCTCCTTTCATATCTATCACTATCCCTTTCCACTAGTTCCAGCACAATGCATTGCATGTGTAGGGGTCATCATCCCCTGAGTGCTGGTCCAAGATAAAAAAAAATATCTTGTCAGCAGCGTTGTCAACTTTGAAAATTCAAAACGCACCAAATTGGAATAAAAAACGCGCCATTAAAAAACGCACCAAGTTTAGAATTCCTTTTTTATTTAAAATGTATTGAAGTATTTTTGCATAAAAAGTATAATATTTTTGTGTTAAAAATATAACAATAAAAGAGTCTTTTACAGTTCAGGACTTCAAAAAAGAAACTTAACAAAAATAAAAAAGCTAAACAAATTTGTTAGTACATATTCATTTGTACTAGATAATACACTTTTTAAATTTCATTCAATTTTATGCAAAACTCTTTAAAAAGAGATAAACGATTAATAATAAGGATTCCAAGTTAATAATAGTTCAGTATTTATTAAAATATTTTTTAAATTTAATTTTTTAACAGAATTTTACTATTTTTATATTGAAAATAAAACAATACAACAGCATTTCACAATGTAGTTAACAAAAAAACTTTACAAAAAAACTAAACAAATTTGTAGATACATACAGTCGGACTTCCATAACTCGAATTTTCTCTAAATCGATTGGCAGTAGCGTTAAAAGAGATAATAACTTGCAATTCTCCTTCCGTAACTCGAACTTCCATAACCCGAAGTTCTTCATAACCCGAACGAAATTACATGCATATGAGTTTCACAACTCGAACTGATTTACTTACTTATCTACGCGTTTTCGAAAACAACTGACTACTATTAACAGGCTCATGTTATTTTCTGGACCTTAGAGAACAGAAATAGACTTCCAGTAGCACAAAATTGTTTTCGAGAAAGAGTAGACAAGCTCCAATTTTTTGGTATTGTGTTGACGTGACGTCGATGTCGCCAACTGGAATAAGGGTATATATTTCGAAATCGGATTCAAATTGTACTGCTAATGGCATGATATCTTTTTTTGTAATGCGATAAAATATTTTTTACATTTAACAACAACAAGATCATTTTACTTTGAACGTCTTAAACATCATTAATTGTTGTTCTTATTGTGGTCTGTAAAATTAATTTTAAAAATTATGAACTGTTGATTTATTTTATTGTACAAAGACTTTTTTCTCACACTGAAACAAAAATTTGTGTTAAATTTGCTTTGGTGTCACCAAAAATTTTAAAAACGCACCGAAATTTATGAAAAGCGCACCGCGCAGCAGCACAAAAATTAAAAACAAGCACCCAAAATGGTGCGAAACGCACCTAGTTGACAACGCTGCTTGTCAGTTGTACAATGAAGTTGGTGGAAAAGGAGTATTTTTAGTCGATAAAAAAATAACAATTTCTCGAATACAATTTTTTTCACTATTCTAGTTTTTGTAGATTAAAATATCGTATCTCCAAAAACTAAATCAAATAACTCCTAATGAAATAAGACACAGCTAAGTTTAAATTACGTCCCAAACTGTTTTCGGCCGGACGGTATGAAACTGTGCTCGCCTACTTAATCTTTTCTACCGGATTGTCGGATTTTTGCCGGGCGAACAAATTTGAAAACACGAGGAGCAAAATCCTTCCACCCAGCAAAGCCCGGGAATGCAGAAAAACTTAAGTAAGCGAATCCAGCATGTCTAATAAGACATATTCCAGAATTGTATATTATCCAAAGAATATATATGAAATAACTCTAGAAAAAAAAATTAAATAACTCTCAATGGCAATATTATCCCAAATAATAAAATCTAACCAACACAAAATAACTCGCAATGACAGAAAAAATACAATAAATAATTCCTCAGGAAATTATTTCAAAATACGAAGAACTGCCATCGCAGTATAACTTTTCCTGGCCTTGTGAGCTTTGCGAAGTTATTCACATTTTTTCTTTTAGTTATTTGATTGTAAAATAACTGCCAATTTGCAATTTATTTTTTTCATTGCGACTTATTTCATAATACAAAACTTTGATATGTGCTCTAGTTGCTCTGTTTAGGCCAAGTTTTGTGTTCTGGTAATGCAAAGAAAAACAAATGTAGTCTATATTTCTGAAACATAAATAAGCGTTGCCGTTTGCTGCTCTCATGCTCCAGAGTTTGCTAGAAGTGGTATACTCTTAAGAGTTCCATCAGAATTTGAATCTATTAGTTTTCGAGTACTTTCTTACAAAGAACAGAAACCCAGAAGAAGGAAGAGAGAACAGGTCGGCTACAAAAAATTACTACACAATTGCCAGACAAATGTCGCCTCAGCTAAACATGAGGAGTACAACCCTTTCTATTGACAAGAAATAGAAGACAAATATCACTATTCATGATGTCTGCCATAACCAGGAAAACCGGAAATATTTTCTAAAAAACGTGTTTTATGCATATTAAGTATGAACTTAAAAAATTAAAATATGCAAAAAAATTACCCTCTTAAAAATATATATAAACAACTATTTTGAAAATAATACATGTTTCTATTCAATCATTTCGTACAATTTGCATTTAAAATAAGACAAAAATATAAATGAAATAAACACAACAGAAAAAGAAAACAACCGAAACAAAAAACAAAAATTGTACTTCAATTTCTATGGAGCATTTCGGATTAAATAATGCCGATTTCTTTTCTGAAAAAAATGTAACATTTTTTTTAATTTTTTACCAAAAAAATTGCATTTCAAAATTTTCTTAAGACCAAAAATTTTGCATCGTAATTGATGATCCAATAATTTCTAATAAACTCACTATTTCAAAAAATCATTATATTGCAAATTTTCTATAAAAAGGGTAAAAATTTTATATTTTCTTTATTAATATCATTATCAATTGCTGCCGGTAGTGTTCAGTAACCAGTGCTATGCCTTCGTCCCTTAAACAGTCCAACAACAACAAATACAATGGCACACTAATGCACATCTGGAAAATGCAGGATGTTATGACTTGTCTAAAACTGGGCTCGAACCCAAGTTCTTAATCATTATTTGCTTTGTAGTCAACGTGACAACCATTTTAGCCAATTGCAATAAACAACAAAATATTGACTTAAATAGATAGTTTCAAATAAAAGGCATTCTGTGTCACATTTAAATAGAGATACTTTTTCAACGTCCAATGATGTAATAAAGGCATATTTAAAAGACTTTTAATTAATATCATATTTGAAATCATCTTTGGTACAAAATACAAAAGAAATCTTTTGTTGATCAGACTTTAAAATAGATTTTTCTCTATTGTTATGGAAACATTTGTAATCGTATTAATAAATGAAAAAAAGTATTTGAATATGCTCTAAAATTGTCGAATATGGTCTGTAAATGCAAAAAGTGTTTCAAATATGCTCTTAAGGCTGAAATATGCATAAAATGCTTTAAAGTGTAATATATATGCAAAAATATGAAAAAAAAATTCTTAAGCGAATAAGTATTTTGTCTCGGTGTCCATAAGTTGGGCAAGAAAAAACTAATAATTGTATATTTGCGGTTTCCCTGGTGATAACAGCAGGAGTTGAACATGACGATATCATTTTCAATATCAGGCCAGAGTGCTTTGTTCGTTGTTGGGTTTATTCAAGCGTATTGATATGATTTTCTTTATTAAACAAAAGTATTATTTATATTTTATGATGTGCCATATATTTATAATATATAATAACATCAGTCAGAGATAAGTTATATTTATGCAGCAAATAATTTATAGCAAAACAATTTTTATATAAATACTGGATTTGAGTGAGATAGAAAATTCTTATAATAATTTGATTGGAATAAATAAAACCTGAATGCTGAGACATCTACATATAATAGATTTCATACAAATGAACAATTATTTCTTTTGATCTTGAATATCTGGCTTAATAAGTTGTGATTCTTAAGAGCCAGTTTTTTTTATTCAAAAATCAAATTTTATCGACCATTCTTTATTATCACACAAAAGAAAAATTTTTAATATTTGAATATTAATATTTACTAAAATAGTTTTTATCTCATGTTGGCCGCGACTACGCTAAACAAACATGCTTTGCTCTGAAGTTTTAACTTTTTAACATAAATAAATATCATTATATTATTTAATATTACATGCGAGAAAAAAGTCTGCACATATTGTAACATTTTGCACTTTTTTAACCAAAAAAAATTTCAACTGTGATTAAATTATTTTTCTGTTTTGGAAGATTTTTACTTGACCGATTAATTTTACAACTCATCATTATATGTGCGAAAAAGAACGCTATTAAATAATTGTAGTTAAAACGTTTGTATACTGCAGTCTGAATGAAACGTTAATGTAATTAAACCATCACACTGGGGGCTAAAGCTCCTCCCAGAACAGATCATTTATGTCCTTAAATTAAAAAAAGGCAATACATATGTACGTCAATATTTATCGCTAATCAAATTTCTAAATCGATTTTTTTGCATATTTCGAGGAATGATCGATCTCCTAATCTATTAAAAACTGCAAAAAACTCGATTTTGAAAAAAATATTTGGGTCTTTTGATATTATGGTAACGTTGTCCCGTTTTCAGGGCAAATTTTCAATGGTAGAATTTGTTTGAGCTTGCAAAATAAAATAAAACTAATAAATAAAGATTTAACACAATTTTATTTTATATAAATTTTTATTGCGCAGTAAAATCGTTTACATATTTCAAAAAGAGAAATATTAATCTATTGTCAGATAAAACCGATTGAATAGAAAGAAAAGACAAGTTCAACATCATTAGATGTTACTGAAGCAAATTTAAATGCATTTATTTCAGATGGACATTAAAGGTGTTTTTATTCGTATGGCAAAATTTAAAAGTATTTTGATTTCAGTTCGCCAGGTAGATTTATGTTTCTTTATATTAAAACAGTAAATGAATAAAATTGGGAGCGTTTAGTGGACCCGGAAACGACTTTATTATATGTAACTCTATACAACTTAATAGATTAAAATGAATATACTATATATTTTTTTTTACATATAATAATATTTTTTATTGATTTCAGTTCACATAACAACAATAAAATTGGAAAAGAGAATTGGATTTTGGACCTCTATTTCTTAAAATTATGGATTTAATATTAGATCAGATTTTTTATACGACAAGTATTTCTGTCGATAAGCCTCAACAACCTGAAGCAACAATTGATTTTCCTTTTTATCATTATTTGAAATTCTGTTAAAGTCTTGAGCAAATTTAGCGCCTCTCTCAGGAGTATCATTAATGATGTTTCTCAAGATGAATTCTCAACTTTAGAAATTCCAGAGATAAATTAAACCGACGGCAGAAGTACTTAGTTTTTTCTTAAACAGAATCATTTAAGGTGTTTTTTTAAGTCAGTTAGTTTTGTATAGTTTCGGCCATTTTTTAATTTTAAAGTTGGAACGGTTTTTTGAATATTTTTCCACTTCTCATATAATTTTAATTATTTGCCAACACACTTATGCTCTTCTTAAAGCGGTATACATACGTAATTGATGCCAAAATATTTGAACGGAATCAATTGCCATTTTTGCGCTTTCCTTTGCTAAAACCTTTACAAAGCGAATATTGTAAATAAGGACTCTTGTACAACCTGGCGAGCTGACTAAATTTTTGCGCCAATAATTTTGTGAGAAACATTCCCAAGTAAATTAATTTTGTTTAAATTGTTGTTGGCTTTACGTGTTTTAATGATTTGAGTTCTTGGTGCTTCTTCCATAATCAATTTCGATTATATTTTTGACATGTTAAATTTTTACATAACTTTAGAACACTTGAATGACAAATTATTTAATTACACCGTTAATAACTCACTTCACTTAGATCAATATTTACATAAACAAAATAAAACTTCAATTAAATCAAGGTTTTTACAACAATATTATTCTACAATGTTTGCAAAAGTGTCTCTTTATCATCATCGACCATCGCTGAAGAGTGCACAGTTGGCAAAAATGTTCCGTCATCAGCAGCGATCAGGCCGTGATTCACTATCCTACATAATCGCACGATCTGCCAAATATGACATGTGTGACAGATTTTATTTTGGCAATTCGAGCGATTTGGTAAATTTTATCGTACACAGTGTTGCCATATATTTTTTTAAATCTTGGAATCGAATAAAACAAATATTTTTATACATTAAAAATCTTTTTTTTAATATGATCTTATTGAAATCAAACTCAGTTCAAATTTATTTTAATTAAACTAAAACAATAAAGCTTTTTCGTGCACATAAAATTAAATAGCATAAAATATTCATTGCATATGCATAATGGCTGATATACATATCTATATATGTAAGTTTTCAAATTCACCCTTTTCAAATCAATTCAGGCATTTTAAAACAAATTCCAAATTAAAACACATTCAGTATTTTTCAAACTAAATTCAGCATTTTAAAGATCAAAACCAGGATTTTTCAAATGAATTTTATCTAAAACGGGCTGATTTTCGTTTTTAATATGCCGAACTTGGTTTGAAAAATGCTGGGTTTGATTTGTAAAGTACGTAATTTGTTTTAGAAAATTCAAAACATATTTGTTTTTAAACTGAATTTGTTTTAGAAAGGACCAAATTTGAACTTAAGAGCCTATAATTGAGTAATAACGTATTTTTATGGTTACATTATACATTTCTTTATTAATCTTGCTTACGGTCAGATTTCTTCAAAAAGTCTTTCGTCCTTAAAATACCACACAATGTTGGTATATCTAATTTATTTCTTAGTTTGTTCTTATTGATATTGTTTGAGAAAAAAAAATTCAAACAGGTAAAATCTTCAGAGCCATCAGAACGATTAGCATTCAAAATGATTTCCCAAAATTTTTCAATATTCTTTTCATCCAATAAATTATATTCTTTAAAGTTGAAGTGGAGCAATTCTCGCCATTCGTCATCGATTTGTTGAATATTATTCGAATCGATAACATTTGGAAAGAATTTCGTTAATTGAGAAATAGTTTTATTATTGCTTTTCATAATATTAGATGGTGCCAGGAACTCAACACATTTGAAAAAATCGCTGTCAAAATCAGACATTTTTAATAAACTGTTACATCACTCAACACAAAAAACTTTAGGCAATTATTTCGAAATGGCATTTTATCTTCATCTGATAATTTATGAGTGGAACTAAGTGCTATTGTTATTTATTTAGATTATATAATTCTAAATATTTTTAAGAAAAAATTTAACATTAACGGTCAGCGAAAGGGAGGGAAGGTGGGTGGGGGTGCGCTATGCTGATAACGCGCAGTGTATGTACAATTATTAACATCAATCTTTTTGAACTTTTCAAAACAGATATATTCATCTTTTACAATGTATTGAAATATTTTTAAATACAGACGACAGATTTCATTATAAAATAAATGAATTTGTATATAAAAAACATCGTTGCAATTTAATGGATGGAAATAAGCAGTGTTGCCGCGGGTAACTTCTTTTCACACTTTTAATGAAGTAAAGAAGAAAATACGTAGTTAAGTTAAGAGGAATCTCAAGTAATACTCTAAAAGTGCAAAAAATTAAAAAACTTAAAAAAAAGATAAATCTTCACATATGGTAACCCTGATCGTACAGTCGATATATTAATCTCGTGCAAACAAAAATACCCACAAATATTTTTTTGGACTTTTTTGAATATTTAAAAAATATATACCAACAAAGCACTCTTAAAACTTTTTTATATGTTCCCTTTTGTTCTCAAAAAGCAATACAAAAGCACAAATGCATAAAGTTAAAATTGTAAATGAAAATCTTAATAACATAATAAATAACACCAAAAAAGTTTTTTATTTTCTAAAAATTTAAAAAACATGGTAACAAATTGAGATGTCTCACTTTACCACACTCTTTCTTATATAATATTGAATAATGTAAGGAAGAAGAATAAAATTAAAATGAGTTTTTTTTCATCCAGTATTTTTTGAAGAAAATAATGAATGGACGCAATTAAAAAGTGACAAATGTATAAAAATTTATGTTTTGCCCACATTCACTTGTTGAATATTTGAAGTCGTTTACGGGCCCCTAAAACGTTATCGGATTCAGTTCAAATTTTAAATACACACTTTTCTAATACAAAGCTACAAAAATCTCCTCGGCGGCTTATAAAAATACGATATTTTAAAATAAGGACAACCCTAATGGACAAGAATTTTTAATATACGCATCTGTTTCTACCTATTATTTTTATATGTACATCTGTAAATTTTTTTTTATTTTTAATAAATATCACGCTTCGCAACCCTTTCCAAGGCTTTTGTACAACAGATTATCAGCATGAGGGTTCCACGTGCCGTGCAGACAAGTTAAGAAGTCTTCGCAGCTTGCTTTTGTTTTCTCTAAAGAAAAGTGATGAAAAACAAGTTGATCTCCTTACTCACTTGATCGTTGGGATAGAAACATCGATCGACGACTGAACCTTATCTTACTTACTTACAATGACACATTTGCTTTCTTTTTCCACTTTATTTCGTTTTAATTTCACAATACACTTTTCTTTCAAGACTGAATGAAGGTGAGGCCGCATAAAGATAACATTTGCTAAATACTATTAAAATGATTTGCAATAAAAAATACTTTAATACTGATTATACAGATTACATTATTTATTTAAAAAAACACACACACACACTGAACAAAGAAAAGAAATTTTTGCTGGTTGGGTGGAGACGCAAAAACAGACCATACAAAATAAATAATGGAACTTCTGTGCTACACTTTATTATTTGTTACACAGTTTATTTACTCATTTAATTGTTGCACACAAAATATTAATTTATTTATTATTTTGCGGTTTTCTTTGTGGTTACAAGATTTTCTTAAATTTAGAAATTGGAGAAAATTGCAAGAGCAAAATTTAATTATTAACTAGAGATCTCTAGTTTGTTTAAAGTAAATAAAAAGCAAATATTTTTTGAGTTCTTAAAACAGGAAATAATTTATAATGAGAAAATCTATAAGTGAAATTTTTCCCTGAATTACTTTAAAAAGTCAGCTTTATGCGCTTTGTAACCAACCGGGAGCTTGTCATGATTGACCTCAGCGTATTGAATTATCAGAAGCTTTTTTATGATCATGTACAATGTGTCATTTTTATATCCAAAATTAGAGCAATTGATTCAGCTTTGGATTTACTGGCTTCTTAGGAGTTGAAGGTTATATTAAGCTTTGGGTTTACCGGGTGGGATATTGTGTATTTCGATTCGAAAGAAAACATTTTTGAAACAGAATGTTTAAGCTGTACAAATTCGAATGATTTCTATGTAATAACCCTCCAGGTTAAGAGTCAGATTGGACTTGGAACATTATCTTGCTGAGCGTAGAACTGTTGCACCCTTGTCTAATAGGGTAGACAGACGGCAAAGTTAATTTGCATTAAAAACTTATTAATGTGAATTTAAATTTTACCCTGACAGACGATAGTTTTTAAATTTAGTAATTAAAAAAATATTTTTTTTTTGGAATTTACATCGCGATCAAATGGATAGAAAGTGGAAAGTACGATTAGCAGCTATGCTGTTGGTGCAAAATCACTATTCATTCGTTTTAAAGAAAGCTAAAATTATTTTTGCTGACTTTGTATCCATTTTAATTTCAAAATAAATTTAAAATTTTTTTGAATTTTAAAATTTTTCCAACAACTGAC
Source organism: Gymnocheta viridis (assembly GCA_956483585.1). Taxonomy (NCBI): domain Eukaryota; kingdom Metazoa; phylum Arthropoda; class Insecta; order Diptera; family Tachinidae; genus Gymnocheta; species Gymnocheta viridis. The sequence goes on along the minus strand of OY101443.1, from coordinate 43,393,477 downwards.
TGATTGTCGACGGTATTGCCAAATTGAAATAAGCTAAATTCAGTATAAATTCAATTTGCTTTCGTGCATTTACGTTAAATAAATACTCATTTGGAAGGAGCTAATGCACAAGTTAATTTGAATTAAGGCTACTAATGCAAATTAACGATGTCGTCTGTCTACCCTATAAGGGAAAGCAAAGCATCATTAAGCAAGGTCACCATCATATAGCGTTAAAGTTTGGGGTGAGCTTTAGCTTAATCGATAATTATTTTCTTCTTTATGTACAGTTTTCTATTACCATTTTCGAATAACCATTATCCTTAAATCGTTTTCAACAAAGTCCGTTCTTCCTTTTAGTTCGCGAGCAACCTATTGTTCAAGTGTTTCTAATATAAAAGTTTACCAATGTCTTTTGCGATCTTTTATGGTCCATGCGCGCACCATGGACCTGGCCAGACCAGACGTTGAGCTTTATGAATTTAACTAAGTCCTCTTCTTCGAAAAGCTCGAGCAGTTCGTCATTATTTCCTTGAACATATTCGCCTTTCATATCGCTCTGGGCCAAATATCTTGCGCTCGTATATTCTTAGACGCTGCTGTTATTTTCTGTCATAGGCCACGTTTACCATATTTTGCTAATAATTACAAATTGACAGTTAATTTCAAGTAAACAATCCAAATTTTAAATTCAATCATAAAAGCAATTTGAATTCAATGATTTTATTAAAAGGTTTTTAAAAAACTCCCATAACAATTATTTATCAGGACTCCATATCAGTCTACAAATAGTAATTCTGAAAATGCAGGAAGATGTGAAAACTGTAATTGAAGTGCTACTTGATATCCTCCGCAAATTTGAATTTTTCTGCGATCAACTTGTGGGAAAAGCGCGATCCCAGTAGAAGTACCCTTCGCGTAGGTAACTATGCCAAGTAGATTAAATATCCGCTGCCATACCGATAGTAAAGATTTTCAGAAAGTGCAGTGCAAACAGATGATGAAGCATCTCCACTGTCCAGCTTTGTAGGGTCATAATTCTTTTGGGAGTCAAAATGACCAACAAACAGATTAACTTGCTCAAATTAAAAAAAAATTGGAAAATATTTCCATGATCGACACAAAAAGTATCAAAATTCATTAATAACTCAGAACTAAGAACACAGAACACACAAAAAATATGGGGTTCTGACAATGGATTCAGGTGGAGGAGACAAAAAAATATACAAAAAATATACGCGTATCGGCGCTTTCAAAATTCAAATCGGAATTTCAGTACAGGAGGCGTTACAGTTTCTCCCCTTTTGTCTGTTCGGACAGCATATCGGAATAAGAAACTAAATGTCTTTACATCTGAGATGTAGGGTTCGTTCAGCGACTTTGTAGAAAATAACATAACGGTATTTTTTGGGTCTATTCTACCAAAAAAAACCCCCGATAAAGGGGAAGGGCTGTTATAAAACGTTCTACAAAAATGTTGACCGTAAAAGCCCATAAATTAACACAAACAACAAAAACTAACCAAACTCAAGATTGCCCATTAAGGGTTAATTTAGTTACTGTTCAAATAAGTAGGTATTCCCATCTCTGACGAGAAGGTTTGGCACTCAACTACCGACTACTATTTTTATGATTTTTGCTGTTTGTGCTAACTTTTGGGCTTCGTTCAGAATTGTTGTACAGTGTAGTCGCTAAAACTTGCAAATAAAGGCAAAGAACTCTGAAAAAAGTTCTTGGCAGTAGACACAAGGGCAAACGTTTGAAATGTAATTAATGGTCATCGTGAATTTATATCACATGTTATTATCAATACATTGAACACATGAAAATAAACATGATGACGAACTAATGATGGGGATGTAGCGGCATACGAAAAACAACGTTGTTTCTCATATGCAATTGTTTCTGACTAAAAGCGTTACGAACTTTTTCCTAATAATAATAAGTTCGAGACAGAGGTTCATGTTTAAAATTTAAATTCAATCTGATGTTCATTTAATAATAAATATTTACCAAATGACACTTTCTCAATTTGATATCAAGTGTTATTTTGTTATCAAACTACGCGGAAACATTAAAGAACTTGTGGAGCTATATTTTACTTAAAATGTTTGTATTTTTCAAATCTTGAATTTAAAAAAATAAAAAATTTTTATATATTGAAACGATTAATTTTGGCTCAAGTTCAAACCCGAATTTACCCATTTATTTATTCTAATTTTTTTATTTTTAATTTTTATTAGAAAATTTTTTGGATAAATTCATTATTATTTTTTTATTAAGAGAGTACTATATATAGAACAATTTTTATTATTCATCATACTAGCAGAACGGATCAGTACTGATTTCGAGGTCGCTACACCATCTCATCAGCGTTCTTTGTTCAATTTTACCACTTTTGACGGTGGATACTAGTGATCAGGAATATCAACTATTTAACCGTATTATTTAACAAATTAGGATACGAAAAGTACAAACTTATTCATTTTCACATGTCAAATCAATTTCGGTTAGTACGAAATCCCATCTATGATGAATAACTACTCTATATATTTCAGTCTCTCTTGCTTATTCAGCGCCATTGGCTGCTGAGAAATAAGCGGTACTTAATCATGTTGTTAGGTTTCTGTCATTTGTAGTTGAATTTCTTTTTTAGTATTCAACCAACTATGACCACGTAAACATGTAGATTTTTGACGCGTGCCATCGTTATTTATTATTAATGTTTATAAGTAATTAGTCGAACTTTTAACTTGAGCCAAAATTAATCGTTTCAATATATAAAAATATTAATAAAAGTTCGACTAATTACTTATAAACATTAAAAATAAAAAATTTTAGAAAAATACTTTAAAAACTTTATTATTGTAATTTTTATGAAAGATTTTGTGACATTCCTAAGATCATAAATATGTTGGAGAAAACAGCTGATGACACAAATCACAAACATTTGCCATACATCAGTTCAGAGTATTGGAATTATCTTCTATTATATAAAGAGGCAAGGACACATTTTTAGATCCCTTTTTCTCCAGCCGATTTTCTTCATTCTTTTACCAAATGGTAGATATTGTTGAGCTTCAGTGACCCGATTATATATTATTTAAATCGGTTCAGTATTAAACGAATAAAAGGCTCTTAAATTTGACACCACTATAAATTCTAAAACCACACACGTGCATTCACTTATGTAAGTATTGGTTCAAGTAAAAACATAAGTAAAGTGCGAATGTTTAAGAGTACCTAAATATGTATATGAGTAATAAGATTTTTTTCTCTTTAAATGAGTGAAGTTAATAAAGAAAAAGAGATCAGAATTGAAAGAGATGATAACTAAATATGGATGTATATGTTCATTACGTATGGATGTGTTAGCTTCACAGCAAAAACTTAACAAAATACATGTGCGTGTTTGTATGCAATTGTATTTTGTTTATTGTTTTTCCATGGGGAAGGGAATGAACAATTAGGTACTTTTTTCTCTTTAAATGAATTCAACTAAAATACGGATACGTTTAAACTGGCGGTCATATTTCGAACACTATACAAACTCTAGTATTAACAAAAAGTTATACAATTTATAAGTATGAGTAACAGAAACTGTAGTGAGATAAATTAAATTCATTTTTGCCCCACATTTAATTAATATCTATATTTCAATAAATATTTGAGGACAACGTTGGAGGATATTATGAGAATGATGTTAAAATCAATTTTCACACACACAGTTTGATTTCAAATCATTGTGCTGAGTGCTTGGTTGCTGGATTTATGCCAAAACTAACAAAAATTCGTAGCAGGTTACTGAAAAATATTTTCAAAATTTGAATCTATTTAACTCGATTTAACTGCTTACATTTTAAAAACCTACTACATATTAACTTTTTATTCGGTTTATTCAAATTCATTATGTTATATTTATTATTCTAAACTTTTATAATTATAAATTTATTTCTTTCAATTATAAAATACTAGTGCAGATTAAATCGACCGCATTCTAGAAGTTAGTATTAAACATTTACATAGTAAATACATATGAAAAAAATTCAAAAACAAAAAACATTCTAAATAAACAACTTAAAACTCTGTCTCATTTCTATGCAAAAGCGAATTGGACAAACACACATGTACACTTTGTTCATTTTTCAAGTTGAAGCTGATGCAAATGCATTTGCAAGAAGTGTGCATGTGTTAGTATCAACTTTAAACGCTTATAAGTTCCTAAATACTGAACCAATTTAAATAAAATTAAGATTGTGCACATCTATTTAAAACCCCGTTTAAAAACATATAAATCTTTCCAAAATCAGTTTAATATTACGGCCGTAAAAGGGATCTAAAAAACGTGTTTGCCTATTATTAATATAGAAGATTAATAATATAGATGAGCTGATTCTCATAAGCGAACCAAGAGAAACCTAAATTTTACAAGTATAAGGTCTTCCCACAAGAGGTTTGATTTTAATAAGTAAAAACGATTATTTTTAAACGAAATCATCGGATGTTTATTTAATTATAAAGAAGAGGGTGCGTCTTTAATAATAGAAAACAATATAAGCCAAATGACAGTCCCGACTACGCTTGCAGGTCGATATTTCTTTCATGAAATTTCCAATCACCAATTTGCACATCTGCAAATCGATTGTAGACTCAGAAGAAAAATGTCACAAGATCTCGCTGGTCAATTGCGATCGGCTCTTCGAGAAACCAAAATGGTTTGTAAAATAAGCGTCGTTCATATCAAGTCTTATGAAAATATGGTGTAATATTGTTTGTGGGATGCCAAAGATCGACGAAAAACGACCAAACCCGGATTTTCCTCAACACTATGAGCGATATCAGCAATATCCTCAGTTGTTCTTGAGCGACGTGTACGAGTTCGATTCTTCTCATCATTAACTTGACCCAATACCTAAAATTTTTCCAGCAGTCTGACAGTTTCTGGCCGAGAATTTGCTTCTCGAAGACACAAAAATGTTTCAGTTCTGCGAATGTGACCTCGAAATTTTCACTATATTTTTAATATATATATTTAATAAGTTTAATGCGTTTTTGAAGCGTATATTGTTTAATTTTAAATTTTGACGTAGTTTTTAGTTATCATCTGTCAAGTAGTTACAGGTTGAGTCATAGACAATTGTTAAAATGGCGGCCTATTCAAAATTAAACGTCTTATTTGGAACACCCTGTACAGCACAAAAATTGTCTATATTTCTTAAAGCTGTGATAGACACAAACGAAAACAAAAACACTACAAAATTTACAAACTTCTCGCACAAATAAAGTGTCTTGTTTTTTGTCATAATTTATTTGGTTTACATTGAAATGATACTTCGGAAGATCTTTGAAAAAACTTCCGTTTCATAAATATGATTATATCTATAAATTTTTGCTTGATCCAATATTAGTATTTCAAAAGTTTACAACTCACGTTAAGTATTACGGTTTATAGTTGTATAATAATTTAATAAACAAAAGTTGAAATCTGTTTGAAAAACATTATTATTTATGAAATTTGGTGACAGCGGCTTCGGCTGCCTTTTTTTAGTAAAATCGGTTTACATGAAGTAGAAAAAATCACAGTCAAGTTAGTTTGCATGACGAATGTTCCCAGATTTAAGTAACATCTTTTTATAGGATTTTTTTCGTGTGAACCGAAGGATTTGCAATATGTTTTCATATCTACTTTGAAGATAATAAGTATTTCTTTAATAGCGATGTTCGTTCATATTGCGCAGGTAGTTTCAAAATTTCTTTCAAAGAGATCTACAAACAGTTATTTTGAAGTACGAGTTGGTTGAATCCGAAATAACTGTTACTGTTTTTTTAATATCCAATTTGTTTTAGAAAAAAATACCCGCACATTTAAAAACAACCGAAAAAAATTGTAGTACTGCCATAACTGAGTGAAAACAAATTTGCCAACTTATATTTGTTTTAAGAGAACCCCTTAACATATTAAATTTGTGTGACAAAATCTGTTTTCGCTTTCCAGATACATTTTTTTAAATATGTTTTTGAATTCTTGGACAAAACTCGGCAGCATTTTTATGGTTTGAAATATATCTCGCTCTCTCTCTCTTGCTATCCCTCTTTCATTCGGGATGGGACATAACATCTTTTTTAAGGTACTCGGAGTTTATCCTTCATTTGAAATCTATTTCAAAATTCGCAGGAAAATAACCTCGTTTATTTAAAAAAAATATTTCTGAGAGATTTTGGAATTTATGAATAAATTTAAAGTAGACCAAGTTATCAGGGAATTGTGCAAATTTTATTCCTGTAATCACATTTGTAAACAACCAACAAAATTTAGTCCTGTAAAAACTAATATAAAATATATTTATATATTTCGATCTTTAAGTCTTCATAGAAAAATCATAACGCTTTCAGACCTAACGCTAAACTACTGGGAATATTTTCATAATTTTTGGAATAGATAGTCTCTATATCGTATGAAAATATAATCAATATTTATTTTTTATAATTTTTATATCCTTCAAGGATTTTAAGGACACGCGTAATTGATGCATCTTGGTAAAAATTTTTAGCTAAAACACATTTCTATTGCGTCAAATGACATCAATTGGTTTGAAACATTCAAATTTATAATTTTTTTAATTAAAATATGCTCACTTCACTATTTCTTAACATGATTAGTACTTTTGTAATTGAAAACACAAGTTAATTCTGCGGCTCATTGTGACAAAACTGAAATGTGATGTAAGGATTTCGCAAAAAATTCAAGTGTAGTAAAACGAACAGCGGAACAATGTGAGAAACAAACAAGAACAATCAGCACCATCGATGAATACCGGTCTATTTGACATTGGTTAAATAGAAGCTAAAATATTGAATCCGAAACCCACCCGCACAATCGATGCATCCCGGTCTGAGAAGGATAAAACATTTTTATTTCTTCAGTCATATATTCCAAATGCAAGTATGTTTTGAAATCATGTAGTATTCGTATTTTAACAGAGAAATGTTTTTTCTTTCCTATAGTCAATAGAGTACCTGTCAGTTCGCTGACCATTTAAACAAAGTTGCGAAACATTAGGAACTTATTTCCGAACTGAGTGTGTTGAAATGTTGGCAAAAAGTTCGTGAGACTGTCCTGCTAATGGACAACACATGGTGCCCGCCGTCGTTTGGTGTTTACTAATGATAACAAAACTAGTGTGACCCGACAGTGTACATTTCAATCCAAGAACGACGACTCGCTGCTGAATACACAGCTTCAACAAAAAAAGACGAGCCACCGATACAGACCCGAATTCATGGACTTTTTACGGCCTGAAATGGCCGATCTTTTGCGCATTAAGTTCAGTCTTAGTGATCGGCCGCATCGGACCTGCGATTTGATCGCTTTGAACTTGTTCTTGTGGGATGCCATTAGGGATGCTATGCGAATAATCTTAAAGTTTGCCACACTCTTAAGGAAATCACCGTCCGTACGAAACATTCATAAGCTAAACCATAAACAGTCAACTAAGACTTGGAAAATTACACTGACTGGAGATGCAGAGCCAGCTGCGGCAGTCACATAAAGAAATCGTCATCCATAAATAATGAGAATATTTGCTATTTCTAATAAAAAGTCAATATACGAAAATAAATTCGGTATAGTTCATTTTAATTATTTTTTTAAATCATACTTGTATTTATCTTTTACGAGTGGTTGTACGAAGACCGGAAGAAACTAAAATTTTTATAAAAAAAATTGCTTATGAATGTTTGTATGTAATAAGTCGAACTTGTATTTGGTTTATATTGAAACAAATTGTTTGGTTCAAGTTAAAATCCGAGTGCTGAGACTTAATTTTAAAAAATTAAGTTATAAAAAAAAATTCTTAAAAATAAAAAAAGAAATGGATAAACTCGGATTTAAACTTGAACCAAACAATTACTTTCAATATAAAATTGTTTATTTTTAACTATTATTCAGAACAGTGTTGCCAGGTATTGGCGGAAAAAGAGGCTTAACCGGCTTTTTAAAAAGGCCAGAAAAAGAAAAAGGAAGAAAAAGTCGTCCATAAATAAAAACTAAAAAAGGATACAAAATTTGTATTCATTATTCAGCGTTTTGTTTATTATTAATGAAAAATGTATAAAACATGTTAAAAAATATTCAAAAAATACACTTCAAGTACATAAACAAAAAAACTTATAAAGGTCTACCTACATATTTGTATATTCTTATAAAAATTTATATTATATCAGGTACATCTATTGACTTCAATGCAGTATTGGATCGAAAATATAACAGCATATTTGTATTTAGGCATGATTTAGTAATTATTGTATTATTATTTGAATATATTCAAATAGTACTCGTATATGTTTTAAAACAAAAAATTTTTTTAAATATATATTCAATACAATATTTGCATTTATTATTTAAGCATATAACAGGCACCATAATTTCATTATCGCCAGTAGAATCGGAACTATCATTTGCATAAATATTGCAAGAGTCTAATAATTTCTTAAATCACCTTTTAAAAGAACATTGAATGTATAATAAATAATTAAGCATTTGAATTCTATTTTAATTATTTCCATGGTATTAAAATGTTCTTCAACCTCAGCGTTAGTTGAAAGTAATGTCACGAGCTAGTCTAATAGGACGTTTCATTTTCAGTAGCCCGCCGTTTCAACAGCTGTCATGAAACAGTTAAAGTTATTAAAATTCACTAATAATATTGTGAATTATCACCGCGGTCGCAGTTCGCAAAATTAAAGCGTAGTCGTAAAGCAACTTCTCGGTGAGCAATTGTAAAACTGGTAGAAAAAATTTGGCAGTTGGAAAAAATCTGTGATATGAAACACTAAACTTTTTTACGTCCCTCAACTGAGAATGTTACTATTGTAGCCCATAGTGTTGGGGAAATTTCCGGATTGTCCATTTCTCGTCGATTTTTGGAATTATACATTCCACAAACGAGACTAAACAGTATTTTAAATAAAGATGTTGATGTGGGCTACATTTTCTCGAAAAGGCGATCACAATGGGCCACCGAGATCTTGTAATTTTAATCTTTAGACTTTTTTTATTTGGGGCTACTTCAAAGATATGATATATGCCAGTGGCCCACAATTGACTCAAGACATCAAAGATGGATTCGTGAAGTTATCGGGGATATTCAGTAGCAAATGTGCGAATTGGTGATGAAAATTTTAATGAAAAGAATATAGTCCTGCAGGTGTAGCCATAGCGATCATTTGGCTAATATTCGGGGTTGTCATAGAATCCAATGTAGTCGGAACTGGATTTGAAAAGTCGACAAAAAAAATACTTTTAAATGATGAATTTCAATGTTATCGGTTTTATATTCAAAACAGATAGTAATTCTGGATTGAATATAAAACGGATAGCATTGAAATTCATCACACAAAAGTATTTTTTGTCGTCTTTTCAAATCCAATTCCGACTACATTGGATTCTGTGACAACCCTGGTTGTATTCCATTATGAAATGGATACTGTCTTCTTTAAAATTAAATACTCTTTTTACATATCAAAATGAAAATCCTTATTGGAAGAATCTATAGATAGCTAAATATTAGTTTGACCAAATCAAGAAATGAACTTTTTGCAGCGCATTCTTAAATTATCACACCTCCTCCCAGAACTCAGATGTTGACTCAGCATTTGTCCATTTCTAACTTAATAGTTTTCGCCATTGGATTTCAATCAATATAGTTTTGTCTGTACTTACGTTTGTACATTGGATTATATAGGGTGTTTTTTTAAGCTAGATAGAACTTTAAATTGTAAAAAGTAACACAAAAAATTAAATTTTGATGAAACTTTTTTTTTATTTGTTTCAGTATACTCTGACAAATCATCATGAATAGACTCACGCTTGAACAACGCTACGAAATTATCCAAATTTACTTTGAAAATCAGTCGTCGATTCGCGCAACTTATATCGCGATGTGTTCAGCGATGAGGCGCATTTTTGGCTTAACGGGTTTGTTAATAAGCAAAATTGCCGCATATGGAGTGAGACCAATCCACAAGAGACCCTACAGACTCCATTACATGCAGAAAAATGCACCGTTTGGTGCGGTTTTCACGCTGGTGGCATCATCGGACCTTATTTCTTCAAAAATGAGGCCGGAGCTCGCGTTACGGTCAATGGAGATCGTTACCGCACCATGATCAATGATTTTTTGTTTGAAAATATGGATGACACTGATCCGGAGGAGATGTGGTTTCAACAGGATGGCGCTACGTGCCATACGGCGAACGCAACCATCGACTTATTGAAATCAAAATTTGGCGATAAGTTGATTTCGAGAAATGGACCTGTCAATTGGCCTCCAAGGTCGTGCGATTTGACACCTCTCGATTATTTCCTGTCGGGCTACGTGAAGTCACTGGTTTATGCTGATAAACCAGCAACAATTGACGCCTTGGAGGCCAGCATTGTTCGTGTTATTCGTGACATACGGCCAGCAGTGCTCGAAAAAGTGGCCCAAAATTGGACGTCCAGAATGCGCTTCGTCAAGAACAGCCGCGGTGCCCATATGCCCGAAATCATTTTCAAATGTTAATGTCACGTATTGATCTTTCGAATAAAAAAAAATTTTGATTACAATTTAATTTTTTGTGTTATTTTTTACAATTTCAAGTTCTATCGGGCTTAAAAAAACACCCTATATATTCAAAGTTTCAAGTTGATTTTATGGGTTCAGTTGAAAATATTAAAAAAAGGTTTAAAAAACCGCCACGAAGCTGAAACATAAATTTCGAGGCTAAAAGACAACAAAAAAGGCTAAACTGGCATCACTGATTCAGAGAAAAATTTAAGTTTTAAGAGTTTAGTCGTTTGCAAAAAAATGTTGGTCCGAAATTTTGGCAGTAAGCTACAAGATTAAATATCGAATCAAAAAACAGTCGAGAAAGAAGTGAAGATGTTTTCAAGCGCCATGAAATGCGATCAGACTTTAAATGGCAACTAGATTTGTCAATTGTTCGCGTGTTTTATTTGTTCGAATAAAATTTTATATTTTTTTTTTTGTATGAATAAACGAATAATTTTGAAATTTTGTTAGATTTGAATCGAACGAACGAAGAATAAAAAATTTACGCTTAAAACAGCATTGAAGATCATATCATATCATTCGCAATAGTTTTATCACAAAATAATCGTGAAAACAAAGTATTTGTGTACTTCTTTGTTTAGCTTCTTGTGGCATATTGTAAAAAGCAAGTATTGGATGGGAAATTCATAGAATTCAGGAATAATATTAATGTATTTAATGATTTGATACGTCGTTCTTTAATTATTCGAATGTTCGATTATTCGAAAAAAATTATTCGAATAATTCTTTATTCGAAATTGAAAAATGTTTGTTCGTTCAAACCAAAATGAATAAAATTGTTCGAATTAGTCGAATAATTTTTATCGGAACGACAACCCTAATGACAACGCAATACATATGATACAAAAAAATTGGCGTGGCAAATAAAACTTGCAATATTTGTAGAAAAGAAGCTTACTTTCAACAGTAAATCTTGAAGATCGCCCCCCTCCCTCCGGGCATTGCATCATAAGAATCGTTTATTACAGAGTCATGTTTATTTTTAATAGTTTATCTGCGGGAAAATTTTGAAAATGTATTCACTAATACAAAATATGAGTTTTGCGATGAGAAAAGTCTAAATGAACCACTGTGCATTGTAGATTAAAAAATAGTAATTTACAAGAAAAATAAAATTAATAAATAAATAAGATCAATATTCAATATTTGAAACTTGTTTCTATTTCTTGCCATATTATAAATTAGTTTTACACCGGAACGATGATACCGGTATGATGCATGTATTATATTGAAGGAAATAACCCGGTATTCAATTTTAAACTGTATTTAATTGTCATCGGTGTATGTAATTACGGTATCGGTTACCAACCTTGATTTTATTTTTTTGTTTTTTTTTTTTTCAATTGATTAATTTTTATTATAATCAAATCATGTGGTGGCCATTAAACACGTTTCGCTGTACCTTGTAAATTTTTTAATTTTTGCTTTTTGAAAATAGTCGAACTGTTTTTTATTTTTTTTAATGTAATTCAATGAGTGATTTTAGTCTGGTTTAAGTTTATTTTTCTGTTTACAATTTTAGAAAATGGAATTTTTTTATTATAATATTTGAGTCGACTTGTAGGTCTTTGAAAAGACTGAGACTGCTACACAGATATTTTTATAAAACGGAAATTATTGGTGTAATTTTTTAAACATAAATTTCAATATTTCCTTAAAGCTTTGAGTTGTGCAAATAATGTAATTTATTTTTTAATGTGCTCATTAGTTTGAAAGTTCCTGAAAAAGTTGTGGCAAAAAATAATAATAATAAAATTACAGAACAAAAAAGTTTTTAAATTTTAATCTTAATCAATTTAAAAGAGGAACAGAAAATCATAAATATTCTTGAATTTTCAAAGGAAAAAAAGCAATCATAAGAAAATATCGGAGAGATAATTCAAGCACATCATTTACATCGTTTTCAGAATATTTAAAAAAAACATATGCTTTTTAAGTATTTGTTTTTATTTTTTTTGTCCTGATTTTTATTTTTTGTCAGAATTATTTGTCAGATTCTGACAATATAAAGCAATACAGAAAATATTTAGGAATTGAACAAGGCGTATTTAACCAGGTGACAGCATTACACCAGCTGACTATTCGTTGCAAATGTCAAAATAAATACAAAATACTTTTACTTTTTTTTCTGTATCTGTTTTCTTTGTTTTATGCGTTAGATTTTTGACATACGTAATGAAACTACACAAACAAAAATGCCTGTTGTTCTTGTATTGTTGTAATTGTTTTCCTAATGCTGTCACCTAGTTAAATGCACCTTGAAATTGAATATGTTTGAAGTAGAGTTGAGATCGAGGTTGCTTTTCACTCACGCATGCAATTCAAGTCAAAATAAGAGTTAATCTCAATCACAAAAACTCAATCTCAATATAAGTCAAATTGCGATATCGCGCTTTTATTGTAGACAGCCAACATTAAGCAATGATTAGTAATTATAAGTATTAGTAACCTAATTACTACATTTACTGCAAAGTTTAAGTAATTGTTTGGTTACAATTATTTCAGTTTCACGCAAATTACATGAGTGTTGTTCACCTCTAGTTTAAAGGTTTATCGAAAAAATCGAAGCTTTAAATTTTCAGAAAAATTTTCTTCAAATGTTTTTTAGTCCCTTCTTTTTTGTGTAACTTAAGAAGCGCCTCAAACGTGGATCCACAAATAACGCTGCATACATAGTTTCATTTTCTAGTAAAACTGATAATGACAAATACTTTTGACAAAACAAATTCAGAATCTGACAAATATATCTGACAATAAAATAAAAATCTGAATCTTTATATTAATACGAATTTTATCTCATTTGAAAAAGAGTACGCAATTTAATTACATTCAGTTAAGGCAAACAATAAAAAAATTATATAAAAAATATTAATTATCAATAAATTATTTTTAACAAAAACCTGTTTTCAATAGACTTTAAAAAAGAATCAGTTCAAAAGAAATTTAGCACACAGAAAAAACCCCAATTTATGGAAACAATATTACAAATCTGTATATGACCACGCGTGATCGCGCATGATTCACGCTCATCACGTGAGCGCTGCCCATCTCTAATCTGAATCACCTGAACTTTATACATCAAGATTTTTTCTTCCACAACCGACCGAATGATTTCTTGGTCAAAAAAATCGTTTGCAAACTCATTTTGACCCGCCGCTACATCATTTTCAAATATGTATTTACTATTCACCTTAAACTTTAATAAGTAGCAAATATTTTGCGAACTTCCCAGCAGGAAATGTCAATAGTGAAATTATACTGATTATCTATGCACGATGTCAACAGTACTACTGACCAATTGTACCCTAACTAATGCTATCTATCTACTAGTGACTTTTAACACAGGCTTGTCCCACGGAATCTACCAGTAGTTCTTGTGGGGCCATATGGAGAAAATGTCAATAAAAAGATTGCACTGACTTACTATTGACGATATCACCACACTGTGGGAAGTGTACGTAGAAAAACTGTACTGATTCACTATAGACGCTGTCAACACCTGCAGGAAATGTCAATATTAAAATTATACTGACGATGTCACCAATATAATTTTATTTGAGTTTAGTTGAAACAGGTACAAGTATTTATTTAAAATAATATTTAAAAGTAAAATAACGTACAAAATATTTTACTGTCTTCTTTGAAGCATATTTTCATATTTTTAAATAACATAAAAGGAACATATCGTTTCGTTTTTAAATAATGATTTGCTTTTAACCGTCAAATAGTAATTACTACATACATATATCGCTCCTTTATTGCAACGTAGTCATATCTCCAAAAACGTGATTTTTGAATTTAGAATGCAGAATTATTTATCGTATCGTTCTTCATCTTGTATGAAAAATTCATACAAATATCTTGTTTGCTCACCTCTTGAGGAGCGAATGATGTGTCTGTAAATTAAAATCTTTAAACTCGTTTTCTGACAAACGAGTTTTTTTAGATATGACTACGTTGCAATAAAGGGGCGATATGTATGTATGTCAACAAATACACTCAACTAAATAAAGTAAAATTGCTAAAATTCTAAACGTAGACGAATATTACGGTAGAAAGTTCCGTTACTATGAAAGAGCATCACATGAATGAAGAAAAACAAAATTTACTGGCCGGATCATGGAGTTAAAAAGTGGTATTGTCCAGCTTGTAGCAGTGTCCGGATTATCGGGATAGTACTGTCTTTATGTGTATGAGCTGGAGTAGGAGTTAGGCCTTCTTTGTTAAATACGCAGCAATGATTTCTTCAGAAAATTTCGTTGTTAGAAAAAAAATTCGTTAAACCTTTTATAGAAGAGTTTTATCAGAAAAAGCTTGAATGCATTTATACGATCTCACTTTTTACGTACGAGTTATATAAATTACTTGATTTCAAAAATATTGTATCGTCATTTAACATAAAATACAGAAAACAACAATGACATTAAGATAATAAAACAAAATGTTTATGGCTCATAACTTCACGAAAAATATTTAGCAGTGCCTGCAAATAAGATCGTAAACTGTGATAGTTGACAAACAAAATATTTAGCTTTTTATTTAAAAAAAAGTACTTCAATAAATATAGAGAAAAAATAAAATAAGATTATTATAATTAACAATCGATATTCATGCCGGTCTTAAAATTGCTTATACTCACGGAATTGATAAAAATGTCAGGTGATTTATAAAATAAAGTAGAAACTTACCTAAAAAGAGAAAGAAAACAATGTTTATAATTAATATATGTATGTATGTTGAATATTAAATTTTATTCATTATGTTACAAAAACTTTAATTGCTATTAATTGAAAAATAAAAATAAATTAATTTTTAAAAATAAATCACTATATGACCTCGTTTGTTAAGAGGACAAATAAAGTTATAAAAACAACTGTAAATTATAATTATCTAGTATTCCAGGCGGCGGCGTATTATAAATAATTATTAATGAAATTTAATTATTTTTAAGTCGGCTTATGTTGGACTTTTTTCTACTTTGTCTGATAAGTTGGAGTTAAAAAGTTGTGCTTTTTAAACGAAAACAGAAAAACAAGATTCATGACTGATTTTTGGGAGCCAATTTGGGATCTAAGTTTATGCTGTTATGAATCGGTAGTTGATTAAACTTTTTTTCGAATAATACAGTGGAGTTAATTATTGAATCTGCAGAGTTTTTTTCTAACGAAAAGTGTAATTTTTATAAAACTTCATCCAGCATTAAGTCATCTAAGACATTTTAGTTGTCAACCTTGCTTCATTGAAATTGTAGAAAATCAAATTTAAAAATATTTAAATCGTTTTGATTGATTAAAATATTTAATTAACAGGTGTTTATTTGCAAATACTTTGCAAAAAATAGCAAATAAAAATTTTTATTTGTAATCAATAAAAATTTACATAAGGCATATCACAAGGAATATTTAATGATTCTAATTAACTATCAACCATAAAACAGAAATAAATCTTAAAATTAATTTTGCAAATATTTCCAATGCAGATCTTAGAAAATCATAAAAACTAGATATTAAAAATATCAACAATTTAACTCTGGATTCATTTAATTTACCATCAGTCAAACATAAAGATTAACATTTTAATTTATTAGAATTCCGTTCTGATGATAACTTTGGAAAATTTTAAAATTTAGTAAAAATGCTTTAAAATTAACAAAATTATCAAAACGGTGGAATGAGCTGAAATTTGATTTGATTATACCTGACGTAAAAGCTTCCCTTTTTTAAAATTTAACTTCGTGGGTTTGATGTTTTTTTTTTGGAAGTCAAATTTTTAAAAGGCTTTAAAAAGTGTAATTTTGCAATGTTGCAGGATTTTTATGTTGCACAAATGTTGTTGGTAATTTCCATAAAATAAATGTTTCCATGCAAATGTTTGTATTGAAACACTCACAATATAATTACAATAAAGGACTGTACGTTATTCAAGAAGTAATCCGTTCAGTCATTTTTCAAATAATAAACATTTAAAATTGTAAGCAATTTTGTTTTTAAATGATTTTTTTTTTTTTGCTTTATGTGATTTATTGTGCTTGAGATTTCCTCTTCTACACATGCATGTATGTATTCATTTGATGATAATGGTTACTTGAAAAGTCTTTTATTTTTAGGGATCTTGGGGTTGATTATTTGACAGTAAAAATAGCAGAAATAAAGGATAAATCTTTTATTTTTACGGGATTGGGTCAATTAATTTTTTAACATTAAAAATTAAATTAAGTTATTTTTTAATTTAAATGAAAAATGAGTAGACCGGGTTTTAAGTGAACTTTCACTTATTTTAAATTACAATTTCAGTTAATTTTACTTAGGAAGTAGCAACGTGGTTGTCAACGAAATTCCACAAAAGAGCCGCAAGACTATACGGTTATCCGCGGCGAATCAGTCAACCAGTGCGAGCGAGACGCAAAACTCTCGAAGGACAAACAACACACGCAAGCCTGACCGGACTTAAGAAATAATTACGATGACGCAAGAGCTGTTCTTCAGCCCAGAGCTGCTTAACGACTGATCATATTTATATAGTTTTCATCACTGGAGGGAAAAATAATCTCCAAAACGGAATATGAAACAATAATATAAAATACAGTATAAAAGGATATTTCATATAGAAAATAGACAGGCAGACATACTGCGGGATTGTCATCGAAAATCAATCCAGTCTTGAAGTATGCATATGCTTTGAAAAAATGGATACAATAGACGTTTTAGTTACCTAATTGACCAAATAATTTCGTGTGTATTTTCATGTATCAATGACGTTTCAAGTGGAACAGGTTGCTTGTAATTTCAAATCTTATTTATGCAGAGTATGACCGCAAAATGAATACGAGAATTATCGATTAATATGATTGCTTTTAAGCAAAGTATACACAAAGTATACAGAGACAGAAACTACACTGCATTTATCAATCGTCGCGTTCATAAGACGTAACTGTTGCGCAAACATTGAGTGTTTATCTTAGAAAAGCAGAGTTGAGTAGTTCCGCTCCACCCTACAGTTGAGTATTTGCTGCCAATTTTTCCTCATACATTTTTTTCGCTACCTATAGTCAACTATTGTGCTTAGCCTTCACAGCTGATCGAAGAGATCGGTGTGACAGCTGGAAATTAATTTGTTAAATTTTGCATTACAAATGCAATAAAGTAACGACATAAAGAAATAAAACTAAAATACTGATTTCATTTATATTAATTACGTATTTAGTTCAAAATTAATAAGGTTTAGATATGTTTTGAACACACTGGCAGATGAGCATTGTAATATAAATACTATCTTCGCAGGTTTATCATTTTATTACAGTATTCTTTATTTTGTTGTGTAAACACAGAATATATATTTTGTGGTGCACACTTTGGGATAAAAATTGGAAATTCCTGGACTGCTAACTTACATATTACAAATTCTGTGCTGTACATACTTTTTACTATTAGCCAAACTAATTAATTTAGCAAATTTTAATTATTTTCTTAATTTTTGTTATTATCTTTTTTTTTTTTTTTTTTTTTTGTTATTATCGACCTTTTCCTAATTTTATTGTGATGATTTTTAGAAATTTCTAAAACGGGCTTATCAAGGTCACGTATTTATGTATGTAAATAAAAAGATTATTCCATAGTTTTTTCCGACGTTTCGTTGGAGATTCCCAACATCATCAGGGATATTTTATTAGATCTGGTAACCATAAAATAAATATACAAAAGAAAAACAATAGCTTAATAACAAACATGACAATATAGTTTAATAAAATAAATTTAACTCACATAATCTTTTCGTCAATTATTCACATTTTCTTTGATCTTTTTTACTCCTTTTCAATTGCTTACATTCACCAGCTGTTCAATGTTGGGCTCAACAGTTGACAATATTCTAAATTTTGGTGTTTTGTTTACAATCCTTTGTTCATAGCATTATCAATATTATAGTTGCCTCTTTCGACACCGGCCGTGGAAAAAAGCGAATTGGCGATTGTCAATTGGCAAATTCTTTCGGCATGTCTGTTATTAGTTTATTTAGTGCACAAACCAAAGGTACGGACACACTTGGCAAACATTTGCCGAAAAAAATTTAACCACTACTTTTGCTTAGGTTTGTTTGGTTTTCATATCACAAAATGAAGTCAAATATGCCGCAAAATTCTATTTTTTACATTATTTTTAATAAATGCTAATTTAGCTTGTCTGTTGGTTACGTTTTTTTTGGACAAATGTTTGCCACTGTCACACTTAACATAACGTTGAATTAACCCATTTTTACACGTTGATCATTTTTCATTATACTCTTTCTTTCTACTTAACTCGGGTTTTACATGTTCAAGTTTTGTCTATCACATGTCAATCCAATCACACTTTTTTACTTATACACTCATAATGTTCATAGTCTTGTGTTTTACTTTATAGTCAAGAAAACAGCTGATTACGTTTCTTATAGCCATAGTTTTCTTTGTTTGTTTGTTATTGCTTTCTGCCTGCTTACAGCTGTCAAATCAAATGAATTTTGTGGAGCGTGTAGCTGCGGGGTAAGCAAGCAAACTAAACTCGTTGGTACAACAAAAACAATAAAAAAAAACAAAAAACTGAATGCATATCTAAAATGCATATCGTCGGTCACAGGTTGACAACTCTCAACTCGCAAACAAATCGAATCGGGTTTTTGATGCAAAAAGAAAGACTGCGTTTGTCCTTCTGCATGTTAGCACGTTTCATTTATATTTTTAAAAAATTTCCTTCCCTACTTCTCCTACTAATTTTGGTTTTTTTATTTACTTCCAGCACGGTTTAGTAACGGAGCAATAACACTTTTTTTTTGTCTCCTGAAAAGTACAAAAAAAACATGTTAAGTTGTCAACCTGTGACCGACGATATATTGTTTATATTTTGTTCTTATCGAGTTTGAAATTTATTGTAAGCGATCAGATGCTTTAACGAGTTTAATTTGTTTATTGTATCTTGAGGGTAAGAAAATTTTTTATTTGATTAACACTTTGAAGTGGGGTACTTACACACTATCGAACATGAGTGACAGTTTTGCTCGAAAAAAAAGTATCTACATATATATTTTTTTATGAAGTGCAAACTTGTGTGAGATGTGAAGACAAAATCGTACGAAAAGTTGTTAGACAATAAGAAAAAACTAAAATAACTTAAGTGTCAAACATTATTGATAGTCTGGCCAGTCAAAAGTATCATTCAAAGCTGATGAATTTTCGACTGTCACTCAAATTCGATTGTGTGTGCCACACTTAAAATATTAGTGCTGCTGATATGTAAAAATAAATTATTTCTGTGCTGTTATTAAATGGAAAAATTTGAGCTGTTTTGTGAAAACACAACACAATAATAAAGCTCAAATTAATAATAATATGTATACATAATAATTATATTATTAATTAATTATATTATTATATTTTATATTATTTAAACATTTTATTTTGCTTTTATTACAGAAAAATAATAAAATTCATGAAAAATTAATGTAAAAAATATTTGACAAGCATAATTTTATGTGTATTTTTTCTCATTCTTCTTTGTGCTATTGGCCCCAGAGATGCTACATAATATTAAATTAAAGCGAAATTGTTAAGAAGTTAGTGAATCGCACAATGTTTACCGCAAACGGCAATAATTGTTGTCGGAAGAGGTGATCCGCTCTACAGAATACATTTTCTGTGTACCCCCCTCCAACATACGTCAATAGCACTTTTCGCTGTTGATCTAATTTCAATTTTTCTGTCTTCTGTAAAAACACAAATATCTGACAAAATTAACGCTCCTTTAATATCTACTACAATTTTATTTTTACACCTTTTTTTACAAGCAGACATGCCTACATACTTTCATACATGCATATGTATGTATGTATGTACACAATACGATAAATAACACTCACGTTATAAACTACTTTACGTAGTTTGTGTTCTAATTATTATTAACGCCACAAATTTATTACACCTAATGCAAAAAAAAAAGAAAAAGTTTAATTAAATATTTGCAATTCGTGTGTTTTTCCACATTCAACAATTTGTATCAACGAACTAATATCTTAATTTGTATTAAATTTGTTCACATTTGGGAATAAAATTTTGTATAATATTATAAAATACGAGTATTTCGTCTGTATGTCAATTATGTGTAATAAGAAATACAATTATTTCGTACATAAACCTGTTTATCGTGAGCGTACGCTGCACAGTGTTGATATTCATAAAAATAAATGCTAGCAAAAAAAATTTCATTCAAACAAATTATGTATTTGGAAGAAATTCTTGCAAAAAAAAAACTGACTGGAAGACAGAGAGACTGACAACTGACAAACGGATGGATATTGACTCCAAAATAATATAACAATTGAAACAACATTACCAATTGGCGGAGTTTTGAAAGAGTTAAAAATTTAAGAAGCAAATTGAAAAAAAATATTTCATTACTTGCAAGAAATTTCTAAACCTGATCCAATTTTTTTTAATTGAGTTACCTCAATTAGTCTAGTCGTGAAAAATAATTAAAGTCAAGATTTTTAAATGAACTTCAAATGGGTTCAAATTAAAAAAAAATACAGGGGTCAAATCGCGGCCTTCGATATCGAGTAAAATCCCATACAAAAATGTTTAAATTTGCATGTAAAAAGTAATATTTAGATAATATTCTTAACGTTTTATGATGAAAGGAATCGGAGTAGAGACAATTTTGAAGTCGGAGATACGATATCTTGGGGGTTGCACATGGTAACAAGAGGGAATGAGTCATCACGCATTTTGTCACTTCAAAATCAATAACATATGTAATTAATTTTCCGATCAGTTGGCTGTCAACTAGAAAAAATTGTATTTAGCAAATCACATTTGTTCGTGGTAACCAGTACGAGAATTTGTCGCGTCGAAAAAATGTCAAGCGAATTATTCCATCGTTTTTGGAATAGTGAGAAAAAAGTGTGTCTGTAACTCATGTCGAAAACTATCAAAAGAGCTTACATCGTTACGTTAGAAAATGTCATTATATACAATTCCAAGCTGAAGTAAAATTTTATACGTTGAGAACGATAGTCACAAATATCGTTGACGGCGACCAAAATCTACTAACATTGGAAAATCTACTACATTGAAAAAACTTTCAACGACGGCGGGGAATATACAAAAGTCGGCTGTACAAAATAATGTATGGTGCGACTTTAATGTTTGTAGTTTACAAAAAATCTGCAAATATGTGAATAAAAACTAAATTTTTAGTGCATAAAAATAAAAAATAATTGTGCGTTTAAAAATAAAATAGAGAAGTTGTTGTTTTTACTTTAAAGAAATTCTTGAACATGAAATGTATGGTGAAGCTTTGGTTTTGTATTTTTACAATTTTATCTCACCACGTTTTTGTTTGAAAAAGCGGCAGCTTTTCTCCCAAAAATTTTATAGACACACTTTTTCTTTAAATTGGCGCGTAATTTGCTTACGTGACAGACACAGTTTAGTGAGAAAAACAGCTGTTTGTATCATTTTATCGCATTTTTGTTTCATTTTACACATTTCAATCGCAAAGTTTCTCGACGCGGGAGTCACAGAACATGGGTACAGTTGCAATTACCAAAATGTAACCCTAACGTTGTAATCGCCAGCTACCAGAAGAGGACCAAATGATTTATAAAAACTACTATATTGGAATTCTGTAACTATCAACCTCTGAAGAAAACAGATCAATGAAATTATTAAGCATTGATGGAAAATTTAAACGTCACAAAATAAATGGTGTTTGAGTCCCGATTTTATTGGTATTTCCGAGCCACCACATGTTTTACCTCGAGGGTGGTTCGTGTCTTAAAAAGTACAACCAATAATTTGAAGAGTTTCTGGGCAACAAACAGATCACCATTAAACTCCATCCGTGCGCGGAGTTTAAAATACATCAATTTGTTATGAGAATTATGAGAAGGCATAAAAATTAATAAGTTAAAATTATATTCCACTTCGTAACAAGTAGGTTGTATCGGAAAATCACTCGATTGGTTAATGGGGTTTTCAGTTTAATCGATTAATAACGATTAATCGTTTAACCGAATAGTAAAAATTTGCCATATATATTAAATATTTTCAATAAATAAACACATAAATTAAATTAAAAAAAACCATTCAAATAACAAACAACAATTCTTGAAATAAGTCAGGCAGAAGAATTTATATATTACATATATAAAAATATGTATTAATAAAAAAATTAAAGGTTTTTTTTTAAAGTTAGTTTCATAGTCTTAGAAGATCCACCTAAAATCTTTTAAACAAATAATTTGGTTCCATTTGTTTCACCTTCAGTTTTAATGAAATTTGATTTGTTCCAAAAATATGCTAAACCGATGCTAAAATTCATAAAAATATCTAAAGCGAATAAATATTTTTTTTTCTCCGGCTCCATTACGTTGTACAATGTACAGGACCCAGCACACAATTGCATATTTGCGGTTTCCCTGGTAATAATATACGAAATTCATTAAAATTGTATACACATGCATACATACAATTTTAGTACAGATACATATATGTATGCATGTGTGTATGTGTGTAAATCGCAAAAACAAAATTACACGCCCGATAACCGTGAACAACCAGAAAATATAATTTAAATTTTTGCTTCTTTTTTTGGCAGAAAAAAATTTACAATTAATATTATTAATATTTGTAAGAGAGAAGACCGATTTAAATAAAAATAAATTAATGTTTTGGAAATAAATGCACACGACAGCTTATTGGAAATTAATTTATTAATTTACAATTTCTATAACGAATTCAATTGTGCGGTTTATTGACCAACATATTTAATAGAAATTTTCTTTATCGAATCCAGGAATGTTTAGGTGATATAATAAATCACTTAATAAATAATAATCTATTATTGTTATACATACGAGTAAGTTTCCGTAAAATTACATATTCCACACTTATCGCCCTCATTGCTTGTCACACACTCAATCAACTTATCACTCTTGTATTCGTTAATTTATTAATTTGTTTGTTAATAAACAATAAAGTTATTAAACGGAACAAAATAAAACAGGCTAAAACTAAACTATTGAATTCATTATACACATAAACTCAAACAGTTACGAATTTTAATTTACAAGCGGTTTTCCAATTAGAGCGGGTCGATGTTGACAGTCTGTAGTTAAGGCGGCGTGAGTAAAATCTATTGTTTGTTATTCAATAACTGATGCCGAAAAAGTCATATTTAGCTACCAGATGCATGAACGAAAAGCGTAAGCAGGCGGCAATCGGACCCCAAAAAAAATGACTGTTTGGTGGGGATTTTCGTCAAATACTCGTAGTTCTATTTTCTCGCTACTGACAGCCACCTGTGAACTGGAAAAGAAAGAACTCATGACGCTGATGAGATGAAGTAGTGGCCATTGCAAGAATTCGGTTATTTTCTATGTCCTGATAATGTTACTTAGTTTTTACAGTGTTCCTTTTTTAATAAAATAATTAAACAGGTCAATCATAAAAGCAATAGTGACCCATTGAGTACGGAAATCTAAAAAGTTTCCTAAAATTCGAATGCCTTACAATGAATCAATGGGAAAAAAATTACGAAAATCTAAGTAAAAACAAGATTGCGAAACATTTGCTTCATTTCCAAGAAGATGGAAAATTGTAAAAAATCTCAAAACTTGAGGAAATCAAAGAACTTACAAAAAAAAAACTCCCATAAAAAGAAAAAAATTATAAACTTGATTTTGAACTGCACAATGTTAGCAATTAATTCAGGCGAAAGTTCGTAGCATTTTATTTCGAATAAATTGAAACTTCACACAGAAAATAACTAAAAATATTTTAATTTGTAACGTCCGATTATAGATAATATTTTAGTTATTTAGCAAAATGATTTTGAAAAAGCATAGAAATCAATTATTGAGATATATTAGCTTGGCAAAGACAAAGACAAAAATATAAAAACAATATCCTTGATTTCTGAATCTTACTTTAAATTTGCTATTATGCTAAATTTGCTATTTTTGGGTTAAATTTCTCGCATGCTACAAATTAAAATTAATTGTAATTGAAAAAATTCCCAATAAAAAACGCTTGAGCTAAAAATATATACTTTTTAGAAAAACATTTGTTTTTGAAATTCACTTTGAATTTCAATAAATGTTTGAGTTCTTTATTTACACTAAAGACAACAACAAAAACAAAAAACAGGATTTTACAACATTCTGTAAACAAATTTATTTGAATTTACAAATGATTTTAATGACTTCAAGATGGAAGTAACATTAGACAGTCTAACTATCTTCTATATTATTAATAGTCAAACACGTTTTTTAAGATCCCTTTTACGGCCGTAATAATTAACTGCTTTTGGAAATATTTATATGTTTTTAAACGGGTTTTTACATAGCTGTGCACAATCTTAATTTTGCTTACATCTGTTCGATATTTAGGAATTTATAAGCGTTTAAAGTTGCCACTAACACATGCACACTTATTACATATGCACGTACATATAAGCTTCAATTTGAAAAATAAACAAAGTGTGCATGTGTGTTTGTCCAATTTGCTTTTGCATAGAAATGAGACAAGAGTTTTAAGTTGTTTATTTAGAATGTTTTTTGTTTTTGTATTTTATCGTATGTTTTTATGTAAATGTTTAGTATTAATTTCTAGAACGCGGTCGATTTCGTCGAACACTGGCTACATTAGTTATTTATTAAATTCAAAGTATGTTTTTATCTGAATTCGTTTTTTTACCAACAATAGAACAACAAACATTTTTACAACATAACGGTTTTTGTTAATTTAGCCAAAAATTATTTCGTCTGAATTTGCAAATTCTTTAACTGGTGCATTTTGATAATAATGATGAATATTTGTTTCTGAACAAGCAATAAGGGAAAAGTTAATTGAATTGCAACCTACACGGCCGAACATATTAACGTTATTTTTTGGAGGCTGCAACACTCCGTCATCAGCGTTCGTGTGTAGTTCGTCAGGTTGCACTGGTTTGTGTGCAAATTAGAGTCTCATTTATTAATTAAGAAAAGAATATGAGAATTATTATTAGTATTATTCCGACAAACATATGCATAGTTCTGATGTGCTTTTTAATCAATATTTAATTTAGTAATTATAGTCGAACTAAAAATAGTTTGATAATAAATCAATTATTTTATATTATGATAATTGCTTCCAATTGTTATATTTTTTATTGACAAAGAAACTGTAAAAGCATAACTTGAAGAAATATTCCAAAAAATTGTTCTTGAATCGCATTAATTATTACCATCCATTTTAAAAAATTTATCAATTGCAAATTGTATCCTAAAAAATTCTTAAAATTTTACTAACATATTAAAATTATTATTTTTACTTTAATGATAATCAAATTTTAGTAAAATTCTAAACAATCATTCAAACTTAAACATGCCGCTGAAAATATCTGATAAGCACGCTCACTCACGTTCACGTACAATCACGCATGCACACGTCGAAATGAATACAAACCAATTAGAATGTATTAGTGATTAACGAATATTGTTATATATTTTTATTCTCGAATATTCGCCTATTTTCGAAATTCTTAATCCCCAAATTTATGCAAATATTTTGAGAATAAAAATTAAAAAAAAATACATAAATTTATTAAAAACCCTTTCTTTATTCGTAACTTAAAATAATGATGACTTTATTTGGTTTTTTATCAACTTTCAGGCTTTTTAGGTTCTTTAAATATATAAATATTCTTAAAAGATTTTTTATTCGATTACTGATTTCATCCCACATTTCACTGATGTTTTTACAACTTCTTCGGTGACGTTTCATTATTAAAAGTTTATGTTAAGCAAAATAATGATACATTTTACATATTTTAGTAACTACACTTACATTTAATCTTTGTAGAATATATAATTATTTAAAATAATAAAAAACCGAACAGGATCAGCCCCAAAATGGATGGTGTGTGGGAATGAGCTTTGAATTTGATATAATTTTGGAGACATTTTAAAAATGTGATCGAATTTTTTTTTATTGAAAAATGGGCAGAGGCAATTGCCAACGATATTGAAAATGAATGCCGTACTGAAGATGAGGGATGATGATGTCGGTGGAGAAGCTTCTGATGTCGAAGAAGATTTACATGTTGACAATGAAATGCCACTGTCAAGCGATAGCGCAGAAGAAAACAACAACGAACAAGAAAACCGAACAGAACCAGGTCCAAAATCTTTGTCTTGGAAAATTTGCCCCACACAATATATTGAGAGATTTCGGGGAACTAACTTGCACAGATGTTAATCCATTGGATATATTCAGCCGTTTTTTTACAAATAATATAAAAGAAATAATAATAACTGAGACTAATGGAAATGGGAAGAAATATTTCGAACAAAAAATGAACATTGGAACCCAATAACAATGTCGGAATTGGAGGCTTTTATAGCCATTTTATTATGTGGTGGAGCAAGACATAATAATACAAAAGCTGTCCTTTTGCTGTGGCAAACAAAAAATTTACCCATATTTTGTGCAACTACTAGTATGTCGTTGAAAAGATTTCAGCTACTTTTGAGACTTATTCGGTTTGACGACAGACAAACTGGATCCTTTAGATCACAAACGGACAAAGCAGCTCCTTATGTTTGAAAGCGGTTAAATAAAAATTAAGAAAATAATTTTAAGCCATAAGAAAACATTACAGTAGATGAAGAGCTTTTTCCGTTTAGAGGAAGAACGAAGTTCACTCAATATATCCCTTCCAAGCCAACAAGATACGGGATAAGTCTGGGTGGTTACTCTCTATTGTGATCCGAAAGCAATTTCAGTGTAAATAGTTTTATTTTGTAAAATTTTTCTTTCGCATCGCAATAGAGAGTAACCGGGCATGTGATGCGAAAACGCATTTTCCATTAAAGGGAAATATTTATTGGTAGAGATCCAGGTGAAGAACGAGCACAAAACAAGGAGAAAATGAATTAATGCGCCTTGCTATACGGTACAAAGGTTCCGGAAGAGTAATTTCTTTACAACATTGGATTTAAGTAAAAACCTTATGGAAATTTGCCTTGGGTTTGCCGGAACTTTAAGAAGGAACAAGCGATACATTCCCTTGGAAATGAAAACAAAAACATCCGAAAAGAAAAGTTCTGTCCAGCGAATTTGGATTTAAGGATGATATTCTTATGTACCAAAGAAAAATAAAGCAACTATAATGACAAATCTGTCTCTGGAATAAAAAAGAAACTAGAAGCAATTCTTTACTACGACGCAACAAAATCTGATGTTGATGGTACTGACCATTAACAACTGTTGGCTGAAGTAGTTAGCGCGTTGACTACAAAGCAAATAATGTCTAAAAACATGGGTTCGAGCCCCAGCTTCAGACAAGTCATCCTCCAGCATTTTTCAGATGTGCATTAGTACTAGGCTTGCCAGATCTAATTTGCCAAAAAGCTTGACATTGACCAAAAAAAAACTTGATTTTGAAAAAAAAACTTGACAAATAAAAATCCTCATACTAAATATATAAATGAGATTTTTAGTTTTTAAAGAAGAACTTCTGGATAATTATTATTGGAAATACGAATTGAATTTTAACTTTTACTCGTAAAAACAATTTTGCTGAGAGTTTTTAGCTAGTCTATAATAAATAAATAATAATTTTTATAAATAACTTGACAATTCTTCAAACACATAAGTTTTATTAAAAAAAACAATGAAAAACCGCCTGTATTATTCCACCATGGGTATATCAAGTCGGCTAAGCTGATAGAAGGATGGCGCGCCGGTAAAACCCCGGCTCAAGCCGAATCGCCGCCGCCGCCGACGAATTTTCGTACTTGCGCCGCCGCCGACGAAAAGTCCACGACTTGCTTCTCTAATTCAATGTTGTCAATTTACTAGTATTGAGTAATGGGGTAAATATCAGTGTTGGCACTTTTATAATAATTGTACAGAAAGTTATAGTTATTTTTTAAACTATAATTGCACAAGAAAATATGTATCATATTAGTCCTTAGTTCTATTGATAGTAAAAATATGGGCTTTAGATTTGTTTTTTAGAAATATACACATACTTTTTTTAAGTATTATTACATAGCTAGAATAAATTTGAGAAAAAAAATTAACTTACAAAAAAGCTTGACAAATCACTTTTTCACTTGAC
This sequence comes from Gymnocheta viridis, assembly GCA_956483585.1. Classification (NCBI taxonomy): domain Eukaryota; kingdom Metazoa; phylum Arthropoda; class Insecta; order Diptera; family Tachinidae; genus Gymnocheta; species Gymnocheta viridis. Next base: position 43,364,751 of record OY101443.1, on the reverse strand, counting down.
ACTTGACGCGCATTAAAAAACTTGACAATCAGGCCAAATCAGGCCCTTCTGGCAACCCTAATTAGTACGCCATTGTATTTGTTGTTGTCGGAGTGTTTAAGTGATGAAGGCATAGCACCACTGGTCACTAAAGAGTACCGGCAGCAATGGACACTGGTGGTATGCTAGCGGACATCACAGCGCCCTCCTTCGTCGGTATTGTAGCAAAATCGCCGGCGAAGTAAAATAATTAATAAAATGGCTACAACAGCTTAAAACACATTTATTGCGCCTACTTGACATCAGAGGCGTTGCAACACTGATCTAAAAACTAACACAGCGCGCAATATCAGCGTTGTATAAGCTTTCTCTCTTTCACCATCTGTCCTCGCTATCCTCACTATCCCTTTACCAAAGAAGGTAACACACCTACGGGTTGGTAGGCATACTAATTGCCTGAGTGTTACTTCTCTTTAAAAAAAATGTTTACGAAGTACAGTAAAAAACGAAGGACGAAGCCGGTGGACTTTGGCATTTGTTATAATATGCTTGACATAATGGGCTTAGCTAGTTAGATTAAATCCGAACAACTGGTTTACTCATGTGTTAATGGATGCAGCAAAAAAACTTGTTATGTTCAATTTTGTAAGCAAATCAGGAATAGAAGCTTTTTGCATGAAATATATAAGGTTTGTTGTCAAAACAAAGTAAAATAATTGACCATTTACAGAATTTATTAAGAAATTTTTGTGTATCTACAAATGTTTTGGCCTGAGTTTCTAAAACATAAATCCAAATGCCAAACTTTTTCTCATTCTTTTTTGTATTTTAATGTACTTTTATTTCAATATGTTTTATTTAAATAAAAACCTTTTTTATTATTATATTGTGTTTCTAATATGAACTCTTAAGCATACAGTTAACTTTCAGTCAATATACAAGTGGTCCAAGCCGGGCCCAGGTGGCAGTTTGTGCCACACAAATTAGGTGTCTGCTCAAGGGTTAAAGAATATTTAAATCTTTTTTCTTAATATTCTGTTAAATTAATAATCAAACGTCAGTAGAGAATTGACCATGTCAAAGCATCGCAATCATTGCTTACACAGTGCAACACGGAAAAAAATAACCATATACGGACACCACTACGTGATAAAAGACCAAAAAAAAAGACCCGTGTCTCCCAGTTTTGCCCAAAGTGATCCACTGGATTAATCGCCCAGGTGATTATTATGCAACCAGTTTGCTATGCATTCGTAAATTACACATGTCGTCTAAATCGACATGCTTAGAAGAACAAAATTTATAAAGCAACTATAACAGCCACACTACCAGTGCTTGATCCTGAAAATGTTGTATCACCAAGGCCGCCAATTCCAGATCGTAGGAAAGAATTTACAAGAATGACTAAGCAAGTGGTGTTACTTATGAAGAACCATTTGATAGCGATTATGTGCCCCAACAGGGAAGAGATGGACCACAACTAATAACACAAATGTAAACGGATTTCATTGTGGCCACATTGGGACTATCGCAGCGACATGCCATATTTTTGGCAGCGTTTTTAAAGCAAAGAAAACTCGCACATGCTAATGTTAACTCTACGGTGTACCGCGAACGGAAGGCTGAATTTCAGAGCCTCTACACTCTAAATGATGACAATTCGTTCGCTTACTGCAACAATATAAAAGCTTTGGTGGTAAAAATGGGATTGAACTACATCGCTAGTGAGTGGAGATTATTTATTGATGGTTGTGTTTCGAGCTTGAAAGCAGTGTTGTTGCATGAGTCGAACCGAAAACCTTCCATTCCGCTAGCAATGGGTTTAAACATGAAAGAAAGCTATGAAACATTGAGAGATATAATTATATCTCTCAATGTTTCATTATAATAAAAAAAATCAAATACTACTACAGGTACGTTGGTGAAATCACAAGATCACCCTGAATGATGCTAATGAAGTATTTGTAGAAGAAACAGCTGATGATGGCGGGCAGTCTGGAAGCAACGTGCCTGTGGACACCAGTTCATATCTGGTAAAAAGTTGTTAATTGAGATCTTAAGTACATTTTTGTAGTTGATTGTTTTCTTGTATTTTTAACGGTTTGCTACCTATGGACCTAAAGAGTGGTAAAAAGGTAAAAAAAATCGAATTTTTTTAAATTTTTTGCGATTTTCATCTTGAAGATGAAGATTTTTTGATTTTATATGTAGAAAATTTTTGTTCTTTATGACAAGATCTACAATTTTGCCTCAGAGAATAAATCAAAATTCTGAACGATTTGCAAGATATGAGCCTGAGAAAATGATCAGTATTTTGCAAAAAGGACACCGAGGCCCCAAATCTTTGGGGGCCCATAAAAAAGTGCATGACTTTGGGCAAAACTGGGAGACACGGGACTTTTTTGTCTTTTATCAGGTAGTGGTGTCCGTATATGGTTATTTTGCCATGACTCAAAAAATTCCACACAGTGAATTATAAACACATATTTGTGAAAATATTCTATTTAACAAGACAAACAGAAAGTGAGAAAAACAAAATCTAAAAATATCTATATAATTCTTGAAGAAGTAAAGAGGTCCTGCAGAGTGATTCAAGTGAGCAGAAAATTATTTCCCATTTTATCTCCAAGAAGGAATAATACTTGTCCCACCAACGAGCCATGTTATCAATTTGAATTAGTTACAAAAGAAAAGAAAAGTTTTTACTTTATTCGTATTCTCTTTTCTAATATTTTGTCGTTGCTGTTTCAAAAAACGTAATGGACGTGTTTGGAACGGTGGTATCAGAAAAAATGCACTGTTTTTTCGAGTGCACTCAGTAAGACTACAAGAAATAAGGGCCTACTTTGAACATACACAATGTTGGTGACTATAAAAAACAAGAAAGTGATTTATTTCTGACAGAGTTTAAATATAGAATTATCTCACTCAATCACTCAATTGTTATTGATGCGAAGCGGAGATTTTTTCAATTCAATTTGCAATTTTTTTTTCTAAGCGTCAAAATTTAGTACAACACTGAACATCACTTACGCATGCTTTACGAAATATCACAAGGTTTGCACATCTCTATTTAAGAGCTTTTAGATCAAAATAGCCACCAGCTAATACCCCATATGAGGATTAAGAGAAGCCTTTCTGCAGTTTTTATTCTTCTTTTGCTGTCGCAAATCCAATTTTGACTTGATTCAATTAAGACCATCAAAAATATTTTATAATAAATTATCAATAAATACGACAAGTTGGCGCCACAATCAATTCACACTGACATGCTCGTATACTCGCTCTTAATAGCTGCTGCTCATTACAGGTGAAACAATAATAATGAACATTAATATTACACCAAATCGTTTATTACGCAATTTTGTTATTATTAACACTGTTTTTAATTTTTATTAAATTTATTTCTATTTTTCAGGGTCAGTTAAAAATAAATCACGTTTTTTTAATTCTCTAAAATAATTAAGTTGAAACTCTTAAACAACAATAACAACAAAACTACTTGTATTTGCTTATGAGAGCATTTAAGCAGAGATGCCAACTTTTTATGACCACAAAGCGCTGGATTTTAATGCATCGAAAAGCGCTAAGAATTACTAAGTGTTTTCCAAATATTACATAATATTATGTAAAATATATATATTTTTTTAAATATATTTAATATGTGAAAACTTTTGTTAGAAAAGCTTATTTTTTAATAAAATGGTACAATTTCCATGCTCATCTGCGGGAGATTGTATTGTTTTTAAATAATTTTTGTTATAGCAGCTGATGCATTTGTATAATTACACAGTACAACACAAAAAAAATTTGGGTTTCGGACGATTGGAGGAGACCAAAAACAATTACGCATGTGTCGGCGTTTTGAAAGATCACATCGGAATTTTATTTTAGAGGCAGTTACCCAGCGTTGGCTTGTTCTTGCAGCATATCGGTAAATAAAACTATGTGTTTTTATCTGAGGTGTAGGGTATGTTCAGCGACTATGTAGAAAATGTTATGGCAAATTATTTTTAGAACATATTAATTCTCTAACTCCCCCTCATATCCGCATTTTTTGCTTTTATTCTAACAAATCGTAAAAACATTCCGAAATAGAGGAAGGGCGGGAATGAAATGTTCTACAACAATTTTGGCCTTAAATTGTATGATTTATGTATGTCAGCGCACAACGAAACCCAAAACTTAACACAAACACAAAGTAGCAGCAAAAATAAATTATTATCCGGTAGTTGAGTGTCAAAGCTTCTAATCAGAAATGGGATGGCGTACTTGTTTGAAACATTAACTAACTCAATCTTGAGTTTGATTGCTTGAGTGGCGCGGAAGTAGATCTTGCGATTGTCATACGTCGGTAAATCAATAAATCCGTGAATTTTCGAGCTTCGCTCGTAGTCATATGAAATGCAACACTGTTCCCATCAAGTACCACCTGTTAATAGATTACTGTCAAATTTTGAGCAAGTGTCGTCATTTACTTTGCGTTTAACAGCTGTTCAAAACATACAACCTCGTGTATTTTTCTAAATAATAAAGTGAATTTCCAGTGCTCATTAAACATTATTTTTTGGGAAAAAAACCGTCAATCAAACCAAAGAAAGCTCGATAAATACTATGGGGACTCTGCACCATCAATTTCAATGGTAAAAAAGTGGTTTACTGACTTTCGCTGTGGTCGCACAAGTACAATTGACACTGAACGTTCCGGACGGCCAATTGAGGTCAGTACACCCGAAAATGTCGACAAAATCCACGATATGGTGTTGGCCGATCGAAGAGTAAAAGTGCGTGAGATTGTTGATGCCATAGGCATTTCATATAGCAGTGTGGTTTCGATTTTAAGTGATCAGTTGGGTTTAAGAAAGTTGTCTGCAAGATGGGTGCGGCGTTTGCTCTCAATTGACCATAAACGTAAACGTGTGACAACTTCAAAGGATTGTTTGGAGTTGTTTAACCGCAATCCGTATTGGTACCTCATCCGTTTCTTATTCTCCGGATTTAGCCCCTATCCTATTTCCAAACCTAAAAAAATGGCTCGGTTGAAAGAGATTTAGCTCCAACGATGAAATTATTGACCAAACAAATGTCTATTTTAAGGACCTCGCAAATCCTATTTTCTTGAAGGAATACAGAAACTGGACTTAGTGTATTGAATTAAAAGGAGATTATGTTGAAAAATAAATTTTTGTTTTGCAAAAAAAAACCGTGTTTAATTCAAAAAGTCAAGGACTTATTGATCCACCCTCGTATATTAAATAACTCAACCCAAGACGACGCTAAGCAGATAATTTTTAAGTGTGTGTGCTCATGGAAACAAGTTTTTAGCGCGCAGTAAAAACTTGACATCAAACACAATAATAACTTCAAAAGAACAAGTTCCATAAACCAATTAGACAGATAATTAAAATGATTTTTTTCAGATTAGAAGTCAAGAACCCCAAATATACTGCTTGCAGGGGGAACATGTAAAGGGTTTTCCAATAGGTACTTGATAACTTTGTGAATGCACTATTTCACTGATCATGTAACTGTTACGTTCCTTTTTTTCAGTAAACTCAATATTTTTATCATGGTAAAGAACACGAACGTACAACGTATGCAAATTATAAAAATATACTACCGAAATTCGGAGTCGGTGACCTCAACTTTAAGAGCGTTAACTCCAATTTTCGGTCGTTATTCTCGATCTAATAGACAAGCAATAACAAGTTTAGTGCAAAAATTTGAGTCTACATATTCATTGTGTGATGCTGCAGTGCCAGTGAGACAACGAGTTGGTCGAAGTGACGAAAATATCGCTGTCTTTCAGACGTCCGTAGCAAACTGGGCATCGCCAAGACCACTTTATGGCGAAATTTGCGTAAAGATCTTGGTTTACACCCATACAAGATCAAGCTGACTCAAGAATTGAAGCCGATGAACCATTTGACGCGACGTACGTTCTCCAATTGGGCTCTGGAGAATATGAATTTCAACGCAAAATTATCTTCAGTGACAAAGCTAATTTTTGGCTCAATGGGTTCGTAAATAAGCAAAATATGCGTTATTGGTCTGGTGAAAATCTACATTCACAAATAATAACTGTTTGGTGCGGTTTGCATGCATCATTGGACCATATTTTTTCGTCGACAGTAGCGATCGTGACGTTTCTGTGAATGGTGATCGTTATCGCGCCATGCTTACCGATTCTTTTTGGCCCAAATTGGAAAACATGAACATGGACTACAAGTGGTTTCAACAGCACGGTGCCACAAGCCACACAGCACACGTTACAATCGATTTATTGAAGAGTAAATTTGGTGAGCGTGTTATCTCAAGAAAGGGACCACTTAATTGGCCATCTCGTTCGTGCGATTTAACGCCTCTGGACTTTTTTCTTTTGGTCTACGTCAAATCATTGGTCTATGCCAACAAGCCGACGACGTTGGAAAAACTCAGAGCCAACATTGAACGAAAAATAGTGGCCATTACGACCGAAATGTGTAACCGAGTCATCGAAAATTGGGTCCAAGAAATCGACCGCTGCCGACGTACCCGCGTTGTCCATATGAACGAAGTCGAGTTCCATTCATAAATATTTTGATTGTATTTTAAGTCAATCGTAAAGATTTGGAAATATTTCAAATGGTTTGCGTTTTACTTAGAGAAAAAGTTGTCAAGTCCTTATTGGAAAACCCTATACATAATTCCGGTGGCGCAACGCACTTAAAAAGATCCCAGGTCATCCAATTGAGCAGATTTTATTTAAACATTATTAATAGTTAAGACAGCATTCAATGACAAAGACAGCATTCTTACTTACGGCTTACAATACTCGCATATTTACATCCCTTCTTTCATCAAACATTTTATCTTTTTGTTTATAAATAAGGCTTCTCTACTTTTTTTTAAGGGAAGTAACAATCAGGCAATTAGTATGCCTGCCAACCAGTAGGTGTGTTACCTTTTTTGTGAAAGAGATAGTGAGGGAGAACAGATGGTGAATGTGAGAATGCTTAATTATTTCATTGTTTTACAACCCAGATGTTGCGTGTTATGTTAGTTTGTAAATCAGTGTTGCAGCGCCTCTGCTGCACAAACTACTAACAGACATGTGAAAAATGACATTTGCAAATGGTCCAAATCAGCTAAAGTGCCGGTGGTTGAAGAAAGAGACAACTATAAAGACTTAATGCTGCGAAGAAGGGAAAATAAACAAAACAAAAAAATAAAATTGTAATAAAATTTTGGAAAAATTGTGGTTTGTGTGTGTTTTGTGTTCTGTGAATAGCAAGTTTTTAGCTCCAATATGATTATTAGTTTGTAAGAAATGCAAAAATCAATCATTACATGTTGGTAAGAATGAAATACCACAAAGCAGTTTGTGTAAAATACTTTAATACAGAAAATAAAACCACAAAGAATGCAAAATATTTTTCGATTTCTTTTTCGATGCCTGTGCGTATAGAGGGAGTCGGAAAATAAACTTATATAGTTTTCCCCTTCTGTCACCTCTGTATGCTTTGTGTCTGCTGTCAAATGTGTTTGGCGCATTAAATGTGTTAAGCTGTGGAACCATTTTATTAATTATTTTAGTTCGCCGGCGTAAATTACATAAACAATCTTTTTTATAAAAAAACTAAAACATTATTTTCCGGTAAACCGAATATAAATTATTTGAAACCGCATAATTTTCTTCAATACCGGTACAGCGTTTCGGCAAGAATTAAAGCAATATAATACGGCATAACACGGCAAGAGTTAAAGCAAATAAGTTTCAAATAAAATTAATTTTTTTTTTGGTTTTGCAAACAAATATTTGTTTAAAATTCAAAATTCAAGCAAATGTTTTGTTTGACTAAAAACAACAACAACAACGAAAAACAGTTTTTTCAATACACTGAAAGAAAAACGTCGTACTAAATTCAAGTATTTTCTTCTTATTTTAAAAATTTTGAGTACAAATAACAATAAAATGTAAGTTTCTTAAAATAAGTAAAAAATTCTTTAATTACGTGAAAAATCTTGAATTAAATTAAAAATTCTTAAATTAAATTGAGCATTTAAATTCTTCCGTACTTAAATCAATCTTTCATTTCAAATTATTCTTGATTTTAGTAAATCTGGGATTACCGCACCTTTAACACTGCTTGGGTTTGATTTAAGTACGGATGGATTGATTTTTTTATTTATTTTTTGTTGTAAGCAACAATAAATTATTTGTAATCAAAACTAAAATTGCAGTGTGTGTTGATACAAATGCAATTCACAAAAGAAAATTGTATGTGTAGTCGGGGACTAAAGGGAGTTGGCTGGCTTTACAAAAGTTCTTTTGTATGTATGGCCCCATTCAGTTTGCATATTTATTGAATTCTTTTACTGATTTTGAAATGAGAAAAATGTCATACAACTTTTTTTTACTTTCAGTCAATGTTTTGAATGAATTCGCAGTTTTAACATGGAATGCAAAATGATTTAAAGCCTAAACCTTTTTTAATACAAATGAACATTTTGTATGAACTTATAAGTTCTTTAACCGTTCCGATTTGAAATAACATCTTCTCAATTCATACTGTAATAGCTGGATTTTCCAGATGCTGTTGAAAAAAGAAAACAAAAACTCGGCGTTTAGAAAATAAATAGAATAAAATCGCGCAAAAAAAAACGTTGAAAAAGATAAGAAAAAATCTCATTGACAAAAACTTGGCGATGATACTCGTATCTATTAGGAACACAAGCTGCATACCGCCTGCATTTGAAAAATCATTATTATTATTATTACTGATCCGTTCTGCTAGTCTGACGGATAGATAGTTGGAATTGGTCGACAGATCTGGTACAAAATCCGGCACTGCGACACCTGATGGATCTTTTGTAACATAGATCTGTAAATTAAATTAAATCAATCTCTATATGACTCTCCTTATGAAAGTCATGTGTGTGAAGATAAATTTCGAAATTTATAACCCTAGACACAAACCATTCGCATTATCAGAGCTATGTTACAATGTTAATATAGCGCTGTTAAGCATAGAAAAACTGAGGGTATCTATTCCAAATGGAATTATGACCACATTTTTTGACCAAATGGACAAAAAATAGAAGGTACAAGCAGCTAATTCTATTGTTTTTATAAAACAATAAACATTAAACACAAGCATGTATCGAAACTATACTTTCTGACACACACAAAAACTATTATATTCTTTAAAGGAAGAATCTGAATTCCCAGCTACTGGACATACCTGGGCGAGAAAAAATGAATGGATTTTATAGATTTTATGCTCCCCTAAGACACCCAATTGTCAGAAATCTTAACAGTTGGATTTTTAAAGAAAAATTTGGATTTTAGTGAATTTCCAAATTTGGAATTTCTCTAAAGGATGAATTCCCAGCTACTGGACATACCTGGGCGAGAAATAATGAATGGATTTTATAGATTTTATGCTCCCCTAAGACACCCAATTGTCAGAAATCTTAACAGTTGGATTTTTAAAGAAAAATTTGGATTTTAGTGAATTTCCAAATTTGGAATTCATCCTTTAGAGAAAATTGTAACATTCAAAGGAATTATTTTTTAAATAATCTTTGAAAAGTGAATCCCTTCAAGGGTTCCTGTTTCCAATGAAATTGTTATCTTGGATTTATTAAGATTAATTTTGCCAAATATTCTTTCAATATTAGCTGAAGAGTTTGACAAAGTCATTAAGTTATTTAAAAATTCACATAAATTTGGAAACACAAGTTTATTGTTTGGTAGATTAATTGAATTTAATATTTTCCAAAATATATCTACATTTAATGCGCTGTCTCCAAAATACGAAAATCTTAGTTCTCTTATTTCATGCTCAATATCTTGATAAATTTCTTTAGAGACTAGATTTGGAAAACTTTTTAATAAAGGAAGAATTTCGGAGTTCTTTTTTCAAAATCAGAGATGATGTAATTAAATTTACATTTTTAATAATTTTATCATCAAAATCAAATGTTTTTTTATTTGGTAACACAATTCAACGTAAAATGATAAACAATTATCAATAAATTGATTGAAAGTTTCAACATCAATTGTATATTGTCTTAATTTTTCTTTTACATACACACCAATATAAACTTCTTTCTTTTTTTAACAAAATTTTTACGGTTATGGAAATAAATTTGATTAGAGGCGTATTTTTTTATGAAATCATCTACCAAAAAATTTATTAAAACATTTTAAAAAAGTTTCGTCATTTCATAGTGAATGTTGTGAATTTGAATTCCTTCAGTTTTGTTAAAATTATTCATGAAATGAATCACATATTTTAAAGAAACAAAAGTAAAGCTCGTTAATGTCATTTAAATTTTTAAATATTTCTTAAGCAAAATCAATATTAGTGATATTGGCCGCAAAATAAAAATATATTTTTAGAGCTTGACATTTTGCCATACGTAGAGGTTATGTTGAGCAAAAATTGGCAAAGTCAAAAAATCGTCAAAGTATGAGGGATATGAAACAAAAATCGTCAAACGTTATTCGACAAAATGACGTAAACTTGTTTACAGTCGCCCGACTTACGCCACAAAACGGCTCTTGGTCCATAAACGGAGCAGCAGAGACCCTCCTGGCCAGTTCATCCGCTTCCTCATTCCCCGGATGATCGCTGTGGCCAGGTATCCAGTAAATGAAAACCTTTTTCCATATGGATAGCTTTTGTTATGAGTTAAAGCACTATAAAACTATTTAAATTAATGTCAACGCATTTGGTGATTGCCTGTGTTTCTGCCTGATGAGCTAAGAGATTTTTACGTTGGGCGTAACAACTCCAGCACCAACTCCAGCTTCCGTTTTGGATCCATCCGTATATCAACATAAGCTTCACAGCGGCACCCTTTTACGTCCCACACAGCCCTTGGTGGAACTGTGACACTGAATTCCCTGTCGAACCTCAGTTCACAGTTTATCCTGTCACTAGGCATTCCTAACAGCCCTAATCTTTGCATTGTACTCAGTCTGATGAATAAATTGCTCCAATAGTACTTTCATAAGAAATCTAATTTCAATTTATCAAATAAATTTCTTAATTAATAAAGAAATGGTTAAATTCAAACTGGAACTTGAGCAGACAATTCCTTTTAGCATAAATCTAAAACAGTTCAATAAATTACGTAAAAGTATTAATTAAAAACTATATGAAAAAATCACAAAAAAATAAAAAAAGTCACGAAAAAAATCTACTAATCCACGCTCACTCACGCTCAATTTTGTATAATCGCGTTCATGTACGCTGACGTGATTTAAACAAAAAACTAACAACGATCAAGCGTGATCACGCATGATTCACGGTAATTACGTGATCGATGCCCATCTCTAGTTTAAATAAATTATATATTTATTATTCTCTGAGTGGCGCAGAGGTAGAACGTACGTTTATCTGCCTGCGCCTCTTACTGCATTATATAACAAATCTATTGAATCGTGTTATCTGCCATCAGTGTGGAAAAAATCGTATATAATTCCTTTATTCAAAAACGGCAGTAAAAATGATGTATCTAATTACAGAGGTATCGCTAAAATTAATGCAATTCGAAAACTCCTTGAAAAAATTCTTACTGATTACCTATATCATCAAATTTCTTCCTTTCTATCACCATGTCAACATGGTTTTCGTAAGTCTCGCTCAACTACAACTAATATTTTGGAACTTACCACTATTGTCAATGAAGGTTTTTCAAATAATATGCAAACTGATGTGATATACACAGATTTTAGTAAGGAGTTCGATAAAGTTAACCACAATCTTTTATTGCACAAATTATCACTTATGGGCTTTAGTCACTCTGCTTTAAATTGGTTAAACTCTTATCTATCACAAAGAACTCAACAGGTCAAATTTGGGAATGTTGCATCAAAAATCATTCAAGTACATTCTGGTGTCCCTCAAGGCAGTCACCTGGGTCCAATTTTGTTCACTTTATTCATCAATCATCTTCCTACTGTTGTTTTGCATTCTAAAGTACTGATGTACGCCGAATGTGTGTTGTGAAGATAAATTTAAATTTAACTAGCAGGGACATGAACCAAAATTTTTAGCGTGCTATTTTTGCAGTTAAAGGAGCACTTTTAAACACTTAAAAGAGCACTGTTAAGCATTTAACAGCTATAGTGAAATTGATTAACTTTATTTAGGACTCCAAATCTAGGATCAGGGGCCAGTTCCGTACTAACCAATTAACGAAAAATGGTGTCCAAGATATTACTAAAGATAAGGGAATTCTAGAAATAATAAAAATAACATAAAAACGTAATTTTAAAAAATTTATTTTTTCGGAGATATAATTGGCCATTATGGAAAAATGGTGCATAGTACAGATATCCCACTATATAGAAATGGTGCTCCGGAAAGGCCTTTAAAGAGCACAATTAGTGGTATTCCTGAAATAATTTTGGAACTTTAGAAAATTGAATATAAAAAAGGCCTTTTTTAAATATTTCCCAATTTAAAAAGACTCACAAATAGTTAATAAACTCCCATAACAGACATGAAAATGTGATAACTCCCAACTATATTTCTTTGGGTGTTATATTATTTGAAAATAAATTGAACGTAACTTCAGAAAAATAGAATTCTCCATAAATAATAGTTTATTTTTCATAATTTCAAATAATAAATCTTTGCATTAATAATTTACGATATTCTAAGGACGACCTAAAATAACGGGTGGTTCAAGTACAAGCCTCTTTTTAACTGATAAGTTAATTTAACAATTATAGGGTTTTTTTGTCCCAAAATATTTACTATCGGTCAGTATCACAAACACGAAGACCAAAATTAGTCACTTTACGAATGAACGTTTTGAAATATTGAAAACTTATTAGCGCACAAACAACAAAGTTTTACTTTAAATGTATTTTTAGTTTGCGAAACAATACAATTTAGGAAAATACACTTTTATAAATATTCGCAATCTTGAAGAAGATCAAAGTAGTTTAACATTAAAGTGGGCATTTTACTCTCAACTGAACGTCAATTTCATTTCAAACTTTAATCGCAAACCTTTATCTTGGTGTGAAAAGGGATTAAGAATAACGTTTAGTATCAGATAAAAAAAATCATTATGTTTGTTGCGATAATATAACATAAACGCCAGAATAATTCATTATTAAGAAAAAAAATTACAAAGATTTCAATTTAGTACTGTGGGAGTCAAAAAAGTACTATTTAAAATATTTTTTTAATTTTCCATTACTAACATATAAAATATAATTTTCTTCAACTGTTTTTGACATTTCTGCGATTTTATACACAAACAAAATGCCTGTTGTTTTTTTTATTGTTTTATTGTTGTAATTTTAAACAGACCTTTATTATTAGATCACGATCGAAATGTAAAATATTAAGCTCATTTTTATAAAAACATGTGAAAAATATGTAAACACTGATATCGAAGAAAGAATAAGCAATAAAGTGTGTATATACTTTAATAAAAGCACGCAATATTTTTTCATCGTTTTATTAAAAATAGTATACGCCTAAGGGTCGAAATTCGACCGCAATCATTTAAATGTATAAAAATACCTATTTACTTATTCCCTTCACCATGGAAAAAAATAAACGAAATAAATAAAACATGCACATTTATAAAAAAAAATCATATTACTTTCACGTAGGAAATGTCAATAGTGAAATTATACTGACTAATTGAACCACAGGCAATGCTATCTGCTATTGACATTTAACACAGGATTGTCCTACGAAATCCACTAGTAGACTGCGTCAATACTGACTAGGTAGTTCTTGTGGGGCCATATGGAGAAAATGTCAATAAAAAGATTGTACTGACTTACTATTGACGATATAACCACACTTTGGGAAGTGTCCGTAGTAAAACTGTACTGATTCACTATAGACGATGTCAACACCCGCAGGAAATTTAAATATAAAAATTATATTCATGATGTCACCAATATTTTAATTTAGTTGAAACAGGTACAAATATTTATTTAAAATAATATTTAAAAGTAAAATAAGGTATAACATATTATACAGTGTTCTTTGCGGTATAATTTTTTTTGTTAAATAGCATAAAAGGAACATCGTTTCGTTTTTAATTAATGATTTGTTTTTAACCGTCAAATATTTTCTCTGCCTATCAAAAACAAAACAAAAAATAAACAAATTGTTAACAGTGTCACCAAAAAGACACAATAATTGTTGACATAAATATTGACATGGATACACTTAACCTCATGCTTCCTACAGTGTAGGTACTCGTAAGCGCTCTCATTGCTTTGCTTGTGTTTTTACTTGAACCAATACTTACATAAAAGAATGCATGTACGTATGTATTTTTAGCATTTGTAGTGGTGTCAACTTCAAGAACCTTTTACACCTTTAATACTGAACCATTTAAATAATATATAGTCGGGTCACAAAAACTCAACAGTTTTTACCATTTGGTAAAAGAGTGAAGAAAATCGTTTTTTTACACAGCTGACACCGTTTACTGAATTATATGAATATTTTATTGAATATTCAAGTTATTATTGTTAAATTCGTAAAAAATTCTTGAAGGCATAATTTAAAAGAAAAGAAGAGAATATTAATTAAGAAAAACTTTTAAGCAACCGCTGATAAAATTAAAACTTTCTTCGGCCTTCAGCAAAATGTTGACGAAAAATGTATATTAAAAAAAACTGTCAAGGAGAAAAATATAAGTATCTGCATCTATACTTCTGTTTCGAAGCTGATATATGTATTTTTTTTTATTTAACAGTTTTGTTCCACTCTTGATGAGATAAGAGATAATTTAGAAGAAGTATTTCCATGGATATATGTAGTTGTTAAGCACAATTGTTATGATTAGTTGTCCTATTTTCCATAATTGAAGAATTTTTTTATATTTCTAGAAACATCAATGGAGAAACGATTCACTTCCACAGCTTATATTCGTCCCTGTTAATAATATGATTGCTTTCTTTATGTGTGTGAAGTTAAATTATAAAATACAACACCCTAGACACAAAATTGAATGGGATGTGAAGACAACGTGTTCCTCAGGGAAGCAACAAATGATCCCACACATAAATATTGTTGGTTGTTTTACTGACATTGTTGTAACTAAAAAGTTGTTTGGGTAATTAAACGAAGAAAGTTGGGGGAAAACTTTATTTTGGGGATTTAAATTTTCAGGCAATTACCCGAGGTAGGTATTTAAACGTGGAGTTTTATAAGAAAAAACTTGAAAAAAAAACAACGGGGATTTTAGATTAGAGGCAAATAAACGTGAAAAGCATTTAAGCGTGGGGAAATTATCTGTAGATTACTGTAGTCCAAAAAATGTCCCAACTTCAACAGGCCATAAAAATTAAATTCGAGCTAACTTTTCAAAACCCTTTGGCAGTTCTGTTTACTTAATGGTCTACTTTCATTTCCTATTGGAGTTGTTGAGACTGGTTTTTCATGTTAAATATTTAAATTGTTATTATAAAGTTTTTAAATAATTTCATGAAAGGTAAATCTTGTTTTTAGGAAATAAAATTATTTCAAATTAGAAACAATAAACGTAGAAATCATTATCGAATGTCATGGTCAAGCGAGTAACTACAATGTATGTATGCATGCATGTATATATTTATGTATGTACGTAATAGACTACTGAGCTTTTTCAAAATATATTGTTGGCACACATTTCGAAAACACATGCTCGCATTTCCATGATGATCATGAGTAACACCAAATAGAAACTAGAAAAATATAAATATAACAAACAACAATAAATAACTAAAAAACACATTGAGCCGAATTTTGGATACCCTGCACAGATTGCTTAGCAACAATACAAGACAGTGTCGCTCGAGTTGAAAATACCAAATTATTGTAAAATTAAGTTAGATTAGAAGGGCTGCCGGCGAACTAGCGCGAGCACTCGGAAGCCATTAGGTTCATTGTGATACCCAGCTGACTGCTGGCTCCTTAGAACCCCATAGAGCTTTTCACAAAATTCAATAGTACAGCAAGTGCTGCATCTCTGAGACAGTCCAAATCTCGCAGGAACAGATAGGCTAAATATTTAAGGCTTCGCTCCTGTACGTCCGATTAGTCACAGAGGAGATATTAGACTGCCTCTTCTTCCTCTTAGTTGGGGAGCCCCCGTAGACTAGTAGGTTGCGTATTAGACTATTAGCGTGGGGTCCCAGGTTCGATTCCTGACTAGACCATGGGTGTTTCTGCAGACAATTCAAAATGACATTACGGTTTGTGTTTTTCTTTTATTTAAAAAAGTAGCATCTGCAGTAACCATCATAAACGTTTTGACATACGTCCGATCGCACAGTGCCTAGTGATGACTCCAACTTTTTTTCAATTCTTAGAATTTCACGACCTTTGGACTTAGGGTCCTAATTGCGGCCAGGCTATCTACAGAAATGTCAGACGAGTCCGTCAATTCTATTTGCAGCTGCAGAAATTTTGATAAAAATTATAAGTCAAGCAAGGAAGGGGTGATTCAATGGGGGTATTTTTCAAAAATTAAAAAATAATCACAGCAACAAAAAAGAGTTTAGGTACGATTCTAGAAATGAAATCAGAGGTAAAGTTTTAAAGGAAACAGGCAAGGCAAGCAAGTTTTAAAGCGTTTTAACTGCGAAAGTGCTCTTTTAAATGTATAAAAGTGCTCTGTCATCTTCAAAATAGCATAATAAATTGAAATTTAAGTTCATATTCATCCTAAACTCTTTTTTATTGCTGTGAATATTTTTCAATTATGGCTTTTTTTCAGATTAAATTTTCTAAAGTTCCAAAATTATTTCAGGAATACCACTAATTGCACTTTTTAAAGGCCTATCGGGAGCACAATTTCTAAATAGTGGAATATGTGCACAAGTCTCCATTTTTCTATATTGGCCAATTATGTCTCCGAAAAAATAAATCTTTTTAAATTACATTTTTTATGTTGTATTTATTATTTGTAGAATTCCCATAATTATAATTATTATTAAGTAATATCGTGGACACCATTTTCCGTTCATTGGTTAATATGAAACTGGCCCCTGTTCCTGGATTTGGTGTCCTAAATAAAGTTAATCAATTTCACTATAGCTGTTAAATGCTTAACAGTGCTCTGTTAAGTGTATAAAAGTGGTCTGTTAACTGCAAAAATAGCACGCTAAAAATGTGGTTCATGTCCCTGCTAGTTAAATTGAAATTTAACTTCAAACACATCTGCTAAAAGAACTTGACAGCTGACGCCAGCTGAATTTCTGAAGGAAACAACATTACAGCCCCACCTTTAAAAACTTTTAAACAGGTGGCATGTAGTCATCTCACAAAGGCAAACATTTTCGAGGCATCACTATTGTATATTCTGGACAATACGAAAGACGGTGAATCAATCGACTAATGGACGGCTTGCAAATCCATTCCGTGAAAACCCTTTGATATGGGCCCAAGCTTATCCTTGAAAGTTTCCAGCAAATGCAGATTTAAAATTTTTTTCCTGGATTTCCGGTTGGTCACGTAGGAAAATCTGCCAATATTATAGAGTTTTCTATTGTTGGCGATCTTTTTTAATTACAATTAATATTTTAATTACTAATATTTTACTTTTTCCGTAATTTAAAAAATATACAATTAAAAGGATGATTGAAAACTTGTTGCTAGAGGAAGGTATTTCTTCATAATCTGGTGTCCGTTGAAAGATGTGGAGCATATTACTGAAGCAGCCAAACTTTGCTTACTTGTTTTAGATGACATTTTTATTTAATTCTTTTAAATTTATTGAATTTTCTTTTGCTGTTGCATCCCC
Source organism: Gymnocheta viridis (assembly GCA_956483585.1). Classification (NCBI taxonomy): domain Eukaryota; kingdom Metazoa; phylum Arthropoda; class Insecta; order Diptera; family Tachinidae; genus Gymnocheta; species Gymnocheta viridis. The sequence goes on along the minus strand of OY101443.1, from coordinate 43,347,009 downwards.
GCTGAACGACGCATTTTTATTAAACTTTTCATTCATAAACTCTCAAATATTTAAGCAAAAAAAAAAACTTGACGAAAGAAAATCTATTGGCGCGGAAACAACATAAACCAAATACGAAATTCTTGGCTAAATCTTCTCTACTCAGCAGCCATCCACATCAACTGGTTATTTTTTCCGATTAAAAAAATCGGACCTGTTACGTAGAACAAAAGAAACCTGAGTTTGGATAAACATAAACTCCTTTCGACTGATAAGAAAGACTAATTATTTTTTACTCATATTTATTTAAGTTTCTTTTGCTTGAAAACGAGTAATTTTTACAACTTTACGGCATCAAATGTTAAATTTTTAATCAGAATTGTGTTCTTTTTTAATACTTGAAATATATAAAATTAATGCGATAAATAATTTTTGTAAAATACAGGAAAAATTATTTTTATTCAACACACAAACACAATGTGAAGTAATTTCTGAGGAGCACTACTGACAAGGTACATTCACCTACCAGGTAGTGGCAGTTCTGCAACAAATACGACGTGACAGACAGAAGCTAAATGACTTTTTATTGCTTTTTATTGAATGTTAAAGTCAAACAACAACCGATTGAAATAAAACAAAACTGAAAAATATATAATATTTTCTATATTTTATTTTCACGTTTGTCAAACATTTAAACAGGTTGGTCGAAATTTGTTAGCAAAACATTTTGTCTTTGGAAATCGTTATCAAATTCTGAAATAAAGAGCCGAAAATTAAATTAATCAAATGTATCTTGACTACTTGAACTTTCTTCAACAAGTCATTATCTATTTTACCAACCAACTAACTGAAATGTAGAAATAAAAATTGCATTTTGTTTTCTCAAAGTTTTCCTTTCTGTCGTATTATCGATCCGTTTGCAAAACAACATTGGAATGCATAGAGTTCATAAACGTCATAGGCATGTATTTGACAAAGCCGTGAGTTACGAAATTTCTGCATGATTTCTATTTGCGATGCTTTGTGTATTTTTTTTAACACAACAAACGAAAAACGTGGCAATATGATTATTTGTTCATAAACGTTTGACAGCTTTCTTGCATTATTTGACATAACAGTGTTGTTTGCAGAGTTGCATTGCAAAGTGTGTTGATGAAGTATGCCAGAATTAAATTTTTCATCAATAATTTAAGTTAAGTTAATAGTCTAATTTACGGAGTGCACCAGAATATCGAAACGTATAAAACGTATAAAAGCAATATGAAATTGTAAACAGAGGAGCTCCCATTTTCACCACGTTGGAGAAGGGGGAAGCATACCTCACATAAAAAGTAAGAGTTAATTAACAAATATTTTGATGCCAATATTAGTGACAGTGTTTAAGCTCGGTGCGCGCTATTTTGCCACCAATGTGCGTAGTCCAGCAACCAGCTATGAGCAAAGTAATTGTTAATTATCGCATTTTCATCATATACCCATTAACGATAATCTTCAGCCTTGGTGTGAGTTAATTATTCCCTAGTGAGCAAAGTAATTTCTTTTTAATATTTATTAAATTTACTTTTTTTTAATTTTAGCTATTGAATGTGAGCGATGTGGTTGCAATACATGTTTTTGTATCATTTGCGACAAACCCTGAATACCACTAATACTTTAAAGTGGCTTATTGCAACTGGCGTGTACTTCCTTTTTGTTAATCTCGTTTGGACATCTAATTAAATTACAAAATTAGCTCCAACACATGTAACTTCAAAACACCAGCAGATTAATCTTTCGCGGTTGAATTTTTTACCTTTATCCATTTATTCTTTATAAATGGGAAAAACATTAACACACAAGAAGCAAAAGTTAGAAAAAACGGGTGCATGTAATAAATGACATTTTAATTAATTTCTCCGTTTAAATACAAAATGTATGTGGAAAAAGTGTGTTGTTTCTGCTTGAATGTGATTTGAATATAAAAAACATTACACAATAATTAATTTTTATGAAAACAAGTTTTCTTTTATTAACTTCTTTTAACTAAATACCGATATTAAACATGTTCCTAAAGGTAGAGTCAGACGTGGCAAATATTTGACGAAACAAAAAAAAATTGCATATTAAAACTAAAAAAATTAAGCAAAATAATCGCAGTCGCATAAATTTACTCGTTTTAAAATCGAATAAGCGAAACTGGTTGAAAGTAAATCAAATATATTTCTTAAAAAATATATTTTAAAAAGGCGCTCAAAATTATTCATATTTACCGCAAAATCAATTTCAGTGCAGACTCGGTTAATGCAATGCTCGATAAGCGCAACACCTCGATATTCGCAACACCCAAATTCTAAACATTGGAGACTCTGTTAACGCAACTATTCAAAAACCAGACCTGAATTAACGCAACTTTGCAGACAAACTTCAATCTTCAACTAGATACAAATTTACATTTATTTATTTTAAATATATTTTTATTCTCATTCTTTATTTCAATTAAATTATTGGATCTATTTTGAAAATTAATCTTTCTTTTTTTAATAAACCTTTTGTTTGGTTTAAGATAAGCTTTTTAGTGGAAAGCAGACAGAGACATTTTTTACTCAGTTTCCGCAACAGCCCAAAATTTCTATTGGTTGCGTTAACCGAGTCTGCACTGTATTTATTTTTGATTATTAGCGGAAATCACCCTTCCTTGGAAACTACCCTTGCAAACTTTGCAGATTTTGCAAATCTAGCATACGTGCTATATATTCTGCAAGATTGCTAAAATAATAAAAATTCAATCTCAAACTAAACTTTTATAAAATATTGGAAAATTTATACAAAAACCGGACGCTTGCTCGCGTGATAGTTTTATCGGCGGCGTTCGCGTTAAATTATTGTCTGCGGCTTAGCTAATTCCATGCGGTAAAGTTATTCATTCAGCTCTGTAAACAAATAAATAATAAATGGGCAAGAAAAAATGAATTTTATGGAATTAAAACTTCAAAAACTAAGATTTCGTCTTAATTTACAAACAAAAATATTTCTTTCTTCCTTTACTCTAAAATCAGCTGTTATATTTGACTTGCTAAACGCTTGAAAAAGACACTCACGCTTTGTAGCAGATCATTATGTTGTGTGCTGAAATTGCAGATGTGCAACGAAGGATGATTTCCGCTTTTATTAATTTTTTTAATTTTTTCCTGCAAATTTACAAATTATTTACTTTTGCATTTTTTTAAATATTTTTGACGTTTTAAAATTTGAATTTATAATCATCAATTTCTATTGCACTGAATCGATAGATTTACGAAACACCAAATTAAAAAACTATTCAGTTTTAAACAATCACTCGATATAAAATCAATTTTGATAGCAGAACATCGGTGGAAATATTTAGCGGCTACGACTTTTTCATCAACTATTTGTGACGTCTGACCTGACTTTAACACTATTTAAAATAAAAATTGTTTTAAATAAATTGTTAATAAAATTATTCATTTAAGTAAAAGAACTACAGGTTAACTGAGGCGTTCCTAGAGTGTAGGTTAAGAGTTAATTTCTGTGGTAATTTGTACATAATTGAAAAACGTTTCTATAGCAAGTCAACAAGTCAACAAGAACTTATTCTTTAATTTTCTAATTATCACATAAATTATATAGATTGCCCATATTTGTAATATAAACAAATTAAATGCATCTATATATGTAAACATTCACTGGGCTTAATTTTCAGGAGAAACGATTTACTAGAAAAGGTGAAAAATTTATTTTTTTTATTTTATTTCATTCCGGTTATCAAGTACTCCTCCCATTTGATGGAATAGTCGGTTTTATTAGAATCTATGCATTTTATATCGAAAAATTTAAAGAAGCAAAAAGACAAACAATAAAGTTGAAATTCATCTTCTTCAAAACCAGTATTTGCGAGCTATAGAATTTTTATAGTTCCCAATGAAAAATGATGGGACAATTCTGAAAACGCATCCTGCACGTTGGCAGCTTTTAATGTGGTCATTCTACAAACACATGCATATGTGTATATAAACATTTACAATCTAATATGTAAAATTAATAAAATAATGAAATTACTTGAATTTTCAGAGTTGTTTTTTACACAAACACATTTCTAATTTCTTACGGCATTTTTTTGCAAAAGGAAGTATTATAAAAAGATTTCGTGGACATCTACTTTAGGTTTGTTTTCTATTTGAACATATGTAAATAAAAAGCTTTTGTATTTCATATATAACTTTTCATTCGCGTAAGTCGGTCCATATTTATTTTTTGCTGTAAATTTTGTGAATTAATAAAGGCCTAACTTTTTATTTTTTTCCAGTTACACTGTTTAATAAAGAAGTAAAATAAAATAAATAAAAGGTAAAAATATTATTCAGATCATTTTTGGAGGCTTCAATTTATCTGTTTTATGTATGTACGTATGTATTTATGTCCAATATTTCGTATTTCATTTACAATTTATTCCAGCCTTTTGCAAATTTAGTGTACCGACAAAAGGGATTAAATGAAAAAGAAATAAATCAAATTCTTAAGCTCGATTGGAATGACTCGGATGCTGAAGCAGAACCACAACTAAAATTGGACTTAAAAAATTTTAAATGAAAAAAATACACACAATCTCATAACAAACTATGGAATGGACCTATTGACAATGATGTAGAAGTAAATTATACTGCAGAAACATAATATATTGTCATGCGTGTAAAGTTCATTTTAAATTTAACTAGCAGGGACATGAACCAACATTTTTTATACAGTTAATAGAGCTCTGTTAAACATATAACAGACATAGTGGAATTGATTAACTGTATTTAGGACGCCAAATCTACGATCAGGCGCCAGAGCCATACTAACCAATGAACGGAAAATGGTGTCCATGATATTACTTAAGATAATTATAATTATGGGAGTTCTACAAATAATAAATACAACATAAAAAAGTAATTAGAAATTTTCAAAAAACTTTTGTATGTTGAGGGTTTTTTTTTTAGCTATATATGCATTTCATTGGTGCTAATGCCGAATTATCAGTGGACAAGCAAAAGTTTATTTAAGAGATATCGAGGCAATCTCGATTAATAAATTTAAAAAAAAGTAACCAAAAAAAATTTTTTTCTGAGATATAATTGGAAATTTTGAAAAAATTGTGAATAGTACAGATATTCATCTATATAGATATTGTGCTCCCACAGTTAGAGCAGTTAGTGGTGGTACACAATGGCAACAGGTGGGTTATTACTAACGTAACCATGTATTCAGTTTTGAACGGCACCGTCCCGTTTTCAGCTACTTTGTCCCGTTGTACCCGACAACAACTCGAGGACGCAAAAATGTCCCGATTTCAGAAATTCCAAAAAGAGATAGTTGATTTGTTCAAAAAAGTAAGAACAAATCTTCAAATTCGTCAAAGATATTTTTTTAATATACTCGTATGTATGTATGTTAAAATACATCAGAAGTCTATCTGAAAAATAATTTCATCTAAAAAATATTGAAAAGGATTTAACTGAATTTCTTATGAATTTAGTTGAATCTTCTTAAAAAGCAAATAATAAAAAATAAGAATACGTTGCGTTTTACTTGTACGTCGTCCGTCAAACTAATAATCAAAATAAAACAAAAAGAAAACGTTGCAAAAAATAGAAATTGCAGTTCTATAAATTTGCTTGGTTAACCTGAACTGCAGCAATACAAAAGTCATTTTCGGGAATTGAAGCAGCAAGTGAAACTAACAAATTAAAAGAGAATTTGTTTCAGAAAGGGACAATTCACTTTCTTCCATATTCAGTCCGCTGTTTACTTGATAAATTAAAAGAAGTTGGTTACACCGATATTGACGAGAATTTCAGTTCTGAATTGCATGATGTCTTGTGACTCCATCCTATTATCCACTTTATTCCCATCATTTCGATTTTGGCCGATTTTCGAGTTTTAAAAACCTCTTTATAGTAAAATATTATTATTCTGTTAATTTAACAGTCTGAGAAAATTTTTTAGTTTACAGTCTCTGAGCGAGATGTATGTAAACTAAGAGAGAGCTTTTAAAAACGAATCTAAACCTTGACTTTGGAAAGTAAAGTTTGCGTTTGAAAAGGGGGTATAACTGACGGAGCTAACTACACACACATGTTTGTTTTAATATTAACACCACGTGTGAAATGAAGCTCACGTGATACAAGTGTTCCCAGAAAGGTTTATAAAAAAATACCAACGCACACAAACCAAATTTGTTTTTCCCTACTCGTCGAAAGAAATGCCCTTTACGAAAATCCCCAAGGATTTAAGTTAATAAAACTAAAGAAAAGCCAATAATTATCCTTCTGAAAATACTTCAAATTGCAAAATATCCAATAAGTAGCGTCCGACCGATTAATCGGCTTCGGCGAATGTGCAAGTTTTTTTTTGAGAAATCATATAGAAATCAACTGTGAAGAAAGAGAAACGAAAGCGGTTTTATTGCATTAATTCCCAGAATATGTAATTTAATTGTCTCTTTAATTCATTGATGAATCACTCTAATACGCATTTTTTACTTATTCTCCAAAAAACTTAAAAATTTTACAATATCTATCTATATTATTAATAGGCAAACACGTTTTTTAATATTTTTACGTCCGTAATACTGAACTGATTTTGGAAAAATTTATATGTTTTTGTACGGGTTTTTAAATAGATGTGCACAATCTTAATTTTATTTAAATCGGATCGGTATTTAGGAAGCTATAAACATTTAAAGTTGCTACTGACACATGCAGAATTATTTCACATGCATGTATCAGCTTGAACTTGAAAAACAAACAAAGTGTGCGTGTGTGTTTGTCAATTCGCTTTTGCATAGAAATAAGGCAGAGTTTTAAGTTGTTTATTTAGAATGTTTTTTGTTTTTGTATTTTATCGTATATATTTATGTCAATGTTTAATAATAATTTCTAGAATGCGGTCGATTGAGTAGACCGCTGGATATACTAGTATTTAATTAATATGAAATTTTATAGGGTAATTTAATAAGCTGCATAATTTCAAAACCATTTATACGTACTGCTGAAATGTGTTTTTATGAATTTAATAAAAAAACTCGACATCGAAATTTAAAATTTTAAACGAACATCGACTTCTGCTTCGGCATCCAGGTGAAAAAGTGACTTCGGTCAAACATTAGCAATTACAGAAAGCCGCAAAACTCATGCTTCATGAAGTAGCAAATGCCAATTTACTTCGCGTACTAAATGACTTCATTTTCTATTATATTATTTATGTAGAAACATTTTCAGAGCTTCAATATTTTAGAGACGGCAAAAAATCTAAACACATATATGAACATAATTTACTTAAAACTATTTGTTTCCTATATTTAAATGATTTTTTGAAAAACAAATTTTTTACGCGTTTTAAGACTTCAAAAATTAAAAAAAAAATTATTGTTGGCATTTGTTAAAAACAGTGTGAGAAAATTATAAAAAAAACATTTGCTTGATTTGGGGATTTTTAGGTACTTCCAGTGTTACCAGCACTTTGAATTTCATCCCACCAAATCGACCATCAAGTACCACTAAAACCCCACTAAAACTTTCTCTGAAGCTTACAACGAAAAATTCAATTTAGAACTTTTCGTTTTTTATGCCCGGTTTTATTCTATAATGCGCTCACCAACAAAAAGAACATCAATGAATTTTATTCATGAATTTAATATCTCGTATAAATTGCGTCTAAATGGCATCTACATTTTGATTAGCATGAATAATAAGAAATCGATTATATGTTTCTATATACAACTAATTATCATCCGCACTACTGACAAAAACTACTACAAAAAATTAATTTTTCCCACTTAACAAAAACCACTAAATTTAGTGGTAAAACAACCAGTGATACCAACTCATCACTGGGTACTTCTGGCAACACTGCGCGACGCATAAGAAACATGAAAGATGATATCAAATATTTCAATAGAACATGCTTTCAAATCTGTTTAATAAAAGAAATACTTTACGTTGACTATAAACCACATATAGAAAACAAAATCTTTTAAAATAAAAAAATTATTTATTAGACATGTTAAATGTTATACAAAATGTTGTACAGAAAACAAATATTAAAATTTAAATATTAATAACGTTTAAGTTAAAACTAGCAATCAACAGCAATTATAATGAATATTTATTTTTCAAACTTTGCAATCAGTTACAACGAGGGTTGACTTTTATGTGGTGCTTGCTATATGGCAGCAACACTGAAATATTTGTCGTACAGATGATTTGGATATCAAATTGTATCACGTAAATGCAACACTCGTAATTTAAGAAAATTATTTATTTAATGGCTTCGAGTTCTAAAGACAGATTCATTAGCATGAGAAGTGTTTACAAAATGTCAAAAGGTTTTATTGATCTAATAGGGCACACATCACAATGATAAGGTCAGTTTCCTTTCGTAAAAAGCCCGTTGCTCAAATATTGTGCATATGATTTCATTGCATTCATTTATGAATATATCTGAAAATTAGCTAATCTTTCCCATTAAAATATAGCGGCAGACGGTGGAGATCCGCTATTGTGCGATTTTTTAATTTGTAAGTCACCGCCACTTTTGTAATTATTTTATTAGGACTATGGTGTGATAAATGTATGCACTCTTGGATCTGAGATAGCAGATATACGTATAAATGTAATAAACTCACTAAAAGCGTGAAACCGTGACCGTATACATATGGGTGTTGCCACAGAAAATGGCCCCTTGCAGTTTAAAAATAAAATTATTATATTTAATTTATTTTTTTTTCTAATATTACAAAAAATTAATGTACCTGTCGTTTTCCGAATTTTCTATATAGTAAGAAAAATATGCTACTTTTTGTTACCCATAATAAATGATCTCAAACACAAAAAACATTTAACGTTTTACTCTTTTTAAAAAATTTTTTTTTAATTTTCTTTGGTTTGAAAATAAATCCATTCCATAAACAAAACATTTCAAAGAATTTAATCAGATTTTTAATTTTACATTATATGATGTTTGTTTCCGAAATTTGAAAACAGCACATTTATAAAGTAACGACCGCTACTTTTTTAATGATCAAAACTACATTTTTTCGGTTGCTACCGATGCTTGAACTTTCGTAGGTCCAAAATTTAGCAATTATCGTGCAATATTTTCTTAGGTTGGAATTTTATTTAAAAAATCTCCGAAAATCGGTAACGACCTTTACTTTGGAAACACCCACATACATTTCCATTCTTGCTTTTATGACCACTTAGCTAAATATGAATCTTCAATTCTAACTTATCATTTTGTACACAAACTGCAAATCCTTTTTGAATTGTCTGCAGAGATGCACGCGATTTTTGACAGGAACGGTACCCGTCACCTTGGCACTGAAAGCTGACCACTCAACCAACCAGTTAAGCGGGACTTATCAAATATGGACAAGGACACACAAAGTAAATGTTTTGATAGTTCGATTTATTTGTAGAACGTAGTTTAGAGAAATAAGTGCATCTGTTGTACACATCTGCAAACAACATAGCGTAAGCTCATAATTACTTTGGAGCACCGACTTTAAAAAAATCGAGTTAGGAGTGGGGTATATATACAGTGTAAAAAATATAATATGGACAATATTTTCCTTTCTAATAACATGTCATAAGAGTTTTTTGTGTTGAACTTTAATCGACGAAAATCACTGTCAAACGCTTTCAAATATATCATGATTTTGCAATAAGTGTCTTTAAAATGAATTGCTTCCTACAGGGTGCTGTTGGCTGATGTAGTTAGCGCGTTGACTGCAAAGCAAATAATGTCTAAGAACGTGGGTTCGAGCCCAGCTTCAGACAAGTCATAACATCCAGCATTTTTCAGGTGTGCATTAGAGTATGCCATTGTATTTGTTGTTGTCGGAGTGTTTAAGGGATGAAGGCATAGCACCACTGGTCACTGAACATTTCTGGCAGCAATTGATACTGGTGGTATGCTAGCGGACATCACAGCGCCCTCCTTCGTCGGTATTGTAGCAAAATCGCCGGCGAAGTAAAATAATGAAAAAATGGCTACAACAGCTTAAAATCACATTTAATGACATCAAAGGCGCTGAAACACTGATCTAAAAACTAACACAGCGCGCAATATCAGAGTTGCAAAAATTAAGCTTTCTCTCTTTCACCATCTGTCCTCTCTCACTAGGTAACACACCTACGGGTTGGTAGGAATACTAATTGCCTGAGTGTTACTTCTCTTTTATAAAAAAAAAAAAAAACTTCAGAAAAGTAAATTTATATGAAGAAGTAAAATTAATAAAATGTTTATAAAAATAATTCTGAAATAATTTTGGATCTTTAGAAAATTGAATTTGAAAAAAGTCATATTTCTGGAGAAGATTAGTGGTCATTATTTTTTTTTTAATTCATTTTCTAAAGTTCCAAAATTATTTCAGAAATCCCACTAAATGTTTTCCTTAAAGGCCTATCAGGAGCACCATTTGTATATAGTGGGATGGCTGCAGAAGTCTTCATTTTTCCATAATGGCCAATTTTATTTCCGAAAAAATAAAATTTTTTAAATGACCTTTTTATAGTATAATTATAATTATCTTAAGTAATATCGTGGAGAAAATTTTGCATTAATTGGTTAGTACGGAATTGGCCCCTGTTCCTAGATTTGGCGTCCTTAATAAAGTTAATAAATTTCGTTATGGCTGTTAAATGTTTAACAGCGCTCTGTTAAGTGTATAAAAGTGCTCTGTTAACTGCAAAAATAGCACGCTAAAAATTTTGGTTCATGTCCCTGCTAGTTAAATTTAAATTTATCTTCACACACATGCTGAACGTACCCTACACCTCAGATGTAAAGAAAATGTAGTTTTATATACCGATATGTTGTCCGAAAGAGATAAAGGGAGAAAAATCCCACTAAAATGAAATTCCGATGTGATATTTTAAATCGCCAACGGACACACAGATATTTTTTTAGTTGTTTTTCTAGTCTGAGCGTAGCGATGGAGCAATAGTTAAAAATATTAAGCGAACAGCATCTTCGTCGGCTTTAAACCGATTGACCTGCTTTTCTGAAATGTCAGAAAAGAAATTTGGTGCACATAAACACAACAAGTTACTCAATATACGGCAGTTAGTTGACGTATGCAGCTCAAAACAAGAATTTCATTTTCAGTAGTTAAAAGAATAATAACTTTTAACTACATTCATAAAAGTTCCCAAAAGGGCACGCTTTTACTCAAAACATACACCGGAAGCATTTTTGGAAATACACAACTATTCTACTGCGTATATTTTGAGAAAACTTTATATAAAATTTCTTTGTCGTTTTCCTCCATTCCGATTTTCTAGAATATTCCCCAAACCAACAATGAGTTGACGATATGTTTATAAAAATAGTTATGCAGCTTTATCAAGGCGGTTTGCAATAATACAACAAAAATGATCTTATCTCTTCGATGCGCACATTGTTTGAAATTGTGTTTTCTAACAAAGAAAATAGTTGTTTATTAAATATAATATATGCGAATGTTCTTACAGGAATAAACAACTTATTACTCTTGTCAAATTAGCAGCTGTTATTTTATGGCATTTTGGCAAAGTTGTTTAAGATGAATAAAAAAACAATATTTTATAGATTTTTTTGTTTGTTTGAAAAATTTGTATTTTATAAGATTTAGAAAAAAAATAAAAGTTATAAATTTAAATGTTTTATTTTTTCATTATCTGCTAAATGATTGTTAACGACTTTATTGACTTAATAAGTCATATATCAATAAAGGGGATTTTCTAAGTACATGACAACAATTAATATGCAATTAATCATGCAAATTTATTACTATTTCTGCCTCTAAATTATATGTGGATTTTTGCTATCAGCAACTATCGGGTCCACATGCCTAACAAGGCTTTTAATGCATTCCTAGATGCAGTAAACTTATGCAACTTGTCTGCAAACTTTGGCAACAGTAAAAAAATGTTGTCGCAGCAGCTACAATTTGCGGCAGCTTTCGACGAAAAAAGTGCTGTTTAGTAGTGCATTACGAATACTCAAGTACTGCATTTAGGTATGTTTCCTTTTATTAAAATTAAAAATTGTGTCCGGACTTTGCAACAATCGCGATATATTGGAAGATTCATGTTAAGGAACTTTTCATGATAGCGTATTTTTTGAATTGATAAGATTCGAATTATGTTAAACTATCAAGTTGTATTGTTTCTTGATGTAATTTACAAAATCAACTTCATTCTTATCAATGACATTCAGATCTCACATCATGCTCACTTGCGGTTCAGAAATGACCATCGCAGTCTGCTGTGCCAGCGCTTATTAGACAGCTTCCAGATGATCTCAGATGGCGTCAGCATTACGAATGCTCTGCATTCTGTATGGAGACCGGACCATCTTACTCATAAGTTGTTTTTACAATAATTTTGACAAATTCGGTCTAAAAGGTTCTACTTTCTCTTCCCATCTTTCGTTTTCTAAGAAAGACTGTTCTACATCTGCCAGATGTTTTATATTATATCGGATATCAGTGTTGCCAAAACGTAAACTGAGTCAAAATAAACGTTAAAAAACCGTTAAATTGTTTATAAATAATTTATTTCTTTTTTAATGGTTTAGAGGTAAACAAAATAAAATGATATATGTAAATTAAAAAAAATATATATATAGGAATACATATACGTATATATGTATAAATAATACTTTTTGTTTACAGAAATCAGTTTTGATAACATTCACCTTTCATAAGACAGTACAAAATTTTTCAGCTCATTGATTTGGGACTCAATTCTGAGAATTGCACGAGAAAGTAACACCAAAAATAAGAACTTCTGCATCATACGATTTGTCAAGTTAACTGCATTGATAATCAACTAGTGTATCCAGCGGTCGGCTAAGTCGACCGCATTCTAGAAATTAATATTAAGCATTTGCACAAATACATAGGATAAAATGTAAAAATAAAAAACATTTTAAATAAACAACTTAAAACTTTGTCCCATTTCTATGCAAAAGCAAAGTGGACAAACACACATGTGCACACTTTGTTTATTTTTTAAGTTGAAGATGATACATCCCAGCTAGCATATGATGTTTGCTAGACTCCTCAAAGACTCTTCTGATGATGATTTGACGAGTAACAGTAACTTTTTTTCTTGATTATTATTTTTTTTACACATTTTTCCGACACGTTCGTCTTTAATCTTGGAATGTTAATTTTGCAAGTGGTAAAAAAATATTCTAATGATTACTTGAATAGTACGAAAACAACAATGTTACACTTTTTTTAACAACACAAATCTCAAACGGTTCCCTCTACGATTATTATTAGCGTCTTTCGCTTTATTATGGAAGAATCTCACAGAAGAATCAGTTCGTGGAACAGTTTCTCCCGTGCGAAAAATCTTCTACGATTAAAAAATGCGCTCGACGACGATCAAAGACGTTCTTCATGAGATTCCCAATAGGCTCTTTCACGATTGCAACTGCTAGCTGGGATGCATGTGCAATAAGTGCGCATGTGTTAGTGGAGTGGCAACTTTAAACGCTTATAGCTTCCTAAATATCGAACCAAATCAAATAAAATTAAGATTGTGTACATCTATGTAAAAATTCGTTTAAAAACATATAAATCTTTTCAAAATCTATTCAGTATTACGGCCGTAAAATGGGAACTAAGAAAACTTTTTTGCCTATTAATAATATAATAAAAATTTATTACATAAAAGAAAGCCCAATAAAAAAAACTAAAAATGGTATTAAAATGAAATACAAAATAAAACTATACATTCTAACGTATAAAACTTTGTACTGATAGTGTTTTAAAAGTCAAAGATTAATGTTTTTAATAAAAAAAGTATTAAATTTTCAACTTTCGAATTTCTTTAGAAATTCCCTTTTTGTTTTATTGTAAGTTTAACAAATTTTTCTTATGCAATTAGAACAAACTTTGACAAAGAATTTTTTAAACTCAGTTGTTTTAAAAGGCAAAAACAAAACGCCAGAAGTTCTTTTTGATTTGTAGAAAAGCGGAAAACTAAAATGAGTGTTCTATGTGAACAAAAGATAGTGTGAACGTTCATTTGTAGTTTTAAATTCATTTATAAAATTTTAAAGATTGGCAGCACTCTATACATAATGTTTTTATCTGTTGTTATTTTTACATTTTCTACAAACCTCTTAGAAATACAAGTAAAGTTGAAAAAAAAGTCAGCCTAGATATTAATGGTAAAGTAAGAAAACAAAAACAATTGGTTGATTATGGAGTTTCTTGTTACAACTTTGATATTGTTTAAACTTTTCATTTGCTTTAATGAAAGTTTAATAGGTATAATATCTCTAGTTGTTCTAAGAAATATTTGGGTAAAGTTCCCTGATGACCTGCATTAGCAACAGTGAAATGGGCATAGGAACAAGCTATACCCCCTCAATATTCAATTTTAATTTATTTTTAATTAAACTATTAATATTTTACTAAATATGTAAAATATTAAATTTGGGAAAAAGTTCGATTAAAAAATTTTAAATACTAACTCTTTGTAAAAATGCATTAGTTGTTTTTTTTTTAAGTAAAATGCGCTAACAGAGCGGCCAATGTTAACCGTTAACCGAGGTTAAACTGTACTGTTTTTAATTGTGTTATAAACAAATGTTAGTTACAGTTAAAGGAAAATGTTTAAAACAAATGTTTGATTTTTTATTGTTTAAATAAATTAACATCGTATATTTATTATTGGTAGGTGCAGTAGAATAAACATGATTCTATATTGTTTGCTGGGAGTTTAGTTACTAACTGTCAAAACAACAACATAAAAGTTCTTTTTTGACATCCAGTAACTAAACTCCCAGCAAATAGGTAACTATAAAAAGTACGTTTTTGTAAAGCACCTACCTGATAATAATTTTAACATAAATTAAATAAAAGTCATTTCGCTGCACTATTTTTGTTTTGTTTGTAGTTTTTGCAATTTTTAAAAAAATTGTGTCAACATGAATAAGTTGATGCAGTTCTAGAATAAAATTTAGTTAAATAAACAAACACTTATAATACTTAAATACTGTAAAACAACAAAAATATTTACATACCTTTTTATTATAAATTTGTTTGTTTTTTTCGAAAATATTTTTTTAGCTGTTATATTTTTAATTTATTTTAACTAAAATAAATTATGAGATAAAATAGTGTTATAAAAAAATTATTGCACTGCTTTTTCGCCAAGGTTGGCGGAGTAGTAAAATTATGTCAACAGCTGTTTTGTTTTTTTAGACTTTTGTTTTGTTTTCTTTTTCGTTGATTTTATTTTTGTATACTTTTATTGAGACACCATTGTAATCCAAAGCAAATGCTACCGTCTGAATAAAATGTGTATGAAAGAGAAAGATATATATTTTTTAATATACGAATAACTAGTACACTGAGATTGAGAAGGGAATATTTTGTAAATAAAACTTTTAAGGCAAAGATACAAAACAATAATAACAGAGCAAAAGAGAAGGTTGAATTAATGAGAGCAATCACACTTATTTTACAATACGCCTTGCATGGAACCAGATGGAACAAGAGAATCAAACGAAAACACAAATCAACAACACAATGCTTGCAACATTTTTATTTTTGCTTCTTTTTTGGTGTAAATTTTTGTTAGCTTTCACTATTTTTTTTACTTGCTTATTGTAAGAAAATTATAGATTTTTCTTTTATGTATTTCTTTGATTTTTTTTATAAATAGGTGCATATGTATGTACATATATGCCACGATACTGTATGATTAAATATTTTTTTTAAATCTAATTATTGAAATTTAATCAAATGTGTAATATTTCCACTTTCACTGTTGAGCAATATTGTGTATTATTCGTTTTATCTTTTTTGCTGTTGCTTTTAATTCGCACTAAAACGTTGATTTTTTAAAGATTTTTGGGTACGTAAATATTCATATGTATGTGTAAATATGTATTTGCAAAAACTTCGTGCATAATATGCATATAATTTTGAATATTTTGTTATTAAATTTATCAACGATATGAAATATTTTTATCTATTTTTAATTTATTGGAACTTTTCTGGCTATTGCTTTATAAAGTTTACTTTCATTTCAACTTGTATAGATTTTTCTTATTAGAATGCAAAAAATTACCAACACACTCTCTTATGCTTAACTCACTCACACACATGTGCTTTTTATACACCTTGATACATACATATTCTCTTATAGGCTTTTTTGTTCAACACTATTATTAATTTTTGCTTTTTATTTTCAATATTTATATAGTATTTGACACCTTTTGTTGAAAAATTTTATATTACGTTTTAACATCACCATTTTAATCCAAACAGTTTAATAAATTTTCTGAATGATTTTTATTTCAAATTGTTAATTTTCACAATGAGCAATTTTCAGGCGTTTTTGGCCATATATTTACTAATTTTTCCATTACCAATCAGCTGAGCACTCACTAGTTGGCTGGCGCAGTAGTTGTTAACAAACGGGGCAGAAAAAACGAGCAAACGATAGTTGTACTTTTTGCAGATTTTTAAGGCCCGTACTCCAAAAGAGTATTTTCTCGACTGAATTTCATAGATTCGCATACGTATCTTATGGCCGCATTTAGTCAATCGTTTCATTATTCGTTTGTTTAGTCAATCTTGTGTATTATATTTTTTCATATTTGTAGAGATATTTCACGTTTTGTTTTGAAAACATTTACTCTATATGCGTTAATATGCTCGATTGTGCTCGTGTGTGTGTATCGATATCTGCAAGTTAGTCAAAGTTGTTTTTTTCAGATTTTACGTATTTCTGGTTTTTTGTTTTTAACATTATTTTCGTTTAATATACCAACAAAAATCACAATATTCAGGAAAAGCGGAACCATTTCAAAGCAATAAACAATGGTTCATTTCAATTTTCTTCGATAACAATAGCAAATTATAAATACTCCCATGTAATTTTTATTTCTTTTGCGCAAAATTTCGGTAACCTTTACAATTTTTATTGTTTATTTTTTCCAATGGGTATAATTTCATCACACATTTTATAGTTCTTCTTCGTGTCTTTATTGACGTTTCGTATTAGAGTATGGGTTGCCGTTGTCATTTAAAAACTTGGGATAACGAGAGATTGTTTTATTGAAAATAGGAAATATAGTTCAGTAGAAGAATGTTAAATTTAATGCCTTTAAAAAAGTTTTATTATTATTATTATTTTTTAAACATAAATAAATGAATGAGGGAATGCTTTTGATGTAGTGGAACAGATGGTTTATGTACGTTTTAAAGTAATTAATGTCCGGCCGAAAGTTCAGGATATGTGTCGAAGTTTGGTAAAAAGCTTTCGCCGGGTTGGGTCTGTCAAACTCTGTTAGGTCGGACACTAAATATAATCGTTGTTATTTGCATTTCAAATACTCTCATAAGACATTTCAAATCATGGAACAGAGCTATAACTCAGCTACCTGTGCGTATTTAGGGTGGTAGATCCAAGGTTAGGGAAAGATTTTTTTAAATAGGTTATCGGCCAACGTGATGAAAAAATTAATATGAAGCACCTTGCTCTGAAAACACATTTTTATGTTGATTATTTTTATACAACATTCAACATTTTATTGCAATTTTTAATATTTATTTAGACATTTTATAAGTTTTTAAAAACCTTTAATTATAAAGAGAACATCGCATATCACATAATTTATTATTATATAGAGAGAATAACCAATAAATTATGATTAAAATCAAAAGCGTATTTTTGTGAATTTTAACTATTGGTTTTGACCGAAAAACTTTTTATGAGATTTCAGGGCATATTTTTAATGGCTGTATTCGTTCATCGGGTCCATTAAATACAGCTCTACTAAAGGTAAAAATTTAATTATTTTTTGTTGAGAGTTTTACGGGTTATTTTGATTTGTGTCGTGTTTTTTCCTAATTTAACGATTTACTGAATAACTAAATTACTATTTTTTGTTAAAAATATATGGAAATTGATTATTAATGCGTATTAGCAACTTCAAGCTGGTTGAAAAATAATTTTTGATTGGCTCTACGAATGTTTTAGCAATTAAAAGTCGCAAAGAATAAGTTTTAGAAGTATAGGTACTTGAAAAATGCATAAAGATCATAGATTTGTTGTAAGCACCGCCACTTTGTTTTATGGTATTTTTGGAATTGGTTGTCAGGGATTACTAAATGTAGTATTAATTAATTATTCCTATTGGTATTTTGTTTATTTTTAAATAATAAAAAAACATAATTGATTATTGCAAGTATTTAGTGAGACCGATTGACTATTCTATTTTAATATGCCATAACACGTAGATGTGTCGCTATTTGTTGCTATAATATTTTTTAAAGTTTATTCCTAAATAAAGTTGGGTTGTGGTTAGTATGCATATATATAAAAACTTAATTTATTAAGAATATTTTAATTTCGAATTAAATACAGAAAAGTCTTGAATATGTTACAAAATTACATTCAAACTTTTTGTTGTTACTAAATATGTGTGTAAAAAAATTACATTTTAGTTTCTCTGTTTAATTGTTATTCAACTGTAAAGTAAAAATTTTTTCATAATAAATGTAATATATATATTATTATTAGGTAAGCACGTTTATTAAGATTCCTTTTACGCCCGTAAAACAGAACCAATTTCGGAAAGATTTATATTGTTTTAAACGGGTTTTTACATAGATGTGCACAATCTTGATTTTGTTTAAATCGGTTCAATATTTTGGAAGCTATAAGCGTTTGAAGTTGCTACTAATACATGCACACTTATTACAAATGCGTGTATCAGCTTCAACTTTAAAAAATGAACAAAGTGTGCATGTTAGTTTTTCGAATTCGCTTTTGCATAGAAATGAGACAGAGTTTTATATTGTTTATTTAGAATGTTTTTTGATTTATTATTTTATCGTTAATATTAATTTCTAGACGTCGGCCACTTGATACACTAGTTTATATGAAAAAATATACTTAAAATCTATATTAACTAAATCAAAATACTTTTTTGTTTTTTTCCATTTGGTTACTTTGAAAGATATGTGGGTTGCAAAAGTGTTGTGGACGTGGCAACAATGATCTGTATTTTATTTACTCAACGGTAATACTCTTTCTTTAATCAATCAAAAATAATTGTACTGCATTGCCATTACTAACTCAAGTATTGGAAACTGCGTTATCAGTTTCCAAAAAGGAACGGTATTCTTGACATATTTCAACATCCCTAAAGTATGCATTAGAACTTAAAGTTTAATATAATTCCCATTATTACGAGCATTATTAGGCAACATTAGCGGCTTTCAACACTTAGTGCAATGGCTTTTGTAAATGCAAATGCGATATATCGTACGCTTTCCTACATTCCGTCAACATAATAAACAAAAAAACTCTATTGAATGCAATAATAAAATGATTGTACTTTCGCCAAACCGTTGTGTCATTGAGCGGTGCTTTTAATTTTTGTTTTTAGTGTTTTTAATATGTTTGTATTTAATGTGCAAAAAAAAAGAAACATCTCAATATGTTTGCAAACTTGAACTTCAATGCCACAAAGAACATTATTATGCTATTAATAATGTTTGTAACTCTGCTTAAAAGGATATGCTACTAAATTTAGCAATTCATATTATTCATAATAATTTTAAAAGAGAATTGCAAAATTACTTAAAAACTAAAGAGGAGTTCACTGTGTGATGAAAATACTATCGCAAAAATGCAAATGCAAAATTTTTTATGAAATCCAACAGAATTTTCGTGTATTTTTTTTTTTGGTTGGATTTCAGAAAAAATACGATATTTCAAAGACCATTTGCATCAAACAGTGAACCCCACCCATGTGTACGCCATCCAAAACGTATCAATTAGGGTGATCGATTATTCGACATCTTCCAGAAATCGGTTTTCGAATAGTTCGAATATTTGAAGTCTTGAAAAACCCGGTTACGGGTTTTTAAATTAAGGAAAACCCGGTTATCCGGTTTTTTTTCTTAAGAAAATTATTACATTTAGAAGAGTTTTAAGAGTTTAATTTACTTTATTAACAAAAAAAAGTAACAGTTCATATAAATACTATAAAATAATATAAAAATTAATGGTTAAACATAAAAATTTGCTTCATATCTTCACCTTAAATGCAAACTAATGTAACTACACATAGTTTCGCAATAGAGTGCTTGATTAATTATTGTTTTTCAAACTAGTTCACGGAAAATTTTTAGACTCCTGCGATCAAAAACAGCCCCTTTATTACAGAAATTTAAACAGGAGTAAATACAAGTGCATGTATTTTTTAATGCAAAAAGATGTAACTACATACACTCTTGGAAAAAAAATGTTAAGTTGTCTTTTTCAAAAGTAACACAAACCGAAGTTATAACAATTAATAAGCTAATAACGGACAAATAATACATACTTCCTAATATTTTCAAAACATTAAACGCATTTTAGAAAGTTCACTTTTTTGGATATATGACTGCGTTACAATAAAGGAACGATATGTACATGTTTGTGTTTGTATATAAAAATAAGGTAAAATTCCAAAATGGTAAGATATGATATTCTTCATATTATTACACATTTGTAAGAACTTAAGAAAATACATAATCGTACTACATACACACATATATTGCAATTTAACAACTTCAAGTCAAAGCAATTGCAACAACTACATTTGCTGAAGAATGCGGTTAAACTCAAATTTTTCTGATATTCATGGTTAACTTTAAAATGGGCTTAAAGTTCTGAACAAATGTTGTCAGTTTATAATTATTTAAAAATCGACAAATTTAAGACAAAAATCGTCCAGTCGTCAAAATGGTACTTCTGGCATCCAAAATCGTCAAAATGACGATAAATCGTCAAATCTGGCAACCGTGGGTCTATATTATAAAAAAATTTAAAGAATTACATGGAATGCTCTATTTTTATTTTATTTATTGGTATATATTCTGCAAAGAATATAGTTGCACAAAAATTTCGCCGGTAACTATACCATATGTCCATGATGTTATTAACAGTATCTTAAAAATGTTTTGTTTACTGACTATACACGACCTATGTCTTCACACAGGAAGTATCAACGTTGTTGTCTACGAAATTCCACAAAAGAACCGCAAGACTATACGGTTATCCGTGGCAAATCAGTCAACCAGTGCGAGTGAGACGAAAAACTCTCGAAGGCCAAACAACACACGCAAGCCTGACCGCACTTAAGAAATAATTACGATGACGCAAGAGCTGTTCTTCAGCCCAGAGCTCCTTAACGACTGTGCTCTATTATTATTGACATTATAACGTGTTCAGCCTCTCCTTTAAATTAAATAAAAGTGCAGTTGGCGGATTTCTTTTGTTTAATTTATGAAAGAGTATTTCGATTTATGAGATATATTATTAAAGTATTCAAACCTTTTAGACGACGCACAGTGGCTGAAAATCGTTTTTCATTGGCCAAAACTCTGTAACTTTTGAACCGATCAAAATATTGAAGTAATTTTTTTTTATTGGATAGATATTTAGTTCAGCTTGACTTAGTTTAAATTTTATTAAAATTGATTGAGGACTTTTTAAGGAATTCTAGGTCAAAGTTGAACTTTTGAATTTTTTTTAACTTTTAGAGTGAAATATGGAATTATTATTTTTTTATTTATTAAAAAATTTGAATATTTGGAAATTAATAATAATTATAAATAATTTTTGTAATAATGGAATTTTTTTTATGTTACACTTAAAAAAATTGTACACTGAAAAAAATAGTAAAATCAACTGGAGATTTTGCTATTACTGAAAAATTTAAAATTTTTTGCTGACAAATTTGCAAATTTGTTTACACTCAAAGAATAGTTACACTTAAAAAAAACTTTAATAATATTATCTAAAAATATTGCTATTACTACAAAAAAATTTATTATTTTTTGCTGTCAAATTTGATAATTTTAAAAACATTTTAAAAATAAAAACTGCAATAAATTTTAATAGCATTTGCAACAATGGTAGGTTCTGTTTATTATTATTTTTTACTAATACTATGTTTTTCGTAGTTAAATAACAATGAAAGGCAATTATAATTATTATTCATTTGACTCAAATATTGATTGCAAATATTCCATATTTTGTTCTGTGCTGTCTCTGTTCTTTAGTAGTTTTTTGGCTTCTTCATCTAAATCCCGATGTTCCACTTTCCATTGATTTCGAATACTGGAGATAAACGGATCTGACGTTGCCAATAATATATTAAATAGATCTTCATTTGTTGAATTTCGTGAAATTTTTCTAGTATTGTGCTCTCTATAAAATCTGTAATCCTTGTTCCTTTTTTCCTGAGCCTCCTCTGATAGATCTCCAAGTGGCACCAAATGATATTTAATGACATCTTCTCCATGATAAAGGATTTTGTGAACTGTTGCAGACATATTTCTCCATGGGTAGTTGGTTGTATATATTTTTGCAGTTTCCTTTGCATAATCTCCAAATTTTCTAGAGTCAATTTCTTCATTGCACGCAAGTACTTCTAGGATTATTTTAAATCTGAAAATGAGGTTTAAATCCACTCCTGTTATTTCAGATGCTGTTTCTGGATCTGAAAAGAATCTTCTTGCGGTATTGCCATCATTTGTATTGCCTGACCCTTGTTTTGGCTGATCTATAATCAATCCTAATTTGCGATATTCATCTTGAACATGTTTCTTTTTTGCACTTCTTAACTCTTTGTTGGTTTCGTTGTTTCTTATTGATCCTGAAGACCCGAAATCCAAATCATAATTGATTTTTAGTATGTGTTCCACGAATTTAAGTTTAATTTTATTTTAACGTAGCTAAGAACATCTTCCTGGTTTTTGTTTCTAAAATACTCTTCGGCCAGTTCTTTATAACTGAAGCTCTCCATATTTTTGTGAATATTTTTATTTGCGTCTGTTATGTTTTACCCGTACACCTAGAGGATTAACTTATTACTGAGTAATCCCTTATCGAATCCGTAGTTTTATACATTTTTAGATACATGTTATTCACACATTGATCTTTAATTTCATAGCAGGTAGTGCTTAAATTGCACAAAACTGCACATGTTGTCCAGACCTTAATATCAGGTAAAACTGATTAGTATCTCGCCAATATTTGTTGTTGTTGTTGGGTTGTTTTTTTATTTTTAGTGGTTTAATGTCCCGATTATTGTTATAAAATTGCTTATGACTTTGGTTGACCCTAACATTTGATAACAGGTAAATTTAGAAACAGATCATATGTTTACTGTAGAATTTTGTGATAATTTTATTACCAATTTTTGGCTGATCAAAACAAAGCCATTAAACCCTTTCGCAGGTATTATATTTAATTTTTTTAGTTTTACGTAGTCTAAAGTAAAAAACATAAACTTTTAGGCAAAAAAGTGAAAATTATATACACCATTGTATACGAGTACTTTGGAGTAATTTCATTAAAATGAAAAAAGTGTTCTACAGGCGGCTCGTGGCGGGTGCAAAAGTATATATAGCGTTAAAGAGGACACTTTCACCTTTCTCCGGGTGGTATACATTTCTTGTTCCCTTTTGTTCCCTAGAAGTTCTATTCCACTAAAATTTAAATTTGAGAAAAATATAGTACTTTCATAAATATTCCGTAACGCCCTTAATATTAAACGCTAGAGCTCTGACCACTTACAAAAACTAAAGACTATAATCCTACCAACATTATAAAAAAGACCGCAGGCCATTATCGATGATAACTTGCGAGTAGTAACCATTTATTTTTTATAAAAAACAAAAGAAAAACACCTTTTTCTGAAATTAAAAAAACCGTTGAGTTTGACAGCATGCCACGCTCACAATTATGAATAGTTTAACCTAATTTTTTGGCTACCTTAATCTGGATATATTAGCTGCAAAAGGGCGTAAAAATTTTAAAAATCGGTGACAAAAAAAAATTTGAGTTTTGGCCAATGAAAAACGATTTTCAGCCACAGTGCGACGTTCATTTATTCGTTTTTGGTCTGCAATGGATGTCTAAAGGTACGGTCACACTTGGCAAACATTTGCCCAAAAAAACGAAACCACTACTTTTGCTAAGGGTTAGTGTGATTTAACTTGGTTTTTATATAACGAAATGAAGTCAATTATGCCGCAAAATGCTATTTTTATATTGTTTTTAATAAATTCAAACCCATATTTAAAAAAATATTGGAATTAAAGAAACTGCATATTTAGCTTGTATCTAGGTTACACTTTAACTTTTACACTGAAAAAAAAAAATACTTGGAAAATCAACAGAAAGCGTTCGTCTAAATTTTAATATAGTAAAATCTAATTTTATTTGAAAAATATACAAATAGAAAATTATTCGACTAAGCCAGTTTTTTAATAGTAAAAAAACCGGACTATTCGACATTCGAAAAATCAACATTTTGAAGAAACCGATAACCGTATTTTAGAAAACTCGGTTTTAAAAACCGGTTAAAAAACCGAGTTGATCAGCCTAGTGTCAATACAAAGATTGTATACAGTTCTGCTGCGTTAACTATAAAATCGATGCCCTGATTGCTTTTTTCAGCCTTTGTTTTGAGTCAAGATTCAGCATAAATTAGTTTAAAATGTTTTTCGATACGTGTTGATAAGTTACTTCGGTTTTCAAGAATCTTTTTGCTGATTAAACCCAATTTTGTGTTTCTACGCAGCTTAGTTTAATTGCTAGAATTGAAGTGGTCGACGCCACTGTCTGACTCAAAAGAAACAATTCCCATATCTAAATTTTTCTGTTGCTGTCCCACTGTAAATATATATATATATTTTCAATTTAGGATCACGTAATTTTTTTTAAGGAATTTTGAAAAATACGCGCTTTTCCTTGGATTTAGTGCATTTTGAAATTCAAAGGTTCACAACGCTGCTTCTAACTGGGGGCCTCCACTGGCTATGAACTTGTTATGAACATCATGTCGAACACCGCTCATTTCTATGTTTCAGCCATGCTCTGACATCGATGTCCAAACATATGACTCAGCAACTATGTTCGCCATCAAATGTAATTTTTAAAGGCGATTAAAAGAGACAGCGCAAAAAAATAAATTTTATCTCTGTTGCACAACCTACACATATTCTACACGTATTCGCCACACACAAAAACATGGACATTTTGATACCGTTGCTCTCCCCGCGTCATAGTCTAGGGGAGCCCCGTAGACTAGTAGATAGCGTACTAGACTATTAGTCGGGGGGTCGCAGGTTCGATTCCTGCCTAGACCCTGGGTGTTTCTGCAGACAAGCCAAAATGGCTTCGCGGTTTGTGTTTGTTCTTTAAAAAAAAAAAAAAAAAAAAAAGTCGATGGCTCGTGAAGACGTACGATTAGTGTTACCAGTAGCAGATATATTTTTATGTGAATTAAATTTTTTCTTTGGTGAGCAGTTTTAAAAAAGTAGCAACAATCCTTTGAAATATAATTTGAATTGTGAAGAACGCATATAATGAATGATTGGACAAAATGGTACGAGTAATTATGGAAGTTGGAGCAGATTTATAAATTGAGGAATTTAAGAAAAACAAAAAAAAAAAGGCGAAGGATTAGTGTTATGACTCAGATACATTCCATGTATCCTGTATTTTAAAAGGTTAATGTTTTCTATGACTTTTTGTGTAAAAACGTTTAATCTTAGTGAAGAGTGTACTTTTTATATCCATGTACTATATATACAACAAGTACATTTAGGTTATTCATGGTAGGCTGGTGTTAGCAGGTTATCTATGTATGTGATTATATCTACAACGCTAAAATATACTACTTAATAATATAAATGAAAAAAGTTTATAATTTTTTAATGTTTGATCCACTATCAGATGATACAATTCGGATGAAATTCACTAGACGGATCGAGCTGAGTCTCGAAGGACACATAGGCTTTGTAGTTTTTCAAAAATAGGACCACGAGTGGAGTAAGGGACAATGTGAAACTACTTTACCAAATTTAATAAAATTTTAAACGATAGATCCGAGTCTGGGAGGACACATACTATGTATAAAGTGTCGGGTAACTTCTGCCTTAGTTAGTATTAAATAAAAATTTTGATATATTACACAGTGAGACAAAAAAAACGAAGTAAAAGTTTCTGGGATATTATACCATTTTTCTGGTAGGTGCTGTCGGGTACAACAAGAGTCTGTTTTTGGAAAACACCCCCGAAATCTTGAGTTACGGGCAAAAAACCGGGCACTTATCACTGTGTAACTTAGTTAAATACCAACCGATTTGAATTTTTTTGGCAGATTTAGAAACTGACCTATATTGTTTGGTGAAAAATGCAAATGCGAATGCAGAAAATTAATTTTTATAGACATGTTGCGGCACATTTCACCATAAGCTTTTAAAAATTCGCTTCTGCGACTCCCAAGACAATTATCACTTAGCGCAAAAAAACTGTTCCACGCGCGATTTTCAACGGGACCATCATGTTTACATTGTCACAGGTGGTTGAATACTAAGAAAGTCAACTACAAGACAAAAATAAAGTAAACAAAAATGGAAAACTGCTTGATCTCAAAGCCAACGGCTTTGGAAAAAAGCAAGAGAGTATGAAATATTTGGAATAATTAAAAATCAGAGATGGAATTTCGTACTAACCGAAATTGATTTAACTTGTAAGAAATGAATAAGTTGCACTTTTCGTATTCTAATTCGTTAAATAATACGGTTAAATAGTTGATATTCCTAGTTACTAGTATCCACCGTCAAAAGTGGTAAAATCGAACAAAGAACGCTGATGAGATGGTGTAACGACCTCGAAATCAGTACTGATCCGTTCTGCTAGTCTGATGAATAAATTGTTTCAAATAAAATAGTACTCTCTTAATAAAAATATAATAAATTTATCTAAATATAATTTCTTAAATTAAGAAGATATGGGTAAACTCAGATTTGAACTTAAGCCAAAAATTTTCATTTCAATACGGGACACAACATTTTTAAAAAGCTCTCATATTTTTCTACCAAATTGACCTCTACAATTATTTGCAAAGGAGAGTTTACTAAAGAGATGATTTGGCTGGTGTGTGTTAACTACCTTGTGCATGAAGAGCAAGACTCTTAATTTAAGCAAATTCTCAAAAGATATTCCATACAACCTTGAAGAAAACATGGATATTAGAGAAGTCAATAATTTCTG
Source organism: Gymnocheta viridis (assembly GCA_956483585.1). Classification (NCBI taxonomy): domain Eukaryota; kingdom Metazoa; phylum Arthropoda; class Insecta; order Diptera; family Tachinidae; genus Gymnocheta; species Gymnocheta viridis. The sequence continues at coordinate 43,319,911 of OY101443.1, read as the reverse complement.
TTTTTTATTTGTTCAAATAAAATTTCATGATATTTTTTTTGTTCAAATAAACGAATAATTTTGAAATTTTTTCGAATAATTCGAACGAACAAAGAATAAAAAAATTTATTCGAATAATCTAAAAAACAAGTAAAAAACGACACATATGTATAATATATTATATTAGTTTAACGTTTTTTATTTACAAACAAAAAACACAAAACAATCCATTGCAAAAGAAAAAACATTTTTAATAACAAACTTAAAAATATTATTGAAAACAAACTAAAATTCATTCAAAAAAGGAAGTTTTTAAAGCAAGAATAAATATTTTTAAAATGCAACTAAGTTTGGTTATTTTTTGTTTTAATGTTTCATTTCACATTAAGCATTTAAAAAAATTTTAATTTTAAAACAAAAAATTATTATTTCTTGATTTTAAAAACTTTGTTTTTGTGTGTACGTTTACGTACAAAAATTTTTAAATATCTCATTGATATCCTTTAAAATAATTTTTTAAAAGCAGCAGATAGTGCAGCTTTTTAGCTTGTAGACGATTCTTCGTTTTATTTTAAATAAAAGAACAAGTAGAAAAATTTCTTTCGCAAATTGTTGATGTTGGTGATACCATTAAAAAGCATATCAAGCTCGTGTGTTCTTTTCCTTGATTTTTCTAAATAGTTAAGAACATCATCAATGCTTTTAACGGTTTTTGCGTTAGTGCAATTTCTATTTTTATTTATAGACTTTTTTAGATCAGTTAATAATACTTTATCAGTTACCTTAGAAATGTCATATAATTCTTCATCGTAGTCGAGGTCATCCGCAATAGTTTTATCACAAAATAATCGTGAAAACAAAGTATTTGCGTACTCCTTTGTTTCGCTTCTTGTGGCATATTTTAAAAAGCTAGTATTGGATGGGAAATTCCCAGAGTTCAGGAATAATATTAAAGTATTTAATGATTTTATAGGTCGTTCACTAATTCGATTCTTAAGGCTTCTGATTAAATTCGTAGAAAAGCAATTGCTATATTTTTCTAAACTCTTTAATTGGATTAAAAACTTAAAAAGTTATGAGATAGATGTAAAATATTTTGTACATAAAGTCGTTAATAAAATTATTTGAATGTTCGAGTATTCGACAAAAATTATTCGAATAATTCTTTATTCTAAATTGAAAAATATTTGTTCGTTCGAACGAAAATGAACCGACAACCCTAATGGATATTCTAGAACGTCTTTTCAAGCCAAAGCCATAACGAATGATGTTAAAGGCGACAGTTAATTTTCTCTTACTAATGGAGTCACATTCAGCGAACAGTTCACATGCGTACAGAAAACCTGGAACAAAATATTTTTTGCAAGAAGAATGCTGATCTTAATAGATATACAATGCTGAGTTGTCCAAATAGTCCTTAGCACTTTGAAGTAACTTTGCTAGAATCCATATAAATATTATAAAATGCAGCCAAGAGCCAGTTAAAAATTTATATTCATAACTAGCCAGCATAATCTGCACAAGAAGGAAATAAGGAATATTTTTTATTTGTTTTCAACTAAAAAATAAAAGCAGAAGCAAAATATTTTTCTCTGAAAGTCGATGGCACCGCATAGCAAATATTGTTTAGCTACAACGACGGTGTGCACGCACATGAGCATGCACATAACAAATAATGAAAATTTATAGTTTTCTCATTTCGTTTAACAAATAGTTTTTATTATGATTACTAACTTGTGACCTTTGCACGTTCTTATGTAGCATTTTTGCCATTGAGTGGGTGTGGAAATGGGTTGACGCTAATTTATTTTTATTTTATTTTTTTAAGCAATAATTGTAAAATCAATATTGTCTATCCAATGCAGGGTAAAATTGCGACTATAGTGTATTAAAAGACGTTTAATATAAGCAAATATATATAATATGGCTTCTTAATATCGATTAAATATAATAAAACCTTGAAATATGCACACTGCCATAAAGAATACAGTGGGCACGAATATTCGCAATAAATGGTTGGTTAGTGTTTAAGCGGTATAATTTATATATTGGATATGTATGTACGTTTGAAATTTATTATTGATTATAGAAATCAAACTCAAACTTCCCACTTCAAAGCTTTAAAAAGACATAACTTAAACTCTAATTACTAATATGGTTATATTCTATTTGAAATAATCGTTGGTTGTAATTACTGCAGTCAACGGTCATTCCCGATTCATAATATTATTACTCTTAAATTAACAGAATATAATTCTTTCTCTTAAACAAAAAGAGTTCGAAATTTAATACAATTATATTCTTTCTCTTAAACAAAACAAATTATGAAAGATTCATAATACTAATAATAAAGTCAATAAGTATGTAAAATATTTGTATATTATTTATGAATAATAATTTATGTTTATAAATAATTATTTAAGATTCGAATTACAAGAATTGAAACGAATGATCACGGAAATTGTAATGAAATATTCATATTGCAAGTGGATACTTAGTCATCATAATGTCGTTGGGTAAAACTTATTCATATAAATATATTAAAACTTTAAATAATATAAGAGAAATTTCAAAGGTTCAACATTTGCAACTCCACAAAAACTACAAGAACGGGATTAAATTTTTAGTATTCTGCTGCATGACCACCGTTTCGTAATGCAATACTCGCAATGTTGGAACATATGTAACCTAGGCTAAGCTCAGAAAGTTTTCGTAAATTGTGTTGGTCATTGTCGGTCTTATAAATGTGTTTTTTCATTGTTTTTGAGTTAAAATAAAATTATTTCGGCTTGCATCGTTGAGTTTTTTTTTTAAGAAGACACACCAGAGGATATGTGTCTTTGTGTCATCATGGTTGCAAATGTTTTGATCACTACTGTAAACATGGTATTATTTCACTCGTTTCATTTAACATCCAACTTATTCAGCGTTTTTCAACTCAGATTTTTATTTGCTATTTGTGTGTATGAAAGAGTCGGTATGTCAAGAATAAATGTATGTATGAACTGATAAATCCCGGTATAACGAACGATATAAAACTCGTTATATCGCGAAGTTTTTTCTTGAACTTTTCTTTTTATTAGATAAACAAAAAAACCGTTGAGTTCATGCATTCTATAAAAATAATAACTTGGATTTTAGTATTAAACTCGAAAGAAGCAGAGGTATAGAAATGTTATTTTATATAGGAGCCGTAATTTAACCAGCATGCAGGAATACTTTATCTGGTACAGTAGACACTCAGAAAATCGAACTCTCAGAATTTTGAATTTCCAGAAGTTCGAATCAGTAATTTCATTACATTTGGCGCTCTAACATTAGAATCCAAAACTCGAATTTCCAAACTGTTTCTGTTGTTGTAAACACTAAAATTTTAAGAATTTAGTTTAAACAAATACAAAGTAAAAAGGGGAATTCCATTTTAATAGATGATTTACAGATCTTGTTGATGTAGTTAGAGTTTTAAAGTCAGTTTTTTGGTGTTTGTATACAAATGTATAAAAGTATATAAATGTTAAACCGTGTACATGGTTTAACATTTATTAAAATAAGAAAGTAGACTAACAATACCAAAGAAACATAAGAACAACACTTTGTCTTTACAAGACAAATTAAAAATATTGGAAAAGATTGCCAAAGGCGTTCAAGGAAAACGTTTAGCAGTGGACTTTAATGTAACTACATACTTCTACCATTAGCTATATTAAATCGAATAGAAAATCAATATTGGATGCTGTTGCCAACACTTATCAACACGTATCCAACAAAACTATACAGAGTGCTAAATATCCAAAAATGAAAAGTCGTCTCCATGAGTGGTTTCTTAATCAACGTGGAAAAAAGACGACATTAAATGGACCCATTTTAAAGGAGAAAGCTAAAGTAATTTTCAGGCAAGAATATTTTCATTTCAATGTAAAGCAAGAATATCCCGATAAAGCTGAGAATGACATGCGCCATAAGGCAACAAAATTTAAAAGATCTGGCGTGATCTGTATTTTTCTTTTGGAAGTTACCTTCACTATCGTTAATTAAGGTAGTTAAAGTTACACATTTTACGTTCGTTATGTCTCATTTTCTTTAAAACAATATTCGTCTTAACGAGGTTTGCCTGTTGTACATCATGCTGATTACTTACGGAAAATAATTTGATATTCCTTACCTGAAAAAATTAAAATAAGAAAATAGTTAGTTTTAAATTTATAATATAATGAGGAGTAAACTAAATAAATTTAAAAATTATTGGAATTGAAATCTTGCCAGATTGTAGGAGTTGTGCAAGGTATTTTTGCACAGAAAAAACAAAATGAACTAAACGCAATGTTCAGAAAAAGTCAAACTGAATGCCTAGAGGCACATTTACTACGGCCCTTTATACATGCGTTGAAATCTTTTAAGATCCAACGCATATGTTGCTCTTTAATAAGCAGCGTTCAGAGCGTAAATATAAATTTGGTTTCTGCTCAACGTAAAAAATATGCTTCTCCATACGCGAATTTAATGTTTTGTTCTGGTACTTTATAACTATCAACTTAATATTTGGCTGAACTGTCATTCAGAAAAACTGAATGGAATATTTCCCGCCAGTCCCATGATGTCACACATATTCGTTCTTTCATACAATTACATTTTTTTAATGTAATTGTACGAATGAACGAATACGTGTGACATTGTGGGACTGACAGTTAGTCATTTTTATCATACAAAATCTAAAATGTTTCGTTCAACGAAATGATTTGCGTAAAAAAATACTAAACGCAGCATAGTAAAAATATTATTTGGCAATTTCTGCATTTTTTAAGCAAGTTATTATGGTAAGAACCATTGACTTGGATTTTGGTCCGTTCGGCGAAACAGTGAGAAAAAAAATAAGAAAAGTGAAGAAAAAAGAAAGCAAAAATAAAAACAAATTCAAGAAAATATTAAGAACTATGCCTAATGATCGATCAGCCAAAAGCAAGGAGAAGGAAACACTAAAAGGAGATTTTATTCAGATCCAGAAACTTGGAGAGTACGCAAAAAAACAGATTAGTTTTATAACGAAAAATATTCTTGGAGTTACACATATGTATGCCATCTATAGTTCATAAAGTTTGTACCATGGGGGACAAATAATTCAACACAATTTGCTACCAATAGGAGATCTATCTGAAGAAGCGCAAGAAAAAAAACAAAGACAGATTTTTTCGCGAGCACAACACAAGATAAATTTCCAGATTTTGTAAAAATGAAGACCTGACAACTTTTTTCTTATGCACATCAGTTCCCAATATGTCCAATGTCCAACAAAAATAGAAAACGAGCTCTATTGAATTAGACGTAGAAGCTAAATTACTTCTAGAAGATCAAAATCAATGCTATTTAGAAGAAATATTTACTAAAATTGTTTAATTAATAGAAATTTTTCAAAACACCAGAGGTATTGTTATTTTATCGTTTTAACATTTTATGTATAATAATCAATTTTAAATTTATAATAAAAGTTTACATATAATATTTGGTATATAATAGAAACTTACTACGTCTTCTTCATTAAGACCTCTTTATCTAAAGTAAATTTATATTTTTTATTTTCGCTACTTAATAAAATAATTTTTAACCCAAACTGTTTCAAAAAACAATCTTTGGCCCTGCGTGCTCAAAATGTCACGGGGCCAAAGTTTGTCACTTTCTGACAAAATTTTAGTTTTTAATAAATAAAAGTTGTAATCGTGACTCTGTGTAAATAAACGGTTTTAAAAATTTTTGAAACTTCACTTTTGCAACAAAAATTAGCTAAAACTTAAAATGCATTTTAATCCCATCATAAATATTTTTCTAATCGGTCATAATCTAATCGGTTTATAATCTCACCTAGTAAACGAAAAAAACCGCGTAAAAAATTCCAATCTAGTCAAAAGTTATAGATTTTAGGTCCACTGTGCGCTGAATCAAATGTGCTCATGAAAAAAGTGTTCGATCGAGAAAAAATTAAATTTAATATTAAACTTCGGAAAATTAGGATTAAACAATCATACTCTATTTGTTCTTCCTTTCAAATTAATGTCTGTGCAGATATTTTAGTATTTCATGTGACTCATAAATATACTTGTGAGTAACTTTAATAAATGTGTGTAAAAAACTAAATAAACATTTCTTCAAATAAAATATTTAAAAACAAAAAAACCAAAAAAATGTCTTGTTTATTTAAAATATATACATATATTTGTTGTTATTTGTCCACTCATTTAAAAATTGTTTATTTAGTTTTGTATTGCGAGAAACGAGCGCAGTCAAGCGAACAATCTGACAGGACAATATAAATGCAACAATAAATCCAACTCCTTGCTCTTGTTTCCATTTAGATTGTTGGTTTGTTTGTCTGTTTTTGTCTTATAAATTGTATCATCTTTGCAATCATCTACTGTTTTTGTTTTCTTTTGTTAACTACTGTTTTAAGGACATGGACAGGTTCCTTTAGGAATTCAGCGAAAAACTTAACAAGATATCAATTCAAAGTAAAAGGAAAAAAATCCCAAATAATAAAGTAGTTGACTTCTTCTATTTTGATCTGACTAACTGAGTAATGTTGGCTGCTGTCCTTGATGCAGGATGAACCTCATGTTGAAAAAACAAAAATGAAAAATAATGAACATTTAAAATATATTCTCTCTCTACTAGTGGCTGCATATTTAGTTTTATTTTCTCTAACAATACTCATACTAAAACAGCATCTTAACATGAAATTTGTTGAACAAATCGTCATGGTTTTAAATGAAATATATTTTTCGGCAGATTGATAAAATAAGAAATTAACTTAACTTTTTTTTTTAAATATTTTAAAATTCACTTTGTTATTTTGTATAGAAAAAATTTATCTAATTTATCACAAAATGCAATTTAGTTTTCTCTCCTACAAAAAAACTTTAACTTTTCAAAAGGTGGTAATTGCATTTTGTTTTAAAGAAAGCGGAAGAGAAAATTTCGTAAATTCATAAATTTGTTGTTAATGAAATGTTTTCATTAGAACAGAAATAAAATATGATTTGTTTCCTTTAAATTGGTTGATTTGCCAATAAGAAGTGCAAAGATAAAAGTCGGGTAACAATTTTTATAAAATTACAAAATTACATATTTATTTATCAACCCTCGTATTTACTTTTACATAAACTATACGTTTGTTGACTTCTTTAATTCTTTCAGGCATGAAGTTTCTGTGTTTCCTTGTTTAACAATGTTATATCTGTTGATTTAACACAAATTTACAGTAGTGGTCAAAACATTTGCAACGGGAATCATAATTATATTTTTTATAACAATATCATTATTTGTATTTGAAAACTGTCTAAATTTAAATAAATTTGTTTATGATAATTTTGTAAGTTTGTGAAAATCTATTGGAAATGTGTGAAAAAAGTGGAGTTTCATTTATTTGCACATTCACCGTCAAGTGAAGTGCGTGTATCGGACGACTGGCCGCTGTAAGACGTAATTGAGATAATAATTGTTCGACATCATCATGCACATGCGCTCAATTAATATTAATGTTTCGTTGGAAATTTCTTCGCTCAGTTCCAAGCTTGGATTTGATGATCTAGTACGCATCTGATGCAAAATATCGTCAGACATGCAATCTTTGTATCTGGTTCACAAATCAGTAGCAACGGCTTGGTCGGCACCGTAAACAATTGTCATGTCGTAACGGAATGCAGATCGATAAGTAACATTTGTTTGGCTTTTTGCACGTTTATTTAAATTGGTTGCCTCGCGATTGACTTCTATTGAACGCTGATTTCTCTTTCGATACATATCAGCTTGATTTGCATTTTCTCTTCTTTATTTTGTACGTACTAAACGTGTTTGTGATAATCGTTTCCGTTCCATTTCATTTCGCTCTTTGCGCTGCTCTACAGTTCAATTATTTTGAAAATTCATTTGGTTTGTAGCATTGCGAGTACTGCGATCTAAATCGTCCAATACGTCTTATTGGCGACATTGTAATGCGACTTACTTTGTTCTTACTGCATAACCTGTAAATTTGTTTCGGATTAAACGATGAAATTTATTTAATTTCGAAATTTGCACATTTCTTCTATATCGCCGCTCGCTGATTTCATACATTCCAGATATCAAAAAGTATCACCGTCCTCAATTTCATTTTTGTTTATCTTAAATTTATTGTTGTTGTAAATGCGCATCGCTTTTGTTTTGTTAACATTTACTTCCAAGCCAATGGCTTTGCAGAGGGCTGCAAAGTCATTAATTTTGCTTTGCATATCGCAATGTGTCTGTGGGAGATGAGGCAGATATCATCTGCGAAATCGCAGTCTTCTAGTTGATCATATAGTCACCAAAGTATTCCCCTCCTTTGTTTAGAGATCTCAATCATGATGTTGTCTAGTATTACCGCAAAGAATAGGGGTGATAAGGGGCAACCCTGCTTTACAGCAGCGTTGGCAGTAAAGGGTACGCTATTCATTCTACTGGAGCGGACTTGTACCGAAATGTTATCATACATCATCTTGATAACATTAACTCTATTTTTCCTTCTAATAGAATCAAAAGCCTTTTGAAAATTTATAAATACTAAGAAGAGAGACGAGTGCCATTCAACGGACTTTTTAATTATGACCGCGTTGGCCTGATCAAAACACCTTCGGTGCGGACGGAATCGCGCTTGTTCATCACGTAACGATTGTTCGACGCATTGAAGTCGGTTGTGTATGATTGTTGCTATTATTTTGTATATTGTGCTTAAGATTAAGAGTGTTATAGTTGTCCATTATCATATTTGACAGCTTTGTTGTCGTTAAAATTTTGCTTGGCAAGTCATCCAATAATTTTGTATAATTGACGCATATTATTTGCTACGGCTGCATTTGCGGCTTCTACAGCGTGTGCATCAAAGTATTTTCTTTTGTCGGCACGGGGAGATCGTTTCACATTCTTAGCTACAGCTCTATAATGTGCATTCAACCTTGTATCAGTAAGGAGCTGCAATTTAAGGTCATTTCTTTGTTGACTCAGGTCCCAAGTGTTATCCGATATCGAAACTTTTCTGTTATAATTGTTTGCATAACCAATTTGTTCCGCATTATTAAATTCAAACTTAACGCTTTTTCATGGTTTCCGATTTTAAAGTTCTCTGCGAGAAATGTGATTAAAAATCTCATTCTCACCGATCTATGGCGACTTATCGATACATGTTCAATGCGAGACGGTTCTCTAAGAAAAGTACAATAACGATTGAGATATCCAATTGCTTATATTTCGACCCCTATTGTATGCATCTGCAATTGTTTTGTTTTTATCTGTTTGTGCTCGTACATTTCTTTGTCTGAAAATTTGTGTGAATGTCAGTGTTTGGTTGCATTTAACTATTTGTAATGAATCATGATAACAGCGAACGAAGAATGAGCACTATAGGGCTTAAAGCAGTTGACAGACATGTTTATTTGTCAGCAAAGTAAATGCAATAAAAGAAGTGAAGCTAAAGCGGAATGTACATCCCAGCAAAAAAAACATCAGTACCCCAGTTCTGTAACTTTGGTGAGAATTTGTCGCATCGAAAAGATGTGAAACAATATATTCCATCGTTTCTCGAAAAGTGAGAAAAAAGTGTGTCTGTAACTTATGGCGAAAACTATAACTATTGTTGAACATAAAATGTATAGTGAAGCTTTGCATTTGTATTTTTACAATTTTATCTCATCGCGTTTTTATTTGCGATTATATCTGACAGTTGAAAGCGGTAGCTTTTCTGACAAAAATTTTACTGACACTTTTTCTGTAAATTGGAGAGTAATTTGCTTACGTGACAGCTCTTACTCACCAAAAAAACTTACAGACACACTTTAGTGAGAAAAACAGCTACTTGTATCATTTTATCGCATTTTTTGTTTCACTTCACACATTTCAATCGAAAAGTTTCTCGACCCGGGAGTTACAGAGCATGAGCAAAGGTTTGTGGAAGAAAGAAAAAATTTGCTCGCCTCCCGAATGTGTTTCCGAGGATGCGCAAAAGGAAAGCGGATATCTTCAAAATTATTTCTAAGCGCAAAACCATGTAATCGTTTATTTATTGAATGGGTTCAAATAAAGAGATAAAACAATTCGTTGATTGAGTCGAAGATATATAATTTTAGCGAAATTTTCGATGCTTTGAACGCAGCGCAAGTCTAATGTCAAAAAATATTGTTCCGAAGTGAGACATCCTGAAAAAAATTATCAAGCCTTTTGGAATCGCATCTTTCGAGTTTTTGCTGGGATATAAAAAAAAACTATATAATAAATGTTGTAAGTTTACAAAGAGTGTGTCTACCTACGTCTTTTCAGGAATATTCTGAACTTTTCTGTCTTTCATTTTTTACGATTCAGCAGAAAAATAAATAAATGCAAAAGGATAAATGCATGTTGTAATTTCTATGCAGATTTAAATAAAAGACCGCTTATTATTTCATCTGTTAAAGCACAAAAGTAACTATGTTTATACGATTCAAAGAAATACGCTTGCAATTCATGTGAATTTGAACAGTTTCATTTATTTTCAAATGCAACATATTATTGTTGCTTCTGCGTCGAAAATGTACTTGAAGTGGCTTAAATAAAAATGTAAAAGTTTAATTTGGAATTAATCTTATATCTAGTATGGGATGAAGTATAAATTAAATTAAGCTAAATATATTTTATTGTTATTGTATTAAAATGATTCAACAGAAAATTTCACTCGACTTAATGAAATAATTCTTGCTCTGGTAATTTTCTAAAGTCTCACAAAATAAAACGAAAATTTAGACAATACATAATTATAAATTTCAATTTATGTTTTAGAGTCCACATCGAACGAAAATTAATAGCTAAATTTTGCTAAAATCAAAGGTTTTTTTTGTAAAAAAAAATAGTTGCGAATATTAAGCTTTGGAAACACTGATGAACAAATTCTTGAATTTTCTACCATTTAAAGAACTGTCTAACTTTCAGGGTAGAGTCGCATATCCATGTATCCCATACATACATAATTTTTAATACAATTTTTTTCTATATACCCAAATTCTCCTCATAAATTATCCATATTTTCCTCGTGCAGGTTCGCTTGACAAAATCCAAAGATAAACATTATTTATGTTTTATAAATCGCCATTTATGTAAATAGCATGAGTTTTTAATACAGTTCTTTTCTTAATGTGTCTGTGTAGTTGTAAGCGCCAACATTAGAAAATAGTCCTACATACATATATACATATCCTCTACATGAATGTGATGGAAAATTAAATTTCTTTGGATATCAAAAAAATCTTAAATAGTACTTTTTTGATCACCACAGTATAAAATATTTTTTTTTATATTTTTAATGGGATTTTTTAAACTATTTTTGAATATATTTTCTTTATGTTACCTTCTCCCAACTAACACACAATGAATAAACATTTTTAAATTTATTTTATTGAGTTCAGCAATCCAGCCATACGGCCATAATTGATTCCATATTTCTACTAATCTATATTATTAATAGGCAAACCCGTTTTTTAAGATTTACGTCCGTAGTACTGAACCGATTTTGGAAAGATTTATATGTCTTTAAACGGGTTTTTACAATCTTAATTTTATTTAAATCAGTTCCTTATTTATGGAGCTACAAGCATTTAAAGTTTCTACTAACACTTGCAGACTTATTGCACATGCGTGTATCAGCTTCAACTTGAAAAACAAACAAAGTGTGCATGTGTGTTTGTCCAATTCACTATTGCATAGAAAAGAGACAGAGTTTTAAGTTGTTTATTTAGAATGTTTATTGTTTTTGTATTTTATCGTATATATTTATGTAAATGTTTAATATTATTTTCTAGAATGCGGTCAATTGAGTCGACCGCTGGATACACTAATATTAAATTAATACTTAAAAAAAAGAATTAATACATTTATGTGAATGTTTATAGAAGTAAATAATTAATTTAACAATAATAAATAAATATTTGGTAAATTTATTATTCGAGACATGACTCGATATCTTAATACAAAAAGTTCAGCCGAGCCAGCCCACACGCCTGCACTCCACCATCGACTATGCCATATCATCAGTAGAACCCAAACCATATTCCCGAAAAGGTTGCAAACCTCGCACCTTTTTAAAAGTTGTTGTAAAAGGTAAGAGGCTGGAAACCAAGCGATAACATAGTTTAAGGTCCATCGATGATCCGGTTCAAGCAATGACACGCATGCATATATACCAGCCCCAACCCTCAATAATTATAAATAAATGCAACTTAATAACAGAATTGATACAATTAAAATATATAAAGATATACAACATCAACATAAATATATATAAATAAAGATAATTGGGGACTCGAATGTTAGTCATGTCATAAAAAATTATATGTTTTAAAATAATATCAATAATAAGGATGCTGTTGGCTGAAGTAGTTAGCGCGTTGACTACAAAGCAAATAAGGGATTAATCCAAAAATAGTCTAAATGCATATAAAAAGCATGGTCTTTTTAACGTTTCGATGTCCTAGGACTGGACCATATAGTCCATGTTTTGGGACTAGCCCAAAAGCTACTCCATGTCATTAATATATCGACTACTCACAAGTAGTTTGTTCTTCACGAGTACGATAGTTAAAGCACTAACAATTACCACAAAGCAAAAAGTTCTTGTTAATATTTGTAAGTAATTAGCTTAACTCATATTTGTATTTTTTTTTCATGTCTGAATCAGTCCCATAATTTCTAGAAAATTTTAATTGTCTCAAATTATGTTCCAATTTTAATACGAAAAAGAGTTTGATTTCGAATCAATCTCAATTTTTGTGTTTGCTAATTATGTACGGGAGACCTGCAAAAACACACTTGAGCAGATGTTTAAGGAATTGCAATTTTTTCAAATACTTTCCCGACAGCAGTCATACTACGAAGATATACTTGTAAGCTCTATTGGTAAACATTTGTAGAACGCGTGAAACTGAGAGTATCAAATGAGTCAGCAGAGTAACATGATACTTTGCAATACCCAATCAGCGTTACCGTTGCGCGACTAAAGTCGCATTTTGCCCCTTTTCAACTGCCTTGTTACTTTTTATGCCCCTTAGTTTTAAATCCCCTTTTTGTATCATTTGTATTATTTTATGCCCCTTTTTGCCACTTTTGTACAAACCCAACTTTCGTTTTTAATTTGACAAAAAAAGTACGCAGATTCGAGACCTTTTATGTATGTGCTACTTTTGTATTTTAAAACAAACAGCATTTGACAACAGGTTTTGGTTTCCTATGTGTCAAACTTCATATAAAAACATACAAAATAAACAATATTATTTTCTGCGGGAGTACATCGTGTTAAAACACCTTGGTATGAACCTTTTCATTTGTGTAAGATTTTTGAATATAAAATTACATACGTAGCCAATTCACAATTCCTCAGCAATTGTGAAAGCCAAATTTAATAAAAGTACATAATTTTAAAAGGTGAAAACCTGTATGAAAAAGGAAATAATATTTTATGAAAAGTAAATAATATGGACTAGTAAGTAATGAATTTTAAATTTAAATTGTTAGTCAATGCCGTCTGCTTTAAATTTGTTTCAAAATGATCTGGAAGATTGGATTCCAAGTGAAGACCTTATTAATAAATATAGATGTATAATATCAATGAAATAGGTATTTAATAACTATGCGTAATGCCTAAAAAGAATAGCATAACTATATTCTCCTCTTCAGAATCGGATTTTTAAATTTTTATCAAAACTTCAAATGGTTTTTCTTTAAAGTATTTGTTTAAGTTATGCTGGTGCCAAAAAATGTTTATCTTTTTACTGGCTCTTATTTTTTTTTTTGTAAATCTTAAGTACTGGGTAAAATTACGACATTCGATATCGAACGAAATTTCCATTTAATTTCTATTGGAATTTCAATCGATATCGAATGCCGCAATTTGACCACTGTTTTATTATTATCATAGATTTTATGATAATTATCTTTATGATTTATCTTTTTTAAATATAGTAGCTATCTATACTATGTTTATACTCGTCTTATTTGCAAATAAAAACTGTATTTGCAAATACTCAACTCGCTGTTTAAACTGCCGGTATTACAGTCATCAAATAAGCAATTATAAAAATAAAAACTTCTTACAATCAGTAATGTTCTCGTGAGAAAGTTATAATTTTTACCTGCAAACAAGACGTGCGTATATACATACGTAGTATATGAATTCTCATAAAATGAATATTTTTGTACTTCTTATGCATGAGAAATTTGTTTTCTATTGTTTGTTTTTGTTTTTGTTTGTTTTTAATAAAAATAACTTAATAAATATGCTTTTTTATTTTAATTTTTCTTGATTTTTATGTTGCCGCTTTTTTTCTTAGAAATCTTCTTTTTGTGCGAGTTTTTTATTTTAAATCCCTTTTTTGTGCCTTTTAAAAAATTTCAACGGTAACGCTGTACCCAATACATGTAGCCAATTCACAAAGTGTTCTATTGTGTCATATTTTGAGTATTTTATGACTGTCATAAAAATGCTGTTCATATTTTTTACAATATATAAAAATATTATATTACAATACTATTTTGTTATCTATATTTAGGAGATTCAAACGGTGTCCTATTAACTCATATTGTTGTAATGTCTTAATGTGTAACAAAATTGTTGTTGTGCTTCAAACAAAAAAGGCATAAAATAATTAGATTTTTTGAGCTATGTTTATTGTTTTGTGTTATCCAAACAGTAGAAATTGAAGAGACGTGTGAGAGAAATTACATAGTGCTTATTCTTCCTCGTCATATTTTTTCGTGTTATTAATTTAAAACGTATGATTTTATAACTACCATTTGAATACCCCAATTATTTCAGTGTTCTATTTACTCGTCGGTTTTTTTTACAAATTCAAACCGTTTAACGTTTCTGACAATTTTTTAAATGACATTACAACAGGCCGTTCACAATAAAGCCATTTAGCCCTAAATAGTACTTTATTACTTACTACTTTAGAAGACTTTGTCAATTGGCTAATTGTATCACAAAAAGTACGATCGTACTCGTATTAATTTTTCCATCACAGCTCAATATTATCTTTTAATATTTCCTTGCTCCTTTGCTTTTGTCTTTGTCTTGTCTTATTGTACATACATAATTGCTTTGCTAAACAATTTCTCTTGTCGAAGTAACTGCAATTGGCATTTTGTAGTCACAGATAAAAATCGCGATGTTTTCATTTGCCAACTGAAAACAAATTGCTTTTAAAACACCATTTATATTTTTCTTTGCACAATTTTAAATAACTAGATAATGATTAGAGATAAATATGGGTGTATGTACACAAATACACTGCCGTACACTGTACAATGACATCAACACAGAGACATTCTATTCTCTCACAAGGAAATTCTCAACATCCAAGAATTTCAGTAATTTTACAATTATTACAATGAAGTTTACTGGCATTTGTTTGGTTTTGTTTTGTTGTTCTTGCTCTTCTGAGTGAGATAAGTTCTTATAAATTGTGTTAATTTCACTTTAAGTCAAATCTAAAGGACGCGTATACCGTGAAATTTATCAAACCCAAAGAAAGTAATTTCATCTTTATTCGTCGTTCTTCTATAAATATTTATCACTTGAGAAATACACATGCATAAATAAATATGCTTTGTATGTTTGTGGTATGTAAGAATATATGATACAGTACTGATCAGAACTTTTCGAAATGGAATGACATTAAGGAGTTTCCTTGAAAATAATAATAGAATTGAATTTAGCTTTATTTAAGTTTATTTAAGAAAATAGTGAATAGCTCTGGTATTTTTACTTGTTTAGTTTGTTAAAATTTTAATTTTCATAGATTTAAAATAATAACAATACTTATCCATCGATATATAATATATATTTCCTTGTCACCCATTATGAGTGCTAAATAAAATGGCCGCAAAACAGATTTGCTAAAATTTGTCGAAAGTATTTTCTAGTATATACAATTGATATGCGGAGTGCGTATGCATACGTTACAAGCAATTATGCGCTATTATTCGTCATATATTGTTTACATTTTTCCATTGAGTAAATTAGAAACTTCAAAATTGTTTTCGGAATATAAGGATTTTTGGGTTGTAACGTTGTACCACTAAATCAGCGATACGTACATATATGTCTTTCAGCCTAATTCCACAAAACCAAAAGTAGAGCAAATTAGTAATTCTTAATAAATTGATTTCTAAAATTCATGAAAATGATATTAGTTTAAAAAAATTTATAAATTTATGAAATATAAAAATTTTTAATAAGTTTTGTGAACATTAAATATAATTATTGGTGCTTTTTATGGGAATCTTTAAAATTTTAGTGTTAAATTTTTTATTCGCACTTTTTCCCGAAATTAATATTTTACTTATTTAGTAAAACATTAACCATTTTGTTTTTAACCAATGTTGTTGTTGTTGTTTTTAACAAAATGGTTAATGTTTTACTAAATAAGTAAAATATTAATTTTGGGAAAAAGTGCGAATAAAAAATTTAACATTAAATATAATTGTTTTGCCACTGATTTTTTTTATTTACAAGTAAATTTATATAATATAACATTGTATTAATTCTAATACATAATTTTAAATAAACATATAAACTAATAGAGAATTTATTAAAAAATAAACACAGTAATATTTTTAACTTTTGTAAGTATTAAAATATTTAGTCATCATATAAATAATTGTCACAATCAAAGGCATCTGGCGTGCTGTAATTTCTGTTAGATGTCTTAAAAATTTTGTAGAATTCATGTTTGATGGGCGGTATAAATTTACATCATGTTCTTTTTCTTTTCTTTTGTAATTATTCTTCCAGTAGAGGTTGCTCTACGTTTTTTAATTGCGCCGGTTTTTTTTTACTTTCATTGAAAGAAATTCTTTGTGTGTGTTGAAATTGTATTAAATTTTATGCTGTATGGTTTGGATTTTTCTGGTTTAATCCATTTTATCTTCAGCCAGTTAATTGGTACTCCTGAATTCTTTTTTTCTCTTCTAGTGATGGACTTTTCTAATGGTTTTGTCGATCTAAATTCTCTATGATTCATTTTGAGGACATTAAATGAGGGTCTCTACTTACAATTATATATATTTATATGTATTAATAGTATTTCTAAGAAAAAATGATTATGGAGGTGATTCCAGCGAAGCAGGTGTATTGTTTAGTTTTAAAAATTTTTAAAAACATGTGAGGTTTTGCTAAAATAAACCAATGCGTTCAATTAAAGTGTAGTTAGTTGGAATAATTTCTGAAAAAAATTAAATAAGATTCAAAACTTATACAAATTTTTTATATTCTTTAATGTAAAATATTTAAATAATCGAAAAACAAAAATATTTTTAAGGAATTCACAGCTAATAAGAAATAAGAAATAATATAACAAAATTGAGAAATTTTTGAAAAGTGGAGTTAGGCCTTTTAGCTTCTGACACATCCATTTCTCTATGTACTATAATGACTTCCAGGTAATGAATAAAATAAGTAAAGTTGATATAGTAATAATATATCATAATCTGACAAAAAGTTGTCAACCCTCCGTTAGTCGCTATCTTTTTCAATTGAGATGAGACGCAATCTATCAAATCGATATTAATAAAGACAAATATATAAAAAGTTGCATTTAAAAATAATCTCTTCAGATTTTATTTCGTAAACATAAAAACACTATTAAATTCAAAGTATTTAAAATAGTAACAAAAATACAATTTACTGTCTCTAATGGATACAAGTTTTTGGCTCTTAAGAAATAAATCAACTATGGCTTCATGAGTAGATAACTAATCTTCAAATCAGAAGGAATTGAGTTCGTATATCAGCAGAGGAAGACATATTCATTATTTTAATTTGTGTGCACAATTTTTAGCTGTAAGTAATTAGAATAATAACCCTTTAGTCGCGTTTATTTGAAGGTACATTTGTAAACATATTTTACCCGTTTGCTCGAACGAAGATAAGTGGTACTTTCGTCATACAGTAAGTCGTTACATCCTAAATATTGGTATAAGTATACTTTTTGGCGTACAAGTAAGCAAAGTTTTTGCTGTCATGTAGTCATGACTATTTTTTATGATCTTTTCATGCTAAGCATTTTTTTGAGTGAAACATAAAATCTACCGACAAAAAGTCGCATTGATCATCATCTTCCTTACAAATTTTGTTTTTAGTAAAAAAACAAAAATATAAAATATAAAATATAAAGATCTTTTTATTAACATACTATAGTCCGCTGGCAAAAAAAAATTAAAAATATTACAGATATGTATATACCGGGGAAGTCACCATAACGCGGAAAGAGGGAACTTTGTTCGGTGGCGAAATAGGCCTGTTGCTTAACTGATCAAACAAAATGTAATTAAGTCAATATGCAACAAGTTAAAACGAGTGCAATGGAGTGCGCAATATCCTATTAATGGACCTAGCGATTGGTTCGCGAAAGCAAAATTGCTCCGCTTAAGGCTCCCACAATACAACCTAGAAGCTTCTAGCCCACGAATAGTTCCACTATTGACTGTACGACATGTAAGAAACCGAATAAATTTCACACAATGACAGCTAAACTGATCCGTCTGAAAATGGAGTATTTTTTTATGGATGGATGTGAGCAAAATTGTTATAATACATGGAAAAAGTTATCTTGTATATTCTACGTGACAACTGAAGGTGAAATATAAGACGGGATAGCAATCCAAGACTAGAAAACACCAAAATGCAAGCATTATGGGGTAGAAATATTCCCCATAATACTCTCATAAAATTTTCTACATAAATTAATTATGGATATGCCATCTTGCCTCATGTGAAAGAAATAATGGTAGGTTCTCCCAGCAGAATAATGACCCCAATTGTAACACCAAAAATATAGAGGCTTTGGAATGATTTGTAGATTTAAAAAAAATCATAACGAATAGAAAACTCAAGCAATATGGGATGGCTGTTTTCCAAGAACCGAAAAGAATATGTCTCATAAAAATCGGTGCACAACTTTTGATTTTATTTTATTATTTACTTAAAATATTTCAATGAAATTATTCTAGTGTCGCAGGTAACTTGAGAAACAGCTTTCAGTATTGGAGTACCAAAAATCGTGTCTGCCTGATTTATTTAAGTCCCCGTCCGACCGTGCAATTGTTGTTGCTGCATTTTTTCTCTTCTAGTTTTGCAAATTTTTTTATTTCTTATATCTTCTTTTCTCCTCTTTTGGTTATACTTTGACATTTCAAAAAGTAAAATTTAATTTCATAAAAAAGTTTGTTAATTTTCATACAACTGTAGAAATAAAATAAAACGTGTGAGAATTTCAAAGCAGGAGAGAATCGTAGGTCACATGAAACTGTGTACCATTTCCCAATCTTCTCACCTATTACACCAATAAACTCAAGAATCGCTGCAACAAAAATTGCAATGCTGAACGGGGACTAAGTGATTTCCGGCGCTTTTATCTAACAACTACTCCAAGACGGATGCCCCAGCTCTCCGTCTATAAATTGTTTGTCAAGAAAAAAACTTGTTTTTTGCAAGAGACTGTAATGCTAATCACTTGCTGAAAAATGTGATTTCAGTAGTGAATTTTCGTTTGTCACTGTAAATATGCGAATGAAGATAAAAGTTTATTTCAAATTTTCATTTCCGTTCAAATTTGTTTGTGCATGTACGATATATGTACGGCTTCAGTGGGTTGTATAATTCAAGTTGGATTTCAAATGAAGTTGAATAATGATTACACATTATTATTTTTTTTTTCGCTAAAAGAAAAGAACTTAAAAATTGCGAAGACAAATGTTGGTTTTAGCTTGAATTATATAATTTTGTACTAAATTAATTCGTTCAATTTCATTTGGTTAATAATATTTGTAGCTTAATTTATCTATATACATTTGGATAAGTGCAGCATAGTTAAAGGAGATCCGAAGTACCTTCAAAGGAAATTTCTCACTCATCACTAATACGATCTGCTTCACTGAGATACGCTGCATATGTAAACCTGATAAGTCGGACGAGGTCGCTTTTGTCATTGTCGGCATGATGCTCATTGAAATAGAGGCCGCAACAGACTCTACGGCTGGTGCAATGGATTTGTATTCAGTGGCAAACACGTCGGTCTGCAACTGATAAAATTACGTGGACGAATTTTATAATACCTGACATAAGAACGTGGTTAGCTGAAAGACATGATGACTTGATCTTTTATATTACACACTTGTTGAGCGGACATTGTTGCTTTAGGTCACACTTGCACAGTTTCGGACATTCCATATAGCCCGAGTTATAATGGTAAAGTTTTGGAAAATCCCCAACATGTTTTTTTTCAGCCGTCCACGTTTACTCAGCTGGAGAGAAAATTTGAAATAAATTTTAAGGTAGATAAGTGTATGGAATTTGGTTGAAATTTGTTCTATTAGAACTCCGTAGGTTTGAAGAAATTTGCAGAAGAATCATTATAGTTTAATAAGGCTTTCCCACCCCGTGACGGATAGTTTTGCGGCCGTGCCATGGGGAACGTTGGCGTCGGTGTACCGATAAGGTTTAACGTTTCACACTCCTGGCCAACACCAGTGTCGGATGGTGAGAACATTTTTTATCTGCCCAAAATCCCGCTTTTTAGTATGTCCCTACTCCATATTTTTGTATTAAAAGTTTAAACATTCAGATAGCAGACATCAATCGACACGTGTACTTCTGTCATAGTCAGTGCATATCAGAAATAACAAAAATTTGTTACATCACCCTTAGTGAAAAATAATAGTTTTTTTATATAAAGGTTGGAAACGAAATTTTTTTTTACATATTTAACCTTTAATAATATGACCTTTTTAAAAATCCCGTTAGCTGTAAATTCTCTAATCTGTCAGCAATGTATAACAAATCTTATTTTTAGTTTTAATTAATCAGTCATGGCATCAACAGTGTATTTGGAAAAAAACAAAAAAAAATTGTGGAAATATATTTATAAAATTCGACTTTTTCTTTTGTATTAATAGCAAGGTTATCTGATACGTCCCGGGCAACCAATAGAAATTTAATAATTCGGTTTCGTAAGACCCAGTCTATTAACAGAAAGCCTGGGTCTGTTCGACCTGCTGGGTTTTTAGATAAAAAGTTGGCGCGAAATATTAAAAGAAAAATGATTTTAAGCCCTAATAAGTCTCTGATGGATTTGGCCAAAAAGTATCACATTTCTCACACGTATGTACAAAAAGTGAAGAAGAGGTTTAAACTGAGATCCTATGCTGTCATAAAAGTTCCATATAGAAATGATACACAAAATACAAAAGCAAAAGGAAGAGCTAGAAAACTTCTACGAACAGTTCTGAACAATTTTCAAGGTTGCGTAATAATGGATGATGAAACCGACGTGAAAGCGGATTTTAGGCAACCTTCAGGGAAACAATATTGTACGGCATACACAAAGGGAGGTGTAAAGAAGATGTTTAAATTTAAAAAGGTGGACAAATTTGCAAAATAATATTTAGTTTGGCAAGGAATAAGTAGCTGTGGTCAAATGACAAAACCATTTTTAACTAAGGGTACATTAAATCAAGATCTGTACATAAAAGAATGCTGTATAAACAGCACAATACTCCTCTTATATGCTGGCCGGATTTGGTAACTCTAATAAAACAGTGGATTGGTATAAAAAAGAGTATTAATTTTGTTTCAAAGGACTGCAATCCCTCAAACTGTCCTGGGTTGTGTCCAATAGAAAAGTTTTGGGCAATATTGAAACAAATGCTGAGAAAACCATCCAAAGAAGCTAGAAAGGAATAATGCAAATTGGAATAATGTTGTCAAAAATGTTGAAAGATTAGGTGTTCAGAAGCTGATGATGAATGGTCTGAGACCGAAAATTCGAAAATTCGAATTGTAACCGAGCACAATTCGATATATCTCTAAAGTAGCTATAATAATTTGTTGTGTTCAATTCATTTTTATTATAATTAATTTCTAGGGTATTAACAAAATAAAATGTAAAATGTTTTTCGTTTCCAACCTTTAAAATAATATAAAACTTTCTACCAATATATGGTAACCTAACAAAAAAAAATAATAATATAGTGAACGTTTACTACAATAAAATTAGTATACTCTTACGCCAGTACTCAGATTCCCAGTGGGGAATCCACCACATATATTATAACCTCCGCCTGAAAATTTATTGTAAGTATACAAAATATATCCCGGCCAAGCTACTTCTATGTGCTGTCACTGGCAGAGTCAAATCAGGCCAATTCACTTAACGTTGGACACTTAAAGGCCTCAAATGCAGAGGCATCCAATGCAAATAAATGTGTGCTTAAGTCGCTGATTTTTTAAAAGTAGCATCTGCAGAAGGCATAATGATAGGTTCTAACAAAACAACACTAAGAATTTCCATGGAATAGTAGAGATTCCCTAACGCTGAAACCAATATTATTCCAATTATGACAACCATCACTACTTAATATTTACCTAATATGAAATTTATAATCAGCCTCTCTGAAAAATAAAACTAAATACAATTAATATAACTCAATTCCCTACCTAATAATTAAACTATATCCGTATACTAATCATCTGTTTAAATAAGTCTAATTTAACAACCAACCAACCAACCCCTTTCTTCCAATAAAGTTCCTTATTTTTACTAATTTTATAAATTCCTAAATTTGTCACTAAAAACATTATATGGAATGGTGATTTAAATCGATAACCTACAAAATAATTATCATAACCATCTTACAATATTCAACGTATCCATCGAATCATCAGGCCGCTGACATCGATGGAAACCAGATATTTATGTAAGTCTACAAGCGTAGTATTATTTTTGTCATTTAATCTATATTATTAATAGGCAAGCACGTTTTTTTAGATCCCTTTTACGGCCGTAATACTGAACCGATTTTAAATAGGTTTCATACTTAAGGAGCTACAAGCATTTAAATTTGCTCCTAACACATGCACACTTATTACACAAGGGTGTATCAGCTTCAACTTGAAAAATAAACAAAGTTTTCGTGTGCGTTTATCCATTTTTCTTTTGCATACAAATGAAAGTTTCGAGTTGTTTAATTAGATTTTTTAGTTTTTGTATTTTATCGTATGTATTTATCTAAATTTTTAATATTAATTTCTAGAATGCGTTTATATACATACATCAACTTTTTGCAGATTAATTGTCAATCTCTGAGAGAACATAAAAGTATTAGTAGGAATCAGGGGTACCAAACGTGACGATTTTGCATCATTTTGACAATTTTTTAGAGCGAATTTCACAAAATGACGATTGACGATTTTTGTTTACTATCACATATATTGACGATTTTTTTACTTCACTACTTTTTGCTCAACGCAACCTCTACGCGTGGCAAAATGTCAATCTCGGTAGACAAAAATATTTATATTGAAATGAATTGTTTGGCTTGAGTTCAAATCTGAGTTTGCCCACTTCTTAATTTTAAACTAATTGTTTTTGGATAAATTCCTTATTTTATTAATATGGCATTTACACCAGACCAAAATCTAGTACTTACGAGATTTCGAGCAAAATCTTGTTGATTTTGACTAGATTTCCCATACAAAACAAAATCTACTCAAAATCTTGTCGTACTTAGTGATGCAACTATGTTTTTCCTTAAACTGTATTGAAAAATACTGCCCTGCTCAATAGCAATTCTGTGAAGAGTGTGCTCGCCAGCTGGTTTTTGTATGGAGTTTGATATTTGAAAATGAAAATTCCAATCAACTGTTATTGGCATGCATACGAAATCTTGAAAAAAGTTACGAATAAAGCTATAAACACATTCGCGACAGCAGGCTACACGGCTACAGTAAGCTACAGTAAGGAGCTGATTCATTTATATTTCAGAAGTGCCCCTTTAGTTTTTTTTTTTTGCTTTTTTAAAGTTACGTTTCTTTCTGACAAAAAATCACTTAAATCGCAAAAATAGCTAAAAACTGCGAAAAGTTGAAATATTTTGAAACAGGCGTAAAACTTCCTAAATGGAGGTAAAAACTTAAAGGATGTGATATGAATTCACATTCCTTACATTTTTAGGTCTTTTTAGAAGATTTTACGGCTTTTTCAAAACTTTGCAACTTTTCTCGGTTTTTGCATTTTTTGCAATGTGGATGACTTTTTTTATTTTTTATCGTTTCATGAGCTCTTAAATGATATTAAACATTTTTATTTTCCCAATGATTCAAAGTTATTGCGAATTTTCGTCAATTTTGTAGTTTTTGCCTTTTTTTTACATTCCTTTCATTTATAGCTCGTTTCAGAAGAGTTTACGGCTTTTTCCAAATATTGCAAAATTTCGCGCATTTTCGCGATTATCGCTATATAATTGAGTCAGTGACATTTTTATTGCTTCATTGAAATTTTAAGATTTTATAAAAAGATGAACACAGAATATTGATCCAATATACAGGAATTTCAAATCCCTTATTTTTATGCAAAAATTATTTTTACACAAAAAGTTAATACCAGAAAAAGAACTGCAATTTTTGCATTTTATTTTGTTTTACATAAAAAAAATATTTCTTGGAAATAATTTGCTTTACATATTTTTTTTTATACTCGTATTGTCAACTCTTTTTTTGTTTCGTAACCAACAAAAATATAAATTAGTTTAATTTAACTACACGACAAAAATAGTATGGACAACAACCTGCAGTCGTGTAGCCGTGAAGTCGTGAAAATAATATTTTTAATTTTCTATTTTTGACAGGTTGTAGTCGGTAGCCTACTGTCGTGTATGTATTTATAGCTTGACGGTACATTAATTATCTCTAACATATAACGACGCTTATACTTATTTTCTGAGTTTAAAGTGGATACATTTTAAAGTCCGTATAGTGATCTGAATTACGGCAATGTAATGATAAACCTGTTTTTTGTGATGATATATAGTTTCTGTATCTTAGTTAGATTTATGTCCTGCTAATATAGTTTTAAGTTTATTTTTTGTTGTGCCTACATAAACTTTATCACAATTTTCATTATCATTGCATGGTATTTTGTAAACAACATTAGATTTATCTAATTTAAGTATTCTATCTTTTGTCTTACTAAATAATTTACCTAAAGTATTATATGTCTTATGTGCCATCCTATATTTATAAGTATTAAAAAATATCTAACATAGAGATATACATACTCGTATATCCCTAAAGCTTGAAGAAATATAAACAAGCTCAAATAATATATACGAATAATTTAAAATCTTTTATTTATACAACTCTTTTAAGACAAACGAATACGAGAATTATTATGATACCAACACATGCAAAAATTTTAAAAATTGATTTGAAAAGTTCAAATTTACCATCACTAACTGCCGTTAAATTAATCCTTGTTGCGCTTTGCTTTGTCGGTATTGATAAAAATTTGTTTGGATTTAAAAATTATTTCAATTCATTAATTATAAAAAACACTTTTCAAACCCAAATAAATCTTGTATTCGCCGTTTTACAACGGTCTCGGTTGAATGAGATTTTTTTATACTTCCGCAAAGTTAAAAAGGGTAAAAAATCGAACTTAGTTTAAACTATTGTTTTGAATTTTTCCAATATTCTGTTAAAGCAATAAGCAGCTGATTTAATGGCATCCACAGTTAGTATTCAACTACCTGTGACAATGTAAACATTGAGTTTATGGCGGGTGCCTTCGGTTTTAATAATTAATGTTTATGCGTAATTTGTTGAACTGTTTAGGTTTATATTGAAATGAATATTGAAAAAAAATATAAAACCTATCAAATAATAAATTAACTGCTTTGACACAAAATCTGTTCAAATCTTGCTTTGAATTGGCCAAACAAACATGTTTAAGATATTGTTGAGTTTTCCATTATTTTGTATTCGAAGTTTTTAATAATTCCGTTTAATTGTTAGTTTTCAAAAGAAAGATTGTTTTATTTACACAAAATACTATTGGTTGTTGTATAAAACAGAAGATTTTTGTGTGGCGATTTTTAAATTTTTTTTTTAATATTTACGATTTTTACGATTTTATTTCCAAAATTTTACGAATTTTCGTAAAATATTACTGGCAGGCCTGGTAGAAAAGAATAAATAAAATCATGTGTTGAATGAAATCAACAAAGCTAAAGTCTAAAGATATTGATAATTTCTCTTTCACTGTTAATAGTTATTCAGGGTTGTCACAGAATCCAATGTAATCAGAATTGGATTTGAAAAGACGACAGAAATTACTTTTGTGTGATGATTTTCAATGTTATTAGTTTTATGTTCAATCTGAAATTACAATCTGTTATGAACATAAAATCGATAACATTGAAATTCATCATACAAAAGTATTTTTGTCGTCTTTTTTTTTGTCGCCGGTGATGACCGGGGGTTGTTCGGTGTTCTTTACAATATGTTGCATATTTTTTTTTCAGTGCACCGGAGATCGGAAAGGTTTTGTGTTCCCCGAAATTTTCAAAATGAAACTGGAAAAATTCAAAATACCTCAGAATAAAAAATCCTTGCATCTGACAAGACCTGCTTTGCTTACTAAACCATTTTCCCACAAACGGCTTAGCACATTTCTCAGGGAAGAAAGTCCTTGAGCCCGAACGAAGGCCATTTTCTTAATTTTACATATTTCATTGGACGTTATTGCATCGAATCGTACCCAAGGTATATTTATTTGCCAAATAAATTTAATTCAACAAATGATGATTTCTTCTGTATACATTTTTCGTATATTAGATGTCAAACTTCATACAAAGCAAATAGATTTTAGATGTGAAAAAAATATATCGCCCTTATCTTCTAAAGAAAATATTCTTTGGCTGTACCGGAAGTGGTGGTAGTCGGTATTGTTAGTCATAGGACTTATAAAGAGAAGTTTGGCTTTACATGTTTTTCAAAACGAATTCCAACTTAAGGACATTTATATATAAGGAAGTTTATAAAAATGCTTATTAGCTCTTGCAGTCGTATTCCGTTTTACAGCAGGAAATATTTCAATACAAAAATGTTCACAATATGCTCACCCTATTCCTAATAAATTGATTTTTACATAAATTCATTTTTATGTTTAATATAAAAATCTCTTTTGACACATTGACAACTGAAATCTGCGAAGTTGAAATGATAAAAATGATGGCAAAGTTAAGAAAAAAATGGGATTGGCATTCGCATTAAAGCTTTAATATAATTACAGTTATACAGTTTGTACTTAAATTGAAATGTACCTGTAAATGTACAGGGTAACGCAGAACGTGCTAAATGGTTTTAATTCTTTAAAATTTGTTTAATTATTTTTTTCATTGTTTTGTTTTCAGCATTTTGAGAAGAAGACTTGGGGAATTTAATATGAGAATCCAAACAATTGAATTTTAATTTTCATATCGTCGTCATTTTAATTTTAATGCGGATTGCACGCGCAGCGTAAACAATGAACTATTTGGATAGAAGTGTTTGTCATCATGAGTCTGTAAGATATTGATCGTGTGTGGGAGAGTGTACAGCGTACTCCCACAAAACTATCACGGCGGTCAGTGCAGAGAATGAGAATTTTGAATACATTTGACTTGTACCCATATAAAGTTAAACTTTTGCAAGAAATGAACCCGGCAGATTGCCAGATTATGCCATTCGGTTCCGTGAAAAAGCAGAGGAAATTCCAGGGGCAAATTACTGCATTCGATATTGAACGAAATTTCCATATAAAATCAAAAAATTTTGTAAGGGATTTAATTCGATATCGACTTTATTCACAATAAGCGAGAAGTCCAGTTCCTATTAAATAGCTACGGCAACATGCTAAGCTGCACGCTTTGAGCTACAGAAAATCCAAGTACGGCCCATCAGTGGAAATTAAACCCACTTTAATGCGTTGCATCGTCCGAAAGGATATCTGGAAAATTTTATTAGTCCATTTGTGAAAAACCATCCCACCTTCTGGTTTCAATAAGATTGAGTCACAGCTCATACTGCAGGTGCCTCAATGGCTTTGGTATAGGACATATTCGGTGAACGCATTATTTCGCGTCCAAGCGATTTTAACTTGCCTCTAAGCATACAGGATTTAACACATCCTGATAGTGTTCTTTGAGGATATTTGGGAGAAAGAATGTATGTTAACAAGGCAAGAACTATCCCATCAACTAAAAACCAGTATTCGAATTTAAAGGAAATTTAACAAAAAGTTATTATGTCCTGTAAATGGACACCATTTACAGGATATCATTTTTCAAAGCTAAAAAATCAGGGATCGTGTAAAAAATTAGGAACCGTGCGCCACCCTGTATATGATGCATGAAAAGCAAACAAAATTACAAAACATGTTTAGTGAATCGGTATTGAACAAATATCTGTTGAAAAAAGCAATAAGCGCTTAAGTCGACATAAGCTAAGTTTGAGGTAATTATTTGTTTGTAATTGCCATACTAAGAAGTAACAGTGGGCAAACTTTCAATTAATTTGTATACTTTTTCAAAAAGTTATAGCGTAATGAATTGCTTCTTATCTTTTTTAAGCTCGGAAACTGATATGGAATAATAGTTTGACTTAATATATAATTTGGAATATGTCAAGTCAAGAATATATTAGTTATAGTTGTACAACAATGTATTTCTAAATTAGATGAAATGAGAAATGATTTTGACAACTTTAACTACATTAGAAACAAAATTTTTAAAATCTCCTTGAAAACTTAAAACTGCTCTACTACAAAACGTTAAAATATGACTTAAACACTTTTTTCTTATTGCCACAGATGTAGTAATCGAAACATTCGAAACATTAAATCTGTGGTCACAAACATAAACCGCCTAACTCAGCTTAAGAAAGAAACGAGTTTTGTGTATTATCGCGGTCATCAAAAAATGTTTTATTTTTTCTTCAAACTTTCATTTCTCTAATCTAATTTTTGTTCTAGATATTAAAGAAAAACATAGTAACTTAAGTCGTTTTGAACTCCATAAACACGAAAATATATTTAATTATTTATTTTCACAATATTTTAATTTATTTAAAATGATTATTTGGAATTAGATTGCTCACGCAAAATATATTATCACAAATAAGAGAGGACACATAAAAATACTATTATCCATTCCTTAGCCACTTTTAATTTGCAATAATCGTTATAAACTTATAAACTCCTTATAAACTCAAAAACAATAAATAAATAACTTTCAGAACTAATATTTTTATTTTGCAATAAAAAATTAAATTTTATTTGATTAAGTATCTCATTAACTACTTTAAGTTCAATTATCAATTTTTGCCAAAATATTGCACTGTAATGTGATCTTAGTTAAAAATGCATTTTTGTTTTTCCTAAACCATAATTGTATTTTTTTCAAAAACATTTTCGAATATTAAAATTGACTTATCTTAAAAATTTGTTTTTGACTTAGGCTTTTATTGCTTGTGACCACACAAATATTGATACATATTGCTTGGTTGTAAAATGTTCATCAATTAAGCTTAGACGAAGAAATATTTAATTGTAGTGTTTCTATTTAATATTTTAGCACAGTTTCTAATGGAATATAAAAATCGAGAAAATCGTTACGTTTTGTGCTTCAGACTGCTGCAAAAATTTCTCACTTCAAACTGTTTTCAACGGACAATGCTAATGGAAGAAAAATTTATTTGTTGCACATAAAAGTACGCACAAAATTTTTTTAATATTTCTCCTAATTATATATTTTCAAAATATAGTTTTCAGCCGTATGCCCAAGTTGAAACTTCAAATCCTCAAAATTGTCAAAATCCCATTTTTGTCATCTTCGAAAGTCCCTTCTCGTGTAATGCAGTTAGTTCCATACGACTGTATTTTTTAAAGATTTGTAGTAGATTTTTCAGACCACAATAATATTATTAACCACCAGCAACTCGGATTCCGTAAGGAACAATCTATCGTATACTAAATAAAGCGAGTTGTGAATTATATCGAAGTTAACAAAAGAAATCGCAAGAGTACTGGCGTTGTTTTTCTCGATATAGAAAAGGCTTTTGACACCATCTGGCACTATGGAATGCTTTACAAAGTCAATTCGTTAGCATTATAAATTTTAATCGTTAGCTTTCTCATTGTATTTAGAAAAAATTATACAAAAATTTTTAAGGAATCGTAAATTTTTTGTGTGTGACGGGGAATCCTCAACAGAAAGAACAATCCCAGCGGGATTGCTACAAGGGTCAGTATTGTCACCTACACTCTACTCTTTACATACGTGTGATGTTGAGGAGCACAGAAATCAGGAAGCAGCATTTTATGCTGATGACAGAGCTTTTATATGCTGTGGAAAACTTTCAAGTGCAATAATCAAGAGCATGCAAGAGAGCCTTACCACAAGCCAAACAATATTTTAATAAGTGGAAAATATAAGTAAATGATAATAAAACGCAGGCCATTATATTTCCATATCATAAGTCACCAAAACGTATTCCTACTAAAATTTGGTACTATCGGGAAAACGTGATCCCCATCAAAGATGATATTAAGTACCTAGGCATCACTTTAGATAAAAAAATTAAATTTAAACAACATATAAATCACATCTGTGATAAAGCTATAAAATGTGGACGAGGTCTATACCCCATACTTAATAGAAGGTCTAAGCTCAACCTCAAACATCAGATATTGTATGTATATTACACCTATACTGAGTTACGGCTACCCAGCATGGTTTCACAAAACTGCTAAGATTCATACAAAAAGGCTTCAGGTTATTCAAAACAAAAATTTAAAAATTGTTGCGATTTAATTTTCTAATCGTAAAGAGGGGAAATAAATCTACTATATGTGTAATATTACTTTTGTTACCTACTGTTATTCATAAGGAATAACTCTCACATGATAGATATTTTTTATATTCCCCTTATTCAACTATAGAAAGAGTATGACAACCGATTTTATGCAACAACCAACGTTTATACATACATAGTATCGGTCTCTCAGAAAATTGTACTCAGAAGTCCATTTTATTGCCATATATGGAATTGATTGCAGATTTTTCGGCTTTACCGATGCAACACTTTTCGTCTTATCTCACTAGTGATTTGGTATGTAGTCATGCTTATATTTTTCTTTCTGTTGTTCCTTTTGAGGTTTAACGCTATGCAAATTATTTCTAAATATGATCTTCATAACACTACTGACCAATCAACCATTTTCATTATCAAAGTGATCGTGAAGCTAATAAATAATACATAACGCTCATAAATTGTTATTCTCTTTAAATAAAAGTTAAAATCAAGTTTTAAAACAACAAAAAAAAGACAAAACTTATAGAACGAAAAAAAGCCCCATTATAAAATTCTACATTACTACAAGGTAATTAAACTATAAATGATTTTTTGTAAGATCCTAATCCATTTCATTGTAAAATAGTGCGAATCCTCCAAACCTATCCCACGTGGTTGGGAAATCATCCTTTTGAAGGAAGATTAAGTTCCACGTGATTACGTTTTTGTAGTATTGCGTGTTCTCATCTAACATAATATTAAACTATATATACACACAAATTATTAAAATTATCAATATTTAATCAAATTAAGTAAAAAAAATCTCTAAGGCTCAAAAATTAAAATAATATCAAATTAAATACCGAACTACCATCGAGCTACTTAAGCTTGGTCAGTGTACGCTAAAATTACAAAGGAAAAGTCAAAATATGCAAATTCACTAGTCTACCAATTTTTTTTAATTTTCCTAAAAAAATTTAAACTAATTTCGAATATTTATGCTATTCACATATATACTTCATATGTGCTAAACCGGTATTCAGAAATTTAAAGGAATTATCAATAAATTAAAACTTAAAGATGTGATACTTTTAAATTCCTGCATTTTGATCCTAAACTAATTATACAACTCTTTTTACATTAAATCGAATTAACTAACCTAATTTTCTAGTTTAATTTTGTATCTTTGGAAATTTTCATTTTAAAAGCTTTTATATGCACCTAAAGAAAAAAACAACAACTTAATCATCTTCATCATCTTGTGCTGATTGCTGGGCACTACAGTCTACACATCGTGAATGATTATCATTAAATGTTGTAAGTAAAATATGAAATATTGTATCATTTAATACTTATGCATTTACTCTTATATGTTTATATTAATTAATATTGGTTCTCTTAAAAAATTGTTTGGCTAATTTTACATGCATTGGATACCTACATAATTCGTTTTTTTCCTCTACTTTAATTTCAATATTACATTCTCCTATTGATAATGTTCATTTCTATTTAAATTTAATATACTTTTTTTGTTCTTGTTTTTTTTTTAATTCTTATTCTTTATAATAAATTGCAAATGAATTGTTTTTGTAAAATTTAATCAGAAAAAAATGCAATTTTAGTTTTACTTTCAAAGGGGAAGGATGGCGAACATAAAATGTTTCGATACAAGTAAACAGTCACATCATCATTAGGGACAGGCATAGAATTCATGGTACACAATCTGTCAAGGCGTCTGACAGTGAGTTTGTCAGTAGGGCGGGAACGAAATGGTACCA
Organism: Gymnocheta viridis; assembly: GCA_956483585.1. Classification (NCBI taxonomy): domain Eukaryota; kingdom Metazoa; phylum Arthropoda; class Insecta; order Diptera; family Tachinidae; genus Gymnocheta; species Gymnocheta viridis. Next base: position 43,287,469 of record OY101443.1, on the reverse strand, counting down.
AATTGGCACAACATCTTGCTAATATTAGGATTTTCATTATTATTATTTGTAACTACTAGTAATTTAATACTCTTCGGTATTTACAAGGCAAAGAGTATATTACAATTTATGCGTTAAAGGAACTGGGTTGAGAACCGTATATACCATATTGACGAGCTATTCGAAAATCTTACTTTGCCACTTAACCAAAGTATTCTTGAATATGTATTCATTTTCTTTATGAAGTTTTTTTTTTCTTTCGTATACAACGCGTAACAAAATTATTGATAATCCTCCCCCTAAATTCCCCACGGACTTACTACACAATAGATTTTAGGCCAAAAATATTTAATGAAAAATGCAGATTTACTAATTTTGAAAAAATCAGATCTTTTGTTAAAAAGAATCTTGCTAGCGACTGTCTTACCAAATTTCAGTATAACATTTTTAAAGTTTAAGAGAGGTTTTTATGCTAAATTTTCCTCAAGACGGTATTATTAATAGTTTCCTTATTCAATTATTAAATTTAATTGACGTAGTATGTAAGAAAAATCTCATAACATTGTACCTTATTTAGCTTACAAGATTCGAGAATAAAACATTATAATAAAAAAATAATAATATTTGTACACGTATAACTCAATTCATTTGTGAACCGATTTTTAAAATTCTTTATGAGTTTGAAAGTGCATGTTTGCAGTGTGATCCAATTTTTTGAAAATCGGACTGGCAAAATGGAACCCGAAAATATTCATTATCGAATAAGTCTGCTAATTATAGATCGATTTAAAAATTTTTTATTCGAAAGGACATGTTTAAGTTTTAGTGCGCTGCAAGCTCTCTGCACTTTGTCCATCATCCCATAACTCCAATCTTGTTGATTGGCTCTTTGTATTTAATTCGCATATTTTGCTAGAATTATCTATTAACATAATCGAAAATTCTGGAATCAAAATATTCCTCCTAAAGAACTGGAGGAGATTTTTTTAATGTGTTTTATAATTTTCGTCTTCATTGAGGCTTATTATACCAATCTGCACATTTGATGAACCTCCTGTATTTTTTAAATGGTTTCAATATTTATTTTCACTGTTAAAGAGAAAGCAATTCATTCGATTTTGATTTCTGCGTTTAAAGAAAATATTTACATCAAATCTTTGGCAAATCTGCTTCTTTAGTGCTAAGTTTTGTTATTGTGAATACTACATTGAATTGGGCATGAAATCTATTGCAAGTTGTAGTTTCAAATCGTTCTATTATTAAAGTATTCCAAAGCTTCTGCTTACAAGAAAGAGATCAATTGAAATAATTATTAAAATTAGAATAACCTAAAAATATATGAAAAAATTTGTTTGAAATATACCTGCGCAAAAACTTCCTTTAAGTCCCCAAAACATAAAAATATCCCAAACAAATTCCCGAATCCCCAAAACAAATTTTATATCCCCATTTCCAAAAAAGTCAAAATTAAGTAGACAACCCCTTTAATTTGACAACACTGATTTTCACTGTTCTATTAAATGAAATGACCTGTAATCTCGTTTTTGTTTCTACAATTTCTCAATTGTCTAAAATATAAAATTATAATAAAACTGGCTTATCTCATTTTTTAGACTTTTTGTTTAATGGAGTTGCAGTTATGGTCTTTTGATTTTCATGGATATAATCAGTGTTTTGGAACGTATATTTGTATAATATTGCAGTTGAATGTATTCTGGTTAGCAATCAAAAAGTATATTCAACTTTTGTGTGGTGACGACTTTATAAATTTCAATGTAATTTTAGTGATGATATTGTAATCATTTAAAATAGTATGACAAAACATTTTTTTTATAAATATGAATGTAGAAATTTGAGAGCCACTCGTATGACGTATGATTTATTCTTATTGAAACATCAATCATACGCACACTACCGCACTAACCCTTGAACCTTCGATTTGATCAAACAAACGATATTTATTTATGCGCTTGTGAACAGACAAATTTGTTGTATCGTTATTTTATCGTATTTTAAATATCAATTCAATGTAGTCAATTCATTGTAAGTAAATAATTTCAGTTGATACCATGAAATTAGTTAAACCAGATATGGGAATTCTAATTGTACGCGAAATATTTAATAACTTTTTCGCGAAACACAATTTTGATTAAAATGGTTTGCAAATTAAATTGAAATAAAACAAGTACATATTTATCATTAAGAAAAATTTATTTTCTGGGGTTATTTATCACATATATAAAAGATTTTTACAAATTAATCTAACATATATAATTTTTCTATACCTGTCCTGAATGTAATAAAAATTTTTTTAAAGAAAACTATTAGTCTGTGTTTTTCGTGTGCATATTTTTGTTCATATTTAAATTTTTTTTGAGGAATATTTGCCCTGCATATGAATATACAATATATGACAAAATATGGGATTGTGCACGAACAATTTTTGGACACATAGTATAAGAAAAGTTTGATAATATATGGACTCCATGGCAACGTCAGTCACATATTCCTTCTATGAAAATATTTTTCAATATATGAAACCATAAATTGCATAAGTTCATATATATATATATTTATACGGGTGTATCCAGCGGTCGACTAAATCGACCGCATTCTATAAATTAATATTAAACATTTACATAAATACATACGATAAAATACAGAAACAAAAACGAAGTGACGAAGGCATAGCACTGGTCACTGAAGAGAACCGGCAGCCATCGATACTGGTGTATGCTAGCGGACATCCCAGCATCCTCCTTCGTCGGTATTGTAACGAAATCGCCAGCGAAGTAAAATAATTAATAAAATGGTTCCAAGCTTAACACATTTATTGCGCCTACTTAATAGCAGAGGCGCTGCAACACTGATCTAAAAAGTAACATAACACGCAACATCAGAGCTGTAAAACAATGAAAAAATTAAGCATTCTCACTTTCACCATCTACTCTTTCTCTCTCTCTCTCTCTATCCCTTTCCAAACGAAGATATCACACCTACTGGTTGGTAGGCATACTAATTGCCTGAGTGTTACTTCAATTTAAAAAAAAATAGGGCAAACGCACTAGCACACTTTGTTAATTTTTCAAGTTGACGCTGATACATGCATGTGTAATAAGTTAGTAGTAACTTTAAGAGCTTATAGCTCCATAAATATTTAAGTTTAATTTTCATCTTTTTCAATTCTGATATACTTTTCCTTTTTAACTTTACTCATTTGAGAAGGAAAAATCTTATTACTCATATACGAGGGCGGATTGATATTAAAGCTAAGTAGGAAAAAAACGTTTTTTTTTACAACCAATTATTTCTCAACATAGTCAGTCTCCTTTTAGCTCAATAAATTTAGTAAGACGATATTCCAACTTTTTTATATTATCTGATTAATACGATTTTGGGAACCCCTCAAAATACGCGTTAGTTTCGGTAATCACTTATTCGTTTGAGATGAATCTTTTTCCTGCGAGCCATTTTTTCAAATTTGGAAACAGGAAAAAGTCACTAGAAGTCACGTAATTTTAGCATCTTATCTAATGCTGTGCGAACCGGTGCGTTGTCTTAAAGAAAGAGCACTTTTTTCTTCTTTAAATGTGGTCGTTTTTTCTTGATTGCATCAATCAATTCATCCAATAGTGCACGATAATACTTTCCTGTGATTGTGGATCCTTTTTCAAGATAATCGATGAGCAATATTCCGTGTGCATCCCAAAATACAGAGGCCCTAACCTTGCCAGCCGATTTCACTGTCTTCGCCTTCCTCGAAGCACTTCCACCAGCTTCCATTGCTTCGATTGATTTTTGGTTTCAGGTGTGCAGTGGTGGACCCACGTTTCATCAACAGTTATTAATCGACGCCAAAAATCAACAGAATTGCGTTTTGTCAGTCCAAACACCGCTGTGAAGTGGTCTGTCGAACTCGTTTTTGTTCGACACTAAGCACCCATCTTTTTAGCATTTGTAGTGATGTCTACTTTAGAAGCATTTTATTACTCTAAAGCTTAACAATGTCTACCATTTGGTGAAAGAATGAAGAAAATCGGTTTGAAGATAAAGGAGGAAAAAGGATCCGAAAATTGATGTTTGCCTATATAGCTTCAAACAAGAATGAAAACAATTAAAATTTTCTAAAATCGCCAAATAATGGAAAACAATTCCCAAAAATTGCTAAGGAGTCTCAAAAACGGTTTAGAATTTTTAAAAGTGTAGAAATTGTTAAAACTCGGAATATTCGATTTTGTATCGGAAAATTTAAAACAAATTGCGAATATCAGATATCAACAGCACATCTGCTGCGAAAATGACGAAAGCTCCCGAATAATTGCAAAATTTAAAATAAATCTCTGAATTGATAGGAAAAAGTGCTAAAACTGTAAGAAATTCTACAACCTCGAAAAATTCGCAAAAATAGCGAAAATTCACAAAATCTTGCCAGGATCGGCAATATATCAAGGTCTAATATTGATTAAAAATCTCTAATACTGTAAGAAGGTAAATAAATTGCAAGAAATAAATTCGATCGCTAAAATTTCAACAATTAGCGAACAATTGTAAAATATGAATCAATCACTAAAATTAATTAAGATTCGCTGAAACTGTAAAGCATTCCAAACACTCGGAAATATTCGCAAAAACTTGCTAACATCGGAAAATAGCATTGTCTAATGGCGTTTTCTTTTCTAGAAAAAAGTGAAAAGAAAATTTCCAATATAATGATTTTTTTTAATAGTGAGTTTATCAGAAATTTTTGCATCATCACTTACAAGACAAAATTTTTGTCTTAAGAAAACTTTGAATTAAATTTTTTTTCATAAAAAGTAAGAGGCATAATACTGATTAAAACTTTGCAAGAAAAGATAAACTTGATATAAAAAACTTGATAAAATTATGAAAATTTGCGAAGAAATCGGCCACCACCCCTGAAATTAAGCAACTATTACTGAAACTATAAAAAGGATAAAAACTTGGGAGTGATAAAGTGGAATTGTTTGGAAATGGGGAAAATAGTAAAAAGGATAGTATCATGGAAAAACTCATGATTAAGAAATAAACAAAAATTTATCATCAAAAATGCAAAAATCTTTGCTAAAATTGGAAAAAAGCGAAAAATGTTTAGCAAATCACTTGTAAAGCAAAAAAATTAAAAAATTTAAAAAAATCAAATCTAGAAGAAAACTTAAGAATTGTAACAGATTTGAAAATTTGCAAACAATTTTTGAAATCAGATAGAAACCGTTTAACTATTTCCACATAATGTTGGCTTCATCACATTAAATAGTGTTTGTTTTCATTTACTTTGCTTGAGTTCATTTATATTAAGTTATATGTGACAGGTTGTTCACAGCAGTCATATTTTAATTTATGACTACAATTTGAATCTTCCAAATATTTTCAGAATGGAAAAACAATCATCGAAATTACGGAAAAACGGCGGCATTTGGCACCAGGTCGTACATCCACTATTGCGATGGCCAAAATCAATGAATTAAAGTTCGAATTGCTTCACCGCTCACCATATTCTTCAGATTAAGTTCTGCGGTTGATGTTTATATAAAGGACATAGAATTTTCTTATTAAAATCAGGGTATCGAAGCGATTGTATATCGCTGGGATTATCTGGAGAAATAAAAAGATGTTCCCATAGTTTTTCCATTTTCTTTGATCGGTCGGCTAATTTCGGAACCGCCGATGTGCTTATTTATTTTTATGTGCGTATTACAGCCTCATGTTGTAAATTGAAACGTTTCTAAGTATTTGAAATTTGTGTAGAAAAAAAATCAATCATAAAACAATTCTAAGAACTATTTTCATACAAATTTTGCACGTGTAATTTTACAAAATAAGGCCATCACAAACTACTTTGAAATAACTATTTTATCTCAACATTTGATTCTATTGACAAAATGTTTTTGAAATCTATCAAACATACGAATTACAGAGAAAAATATATATTTTTTATGAACACATACAAGGTGGCGCAAAAATAACCTTCCGATGTTTTTTGGCAGTAATTTAAAAAAAAATTAAAAACTTTGATTCTTCTTGTGGATTATTTTTATTTGGTCTTTTAATTTTTTTACATCAAGTCGAGAATATGATGTCATGTAAATGGCCGCCGCCACAGTTGATTGTCATTTGAGCCCTTTTTATGGCATTTTCCATCACTTTGGCCAAAACTTCCGGCGATAGGTCCTCACATTCTTGACGGATATTGTCTTTAAGAGCTGCAAGAGTCTGAGGCTTGTTGACATAAACCCGCGACTTCAAAAAGCCCCACAAAAAGATGTCTGCAGCGGTCAAATCAGGCGATCTTGCTGGCCAGTGCAAATCGCCAAAACGGGAGATTAGGCGCCCGGGACCGATTATTGGTCAAATAAATAGTCACCAATATTCCGTGTTCTGCAGCAATGTAGCGTAACATTGTTTATTAACGTGTATTTCGCATGTGTTTACTACACAAATGTCAAAACAGAACTGACATTAGGGGCCAATCGCAAAATTTATAGCATTTTCTGATAGGAGGATTACTTTTGCGCCACCTTTACATACATGAATACATACTTGATTTCTCATTAACAATATGACTTGTCCATTTTGTCTTTCTGGTAAATTAGACTTTCATTAAGAATAAATGAAATTAAGAAACCCCTTTTCGAAGGCTGTTGTTCAACAAAAAGGGATTTTTAGCAACGGAAAATCAAACCATACAAGTTGAAAGGTCAACTAACCATTAAAATAGAAACACATACAAATGCAATCACTTACACTTCGATATGACTAAAATACATTTTAATCTTATTAAGAACAACACAGCGCTCGCCCCCTCAAAAACAATCTTTTAAACATACAAACACACACATACACAATCACATACTTACGCAACGAACAGCAACAAAATTGTTTGTTTATAAGACTCATCATAGAAACGACAATTTCTTTTTTTATTTATATTCTTGTTTGTTTGGAAGTAAATTAAAGCACATTGAAAGTAAATTGAGCCGGAAGTCAACTTAAGGATAAAACGCCAACAACAAACTTTATCAAGATTATAAAGTGGACGTAAAATGTACACAAAAAGAGAGTAATGGCCACAGCTAAAAGAAGTTTATGGTAATGAAAATAATAGATGGCAAAAAATTAAAAAGCAAATAAAAGAAAAAACCAACAACCAAAAGTACTAGACTCCTTTCTGTAAGAGTAACACTTTAAATTGTTTCATTCATAGTTGTGTTGTTTGAGACCAAAAAAAAAAAACAAAAACCGAAACGAAACAGCCCATTGCGTCAATTTATTAAACGTCTGGGACAATGTCAAGCCGTTCTTTTTTCCAAATGCGGAAATATTTATGCAAACGAAAGTGGTGTGGAATAATTTAGGAAAAAATAAAATGCATACAAAAAAATAGTACTTCAACACGTTGGACTTAAATGGCATCAAAAAATATATTTATGTGTACAATAATGGGAAAGTAGTTGATATGTATTAAAAAACCTTAAGGGTATTCAAGGGGTTTGGTATTCAATATAAATGACAAAAAGCAAAAATAAATAAATATAAAATAATTGATGTCCTTAATTAAAGTAAGCATATAACCTTATTTATAATATTTTTAAATGATTATATTGTACTTTATATACAGCGGAATTACAAACAGAAATTCCTCATGAAATTTTTCCCTTTTTCCTTTTCTCCTATTAGGAATAAAAATTCCCTCATTTTACTTTTTTGTCCGAAGAAAAAAAAATAAAAAGTTAAAAAGTAGTTATTCTAAAAACGAGGGCGGATCAATAAGTGATATAAGTTATATGAAATGCAATACTGTTCCCATTAAGTACCACCTGTTAATAGACTACTGTCAAATTTTGAGCAAGTGTCGTCATTTACTTTGCGTTTAACAGCTGTTCAAAACATACAACCTCGTGTATTTTTCTAAAACTGTAATAAAGTGAATTTCGATTGCTAAACATTATTTTTTGGGGAAAAAAACCGTCAATCAAACCAAGGAAAAGCTCGATAAATACTATGGGGACTCTGCATCATCAATTTCAATGGTAAAAACTTTCGTTGTGGTCGCACAAGCACAAATGACGCTGAACGTTCTGGACGGTCAATTGCGGTCAGTACACCCGAAAATGTCGAAAAAATTCACGATATGGTGTTGACCGATCGAAGAGTAAAAGCGCGTGAGATTGTTGATGCCATAGACATTTCATATGACAGAGTTGTTTCGATTTTAAATGATCAGCTGAGTTTAAGAAAGTTGTCTGCAAGATTTTCTCTCAATTCACCATAAACGTAAACGTGTAACAACTTCAAAGGATTGTTTGGAGTTTTTTAAACGCAATTCGAATGAGTTTTTGCGGCGTTTTGTAACTGTGGATGAAACGTGGATCCATTACCGTACTCCGGAGACCAAGCAGCAGCCTAAACAATGGGTTTCTCCGGTTGAACCTGCTCTGAAGAAGGCCAAGGTAAGTTTGTCGGCCAATAAGGTGATGGCAACAGTTTTTTGAGATGCACGCGGGATAATCCACATCGATTACCTTCAAAAGGCAAAAACAATAAACGGCGAATATTATGCCAACTTATTAGATCGATTTAATGAGGATTTAAAAAGAAAGAAGACCCCATATGGCCAAGAGAAAAGTTCGTTTTTGTCAAGATAATGCACGGGTGCACACGTGTGCAGTCTCAATGGCAAAACTCTATGAATTGGGCTACGAATAGGTACTTCATCCACCATATTCTCCGTATTCAGCCCCTAGTGACTACTTCCTATATCCAAATCTAAAGAAATGGATCGGTGGAAAGAGATTTTATAATTTTTTTAAATTTAAAAAGCTTTTATTTCCACTCGAAGGAATTTTTGCTAATGGATGATAGTTCGTTAAATGATCACAGTTGATGTAAGCTCGATTTTTATAAAATACAGCACGTTCACGTATGTCATAATCCGAAAATTGTAGTTTTACGTGATGAGTTTTACGTTCACGGATGTGATGAGTTTTACGTTCACGGATGTGATGATTCTAAAATCGTTATGTATATGAGCAACTCAAAGCAGCTCCAACTGGACTACACGTTTGTGGCATTTTAAAAAGAATTATATTGAGAATTTTAACTCATGAAAAATAATTTCTATGATCAGATGGATTTCAGTAGGGTCAAATGTTAATTATTTATCATCCATTGGCTTTGTTAATGCAAACGCACTAAACTTTAATACACCAGGTACTCATGAAAGTTAATTGATTTTCTATGGATTTTTCACATTAATTTTAGTTTCTTGTGTTAATTTAGGTTATTTAAAAGATGTATGATATACAGGATATCTCAGCAAAAATACACTTTTTAATTTTAAAATATAAACACGTATTTTTTCAGATAGTTGTGATTTCTTCATTGGATTGTAAAGAAGACATGTTCCGATTAAGTATGGAATAAAACATCGGTTAAATGATCCCCGCAGATCATGAAATTTTGCATCAATTTTTTGCAGAGACGTGCTGAAATTATTTCTTTTTTATTCACATAAGCCCGAGATTTCACAAGACCCCAAAGAAAAGAATTGTACGGCGCACACTGGGGATTTTTGTATGGAGGTGAGGAAAAAAATATATTTGTCAAAAAATGTAGTAATTTCATCACAAATTTAGTTTTATTTATATAGTAATACACAAAAGTAATCAAAATAAAGAAAGTTAGAGAAATCTATATCGTTACCTACAATGTAAAAAGCCATAACTAACAAAAAATTTAAATTATTTTTTTAATTTTTAATTTATTATTTATTTTAAATCTATTTTTAATTCATTATTCTAAAAGAGCCTTGAATAATTAAAATTTGTTAATTGATTAATAAATTAATTGATACATAAATGTTCTTAAACATTTTTTTAGAATTTTACAAAAAAATTAATGAATGAATGAATGGCAAACTGTCAGATTGAAAACTGTAGCTTTGGCAAACCGTTTAGGTTTCTGGTGTAGAAGTGTTCTCCCAATGCTTAAATTTTTATACAGTTGGCAATTTCTGCCAATGGGATTTTAAATAATTGAATTAACCTCCAGTTCGGTTAGTGGGGCATAGCTCAAGGACTAATAGTATTCAGACATTGCATAGAAAAATGAAATTAGGAAATGGTAAGCAGAAAAAAGAAAGAACAATATCTGTTTAGATAAAATAGATATTTCGTTGGGCTCGAAAACATTTGAAATCCTTATGAAACGATAACGTAACTGAATCAGTTAATCTTGATTTGAATCCCATTTTTTTGCAGAAGCAAATTAAAGGCATTGTTCCCGAAGATCACTTGTTACGGTCATATTTTCAATCGAAAATTCCCACATTAAAAGAACATGGTATACCACTTTACCTGCCAACTTTTTCAATGGTTTGCTTAAGGGGGTTTTTCATTTTTTCTCAAATTTTCACTGAATGTTGGGCTTCAAATACTATTTCGCCTGAAATTTGTAGTAGAACACTAGCTGAGATCTGTTCTTATTGAATTGGTCAAATAAACAATTAAAATAAACAATAAAAAATAGCAATTCCACATTACCCGAACTCACTCTAAATGAATTATGCTGTATACTCAAACTCATCCTTTGGAGTTATTAAAAATTTAATAAACTATCGTTAAATTCTCTCAACCATATTTATAAGAAAAATATTTCTTAATTTTGTAGCAACAGTTTTAAATGTATTTAACTTTTTTCGCAAACAATGTTTCAGCAAAAGCACGACACAATACACTTGAGTACTTATGTATGTATGTATACATTTTTGAAGTGTATGTCAATGTATGTAATATTTTTCAAGTGTTTGTGAATGTACATATGTATATATGTATGTATGAGCTTTTTGGTAAACATTCTATTGTCATGACATTGTTAACAAGGACCAACAAAGCCAAATACCAATAATAAGGGAATTGTAGAAAATATGCAAACACACACACACACACCCACAAACCACCTTTTTTCACAAAACGAGTTAAAAAGTCATTTTTCATATTTCATGATCAACGACAATTAAACGTTCTTGTATATAATTTTCGTTGTTGTGCCACTCCAAAAAAATAATAAAAATACTAATAAAAAAAAAACAAAATAAATAAAATCAACAAAAAAATATTCTCTTTTCTTTTCTAGATTTTTTATCTTAATATTCCAAGTGCGTTTAAAAGAAGGCAATGGAGGGCCAAACATTTCTTTTTTATCATTTAATTCTATTCTTGTCAAATTTATCGCAAAAACAAAGCCCAAGTGAAAAATTTAAATACAAAATTATTTCACCGGCAAAAGTTTATTTAATTTAAAAAATTTTAACCATTTTTTAAGCTCAATGGAAACATGTTTCATGAGTCAATTAATTATTTTGTTTTCAAGGTCGTCCTTTTGAATATTTGAACGGTTTTGCAGACAGTTTAAGTACAAGTTGAATTACATCACTAAATTGCTATCATATTTGTAGACACAAAATTAAAAGAAACATTTAATTGCCATTTTTATAACCCGAACGAGCCAATCGTGTAAAAAGGTTTTAGGAAAAGTACTCGCGCCAAGATTTCTATACAAGTTTTTATGAGAATTGCTCATACGGGTTTTAAAAAAGCAATTTAGAGTTTATTGATAAATATAAAATGATTTTCTTTTAATATTAGCAATATCTATATAAAACATATAAGTAATATATAAGTAAGTAGCACCACTTTCGAATATTCCTTTGTTTTGGTCATTTGGAAACATGCGATTTCTAGAAAAAAGGATCGATTTTTAAAATTTAATTTTTATTTTAAAATGAATATCTTTCTAATATTAATATGAAACAAGTATTTAGTACATTTATTTTTCGAGATACTCTCCCAATTAGATTTCAAAAAGTTTTGTATGTTGAGAGTTGAGCTAGTCCATGGGACAGCTCATGTATAAAGACTAGCTCAACCCATAATAAACAAAAATTTTTGAAAATGAAATAATTTTCAAAATTAAAACACAACCCGTTTTATACAACAGGAAAACGTTTTGCACAACTTGGTTTGCTCTTTTTTAATATTGAAGAAGTTTTTTAATTGTTGATAATTGGATACTTCCCTTAATCCCTTAACTAAAATAATGTGATTATTTTTCGATCGAAATTGGTTATTAATCTAAAGTGATTATTATGATTAGACTGAAATTCGTAACGTTTTCAGTCCGAACAAATGGGACATGAGACAATATTCCAAACAGTACTGTCTTTACCATAAGGGCACACGGGGCCTGTGCCCAGGGAGCCCGACCTCATGGGGCCCCCTAATACGAAGTAAAGTCCTTCCTAAATTGAAATTTTAATTTTTAATTTTTTTAGATATAGATATTTTCGGCAATTTCTTATAATTTATTTCTTGAATTTCTGAAAAAGATTTAAAGGTTTTTACCATCGAATTCGACCTTTCCAAATTAAATTCAAGGTTTTAAAAAACACATTCAGAATTTTACATATGAAATTCAGTATTTTTCAACCCGAATTCGGCATTTTTAAAATCTCTGCTTCTACCAAAAGATGGAAAATTATGACACCACATTTGGGTGCAAATAAAGTTTTGAAATCTCTCGCGGATACGCTATTAAGGCTCTCAAAAATGTATATTTTTATAATGCTATATTTCGGAATCTCTGACATCAATTGCAACTGACATCAATCAACCAGGAGAAACAATAAATAAGACTCAAAGCCTAGCCAAAGAAAATCAACAAATTTGAGAACATTCTTCTAACAGAAATATGGAATGATCTTTTGGGTACTATGAATAAAACAAGCATAAATTTACAGAATAATAATATTACCATGGACGTTGCAACAACGTCTCTCTGATCGATTAAAAATTTTGAAAATAATAACTGCCGTAGTATTTAAACCCAAATCTGGTTATACAGCTGCAGTAAGATATATAAATATTATAATACAGAATAATAAATATACCGTTATGGGTTTGATTACAATTCGTAATGAAAACGCTTAACAATTTCATTGTCATAATAATGTTAGCATAATGCTAAATTTTTGTTATTGAAGATAGTTACTTTCCAAACTGATTCAATTAAATAGTTAATTGAAAACGTAATTTGTTTTAGTTAGATACTTAAAACTTTGATTGAAAATTCAGTTTTTATTATTATTAATTTCAAATAAATTCAACTGATTCAAGTATACAAATTTAACTGATACTGCTTGTTATTCAAATTTTATTTTACATTTTTCTGTGTGGAAATTCATGTTAATTTCAAGCTCAAAGTGTTCGAAAAACTGTCGGTCTTGGAGTATGGAGTATGGAGAGTGAAACATTTTTTTCGAAAACGATATCTATCGAACCATCTGACGAATTTAGATCAAATTTGTGTCATTCGACACAGTATAAAAAGTATAAAAAAAATAATAGAACACAAATAATCGATTTATTTGTAGTAATCAAAATTCACTGTTTTGAAAATTTTCCACAATTTTCCAAAGGATCAATCGAGTTTAATGAAATTTGCGGCAATCGAAGTTATTTTAAGAGCTCATTACCTTTTATACTGCAGCGGTACAAGAGTCTAACATTTATTTAAAAAATGCATATGAAATTTCTGGATTAAAATATTGGCCGTGGTGAAGTTAAAATTTTATATTATTTTTTTTTTCGTTACAATTCTTGATATACTCGAAAGAAAGATCAACCCATCCGTACTTAAATCAATCCCAACAGGTGTTAAAAGTACGGTAATCCCAGATTTTCTTAAATCATGTACAGTAAGATTGATTTAAGTACGGACTCAGGTAAGTTTTCAATTTCATTTAAGAATTTTTAAGTCAATTCAAGATTATTCACGTGGGTAAAGAATTTTGTACTTATTTTAAGAAACTCAAGGATTGGTTATCTGAAGTAATCTCTTTTTCGACATAATTAAAGTACATTTCATTCTAATTTGTACTTAAAATTTTGAGTACGATTCGTCCTAAAAGTAAGTAGAAAATCCTTGAATTTAGTACGGTGTTTTTCTTTCTCTTTAGCAGAGAACTAATTGTTATAAGAACTGTTATAAGATATCCAATTATACATACATACATACATATATGTATATAAAAAATTTGCGTAATAACTAATAAACATAGAGAATATTTTGTTGGAAGAAACTATGATTCCTAACAAATACATACATATATGAGGAGTTGAGTTGCAAAACTCCTTAGTTAAACCTCAATCTAAAGTGAAAAACTAACAAAAGTATCTCCTCGTCCTCTGTAAATTATATTAAAAATTGGAGTGAACTCGAAAACTCTTTCTTTACATTATTTAGTGAGAAACAATACGACTTCCTTGCATAGAAAAGAAACAAACTTGTCCCTTGCAAACATAATCTATTCTAGATTTTTTTAGTTGCGAAATATGTAAATAGCCCCTTATAATTATTCGTGTTTTACGAGTATGTGATCATTTTATACTTATTTTTTTATTGGTTTTCACCTCTTTGCCGAATTCGTTTTTTTATTTAATTTTCAAATATAATTTTTCCAGCAAAAACTCCAGCAAGAAATAAAATTAATTGACAACAATTTCTGAAATAATCTTTAACAATCCAACTGCACATACATACATACATATGTATTTATATATGTAGATATGCATATCAATTAAAAAACAAAAACCTTTAGAAACATGATATATTTTTAACGTTTTTCTTTTCGGCTTTTTTTCTCCATTAAATTACTCAGTTTTCATTTCACTTTAAATTGTGGTGCAGCCTTCGTTACGGAAGTTTCTTTAATGGATTGTGGTTGGTGAGGTTGCACAGCTGATGCTGTTTAATGTCATGAATTGTTAAGTTTAGCAGCTGCTAAATACTTGTGCGTTACCACATAGTGCACAGTGGGACCAATCCAATATATTTTAGAAACGACTCATCCGTGCTGACAGTGACACCAGGGCTTCTAATAGTTTTGACAGCTCGTCCCAAGGCAGATCTACCTGGTAGTGGCGATTCAACAATACAAATTTGTTTGTAAAAATACCTGAGGAACTGTCAAAACGTGTACAAAACTGGATAGCAATGGGTTACACAATTGACATCTAGCCAGGTTAATCAGCTGTGATTTCGCTAATACCTTGTTGATCTGCCTTGGCCAGTCGGGTATTTTCTACAGCAAATTTTGTATTGTTGTAGAACCGCTACTACCTGGTTGATCTGCCTTGAGAGTTGAAAGCTGGTGTTGCTGAATAGTATTGTATGACTACAAATCTTTGTAACAAAAATTTAAAAGAATATTAATGATGAGCGAACGAACACTATAGTGAATATATTCAAAATAGAAAAACTATTTTTGTATGTTAAAATTTATTTTAAAAAATTACGAGGCTCTGACAGTGACTACTAGTAGAGGAGAACAAAAGAATGTAAGTGTGATGGCATTTTGAAAGATCACATCCGAATTTTATTTTATGAGGCGTTAAAGTTTCCTCCCTCTGGCCTGATCGAGCAGCACATCGATATATGAAAGTGTGTGTTCTTTGTATCTGACGTGTAGGGTATGTTCAGCGACTTCGTAAAATATATTAAGGTAAATATTTTTGTGCAACATATTATCCCTCTAACACGCCCCTACATAAAAGCCGTGGCACATATAAATCCGTCGCACGTTGTTATAAAACTTTCCCATTTAGGGCCGCTGTGAGGCAGTCCAACTAGCTCATCAAAATAGGACGCGGATTCTCAACCCTACTTCACAACTCTGTTCTATACAGCAAAAAAAAATTATAACAAAACAAAAAAAATCTTTTGTCAAACAAACAAAATAAAAAATAAAAAAAAACCGATAACAAATAAACTAATTCCCCCCATTACTCTAAACAATATTTAACCATTATTATTACAGGAAGAAGATATTGATTTCCTGCACCGCCGCCCTATCCCAACCTAATCATCCACAACTTTTATTGATGATCCCGATAATTCTTTTGTTTCCCCCCCTTAAGATCTTTTCTTTTAACAGGGTCTCATCATTTTGTACAACTAAATTTCCCTTCCTCTAATTATTACTATATATATATATTTTTTTTCAATTTTAACCGTTTTCCCTGTACTATATTTCAGGCTTATTGAATGGGAAATGCAACTCTGCGCCTTAACAGATGCATTCCACACTACGTTCTATACATATAGTTAGTGTTGGAAACTGTAACATGCGTAAGATAGTCAAAATAAACAAAAACTGACAGCTGCTAGTTGTTATTTACATTCTCTTTCTTTTTCTTTATAATTTATATTTTACTTAATAAATTACTTTTTCTTATAAATTATTATTTAAATATTGGTGTACTTTGTATTCTTCTACAAGAATCACCACGGAAGATATCATCACAGGTAAAAGTGGACAAAAACACCAACCTACACAAACTTGTCTGGTGGTTGTTTGTTGACACTCAAGTGGACGGACAATCACTTTGCGGATGGGCTTGGTATGGTTAGCTGTCTGGCCATCGTGATAAGCCATATTTAACAGGCACGATGAAAAGCAAAAATAGTTTAAATGAAATTGAATAAAAAACCCTGGCAATTGTTTGGATCTACTCTGTAGATTGAATATGGGCCGCAACAACGTTATACGTTGCTTTTTTCAACTGACAACTAAGTTGAAATACAGGTTTTCTTATGAGCTTTGTCACATTCCGTACGTCTCCGTCAACGCAAAGTACTGAAGTTGGGCAAGTTTCAACTTTTAACGTACGTTGAGTCATGATGAAATAAACAGGTGGCATTTTTAGGGCTACAACTACAACAATACAACAAAAAAGGAATTTTTGTTTGTGTAAACTTTACACTGTAAAGTCTAAAGGCCTCATTAGTTTTTACTTTTCGTTGCCGTTCTTATGCCGTTCTTTTCTGTAGAAAATAAATCTCACTTACTTGTTCTGTGTCTGAACTTTCGGATGTGGACGATATAATTATAGGATTGAATTTTGTAAATGTTTGCAAAATGTTTTTACTTTACAAAAATATGTCTTTAATAATTTGAACTAAACTAAAATATTCTGACTTTAAAAACAAAATTTGTAATATTTCATTCCACAAAAAACGAATATATACAAACTCTTGGCTGTCACTTAACGTTGTATTTTATTTTCTACAGAACAGTCCGCAACAGAACAGAACGAAAAAGTAACAAAAAATCACACATACAGTTTTTCAATTGAACAGAAACAAAACAGCTGATTCGTAACAGAACAGAACGAATTCTACCTTAAGCCCCTGTCAAAAATTATTGTAAACAAAAATTCAATTAAATAAGTTAACAGAAACAATTGAATTTTTTGGACGCTACAAATGAGCAAGACAAGGAAGTGTGGATTACTTTAAAAGTATTTGCGGTCCATAAAAGATGTAGTGCCACTCTCAAAACAAGCACTAATGTATAAGTACCTATAAAAAATTATTGAAAATTTTAATAAAAAATAAACACAAATTGAACAAACAAAAGCCTGGATATGTTGTATATTATTAACCAGAGATGGGATCGTGAGTGATTTCTCACTTACTCATGTACGTCCTTATAATTTTGGCTCCCGTTCATGCATGCTCACGTGAGTGGGCAAAAAAATTACGCACAATCACGAAAACTCACACTCATGAAATAATCACGAAAAAACATTTTAAATAATTAAAAAAATATTATTATTATCACTGATCCATTCTGCTAGTCTGTTGAATAGACTGTTCCAACAATACTTTCTCACTGCCAGGCCCAATATGTCGATCGAATTCTTTCTTTCGTATAAATACTTTGAAAACAGCAACAAATTCTAAAATTTTGTTTTTGTTTTAAATGAAATTTTACGAAAGAACGCATACGTGAGACATAGTGGGCCTGCCAGTTATTAAAAATAATTTTAGTTTATCAAAAAAATTTCTAAAATTAATAAAGAAATGAATGAAGTAAGATTTGAACTTGAGCCAAACAATTCCTTTCAACATCAACTTAAAACAATTTAAGTAATTACGTAGAAATATTAATTACAAAAGTATACGAAAAAATAATAATATAGCAAAACTATCACTAAGCAATAACATAAAAAAATCTACTTATGCACGTTAAATTTTTTTGTACTCGCGTTCATGCACGCTCACGTAATTGAAACAAAAAATTAATTACAATGACTCACGCTAATCACGTGAGCGGTGCCCATCTCTAATATAAACAAAACTGACATAATATTGGAAAAACAGTGCTAAAGCAAAAAATTATCATAAGGCGTATTAACGCCGCCTGTTTATTTCACCATGCGTTGAGTACTTTGACAAATATCAGTTTTCTGTTTGCTTTATTTTTATTAAGCTTTTTCTGATGTGTGGTGACTAAATTAAATAAAAATGTATATATTTATATTGAAACTATTAATTTGGCTCAAGTTCAAACCCGAGTTTAGAATAAATAATAAAAATGGGTAAACTCGGGTTTGAACTTGAGCTGCTAAAATTCTACCGAATCTACTTTGTCAAGTCTGTATAGAATTCATTAATAGATGATAAACATCTAGATTTTGTCCCACTGTGCATTTTTTCATCTTAACCATATCATTCCGTTTTGTAGTCTTTCGAAGATTTGAAGTAAAAAGTTTTATGTTTTTATTTTTGAAATTTTCTATTAAATTCTAATTATTATTTTGTTGAATAATTTTGAAAAGACCGCATCATAATCTGTAGATAGCGACGTAATAAAAATAATAATCATATTTTTTTAATCTCTTTTCATTCATTCTCGTATAATTTTTTAATGAAGTAAATTGAAGAAGCGCCATGGAATGTTGGCGGGGATGGTGATTCAGAGTCCTTGAAACACAAAGAGGGCGTGAGGGTGTGCGTGTATGGTATACATAATTATGTGTTCAGTATGTGGTCGTACTCATACAAACATATTAAGCGAAACGATGTTGGTCTTAAATTGAAATGAAATAACAAATGTGCATTTAATTATGTGCTGAAGTTTAAGTGCAAAAACACGAGCACGTAGATTCAGAGATTTTTTTTCTTCTTTTACATGAGAGTGTATGAATTTGTGCGTGTGTGTACGTACATCTGTGTGTGTATATATGTATATGACAATTAGTTTATTAAATGAAACAACTGTAACATGGGCATTCGAAAAGATGGACAGTAAAACTGTATGTGGTGGGAGCATTAATGAAATTATGAAATTATGTGTTTAATTAACGATGATACGTATGGATAACACGAGAAGTTGTGGGATAGTCTGTGGAATAATTATTGGTCTTTGAATTAAAATTCATTATTAGATTGATTCGAAACATGTATAATTTCACCATTTGAATTACAGTCATACTTCCATAACGCGAACTTCTATAAGTGGAATTGTCTCTAACTCTATCTGATAATCTGATTGCATTGGCAGTAGCGTTAAGAGAAAAAATAACTTGCAATGTTTTGCATAAAATTTTTTTTATGCAAAGGTATCTAATCTTAAGCGAAACTTTTCTTTTCTTAAGAAGAAAGTTGTCATCACCCTTTCAGAAATGATGCAGAAAATTCTTTCCGGACATTGAATTTATATTTGCAAACTATAATTGATGAGCACTATAAGGATTTAAACAACTGAAAGTAATGTTTTATTGAAAATTACCCAAAAAATAGGAAATTTTCAGTGACTAATTTTAGAATATTTTACTTCACTGTAGCTTGTTGTTTTCAGTAAATGCCTGCTTTGAATAGAAAATATGTACGAGTATTTATCGTTTATTATACGCAAATATATGCAATTGATTTTTTTCGAAGACGTTTTCGCGATTATGGTGATTTGATTTATGGAAGTTCGACTGTGTATGCATTTAAACAGCATTTCCAATTTTATTATTAAGGTCCATATTCTCACTCTTTAGTTAACTAATGACAGTGGTTTAACCAACGATTTTTCATATAAATGTCAATGGTTAAATGGTCATCATTAGTTAACTAAAGGTTGTAAATTTGGGCCTTAGTATTTCATCTACAATCCGGACTTTTCAACTTGCATTTTAGTTGATTTCATTTAAGTGATTTCCGTTTGAAGACACTATGTACATACATACATACATACGAGGGTGGATTGATATTGAAGCTACCTAAGTTGTTTTTTTCAAAAACCATTAATTTCTCAACATAGTCTCCTTTCAGCTCAATACACTTAGTAAGACGATATTCCAAAATCACTTCTTCGTTTGAGATGAATCTTTTTCCTGCGAGCCATTTTTTCAAGTTTGGAAACAGGAAAAAGTCACTAGAAGTCACGTAATTTTAGCATCTTATCTAATGCTGTGCGAACCGGTGCGTTGTCTTAAAGAAAGAGCACTTTTTTCTTCTTTAAATGTGGTCGTTGAGCAATATTCCGTGTGCATCCCAAAATACAGTGGCCATAACCTTGCCAGCTGATTTTACTGTCTTCGCCTTCTTCGGAGCACTTCCACCAGCTTCCACCCATTGTTTCGATTGATTTTTGATTTCAGGTGTGTAGTGGTGGACCCACGTTTCATCAACAGTTATTAATTGACGCCAAAAATCTACAGAATTACGCTTTATCATGTCCAAACACCGCTGTGAAGTGGTCTGTCGAACTCGTTTTTGTTCGACACTGAGCAAACGCGGCACCCATCTTGCCGATAGCTTTTTCATATGCAAATGTTCATGCAAAATGTTGAACACACGTTCATATGATTTGTTTACCATTTCAACAATTTCACGTAACTTGACTCGGCGATCATTCATAACGATATCTTGGATTTCAGCAATCTAATATTTTACCATGTAATCTGACGGAGCAGACTCACTGTAATATACGATTATATAACAACCACAAGAAATTCAAAATAACGGAAACAGAACATTCTGGAAAGTTCTACAAACAGTCACGAGAAGTTACAAAATCTGTATGGCAAGTACATATGTACATATATTAACTCTAAGCTTCAGCGCCATCGATTAATTTGAGTGAAAATCAACATTGTTTTAGTTAATTCATCATTCACATTGTATTGTTATTTATAACACAGTGCGGCAAGGAAAACCATCCTCAACAGCTCTAATGGAAAATAAGAGTTCACTATTAACTTAATAAAACTGCAAAAGGGGTTTGAAAAGTTAGATGGAAATTAATTTTTATGGCCTCTTGATATTGGGCCATTTTTGACCACTTTTTGCACTACGAGTGAAAATTGAAAAAAAACGTAAAAATATACAAATATTTAATGGAATGGAATTGTGCGTAATTTTTGTTGTATTGAATCCAATGTGAAAAATATATTTTTTCCTTTATTTCAACAAATGGTGGGCGGTCAAATATAAAGAAATTATCAATTTTGGATTAAAATGCACTACATGACATTCATTGTCTTTTTCATTGCAATAATAAACTCACAGTTGCTTGCCATTTTGTTCCCTTGAACCAATATAAATATTTTAAACTGCATATATGGTTGGAAGTCTTTTTGATTGGATTCAATGTAAAAATAAGTACGCACAGTTATATTCAATTAAATATTTCTTATATATTTATACGTTTTTTTCGTATTTTTCAAGAGGTCATAAAAATTAAATTCCAGCTAACTTTTCAAAACCTTTTGGCAGCTTTGTTAAGTTAATGATGAACTACAAACTAAAATAACAATAACATAACGGAGCAGAATAACAATACAGGCCAACCTAAGAAAACTTATTTACTTATGATGAAGATCTAGACTTTTCCACTACGTTACTGAATCTTAAACGGAACAGGGCAACAGGTATAAAAACGAAGCAGTTGATTTATTAAGTCTTGAGTATTTATTATTACTAGTGTATCCAGCGGTCGACTCAACCGACCGCATTCTGGAAATTAATATTAAACATTTATATAAATTCATACGAAAAAATACACAAACAAAAAAAGAACATGTTTCTACTAAATGTTATTTTTCTTTACCCTTTTGGTTTTTATTACGAATATTGTGTTAAAAAAGACTACTAATTTTTCACAATTTGGACAAATTTTCATAATTTTAGATTAAAACTTCAGAAATATATGAACAATTTTGGGCCGGAAATATGTAAACAATTTTTAAACAATTTTTAACTATACAGAAAACAATATTAAAGGGATTTTCGGAATAAAAACCGAAAATCGGTTATATGGCTTGGAAAAAACTGAGATGCTGGGCATGTTTACTGCGGCAGCTCGGATCGAAGTCAGTCGACTCAGATCCCTCTAAATGGTTTTTATGTATTTTCTGGTTTTCTTTTATTTGAGGAATCATAATTAAATTTTTCATGGTATAAGAAAAATTATATTAGTTATAAGGTACGAAGGCAGTTTGATAATTTAGTGGCTTTCTATATAAAATAAAGTTTTTTCAGCAAAAAAGCGTTTTATTTCTCAAAATACACACGATTCACTCGACTAGTTTTATGACATCTATTTTTCTTAATTCCCTTTTGAAGTTGCTATCAAAAATGCTCCTCATTCATACGATAGATTTTCTTGAATGTCTAATTGTTTCTATTTTATTTTCGTAACATTAAAAATTCTTTCAAACCTATAAATAACATAACAACAAAACCTTTCATATGAGTAAAGAAAAATTTGTGTAAAGAGAAATATGAAAAAACCATTAAAAAAAGAAATCGAGTCATTTTTTCATTGTTTAATAATCCAGCTGATTTTTTGAAGCGTCAATATGTGAACTTTATTCTCAAACATTTATCTTGGTATGACAGCGGATTAAGAATAACGTTTAGTATCAGATGAAATCATTGTTATTGTTGTTTCGTTAATATAACATAAACGCAAGAACAAATGCAATTCACTATATGTTTTTAGTTAGTAAAGAAAAAATTACAAAGATTTCAATTTAGTACTGTGGGGGTAAAAAAGTACCGAAGAAATATTTAATTTTCCATCACTAACATATAAAATATAATTTTCTTAAATTTTTTTTTTGATATTCTTGCGATTTTATACACAAACAAAATGCCTATTGTTTTTTTATTGTTTTATTGCTGTAATTGTAAGCACACCTGTATTATTAGATCATGTATCCCCCTTTCTTATCTACACCGTTCGCTAATAAATCAAAAATGACATCGAAAATTGGACGTCATAATATTTATCTTGTGAATCGTGTGTAAGTCTCTTTTATGCTCGATACATTTAGTTCAGCGTTGTTTTTTTATTCCCTCCAAATAACAAGATTTCTCAGCACTCTCAAAATAAATAGGAGTTTGTTTCAATGGCAACCTCTTTGTTTGATCCAAATTTCTTAACACCATTTTTTTCAAATTTGAAAACAATTTTGGAGTCTGGAGACTTGAATTTTTCATGTTTCGTCCACGGTTACGAAACGGTGAAAAAAATCCTTCGGATTGTGCTTGAACCTCGCCAAACACTCCTTTGAAATGGTCATATGGTTGCAATCGCGGCACCCATAGCGCGGATGGCTTTTTTCGTATCCAAATATTCATGCAAAATGTGATGTACTCATTCGGTTGAGATGAATAGAGGCTCAGACAGCACGTGCACTTTCGTTCTCCGATGGTCCAATACCATTTCAGCATCATTTGTGCTGGTACGATCACAATGAAACTCAGTAATCGTCTTTTTAACCATTGAAATTTATGGTGGTCTCCATAGTATTTATTAATTTTTAAACAGCACACAAAATTCACAAAGATGGGATAAAATTGATTTTGGTTACTGGAATCAGCTGGATCTGCCTAAAGATTAGAAGAGTTCCCTTTTCGCATACACCCCTATCGTGAATATTTTTTCCCTCAAAATATTTCCCTTTTCCGTAACGTTCCAATCGAGAATAATTCCAGCGAAAAATGTTTGCGTGAGAAAACAAATTCCCTTTATCGTGAATATTTTTCAGGGGGATTTTTTCACTTTTCCCTTGGTTTTGTTCACTTAATTTATGCAGGTGAAATGAATAAAAACATCATGTAATTACAACATTTTCCTTCTAATTACGAGTACATATTTAAGTTTCTAAATACTTCTTTTTAGGAGAAGATTAGTAAATACTGTTCATTATTCTTAATAATAATTCCCCACAAAAACCTTTTTGGATAGAGTATCTTTTTGCTATATAACCATTGGTATAGAATCATTCACTGCACCTAAAATATTTTAAACACATCTTTATTTACATTTTAAAACAATTAATTTGCAATCAAAAATGTGTATTTCTTTATTATTAAACTTGAATTTGTTTAATTTGTAAGCTTTACAAATCTTCTTCCCTTTCATACATTCACTGAGAACTGATAGCGGGAAAAAAGTTCACGGGAAATTCACGATAGCAATTTTCCCTTCGAGGAGAATACAAATTTCATGGGAACAAAAATTCCACTTGTTATTCACATGACAGGGGTGATAAATTAGAACTGAGAAGACATTACGCAAGTCTTAAAAAAGGATTCCTTAAAAGGGCAAGAAGAAATACGACAAGCTATACCTTTGTATTTCGGCTAACAGTTCCCATTTAAATAGTAAATGGGATATCCTAATGTGAACACTGCAAATTATAACCTACTTTAACTCCTTGTGGCTCCGCTCCCGTATAAAATTTTATTAGAAACAGCAGGTGTATTTAATTTTTTTTCCAAAATCTCTGGCCTCTGCTTTTCCAAAATATGCAGCAGTTTTATACTTTTAATAAAAAAATTTTCAGTTTGCATTGTTTTAAAATAAAAATTTACCATCGTGAAGTATGAAATAATAATTTCTAATAGATTCAGCTAAATAAACATTCAATTGAAAATTTTCATTGAAAAGTGCACAAAAATTTACATCTTTTTCTAAAAAAGAAAACGGCCTTACTTAAAAAGTTTCTTTGCCAAGTGTAAATTGAAGAAAAAAAAGCAAGCAGAATAAGGAACGCAAGAAATAAACGCACCCACTCTGATAAATAGAGCACATTGGACGTCCATTATTTGCGCTCTGGGTTGTCGAAACAATTTCATGTCCAAATAAAATCTATTTTAAGAATATAAACGCAAATTCAAATATCCACGAGTACAATGAAAATAGAAAGCCCGAAGGAAATGACACGTCATATGGTTGGCTGGCAATGGAAATGATGGTGGGAAAGAAAATAATAAGAAAATGTTTGTTACTAATTATTCCTAAGAATGTTGAATGCACTTTTCGAAGTAGAGATTGCCGTACAATTTCTATGATGCTTTAACTGGCAAGAAAGTATACAATTTTAATGCTTTCACATTTTTATGTCTTCATCCTTTTTTTTTTAATTTTATTCAAAACTTGGCATTATGCACATTTTCCCATTATGGAATTCATTATTTTCTTGGCTTAATGAAAATTACCACAGCTTTCTTGCTGCATTAATTTATATTGCGAAAATGTAGTTGAACACTTATGAGAAATTTCTTTTGTGTTTCTTTTCTTTTCTTTGGCTGTTTTCCGACAAGATTTTTTAAATTAAACATGTTTTGCATAATAATTAGTTGCATTTTATTATGCATTCAATCTCTTTTTTACTTTTTTTTATAAAAAAAGTTAATGCCAATGAGGTGGATGATTATGAGAATGAATTTAAATTTATTTAACAAGTGAGTTAAAATTAAAAAAAATAATAAGACGGCATAAGTTTTATAATACAAAAGAGTTTACAAGCTTTTATCCAACCTTGACCAATTTGACTTAAGTATAGATTGAAATTGAACGTATAAAGTGCTAGATAAAAGGATTGAAAAAGTTAAGAATAGAAGTATAATGTGATTCTGTTAACACTTTATGATTTAAAATTAACTTTTAAAATATTTATAAGATTTCAAATTTAAAGTCAACTAAAACAAATAATGTTAATCTAACATTATTTACAGGAGAACATATAAAGAGATTCTGAAAAATATATTCACACAAGAGGGAAACTAACTCACAACGAATTTGAAGAGGTACACACGCATATCTGCCCATAAGAAGCAATGGAACAGTCCTACACGAAATATGTAGTTTTATCGATTATGTTCTTCAGTGGATGGAATACATCAGAATTCTAAGTCAGACCGGCTTACTCCCTGCCCATGGCATAAAGCCAGTGAACGATGAGAAAGAATAATATTAGCGATGCTATAGAACTAAGTGATAAATTAAATCCCATTGGATCTCTACGTTGCTTAGGCTAAAGGCTTAGAGAAAATTGCAAATTCTTTCCAACATTAAAATAGGAAATGAAAGGGTCAAAATATAGTTAAGATGGGCAACAAAGAATAGCTGACGTGGTGATGTTTGCAGAACTCTAAGTCTCAAATTCAAACTCTAAGTCTTATACTATCCGCAGACACATGGAAACATTTTCCAGCGATCAAAGATGGTGAAATATCTTAGTTTAATCTTTCAATATAAGCCTTGCTGTAAGCGGAATGCAAAGGAAAGAGAGAAGAAGTCATTGTGTGGAGGAAACGGGACATTGAACCAAAATATGTATCCTGGATGTTTACAATAACTTTAAGGCTAATTTTGTCACATATGGAGCATCGATATGAATCAATGCTTTCCAGCCTGACCTGCGTCGGCAATCCAAATAGTACTCAATCCAATACTGAGTTCGTATCCCACATATGTATGTATGTTATCGGTTGGGCACAGAAACATTAGATATATATTGTACATAGATAGCAGATTCAAATCTCATTGAAGACACATGAATCCATTAACAAGGAATGGACATCTCGAAGAACACAATGACACAAGATGGCATGGGGTACAGACTCGAGTGTGTACTCAGCGATTTTAACTTTTACAATTTAAGATCGACTACATACATCGCTGCAGAAAAGTTTTTCGAAAGGAATTTTGTAGTTTCACACTGTAGATGTGTTCCAGGACATTTTAGTAAACATTTTTATTAAAGATATGCCAGCACATGTCGGAATGGAACCAGAGTTTTTAGGAAGAATGTATGTTACTAAAGAAAGAGATTCTAATCAAACGGTATACACTGATGGATACAGAATGATCGGCGGTATTGCCGTCTTCTCGATGAAGTAAGTGTGTTTTAGGCAGGAAGAATGCTATCTCACAGGTGTTCATACTTTCACAAACAACACTGACCTACATGTATTTGAAACTTTCACTTCCACTGTAGTTTCATTGCACCTCAAACAAATTCAATTCACAAGAAATCGTTTATAAGACTGTCGAAATTGTGTCTCAAAATAATTTGTTCAGAATTGCAATTTTGCGTAAATGGTTGGTTTTTGTACAATGAACTGCATGCAGCAAGAAATTTAATTAAGCAATACTTCTTATTAATAAAGCAAAATTTATCAATAATTAGAACATTAGAAGAAATTTTAATAAAACATTTTTCAATTATATTTTGGAAATAAAACAAATTGTTTAACAAAAATTTCTTTAGCCATTTCCACGTAACCAAATTCCAACCAAGTGCTTGAGTTGCAACAATTTTTTTAAAGAAAAGTAACACTCAGGCAATTAGTATGTCTACCAGCCCATTAAATCAAGAAAACAAAATTGCGACTTGCGCAGCGTTATTTTGTTGTGTTGTGACGTAGACATAGAATTTGTGTTGTAAACAAAAGCACATTTTTGTATGGAAAGCAGGCCGAAACAAAGGTGAAACTTTGGTAGCCCGAGGAAGCACCAAGCCCAAACTTAAAAGTTTTACTCGACTGCATCTCTTTTCTGTCCATTTAAATATTTTTGAAATCGATGCACCCGTTTAGAAGTTATGTAGTTATTTCCAGTTTTGTGCCAAAAATCTCTTACACTTTTTACAACAAACACTCATTTGTATTCTATGATGACGTAGATGCGCAGTAGAAATTTATTTTGAACGGCTGCGTGCGCAACCTTGTTTTCTTGATTCATGTATCGGCTTTGATGTCAAGTAGGTGCATTAAATGTACAATTTAGATTTGACTAAGAGTTTGTTAGCAAGAAGTACATACATATATCATAAAGAGTAATTTTATATTCAGATCTCAACAACTGATGACTTTTGTGTACCTTTGGAATTAAGCATTAAACTTAATTGTTAACTTTGTCTACATAATATATGAGTACTAAGTACAAATGAATTTCAAAGATATACTCGTATGTACAAATGAATTTTAATGCACGTTTTTAGTTAATTGTTAATAAAAAATATTTAAAAAATAAAAAGTACAATCGGACTGAAAAAAGTACACTTTTTCTTAAAACTTAGAACAATTTG
The DNA here is from genome assembly GCA_956483585.1 of Gymnocheta viridis. Taxonomy (NCBI): domain Eukaryota; kingdom Metazoa; phylum Arthropoda; class Insecta; order Diptera; family Tachinidae; genus Gymnocheta; species Gymnocheta viridis. The sequence continues at coordinate 43,259,252 of OY101443.1, read as the reverse complement.
AAAATTTCATTTTGCATCCCTGATACCCCCACCACAGCAGTATCAATTACTGTCGGTACTCTTTAGTGACCAGTGACCAGTGCCATGCCATCGTCACCTAAACAATCCAACAACAACAAATACAAAGGCATACTAATGCACATCTGAAAAATGCTGTCTGTATGTTATGACTTGCTATAAGCTGGGCTCGAAGCCACGTTCTTAGACATTATTTGATTTGTAGTCAACGCGCTAACTACTTCAGCCAACAGCACCCTCTTGTTGAATCGCCTTGAAGATAATCTTAACATGTCAAACAAAACAGTTTACCCTCATTCAGTAGAATCGCTGAATTAAACAACAGGAATACTCAGAACAGAATCGACATTGGTGTCGACAACCAGGCGGATCTTCCATAAGTTAGATCACACACCAGTTCTTCAATTCGAATTGACGAATATAAGGATGTGTCATCCGGCATATGTTTGAGGTTAATCTTTTCAGGGTTCCAGTAATTGGCAAATTTCCATTGGCAGAGCACAGGAGGATGAACTGACAACTATTGCATCTGAGCACGATGATTCTAATTTTTAATCGGTTGCAATCACATTCAGCACTATTGCAAACAAAATTTTCCAGCAGTATCTTCAAAGAGCTGAAGAGAGATGGCATAAACTGAGTACTTGTGAGGTCGTTAGAAAAATGTGGCCAACTAGCTAAGAATAAATAACAAACAAGAAGTAAAAGGACAATCAGTGGCTTATCACACTTGCCATGATATTCGTATTCAGTAAGTCGAAGAGGAATTTCTTTCAATGTACTCTGCCGCAGCTTTAGCAATTAGTGTAGACAATCGACAGTGTTTCACCTTCACTGTGAATGCCCGATATTGCGTTTGTTTTAACAAACTCATGTATATTGGTCGACCTAACGAACTTATTTGAGTTTGGTTTAAACAATGCTATCACATACATCAATTCAACGTGTTGTATCTAGTGAGTCTTTTAGTTCAATCGCTCTTGCTCCTGTTGAACTACATATCGCGCATTTAATCAAAAAACTCGTTTTTCAGAAAACGCGTTTAAATTTTTTAAATTACACATAACTCAATGAAAAAACGAAAAAAAATATTCTCCGCTCAAGAAGCGCATAAACAAGATATTTGTATAAAAGATTCACACAATATAAAGAACGATACGAAAAATAATTCTGCACTCTAAAATCAAAAATTACGTTTTCTGAGTTATGATGTTGTTTGAGTAAATGAGCGATATGAATATACAAAAATAATTAACATAATTTCGTGATTTTATTGTTTTATATTGTATAAGAATCAATGTTTTATTTTTTGGAGTTTTATTAAAAATGCTTTTAAGTTGACACATAAAATGGGTACAAAATCATAAAATTTCATTGCAAAAAAGTTTCAAAATGCAGTTGACCTATTTTATTACATACATACATACATACATACATATATTTCATGTCAGTTCCACAGTTTCAGTAAGAATTTTTCATAATTAAAATAAAATCATAAATTTATTATGTATTTCATGTGGGAGCAATCTCTAAAACTTTACTAGGTTGGAAAGGGTAGCGCTTGTGGCACTTCCTCTCGGAGACTTGTAAAGATCCTTTATGAACAAACTTTACTAAATTTAGTATAAACAAATAAAGTTTGAAGGATTTTTGAAATTGTTATACGAGTATATAGAATGGAAAAATTTTAAACTATCTTTAAACTCACTTGTTCTAAAACAGGTACTCATAATGTGAAGAGCTTCAGATTTCTGTGAAGAACTGGGGTCTCAAATCTATGGTCCGTTTTGCAGAAATACAATCATAAAATAATTATATTTTTCAAGAAACTTGTGCGTTTTAATTGCACTGCTTCTATGTGAAACAAAAATTAAAACTTTCAAAAAAAAGAAAAACAAAATAATCGTCAAGGTATTGTTGGGTTTTATCATGGTAGAATAATACAGGTAGTGTCGAAACGTTAACGGACTTTTTTTGGGTTCGAATCTTTCAAAATTTGATTATGTATTACTAACACACACCCACACTGCTAAAAAAGCACACTTTATCACTTGTTTCAAATGCAAATAAGAAAAGGAAAAGATACAAAATTCTTTATAGAACAGAAAATGCAATTTTTCTTTTGTACTTTTTGACAGCTTCGAACCCAAAAATAGTGTTGTTGCAGCTTCGACACCACCTGTATTATTCCACCATGGGTTGTATGCAAAAATAATAATCTAGTACAATTACCCACTATTCTACTACGGTACTGTCGAACCACAGACAAATTTTAATTATTCTACAATTTCGAATTATGTAGTTCAATTTTCACCCATAACGTGGATGACTTCTTAGTTCATTATTCCTGCTTCAAAGATTAAAAAAAAGCCCAAACACAAGAAAAGTTTTCTGGCTGAACTAGATTTATTTATTTATTTATTGGTATATAATCTGCAAAGTAAATTTGCAGAATATAGTTGCACAAAAATGGCGCCGGTAACTATACCATATGTCCATGATGTTATTAACAGTATCTTAAAAATGTTTTTGTGACTGACTATACACGACCTATGCCTTCACATAGCAAGTATCAACGTGGTTGTCAACGAAATTCCACAAAAGAACCGCAAGACTATACGGTTATTTGTGGCAAATCAGGCAACCAGTGCGAGCGAGACGAAAAACTCTCGAAGGCCAAACAACACACGCAAGCCTGACCGCACTTAAGAAATAATTACGATGACGCAAGAGCTGTTCTTCAGCCCAGAGCTCCTTAACGACTGAACTAGATAATATTGGAGCACGCACTATGTGTATCTATCTATGTATATTAGAGTATTTAAAATACAACACACTTTTAAGACCCCGTTCTCGAATGCCCATTTCCATTAGAAACGATATACTTTTCAAAACAAAGACGTGCAAAATTTTAATTCAGCTGGGAGAAAGACAGAGAGATGAATATTTTCTTATTCTGACTTTCTTCCAGCTGAATTAAACTTTGCAAAGTAAACTTTGACTGTGGAAGGGCCATCTTACTCAATTACTCACATTAAATAAACCCTGAGGGGCGCGGAATTACACAGTACAACACATCATTTGGAGACTCAATTCTAAGAATTCGTTTTGTCAAGTTGTCTGCATTAATAATTACATTTTAAAACCAGAAGAAGCGTAAAATAAAATCGTTTTATTACTTTTATTTTCAATAAATTCATTTGCAGTGAGCTTTGAGCTAGAAATATTTTGTTTAACAAAAACCCCCAACTCGTAATTCAGCTGTAAGAAAGACGGAGAAGGAAATATAAATATCTTTTTTTTTCTTACAGCTGAATTACGAGTTAAGCAGCAAAAGTTGAAGTGTGTGAACCGGGGCTTAGAGTACATAAATGTGATGTGTTTGTTACAGGGTAACAAGTGTAAAGTAATTAAAAGCAACTAACACACTAACAACAAGTAGTACAATTCCAATGAAAGTTGTACACACTTGAAATAAAAAAATCATAATTTCTATAAATTAGAAATCATAATTTGAGAAAAAAACATCAAATCATATTTTGGTTAAAAAAATTATCAAAAATATTATTAAATCATCATTCTGGCAACGCTGCAAGTAAATATTATCGAAAAGGTCAAAACGCAACAATAAATAACACAAGCGAGTGCAATTGTACACTGTTATTTCTTTTAATATAATAAATGTAATGCAAACTAATTCCTCGCGACTTGTGAAATGCGAGAACTACTTAACCCTAGAAAACTAAACCTCGCCTGTGAGGCGCAACGAATGTTTTTTTAATATTTCGCTAAGATCGAGTGCAAGTACCAACACGAGCTTTCAAACCACAGCAGTAATTTTTCGTGTGAACTTGTGAGCAGACGTTCATTGCGCATAGTTTTTTTGGTACAGAGATATACTACTTCGTGTTGCCTGAGAGGCGAGGTTTAGTATTAAAGGTAGATTTCTGAATAAATGTTCTTATTAAATTTTTATTTATTTTTTGACAATATTTATAATCTTCATCGTTTTTTTATTTATTTTTATTTATGAGCAGAAGGGATTTCATGAGAGATCTCAGTAAGGACTTATGCTACGACTGGCGCTCTATGAGACTTCAAGAAAGACCTTCTATGCGAAAACGAGTTCGTGAGGCAATAACCAACTCCATTCCTACTTCCAAGGACCACGAAAAAACTTTGAACCACAAATAAAGAAAGGGAATTATTGTCCATCACGAAAGAAGCGTATAAGCGTTTATTATTGTGCAAAATGCAATAAAACCCACTGTCTGGAACATAGATCTCCTATGAATGTGATATAAGAAAAAAGGTCTGAACTAATTTTTATGTGCAAAGCAAAGTACATAGAGGTACGTTCTAAAAAATCACAAGATTTTAAATCACTTGTGATTTTAAAATCACATTTGTGGTTTGGTGGTGTTCTGAAAACCACAAAAGTTTTAACTTTTCGGTGTGATTTTATTCTTTCGAAAACACAAGAAAACAGTTGATGATTTGTTTAGATTTGATGACATTTTTTGTGTATTGAAAATTAATTAATGTTTTGGTCAAAATATCAAGCGAAAGTAAACTAAAATTATTGTTTTTATATATGTATATTAAAAACGAATTGAAATGTCAATAATAGATTTAAAAAGAAAACAATTGTGAGATGAACGAAAAAAACGTTAAAAAGAGGTATTTTCGAGACTTTTCGAATCCATTGGATATTTTTATGTTGTCCCCTAATAAAAAAGTATTTTGTTCAAATTTTATTTTCCATTGCATTAAAGATACTTACATGATGAAAATTTTAAAATTTTTAAATTTGGAGCGCAACTATTTTTATATTGGCAAAACAAAGAAGAAGTTTCAAGAGTTCGCACGGAAGCTGCCACTGTTTGCAATTACTTATTGTTGCCATTTGCTATTACTTTATGCGTAATTATTTTTAAAATGAAGCAAACATTTAAAAGTTAATAACTATTTTAAATATAATCTTACAAAAATAATTACATTTTATTGGAAGTAGTGTGTTTATTTAAAAAATCAAATATATTTCTCGTTGATTGAAATATTCAGCTACTCTGGCAAGCACCGATGTATTTTCAATGGCAAATCACAAATCAAATGGCAACATTTCTTGCAATATAAAGTGTCTTAATTTTTTTCATTATTTTATAAATTATTTATGAATGAATTCATTTAATTAATTTATTGCGAAGTTCAAAATAAAGTTACTGAAACATTACGCTGACCGGTTTGAAATCACAAAAAATCAGCAATTTTTGTGTGCAGAACACCTTTCTTGTGATTTCAAATCACTTTCACAAAAAGTGATTTTCAGAACATACCTGATAAGTTATATGATGAAACTTTTTTATTTTTTTGAAACTAAGTACAAATAGCTATTAGAAAAATTTGAATTTAAGTTTTTTGTTTTAAAATTAAAAACTATATAAATTTTTTTAATGATCTCTTGGTAAAAAATAATGCGATATGTCATTTTAGTAATAATTTTATTGACATATTAAAACAATTTAATGAACTATTTTTTTATTTTGCAATCAAATATGTAAACATTTAAATATAAAAAAAAAAATTCAATAAAAAAATAACTTAACAAAAATTGAAAAAAACTCTTAATTTTAAAAAATTAGCCTGCTAGGCGAGGTTTGGTTGTAAACGTTAAGAAAAAGGTTTAGTTTTCTAGGGTTAAGAGTCTCATTTTGTAAATTTAAATGTTTATAAGCATTTGAAATTTATATGGAAAAAACTCAAATTCAAACAAATCTTTTGGTATTTTTTATACAAATTTAAAACATTTACGGCCATTTTCACATTGCATGATTAAGTTTACTTTAACGACAACTTCTGTATACCAAACTTATTGTTAAAGTCCATATTAATTTTTGATAGTACATTATGAAAAGAGCAGTTAGAAATGTTTCATTTCACAATGTAAGGGCATAACTTAATTAACTTAATTAAGAAACTTTCGATATTCAGCAAATTGAGGAATTTAAGTACCTTTTTAATAACTTGTAAAAAATTTTTCCACATTTTTAGTTAGAATGTTACTTAATAAACAATTGCCTTTATTCACAGAAATACGTATGTGTGCATGTGTGTGAGTGACTGAGTGTGTATGTATTAGTCACACACTAACAACCTTGAACTTCTCAAATCAACCCAATTCAAATTAAATTAAAAAAATAATCTGTTTAAATAACGTAATAAATTTAAGCATAAGAGTTAATTGTTTTATAACATAAACCTATTAAAATTTAAAATTGTGACTTCATTTCAATCCAAACGGAGCAGGATAATGCTGCTTAATTGTAAAAAATAAAACACAACACAGCACGACACGACATCATCTAAAGGATGGGACAATACTTGACATGAACTGTGTGGCACTAGACAAAGAATGTACGGATGTATAGAATATGTGTGTGCGTGTATGTGTGCGTGATATTTTTTATTGTATTGAGTGAGTAGGTGTGCCAGTAGATAAATGTGTGTTAATTTCTAAAGTACGTGTGAATGGGTTGAAGCATTTTGTTTGACAGTTTGCTTAAAGCAAATTTGATTAATATTCCCATGACATACAAACTGCAATATTTGCACACATACATACATATAAATTAATGCATAATTAACATACACATGTGCCCAGCTAGAATTTTCGATCGTAGAAGAATCTTCCGCTTTTGTTCAAATCGATGCACCCGTTTAGAAGTTATTTCGACTTCTTCTGCAAAAATCTCTTAAAATTTTTACGACAAATACTCATTTGTATTTTATGATGTCGTAGATGCGCAGTAGAAATATTTTCTGTACGATTCGTGATATATGTATGATTATATTCGACAACGACAAACGTAACAACAATTTCGTCTATGTGATTAGCAACGACATTATGCATGACAATGTCACTCAATCATGGTATCGTGCACTGTTTCTGTGACGTTTGTTCCATAATTTGGTTTGACATGATGATATATCCTGCACTCGTCTTCGAGGATTTCTCGAAGACATGGCCAATTGGAATGTAGTGAATTATATTTACTTAGAATACAATTTGCAAGAAGTTGAAAAGGCAATCAGTCTTAAGTCATTATGTTTTATGTCACCGATTTTTAAAATATAAAAATTCATATGAAAGTATTTCCTTGAAACCTTAAAAATAACAAAAATTTGGTCCCTATTTTTCGTATTTTTCTCTGCGAACTGGGTGATTCAGAATGTCATATTGCTTTAGTTACCTAAAATAAAATTCGGTTGTAGAAAACTTTTATAAATTAAGAGCGCCGGTGTATAAGCAACTATTGAAGATGTCCTGCCCCATCAATTAATGACCATAGTCGAGGCACTTATAGCACCTTTTTGGTGTCACTTTTTCTCGTCTTTGGCGTACGACTCAAACGATTCGAATTACTTAAGCCATTGGCTTGTAACGCAGTACGCTTTTCTAAGTGATTTAATTGCACACGGCTGCAAAGACTTATGACCGTCAGATTTGCTTGTTTGAGCTTAGAGGTAACCTCATCTATATTTCTGATCTCAATTTTAATCTCGTGGAATACTGTCCGTAATTCAGCGACTTTACCTAGAATATCTCCTTTCGTTTGCCTAAATTCACTTGTGCTTTGATGAGCGGGTTTGCTCAACTCTAATAAAAGTCGACCGTCAACGTCTTTCTGATGTTTTGACATTTTGACCCAGATTGTTCAGCTAGAGGTCTCTTTTCGTTTGCTTAAAAATGCCAGCATAGGGAGCTTCCCCAGACGTATTTATGTACAGCCAAAGCATCTGGTCGAATTTATTTCTTTGTGCTTATAACCGAACGGTGAACTTTAACCCAGACAGAATATGCAACATTGGAATCCTTTTACCAGCCTGGTTTATTCCTGCCTCCTTGGGTTCAATATTTGCGTTGCTATTGGCTGACATGCTGGCAGTAGCGTAGTTTTTCTTCTTAGATTTGTTACTCTTGCGGCTAAGAGTAGTGAGATCTCTTTAACGTTTTAGGGTTCCGTATTGCACAAGATTTAATCTTGCCGCTTCTTCTATCAGTGGTTGTTTGCTAGTATTAGCTTCATTGTTGCTACTAACAGTACTGATATATAAACTCAACTGACATTTGCATGAACAAAGCCAGATCGTCACTATATCCGTGTGTACATTCTAAAGTGTCTTAAAGAAATCTAACAGCTTTGATATCTTTTACCCCAATTTCTTCACAATGCTATTCTCTGAGCTTCAGCACTATTCTCGTAGAAGACACCATAGCTTCACTATTCACTACTGTAGGGTGAGGGTTGACGAGCTCCAATGTCTATAAATTACTTTTATTTGAATTGATTCTGTATCTCGAGATTTTCAGTTATATAGAAAAATGAGGATCACATAAAGTGCATTTACTCGAGATCTTGTTCTTTGATTGAAATAAAAAAACACACAGGTGGATTGGCAACAAAATAACCTTTAAATTGTCACTCAAATAATTTTAGTCAAGCTTTTTTTAAAAGTTTTATAAAAAAAAAATTTAAAAAATTCAACATTTTTTTAACTCATTAAAATGCAGGGTGTCCGCAGTTTATGTGATGCAGCATCCTCTTTTTTCTACATAACGGAAAACTTCGAGATACAGAATTAATTCAAATCGACTACGAAACCTTAGACCTTACAAAAAAAATTCATGTTGTTGGACTGTGTTATAAATAGAGCAGATAGTCCAAAGGACATAAATCTGGAGTTAGAATCATTAAAAGGCTAAGTAAAAAATATAAAATTTTGTTAGAAGAGTTATCTTTTTTAAGTCGACTTAGCTGGTTATTGATTGTGACCTCAGATGTGTGTCTGATTCTGACGAAAAACAAATTTAATATATTATGGTATTTATCACTTTTTAATATTATCTTAATGCTTTTGTGTCTTACCCTTTAAATCATATAATATTTTATAAAACATGTTAAACTTCGTATGTTAAAAAATTTGCGAAATTCGGTGTGAAAAAATATTGCTAAAAATTTAAAAATAAGGGCGAAATTTTTTAATAATTACGCTCTAAGAATAATGAATGTTGTTACCTTTCCACACATTATTCGCAAATAAAATACGAAAATTTACACAAAAAAATGCCTAGAAAACATGACACTATAAAATGGAAAATATAAAAAGAATTTTTAAATAATGGAATGCTAGAAGAATAATGAACACTCACTCACCTTGCCATTGTGATTTATACGATTTTATAAAATTTAAAGACTTGATTTTTCCTTCTTGTACAACAAAAATTTGTTAAGATGATGATGCTGATGATGGCTGAGAAGATATTGTTAGTTGCTGCTACACTGCTGTTGCTTCGCGATGATGTCTTCGTAGTTTGCTGATAAAGCACAGCCTCTAGCAGGACGTTGTTAGCGAGAGAAGGAGGGAGAGGAAGAAAATCCTTACAATGTGTTTGTGTTTTTTATTTAGTGCTGTTGTGTTGCACAAACATACAAACTAAACGAAATTTAGAATAACTGGCAGAAGAGTAAACTATTTCGAATTTCCTTCACCGGAAGTTTGCTCTTCTTCTTTATCTTCGTCATATAAACCGACACACATTTTCTGTGCTACTCACAAATACTTAAATAATCACTTTTTCTTGCATTCTTTCACTTGTGTTGCTATTGTTTTTTATGTTTGTGTGCGATTTGTTTTTAATCTCAATTCAAAATCTTACATCACATACAATAATAAACTTACGTTTCGTGCCAAAAACGTTTGTTTGTTTTAAGGTTTATGTTTTTCCGTTTTTCGTTTTTTTTTACTAAATTACGTTTTTTTTCTCATTTGTTTCTCAAGTGTCCATTGAAACCTTTTTTTAAAATATTTTGTTTTAATACTTTTGCAACACTTTCTTTGGTTTTCTTCGATTTTTATGTTTGCACGAATATATTTTTCTTTCTTTTATGTTTTTTTTTTGTTTTTGCTGTTGTTATTTTCTTTGTCCTCTACTCACTCGCCACAATGACTGTGCACTTAGTGTCATTTTAGCATTTCGTCCTTGGGCTATAAACTTACAACAGTAGCAGAAGAGGCGAGTGTATTTTTTTTCTAAAAAAAGACGGCAGGCAGCAGGTATTAGCATTATAAAAAATTAGAAAAATGTTTTAAATTGGTTTTCTCTATATAAAGGTGTGTTTGATATCAATGCACTATGGGTATGAAATTTTAGCAGATGTATGAGCATTTTTTCATTCTTTGGGATATTGCATAAATACTATTTGAATTAACAGCGTGTTTCCCTAATGCAAGAGTAGGCAAAATTATGTAAGCTACAGTCTTAAGTCTTAAGAAAATTAAATTTCTTACGCGTCTGTTGAAACACACGATAAACTGCAGGATATCGAATCCGCCCAACTCTGGTTCTAAGGCTTGCAAGGCAATTTCATAACAGGTAGACTCGCCTCAATTCGCTTTGAAAAACACGGGGGGTGACAAATTACGGCATTCGATGTCGAGCGAAATTTCCATATAAATTCAAAGAATTTTGCATTGGATTTTACTCGATATCGAATGCCGGAATTTGCCCCCTGCTTTTTTTGTCAAAATCAACGTCAAACGCCATATATAAATCAAACATAAACAAAACAGATGAAAATGCAAGGAGATGCAAGGAGCAACAAATAATCAGCTGAGCTGTCAAGACCACCTGTTATGAATTCGCCTTGTAACACTTGTAAAAAACATTGATTTTGATGAGTTTTAAATTTGGAAAGTACAAAATCATTTTATTTTTAGACAAGCTGTTGAATTGACAATCTTATTTACATTTTTCAATGTGGGAAGTAATTAATGGTATTATTTACCATTCCAATATGGGAAAAAACTATGTGATGTAATGTGCTCAAGTGAGCAGCCTGCTCAAAAATAATAGTGTATTTGTATGTATCAAATTTGATCTCAGTACTCTTAACGGCCGAAATTTTTGGATAGAAACTTGGTCTTCACATTTAAATTTTTCAGCGGATTTAACTAACAAAAGACATGATGGTTCATTAAAGACTAACTAGAACTTAATGCAGTTTGACATAAAATTCTGCCAGAGAATGTGATCATGAAATAGAATCTATTTTATTTTTACAGCGTTTTTTCTTATACTCTCAATTTTAGACATTCATTCTCTCAACAATGTTATCGGTTTCTCATGAAATCACATACATTTTTCATACGAAAAATGCAAACAAAATTCTTTTCAAACAATAATAAGAGAGAATTTGAAGTTTCTGCCGTCGATTTTATTATGGACCATCATCGTTTGTTCCTGAAGTTGCAGATTTGTTCTGTTTCATTATTGAAGTAGGTTTACTTCCTACGTCGCAAGCGTCGTCAAAAAAAATTAAGTTGTTTTTGACAGACAAGGATGGCAAATTATATTCTATTTTCAATGTTATCGGTAAATACGTTTGTATCGTAGATTACTTTTAAAAAAAACCTTTCGTAAGTTTAGATATATTTTCAATATTTTTTTAACAATTTTTCCACCAACAAAATTTTCAATTCAATTGTCGACTACTGAGTCTCATCTCGTTTATGCAAGTGCAATGGAGAAGAAGCTAATTAATGTTGTGAAAAATCACAAACTTTTAAACAATAAAAGCTTTTCGTAGGGCTCGATGGAACAAAATATTATGTGCACAAATTCAATAAATTCTTATAAACTCTCAATTTTACTTTCGATTTTGCAAAAGTTATTTTTATTTGATAAAAATATTTACAGTACAGCTGATCAAAACAAAAAACTCGGCGCATAAAAAGCGTTGTATGTAACTTGAATTTAGAAAAGCATAGAACTTGTAGAGAGTATGAAAAGCATAAAACTCGATAACGAATACAACGCGTGTTAACAACTTTCACCTTTATTGACAAATAGCTAAAACTAGGTCAATCCTGCAGTTTTATCTCCATTTTTTTTATATTTTGGAGGTTTTATTAAATAACATAATTTAGGATTACTGTTTATGACACAGCGTTGACGGTTTCATTTAAGTAAGTCATTTCAGTGTATTTCAAATTTTATTCCAAGTCACTAAACACATTTATTCTTTCTGTTTCCATTTCATTTATTCCTCTTTATATTTTGATATTTTTATAATTTTTGAATTTAAAATAATTTTTGAATAAAAGGTCCGCTTGTTTACTTTTACAGTAAAATACAGTAAATGAGTAATTATTGAGTAAACTAAAAAATGTACTCTCAAAAAAAGGCTGTCGCCCAAAAAAGTACGCGAACGGAAAATTTGTAAAAATTCGTAACATTAAGGAAACAGCTGATTGCAAATAAATGTATTGTTGAATATATATTTACAATTTTGACTCTACCCAACTCTTTTTCTTGTTGGTATTCGATGCAATATTTATTATAACACGATTTTATTATGGTTAGTTTTTTTTTTCGTATGTTTATTTTAATTTTATTTAATTTTGCTAATTTGTGTGTGAATAAATTTATTTATTATTTATATTGTTTTTGCTACTGATTATCTTGAAAAAAATATTGCAGTACTAAGTAATCATATACTTAGCACTTTCACAACTCTACAGAATCAAAATAACACAAAGAAAATTACGTTCAAAAGTTGTTATGTTATTTCTATTTTAGATTGTAAATGGTTTCTCTAACATTTATTTTCTTTAAGAAGGCATATATTGTCATATAAAATGCAAAATAACGTAACTGAATAATATGGAAACTATTTGAGATATTGAAATCATATTTTCATGGTCTTTAGCGCCTTCTAGCGAATTTTGAGTAAAATGACAGCGTATTTTTTATACAAATAGTTGACAACACTGATGATGATACGTTTTTCTGTTTAATAAAATCATTAATTTGATGATACGTTATTTTGAATTTGGGTCATAACTTTTTTGGTTTTGTTACGAGAAGCTTGAAATTTTGCACACATACAAATGTAATATGATGTAGTAAATCGTAATCAATAAAGAACTCAAATTTAAATTTTTTGATGTTACGTTGTTTTGCATTTTAGGTGACGATATGTACTTGTTTAACAAATGAATAGCTTAAGAATTATTTAAATTTTTTTAATTATTTTATTATTTAAATTGTTCTTTTTTTAATAATTTTTTCACAAAATGTATAATTTTAGTTTTCTTACTTTTGTTTGTTTATCTTTTGAATAAAAAACTTCTGCAGCAAAAATTTTTCAATACTCAACCATGAACTTTCACTTCACGCTCTCAATTTGTGTTCTCATTTACTGTATTTTGATAAACGAATGCAGTTTATTAAAATGCAGTTAAATTTCAGTAAAAATTGTAAAAACGTTCTGGTACTCAAACGCACTTAATTATGGAAATAAAATGTTGCCTCGAATTCGTAAACAGAAAACAGCTGACTAATTAGCACACTGAAAAAAGACAGGTAGCAAAATAATATTTTTGTATTGAAAATATCAACAACATTTTTACGAAATCCATAAAATTTTAAGCAATATCACAAATAGGGCACAATAGAACTCTTTGTGAATTTTAAGCAAGCTGCTATCTTCTGTTTTAATGTTTTTAAGATATAAGATTATCTTATAAGTTTTATGTTTTTATTATGACCATTTTTATTTGTACAACTATAGTGTGAATAAAACTAAGATTGACTCGTTTGTTAAAAATTTTTAAGTAAACACACAAACTTTGTACCCCATAGTGCAATGATTACGTTAATGTCAAAGCCATACTTGATTCGAAACTTGTCTGTTTTTAATTTAGATGCTGGATATCCATTTTAAGATTATTTCTTGTCTAGATTAAACATGTTTGTTTATCGTGTGTCGTTTCCGAAAGTCACCATTGAAACGCAAAACCGACTGCTACTTTAAAGTTGATATCCGTTACCAGTGAAAACGATACGTTTTCACAATTTCAGTTTGAGTTTCTTGACATTTCTCAGTTTCCCATCAATTGAAGTTTCGAACACATGTTGTATAGTATTTATTTCATTATTCGTTCCGCAAAAGATTAGATCTGTAAATAATAAAAAATATATATTAAACTTATAAGTTCTGTTGAATTTAAATTTTAATGTTATTGAATTATTTTTTTTAATTTGCGGCTATTTCGTTTCGTTTATTTTCTTTTTGTTTATTTTGCTTTGTATTTCATGTGTCCATCTAATTATTTTTTATTTTTATTTTTTTTTTTTATAAACCGACCTTGCAGTTTAGCCCTCAAGTACTCAGGGCTAAACAGAATAAAAGCAGCGTTTAAGTGTTTGCCAATAATATTTGAATGTAAAACACAATGCTGAGTTCGTATGAAGTGGCTAAAAAACTTTATCAGAGAATTAAATGTGTTTTAAATTGTTCGAGGGCGTCGGTCATTTAGGCAAGGCTGTAGGCAATTTAAATTATAAAAATCTACTTTTTGTTTAAACAGAAAAATAAAGAAACAAAAAAAACCGACTTTAACTGTGATTATGTTTAATATGCTGGTCATCGGATAAGTTTTTGTTATCTAACTCTGTGAGAGAAATTAAGTTGCCGCAAGCAAAGTAGAGTGTGTACACCACACTTTCTACGCTTTTACGCATCCTTCGCGTCATTCACAAAAGTTGTATCAGTGCAGTTGTACGTTGCAAGTTAAAAACCCCCAAAGCGTAGGATGCCTTGAAGAGTAGAATGTGAAAAGTAGGTTCACTTTCTACTTTTGTAAGCGGCGTGCGAAGAGATCAGCTAATTTGGATAGCCGGGGATGACAAGTTATATTTTATTTTCAATGCTTTCGCAAAATATGTTTTTATTTATCGTGTATTATTTTTGAGTAAAGGAAAATTTTATCAGTGTGTCACAGTAGAATCTTAAGTGAAATCAAGTGAGACCGCACAACCTTTGGCTGTACAGATTTTAAGACCGCTGAAATGGATTTCGGAAAAACAATCTCTTTGGTCATAACGGATAGGAACTTTTAGACTAATACGGATAGGCTATCTGAAGGTTGCGCTGTATTTACTGATGGATATAAGATGGGAATAGGCGGGGGTAGGTGCTTATATATTGGAGACTACCGTAATATAGGAGAACCATCGTAATACTAGTAAGGTTAGGCTCGTCGCTAGATAGGTCACTACTTGAAAGAGCTCAGTGATTGTTCGAAAGATAGAACGAATAATTCCTGGGAGAGTAGGGGAAATTGAATGGCCCGACATAGCAAAATCCAATCTAGGAATGGATAGGGCAACCTTAAGAGTCCTGAAAGGAGTTTTGACTGGTCACTACTTCATTAGCGCTATGGCCAGTAAATGAGAATTCGGTACCTCCGACCTTTGCAGGCTATGCGAAGATGAAGGGGAAACCATTAAGTATATCGGCAATAGTTACTTTGGGGCTTAGCGATATCGCGGTGATATCAACAACTTCGCCAAGGGAATAGATTGGCTAAATTGCTAAAAGGTGATGGTTTCTTTGTAGGCATACCTGGGTTTTGTTCTTTTCAGCACGAGTAGTTTTCTTTCATTTTCCTCTCTATAATCATCTTTTTGAAGGGGTTCACAATAGAGCTCTGCAAGAGTCCGTCCGGAAGTACAGCAGGTACTACCCCTCCTAACCTAACCTATCGATGACTATGATGTACTGAGTGTTATTTGCTTGCGTTTCGTTACATCATCTTATGTTCTTGTTAAGCTTTTTGTACTTATTTATAGCTCAAACTATTATCTGCACAAACTTGATTAATTCCTTAAAATCTATAATAATCTTAATTCCACTTTCATTTTTGCACAAATTGTTTTTATTTGACTCAACAAACGTACTCTAAAAAGCGTCTTCGCATGTGCGTTAAAATCCAGAAAAACGTAGAATACGTAGAACAATTGCTCGTCGTGTGGACTTTTAGCTTAAAGCTTATATAGATACATACATATCTACATAAAATATTATTGTCTAATAATTTTGTACCACCGTTGCGTTTTCGCAACACCAACTTTGGATGCATATAAAATTAGTTTAAACTCTTTGATTTGAAAGGTTTAGTTATTTTTTTAGTAGTTTAGGGCCTTTACTATTCCACACTGACCTTAAGAATAAAACACCTAATTTTTTTCATTAAGTTCTAGAAGCTTTAAAAACAGTTAAATAAAATGATTTTTCAAAAACGGCATAAAATGTATTGTAACAAAAAAAATTTTATCTTTGCTCTTAAATATAGATTGCGAAAGCATTGAAAAAGTTATTAAAATCAAACTTTTGAAAATCAGTGGCTGATTGCATGCAAATTACTTTTATGTTTTTCTCCTACGTACACTACTGATACAACAGAGATTTTCTGATTAATTTATTTTGTTATTTATTTCTTGAATGACACTTTATTTATGTTGCTATGTGGAATTATTCCTACAATATTTTGATAAAGAAAATATTTGATATGATTTTGAAACATTCCAATACTTATGCTAATCAGAAGAACACATCAGTGCAAATCACATTTGTACCGTTTCATGGGTATACTTATTTTGTCAGGTATCATACTGTTCCCCACATTCAACATTACTGGTCCTCCCAACCGACATTTGGGGTGACCATCGTCAAGCAATCTCTATCACATCAAATTAATCAAAAAGTTAAAAATGTATTTCACATGATGGACAACAACGAAATGGACGCTTCTGATAGATTCGCTAAAGAGCGTCGACTGATTGATGCATTAAATCGCAAGTATAAGCATTTTGGTATATTTGCAACATATTTGTCAATAGACGAGCAAATGATTCCTTGTTTTGGCCTACATAACTGCAAAATGTGTATTCGCGGTAAAGCAATACGCTTTGGTTTAAAGTAAAGGTGTCTTTTTTCTGGTACTGGATATTTCGTTGAGGCTAATCCATATGCTGGCGTAGCTACACCATTCGACAAAAGCGTTTGCGATGAACCTTCTGTAGTTTTAAGGCTGTTGGAATCAGTATTAAGCCCGGAAAACCATGCTGTATATATCGACAAGTTTTTTTCTTAGTACTACTTGTTCTGCTTATTATATGAAAGGAAGTTTAGTGCAACTGGAACGGTAAGATCTAACCGTAAAAGAGGAGCAAATGATATCCTTGCTACAGGTCGGTCTCTCAAAACACATGAGTATGATTACTGCATTAAAAAAAAACAAGTTATTCGTTTCTTACTGGCATAACAATTCAGAAGTTGCTATGATTTAAAATTTTGTTGCAGATAGTCCAGAGGTTTATACTAGCCTTTAGTCTTGGGTAGTTCACGAACGAACTAGTTCAAGTGAATGATTCAATCAATTGAACTAGTCAAACTAGATGAAGTTTTCATTTTAAATATTTTAAATAGTTCAGTTTTGAACTATGATGCCGTACACAACAGCTTGTATAAATCGGCTTGGCATCGCTGTGCTAATGTTGCTATTCTCCTTTTTCGAATTTGAATCAAAGTCAACGGATGCAAGTATATTTATTTATTATAACAATAATTGTTTACATGTCCATGAGATTTTTCAAAATTCAGCTTAAAAAAATTCTTATGCTATCCAAAGTCAAATGACTTTTATTTTGAATTTCTTGCCAAACTGAAAACAGCTGGTGAGTATTTTATCTAATGTGCGAAACTGTATAAATATACAGGGAATATTCTGAGATTTGAATTTGAAACAGTTTCTTTGCGTAAATTCCAAAGTCCACACAAAACGTATTTTAATATATGTACATAGAAAAATGTTTTAAAAATAATACTAATAATTAAACAAAAAATATAAAAAACAAATTTATATAAACCTGGAAAAAAATATAGCGACATATGGCTGCATTTTACCAAGGATGGTACTGACCGTGGCAAATTTATGACACTTTTAGATTCTTTTTAAAAATATGTTTTTCTGGAAATTTTTATACGAAAACAACTTAAATCTTACTAAAATTACAAGAAATTTAATAAATTTGTATAGTGCAAATTTCATTTGTCTATAAAATTGAAAATATTAATTTTACTAATCCAAATTAAACAAAAAATGTGATTCGTAAAGATATTTTATTTTCGGCGAATTAAGACAACCGACATAAAACATGTATTTAAAATCAAATAGGCAGATTAATCGCTCTGCGATTATCCGAAATACGCTGAACTATGATTTGATTGGAGAATTAAACAATTTAATTTTAGCTACAATATAAATGTTTGGTTTCGCGTGGGCTAAGCGGGCTTGGATGGCCGGGATTCGTTGGTTTGATGTCATACCATAAGCACTTTAATGTGAATCAAATGAACGATTTTGCCATTATTAAACATTTATTTAAAATCAAGTACAAACTTAAGGGAACATTTGAAGTACTTTTTATAAATGCATGCTCTTTTACATTATGTAATTAATATTTTATTTTAATCGAAAGTTTCCTTGGTCGCGTCTTTGATTAATGTCAGTAAAATTGCTAATAAATAGTAGTTACTTTCCGTTCTACCAACAATCATTCCTAAAACTCACTGGATTTTACCACCATCATCACGTTTATTTAACTCAAAATCGACAGATATGTTCACATATTTTGCCATACCATCAAAAATCACCGGAGCATTTAAGGTTACCAAGTTTTCATATGGCTCGACAAAGAGTATGCAATCAGTTCAACGTTAAAAAGAGCGATTGAACTAACTAAACGACATACATAGTTCAAATTTAAGGATTAAACTAAAATGATCGATCACTAAAAGGAACTAAGATGGTACAAGTCTACTAGCCGTTATTCAAAAGATCAAAAAAAGATGGTAAATTTTGGTTTGATGGTAAATTGAGGATCGAAACTTACACTGTTTCTATAAATTTTTACGTTTCAGTTCAACAATAAGCATATGAGGGGCGTAGACTTACACGATAATGCTGTGTCTAATTACCATATTTCCGTTCGTAGAAAAAAGTGGTGGAAGCCCTTATGGGCGAATGAAATTAAAAGTACTGCTGTAAATGCTTGGAAAATCCATTGTCTTATTGCTAAAGTAGAAGGAACCAAACAGCTATCACAAATAGAGTTTAAGTCTGAAATAGCTGGCAAGTTACTGCCAGTTCAAGAAAACCGTAATGAAGAACAGCCTATGGAAGATTTAAGGGCTTACAGAATCAGAAAATCTAAAAAATTTACTTCGTGGTAATGTTCGTGAGCACGTCATTTGGAAAACTCCAGACAATAAGCGAAAGAGATGCAGTGAATGTCATTCGCAGGCCATTTGTCAGTGTAAAAAGTGTAATGTGCCATTAAATCCAAAGTGCTATGAAAAATACCACGCCAATAATAAATAGCAATTTAAATAATATTTTAATAATTTAAAATTGTAGGTATTCTAGCTTTAAAATGCTTCAATTAAAATTCGAATGAAAAATAAAAATATTAAAAAGTACTTGGCTAATTAATACTTGAAATGTGATTTGCATGAAATCAGCCAACGTTGCGTTTTTGCAACAGTTCACCATGCTCAACATGGGCCACCGATATTTTTTCATTTTGTTTTTAGTGATCAGGAGGTCGAAAGAAGCCAGCACACCAAAATGTATATAGATATCTAAACGATTTCGGGTAGTGGTACAAGATGGGTTAATCAAAAATAATTGAATAAAAATTATAGCTTATTTACGTTTAGATTCTTTCATTTATTTATATATATTTTTTTTGACCAGCAGTCAGGGAATGATCTTCTAGTACGCAACACATTGTGCACAGAAAAAAGTAAATTTTTAACAACCGTATTTTTTGGAAATAAAAATAAAGTCGAAAGCTATACTACGTTGAGTTCATGATCCAATAATGCAGGTCTGTTTAAAAATCCAGCTGGTTTTTACAGCGTTGTTTTTTTAATAGTCGAAAAGTGTTGTGTTGAAATCAGTGATGGGAAATTAAATTTCTCTTCGGTGCAAAAAAATATTTTATATATTACTTTTTGTCCTCCACAGTACTAAATTGAAATCTTTGTAATTTTTTCTTCATTAACTAAAACATATATGAATTGTATTTGTTATTGGGTTTATGTTATACATATTATCACAACAAACACAATGGTATGCATGTATGTATTTTGTATTTATGCTTTTGGAGTAAACATTTCAATTCGTGATTAAAAAGTTGATACGATCGTACTTTTTTAGTACAATTGGATTTTAAAAAATACCGTGTTACTCCTCCGGCTAATTTAGTGCTTTTAAACTAACTTGACTTCCATAAATCGCTTCCCAGTATATCTCAACATATATAACATAGTGAAAGGATTTTAAAAGAGTACAATGTCTTAAGCTTGTCCTTAAATGTACTTTTGAAGATCTCGCTTTATATCCAGGTAATAAAAAATTTCAATCTCAAATTAAGGTCGATTTGCAATAACACTCGGTACCATGAAATAACTCGCAAATGAAAGAATTTCTAAACAAAATGAAAAAAATGGCCAACGGGAAAAAATGAAATAACATCTAAAGTGCAAAAAGAAATAATTTGTAAGTTTCATGATTCCTAATACAATAAGCCCAA
This sequence comes from Gymnocheta viridis, assembly GCA_956483585.1. Taxonomy (NCBI): domain Eukaryota; kingdom Metazoa; phylum Arthropoda; class Insecta; order Diptera; family Tachinidae; genus Gymnocheta; species Gymnocheta viridis. The sequence continues at coordinate 43,238,728 of OY101443.1, read as the reverse complement.
AAGAAATTAAATACCTCCCAATGAAGGAAGTCCTAGCAAAAGTAAAAGAGTTCCTTATACGGAAAGACTCAACAGAAATTAAATGAGAACAAAATTGTATGAACCGCTATTTCTGGACAAATAAAATAACTCCGAAAGAAACTAAATAAATCTCAATGAAATTAAATAAGTTCCTAACAAAAATTAATTAAATGCCATTTCCAATATTTCCAAAATTTAAAAAGCTTCACACAAAGTAAATAACTCCCCATAACAGATATGAAAATGTGACAACTCCCAACTATGTATCTTTGGGTGGTATATCATTTATATAAGATGCTCCATATCAAAAATCTTGAAGAAGATCAATGCAGCTTAACACTAAGATCAGAACCAAACACTTACTGAACGTCAATTTGATTTCAAACTTTAATCTCAAACGTTTATCTTGGTGTGAAAAAGAATAAAAAATAACGTTTGATATCAGATAAAACTATTGTGCTTACTGCAATAATATAACATAAATGCAGGAACAAATACAATTCATTATATGTTTTTAGTTAAAAAAATTACAAAGATTTCAATTTAGTACTGTGGTGGTCAAAAAAGAACTATTAAATATTGTTATTATTGGATCATGGTTGAGTTGAATACTGTGCTTGTCAAGAATACATCTTTTTAAAAATTCATTAGGAAAATATAAAAATATTTTAAATAAGCACACATAAATTTGTTTATTTTCATTGAATCAGAACATTTTTTACTCAAATATAAACAAACATTTCATAAAAATTTAATTTTGGTTTGAAATCTATTTTAAGGAAAATTGGTATGAAAAATTTCTCTTAAAATACATTTCAAATGCAAATTTTTTTTATGAATAGAAGCCTTAAATAGATGAAAGTCGCCATCACAGAAAATTTAACAATTTTCAATTTCAATTTTCACCAGCCATCGCAAGCTTATTTAACCAGGTGGCAACGTTGCGGCAGCAGACTGTATTTTGCTTTGCTTATGTCAAGGCATATCAACAAGGTAGTAGCGATAACACAGCTGATTTACCTGACTAAATGTAAATTGTATAAAATTAATTTTGTGTTGAGAATATATTCATAACAACATTTGTACGAGATTATGTTCAAATTTTGACAGTTGCTCAGTTATTTTTACAACAAATTTTGTATTGTTGTAGAATCGCTACTACCTTGAAGATTTTCCTTGGCTCAAATTTACGTTGTTTATGTCAAAATTGTCTTTTTTACTTTTTTCTCTGTATCTGTATTCTTTCCTTTATGAGGGATGTTTTTGACAGAAGCAAAAAAATTATAATTTTTTTACTAATGCTGCCACCTAGTTAAATACGCCTTGCAGCCAACAACAAATAGATTACTTCTTTATGAAAATTTAAATTATAGAGTTATCCATTTTTGGTTCCAAAAGCAATGTCAAATAAAACGCTTATAAAGATATGATTTTGATTAAATGTTTATTTCATTATAATGTTTGGGACTTATATATAAGATATACAATGTCATTTAAATTACAATCCCTGTATTGGATGCAGCAGTCGATCTTTTTGAGGTAGCTTTCGACCACCTTTTGATCTTGGTGGCCAATTGACGTTCCCAAAACATAAAATTACGCGTTTTGGAAACTTCTCATGCAATAAAGCCACATATCGTCCAGTTCATAAACTTCAATTTCAGGCCCAAAAAGGTCGGATATCATACGGCCTTAGCGATCTCAATTGATGGTAACGGTTATTCCAGAGCCATTTTCCAAAAAATACGGCCCAATGATAACTCCGAGTTCCATATGCGACAATTTTGCTTGTTGACATAACCACCGAGTGAGAAATAAGATTCATCGCTGAAGAAAATTTTGTTCAAAAAATCAAGATTAAAAGCTTATTGCTCTAGCACCCAATCAGCACATCTGCAGCGTTGTGAATAATCAGCCGGCTTTATTTGTTGTCTGATTTGGAATTTATATTGATGGAGGTGCAATGAGCCGTCACATGGAAGCATTTATTTTCACCAACAGAAGTGTTCTTTTCGGCAGTGCGCACTTTGCGATGATCCACAGGCCTGACCACATCTGTAACGCTTCCAGTCTCTTCAAATTTCATTACAATCTTTCCGAATTCCTTGCACTCGATTATGACGACCATAATCACTCCGTAGTGCTCGAAAAGTGACCACGCTATAACCTTTATTATATGTAGCTCTTCGCTTTCCAGCTTTCAACTGAATGCAAAAAAAGACCAAATAAAAATCTCTAAAAAAAACTAAAAATTTTTTCATTTGACAACTTTTTAACATTTTTAAGCAATTTAATCGGATTATTTTTTGATAAATTGATTTTTGTTTTAATATTTTGGTACAAATAAATGTTTGTGGTTTTTTGTGTTTCTCATTGTATCTCCCAGGAAAAACCAACAAACATAAATTGTTATAATAACAAAAAGTTCAGTTTTAAAAAACGGAAATTCATTTAAAATAAAGTTGCATTTCCTCTCCCTTGATCCCTCAAGCGTAATGTTTAAAATTACAGCTTAAAAGCTTTTTTATGGCTGTTTTATATGTAACTTGTTTTCTCTTTGTTTGTGTGTATTTATGGCTTTTCCAAAATATACACTCAATTAAGTTAAAATAGAAAATTGTTTTTGTTCAGCAGCCGATTAGATTTAAATTTTAAAGACAACTCTATTCAAGGCATATTCATTTGTACTTATCTGTTGAAGAGAATTTTTCTTGTGTCTTGTATCATCAGCATCATGCATCATCATGTGTCACGTAATTGATGTAAAATGTTTAATGAACGACTGAAAGTGTGTTTCTTTAGTTTATCATTTATAAAAAGTTGTGTTGTACTTATGCAATTATTTTCAACTTTTTGCCTTTGCTAAATATGAGCGCGTTTAATTTTGTATGTCTAAGTTTATAATTTATTATACAAGTAAAAAATAAGCAGTTAAAGTTCTTGCCAAAAATTATTTTTTGAATAATTGTTTTTCTTCTAATATTGATTTTATGCCAGAAAGGGTGTTCCTTTTCGTGAAAAGTGTAATTTGATTTATTATTATGTCCTACAATTCACTAAGAGTACTAAATATGGATATAAATGAATGGGTTATGATGCACAGTGGCATGAAATAAAAAAGGTATTAAAAACTCTGTAACTTCTAACGGCGTTATTCATAAACAATTTATAAAGTTAATGTGTGCATTAAAGCCGGCTTTTTTTAATAAAAATCTAATGAATAAGGCCATATACGCGTGAAAAAATTGTAGTTGTAGTAGCGGTCTTAGACTCTTCGACTTTTGTACTTGGAGACGCTCTGGTTTAGCAAAGGATTGCTCTAAAATGTACAAAGTTCACAACATCTAGTGTAAAGAAACTTTCGGGAATAGCAGGCTTTTTAAATGTGATTTCCATGATTTTATGTGTGAAAACATCTACGTTTTAAGATAAACATAAAACTTGTATGCCATCCTTAATACTTTTAAATAAATTTGACCTTAAAAGCATCAAAAGGATTTGTGTTTTTTGATCTAAAGGTTTTCTGTTTAAACTAAAATTTTTTTTATTTTTTAATAAAAAATCCTAATCCATGTTAAACAACGCACAATAAAATTTGTTGTTAACTCAATAACTTTATCGTTATTATTTTATTTTAATTTCTTATTTTTATTTTATTATTATTTTAGCGTGATTATTGATGATTTTTCATTTGTGGGTCTAAAGCAATATCTCTGTTCTCCTCACCAGGATATGGGTCACGAAGACCTAACCATTCAGCAAGTACTTTCGTTCTACCACATTCATTGAACAAGTTTATATTATTGGAAGAGATACCAGTAAGGTGCCTGCCTGATCATTGAGTTGCAAAATGCCATTCATTCTCAAGCAATGTGAAGTCATCGTCTTCGCTTCATACATGCATATTGTTCCTTCATTGCAACTTAGTCATATCTCATAAAATGTGATTTTTTGAGTTAAGAATGCAGAATTATTAGTCGTGTCGTTTTTCATTTTGTGTAAAAAATTCGTACAAACATTTTGTTTACTCGGCTATTGAGGTGGGAATATTTTTTATTTTTCCCTTAAACTTTAAACTCGTTTTCGAAAGAACGAGTTTTTGTGAGATATGACAACGTTGAAGTCTCCGTACATCAAATGACAAAAATGTACAATATAATGTTTTGTTGTACACTCCCATGACTTACATATGTATATGCGATTGCAATAAGTATCATGCATAATAATTTACATACATAAACTTGTAATCAAGAATTTTTTCATGTTACAAACATGGTAACATACATATGTACGAGTATGTACGCTTTCATGTGCTCGTCAACTGCTCAAATTGACTTAATGGCCAAAAGCAATTATTATCAATAAACATTTGGACAAATGTTGAAATATTTATAGATGTGCATGCGTGTGCATGACTAACACAAATTGCTAATATTTACAATTTGTTGAATATTGCACAGTGGGATCATTATTCCTTAATCGAAGCACGGCATAAAGGACTGGCCACATATTATACAACTACGGTGACCCAAATTTTTAAATCAAAATACAGAACAAAGAAAAATTGTGTAATGATTTTGTAATTTGTTTTTAATTTTTCGCTGCCTGCCATAATAGAAGGATATTATAACAAAAAAAAACTTGATTTTGAGAGTGTCATCCAAATCAAATATTCAAAACGTGTTGAAATCGATTGCATAAGGCTGATGAAGAAAAAACTTTAATTCGCTACAGCTGCTCGAAGATAACACATTAAACAATGTGATGATGTAGTATTCAAAAGCTGGACCCGAAACCCCCTTTGCCGGCTTTTCTTCTTAAAAAATTAAACGCTTTCGAATAATTTATACTTTTGAATACTTCGAAAAGCCGTTCTTTGTGCCGGCTTACAGGCTTTTTCACTAAACATTTTTTTAGTTTTTAATAAAAAGCTAGATTTGGTAACCTTCTATCTTTAAACAAGGATCCTCAGACGAGCTCATGTAATAATTTATGTTTCCAGGTGCTGGAGGAAAAGTTTTGTAATAATAAGTTAAAAAAGGCTAACATACTTTAATTTAAGATTTTATTAAGAAGTGGTGTTACAACTTTTTGCGAAACCTTCCAAAGTGATACAATTTTTCTACCAAATACGAAATGGGAATCTTTTGTTTCATAAAGTTTCAACAATATCAAAGTTTGCTTTCTTACTTTACCGGTACTACGTGGGCTGATTTTATTTTTTTTTAACTCTAATTGTAGTTGTAAGAGGTATGTTTGTATGTAGAAACCAAATCCAAAAGCAACAACAGCTACACATTGAGTATAGAGTGATGCCATACAAGTGTTTTGGTTTTTTTGACGGGGTGCCGTCAAGTTAATAATTACTGCTTTTTTTGCGAAGTGCTAAAATTTAATTTTTATTTTTATAAACGCACTTCTTCCCAAAATTAATAATTTACATATTGAAATTGATAAATTTCAATGTGTTTTAATAAAACAATTTAATTTCACTGAATATGCAAAATATTAATTTGCTTTATTTATTTGACTGAATATATAAAATATTAATTTTTAGAAAAGTGCGATTATAAATTTCAAAACTAAATAGAATACTAAGTACTGTTTGCAGGGCGGCCAATTATATTTTCAGAAAAATCGTCAAAATTTGTAAATAAAATCGTCAAAATCGTCATTATTTTGACAAAAGTCGTAAAAAATTGTCACTCAAAAATCTTCTGTTTTGTGCAACAATCTTTCATTTAAAAATTAACAATTCAACAGATTTATTAAAAATAACAAAAATTTAAAACATTTTATTCAATTCGAAGCAAGATTTGAAGAGATTTTGTGTCGAAACGTTAATTTTTTATATGATATGTTTTATATTTTAATTTAAATAGAAATTGATAGAATATTCATGTGTGGACTCAAATTAGTTTTTAAGTTATTAGATTTTATACGCATACAAACATCTGTACATATGTTAAGTAAGAAAGAAGGACATATAATATGGATTTAAATTGGGTAATTACAAAATAAAAATACTATTAATACTTATCATAGCTATGTCTTTTAATAATAGTTTTTGTAATGCTAACATTGTAGCAGTCAGAGAAATTATTTTTAAATAATCTCCTGAAAAAAGAATCACCTCAAGAGTTCCTTTTTCCAATAAATTTCTTATATTGGTTTTACTAAAATTAATTTTACTAAATATTCTTTCAACATTAGCTGAAGAGTTTGGCAAAGTTATATGCAAATTTACAAAAATTTGGAATAACCCTTATCCTCTTTTCCAAATTATATAAAAATTGAATGGGCTGTCTTTAAAATCCAGAAATCTTAGTTCTCTTATTTCATGCTCAATATCTTGATATATTTCTTTAGATTTGGAAAACCTTTTAATAAAGGAAGAATTTCGGAGTTGTTTTTTTCAAAATCAGAGATGATGTAATTAAATTTATAATTTATAATTTTGTCATCGAAATCAATTCTTTTTTTATTTGATAACAGAATTTAACATAAAATTATCAAAAAATTGATTGAAAGTTGCAACATCAATTGTATATTGTCTTAACACTTCTTTTACATACACACCAATATAAACTTCTTCCTTTTTAAAAAAATTTTTACGGTTATGGAAATTAATTTGATTTAGAGGCGGGTTTTTTATACAATCACTAATTAAAAAATTTATTAAAATATTTTAAAAAAGTCATTTCATAGTGAATGTTGTGAATTTGAATTTCTTCAATTTTGTTTAGATTATTCATAAAATTAAGTACATATTTTAAAACACAAAAGTTAAGCTCGTTAATGTCATTCAAATTTTTAAATATTTATTTAGCAGTTCAATATCATCGATATTGGCCGCAAAACAAAACTATATTTTTAGAGCTTGACATTTTGCCACACATAGAGGTTATGTTCAGCAAAAGGTAGCGAAGTAAAAAAATCGTCAAAGTATAAGGGAGGTACTAACAAAAATCGTCAAACGTCAATTTGTGAAATTCGTTATAAAAAACGTCAAACGATATTTGGTGAAGTTTGCTTCAAAAAATCGTCATAATAACGTAAAATCGTCACTTTTGGCACCTCTGATTGTTTTTACAACTCTGACTCAAAAACTGCAAAGTTGTTATACATATTTTACCCATGTATGTGTGTTACATGATAATCCCGCGCGTATACGTTACATTATGAGAACTTTCGTATCAAGTATACGTATTGATAAATCCAGTACAATATGAGTAGTGCTGCCGACTTTGACACTTAAAAATAACGTAATTGAAAAAGGTATTTCAGATTCGCAAATTGTTAAAAAAACTAATATAACAGAAGTTACCGGGCCAGAAAACTTTTGTAACGATAGTTATTATTCAATAACATTAGATGAAAACACCGATTGCAGTGCGTCCAAAAATTTAGCAACAATAATAAGAACTTTCGACAACAAATGCCGTGACCAGTTTTTAAGTTTGATCAAATTAGATGCAAATTATCTATCATTGAATGATGTTTAGTGTGGATCTGATCGTAGAACTGTATATAGAAGCCAATGAAATTGAAAATGATATGATAATTCATTTTAAAACAGTTGCCCAATATTTTTATTTTAAATTTTGCATAGTTTTAAGAACAAAATTCGACTTTGAAAATGAAACATTAAAATGGTTCGATAAATTTAGTCCAGAAAATCAGTGGAAAACTAATAGTGTAGTAACACTATTGATAAAAATGTTTCCAAACGAATACAACAAGTTTTATAACATAAATTCGCAATTTAGAGCTCCTGCTGATGTTGAAAAATTTAAATATTAAAATCCTAAAAAGATTCGAATATTATGCCGTGTTCTTTTCTAAAAAATTTTAACATTTATTTTACTTTTTATCAAAAAAATTGATATTCAGGGTTTTCTTAAGACAAAAATTTTGCCTTGTAAGTGATGATACAGTAAAAATTCGATAATCCGGATAATTGATTGCAGACCCCAATCCGGAGTAGCGATTTATCCGGATTACTACACATGTATGTATTTATTAAAAATTATAATAATTCATAGCAAAATTAAACATAAAAACATAAATATTAATTTGTACAGTTCAGTTAAAATAGATAAAGTCTTGTGTGCTCTCTTCACTGAAGGCATCTTGCATCAATACTAAACTAAAAACGCATATGCAACGTTCCAAAACATACTCATATCACACTATTCTAACTGTATTTTTCAAAGCATGCTGTGATTTGAATAAAAAATAAATAAAAACGAGTGTTATTTGGAATGAATTTCCGTCATCCCACGTCAAACAGACGTTGATAAACAGACCGGTTTCGGCTATGTGCCATCTTCAGTGTTCTCTCAGCAAAAGAACACTGCTGAGAGAACACTGAAGATGGCACATAGCCGAAACCGGTCTGTTTATCAACCAAATTTGACGTGGGATGACGGAAATTCATTCCAAATTGCATCAAACCCCGTCGGAAGAAAAACACAACACTTAAAAACGAGTGTTATTCAATCCGGACTATAGAGTTGCAGTCAATCCGGATTATAGAATATGCAACGAGCTGCAAAATTCTGTCCGGATTACCGAATATTCCGGATTAGTGGGGTCCGGATTATCGATTTTACACTGTATAATAATTTCTAGACAAATGAATTCATGTTTCCAGAAATTTCAAAATTTGTAAGCGAAATATCATGTTCATATTCATTTACAAATGTAAAAAAATATTTTCTTACCAAATTATAATTAAAAACAAAGAGAAAAAACAGACTCCAAATAAAGGATTTACTGAATTCACAAAATTGCAATTTTTTTATGATGTAAACATATTATATAAGTTGTTATTAAAAATATAATTGTGATCTCGAAATCGATTTAAAAGTGCCTTGTTTTCCTTTGTACTTAAATAGTTTATACATATTCAATACTGAACTGCTTTTTATTATATTATAGTACAAATGATATTTATTGTGCCTTTTTCGCTATATTCTTAATAAATCTAAATAAAAATAATATAAATTAAGTACACTCAAGTTCCAAAAAGTACAACTTTCCAAGCTATTTAAAATTCCTGATTACATCCCTGATGTACATTGTTTGTTTGTTGCGAATTTACTAGGGGTCTGTTTAAACAAAAATGTAAATGTGTCCCCAAAAAACAGTATACTATAGTACAGCAAATATCTGGTAAAAATTGTATCATGCCTTCGTTCGTTTACTTTCCTAAGTATTAATTTCAGTTTCCTTTTTTCTCAATTTAATTTCTTTTTATTTCATATTGCATTTTTTAATTTAATTTATATGTATGTAATTTTTTGAGTGACTTTTTTACTTATTTTAATAGCAATACATTTTATATTTATTCGCAGTGATCACCCAAAAGCTTTACAAACTTGATATGCATTCATGCACACGGTTAACAAGATGCAACAAAATATTAGAAATCATGAAATTTCCTAACCATAGTAAATAGTAGTTTATAAAACGAAGTATGCAGTACCAGGCGCAGGTCCAGAGAAGGAAAACAAATACCATCCATATCTCTAAAGGTTGAAAAATGTCTTATTTCTGTTTCGCTGACCAAAGAAAATTTATCATTCGCTAAATTTCTAAACGAAAAAAATAAACTGATTTGCGTACCAGTAATATAATATTTTATATATTAATTTATTTAGTACACAAATCATTTACTTTTCGTTTAGAAATCCAGCAAGTAATAACGTTCGATATATAAAATTCCCTACCCCTCTCCACAAGCTGTAGTTAGATCCACACCTGGCCTGCACAATAGCAACAATATACTTATTGGTAATAATACCTTAGAACAAGCAAACCAAACTATCAATGGCATTGATATACCTTTATGTACAAACATACATATTATGTATATCGATTGCAAAAATTCTGTCTACTGACAATCTAAAATGAGCGACAGAAGTTTTACAACGCATTCCGAAAGGGTGTGTCCAGTTTAATTAATTTCTATTTTAATCGTAGTAGTTCCTTTTGTAAGTTTTATAAATATTGCTTACAACATGGTACTGCTGTTATGAAAAATAAAAGGACATCAATAAAACTATTACTTTTTTGCTCCTGCCACTTAAACTATTTTTGATGCTGGCAATTGCCATGTGTACATGTGTACATATCCATGTGTACATGTGTACACATCCATGTGTACACATCCATGTGTATAAACATGTAAATACAAGTCTAAATTATAAATTGCTGACTGTCGTCATTATGGACACAATATTAAATTTCCTTGAATTTTGTTATCAAGGAGAAAACAGGAAGAATATGTTTAAATACTCTACTAACATACTAAAATATAAATGTACCGCACACATGCTCACAATTACCAGTCTATGTAAATGAGTGTGTGTGTGTGTGAGTAAAGGGCAGTCTGCATTTAAGCATAATTTAAATAAAAACAGGATGGCCGGCCAATTTATATACAAATAAAAAACATACTTAAAACATACACAAATGTGGGATTCGATTAAACCTTTTCGTAATTGTGTTTATTAAACTGATATTTAAAATGTATTGACAATCCTTTTGTAGTTCCTTTTGTTGTGTATGTATTAGTATGATCTTTCCCCCTATTCCAGCCCCCTACGCTGAGGAAATCAACTGATTAAATGGTACCTCATCAGGACTTTGATAAAGTGTTTAAAGTTCTAATTTCATCCATGCGGAAGTGGAATGGAGGCAAAATAGTAAGACAATACGACGACAGAGTATGTACTGATGGATCAAGAATGGTCTGCGGTGTCGGCTCTGCACTCTTTTCAGAACGCGCCTTCCTTCTCCCTAACGAAGCCAATGTTTGTCAGGAAAAAATTCTGGCTATAAGGGAAGCGGCTAGAAGGCTCATCGACAGGAAGGTATAGGACAAAGTTGAACAGATATAAGAAAATTAATAATTTCCTCCTAGGGGGTACCCATTTTCCCCTCTCCTATACCGTCAATATTTTGCTGGATATCGCACTTTATTCGAAGAATTACACACATCGAATTTGGAAATTCTCTCTTTTATAGTGGTACAGATATAAGAAAATTAATAATTATATACTATGGAGGGTACCCGTTTCCAACCTCCCATACCTTTGAGATTTTTCTGAAAGTTTCTCTTTCTTCTAAGAGCAGGTCACAGAAACTTTGAAGAATTTCACTGTTGTAGTTATACAGATATCGCGAAATTAAAAATTGCTTTATAGAGGCGGTGCTCTATCCTATAACCCTCTCACGACCATAAGAATATTTGACTAAAAGCAATCATTTTGTCTATTTAGTCACCAAATTTTAGTGCATAAGTGCCCATTTCATTCAACAATTGTTAAATGCAGCGATGCCAGCATGAAGATTTTACTTTAATTTTGAAGATTTTTCAGTCAAAATAAGATATGAAGTTTTTTTTCCCAAAATGAAGATTTTTTGAGATTTACCCCCTTATTCTCTACAAAATTTAACACTCTTGAATTAAATGAATTTATTGGTAGCTGTGTGGTATTTTACATTGAGTTCTGCAAACAAATAAGCAGGTCAAATAACACTCTTTTCTAATTTAATTGATGACAGTGGGGTTCAAAATTTAGAGAGCTCCTCCACATAGAATTTAATAAATATTTTAAACATTAATGTTTTATATACATATTTCAATACATATACATATTTTCAATATGTAGAAAAAATATTAATATAAGTTCGACTAATTACTTATAAAACATTAATTATAAATAACGATGGCACGCGCCAAAAAAATCTACATGTTTACGTGGTCATAGTTGGTTGAATACTAAAAAAGAAATTCAACTACAAATGACAGAAACCAAACAACATGATTAAGTACCGTTTATTCTCAGTAGCCAATGGCGCTGAATAAGCAAGAGAGACTGAAATATATAGAGTAGTTATTCATCATAGATGGGATTTCGTACTAACCGAAATTGATTTGACATGTGAAAATGAATAAGTTTGTACTTTTCGTATCCTAATTTGTTAAATAATACGGTTAAATAGTTGATATTCCTGATCACTAGTATCCACCGTCAAAAGTGGTAAAATTGAACAAAGAACGCTGATGAGATGGTGTAGCGACCTCGAAATCAGTACTGATCCGTTCTGCTAATATGATGAATAATAAAAATTGTTCTATATATAGTACTCCCTTAATAAAAATAATGAATTTATCCAAAAAAAAAAAAAAATTTTCTAATAAAAATTAAAAAAAAAAATTAGAATGAATAAATGGGTAAATTCGGGTTTGAACTTGAGCCAAAATTAATCGTTTCAATATGTAGAAAAAATATTTTAAACATTTAGAAAACGTTACCGTGGAAGACTTTTGGCACATGATATCAAAAATTGCTAGAGCAAATAGTGAGTTAGTGTTTCCAACGTTGTCGAAATTTGCATTAAATTTAATGTGTCTCCTTTGTTCAAAGGTAAACTTAAATAAAACGAAATACAGAAACAGATTAAACAACACTACATTGGATGGTATTTTATTTACGCAAGATTATTTGTTAGATTATCCGTGCTATTTTTAAAAATCGATACTAATATATTGAAAAATCTGAAATCCTTACAGTAGTATAATTAATAATTTGTGAACTATTTTAAATTATTTATAAAATTTTGACTACTTTTATAAAATCAGTCATGATATAATTTCTTTCCTGTTGGTTTAAAGACAGAAGAATATATATAGATGTACAATGTAGTTACATGTATATGTACATATATTACTAATTTTATTATAAGAAACTTAAATTGAAATTTTGGTTTTATGTATATATTCTAATTTTTATGTTATTATGTCTATACATGGATATGCATATGCATGGTATCTATAGTAACTTGATTATAATTAACAAACACGAATTATTTTTTATTAAAAATAATAAAAATTTAAAAAAAAAAATTTAAGATTTTTTTTCTAAAATTATGTTTTTTTTCGACGAATGAAGATTTTTCTCTAAAAATTTCTGGCACCACTGGTTAAGTGGCTCTACCCATCACTTTGTTATGCTCATTTAATTTAGTTGTCTGCAGCGTTGCCATTTGCCAAGTTTTTCCTTTTTTGCAAGTTTTTTGAGATACAAAAAAGTTTTTAATTAACTGGCTGAAAAAAAAAAAATTTTTTTTAAATATATGCAGTTTTTCAAGTTTTTTTAAATTAAAGTTTGGAATATATTTTATGAATATATGCATTGACTATATAATTCACATTATACAATGAAACGACCTTATATTTTTCACTTCCTTTTTATACAACAATGTAGATTCGTTTTTACTCCCACAAAAACAAAATTGAAAGTTTGCAACTTATTCGTTGAAAATTGAACTGAAATTTTTTTAAAGAACATGGATATATTCTTAATGAAAAACGGAAAGATTATTGAACTATTTACAATCATTTCTAAAAAATTATTGATTTTAGGAACCTCGTGCACAGGATGTAAGGAAACCACCATAGACGATGTAGCAGGCGCAGACGAGATCCCAAGTTGTTCAACAAAATCCTTATTTAAAAAAATAGTTTATTAAATTTTGTCGTTGCCTATATCTACAGCAAACGTAGAACGAATTATTTCAAAAATTAATTTAAACAAATCTAATATTAGAAACAAATTCGAAATTCCCACTTTATGCGCTATTTTGAGAGCAAAAGACTTCTTGAAAAAATAACAGTGATTGCACAAACTTTAAGCAATCTAAAGAAATGGTTTTGAAGTTTAATAAAACAATGTACAAATAATAAAATAAATACATGCATGTGATATTATTGCACAATATTAAATGGCATAATAGAACAATATAAACAGAAAATTTAGTAAATATATAAAATTTCTTCTAAACAACAAATTAGATCTCCAAAAATGAATTTAATTTTATATTTTATTATTATTTTTATAACGTTTAATATACATACATATTATGTATGTAATGTTTTTTATGTTATGTTATGTTTTCTTTTAGTTAGAAAAAACATGTACTTTTTATAAAATATTTTTAATAAAAATGAAATCTAATTTTGTATTTTCGTTTATTATTTGACTTAGTTAAAGAAAAAGTTTTTTTATTTAAAAAAAAAGTTTTTTTTCTGGAATGGCAAGTTTTTTGAAAAAAATATGGTAACGCTGGTTGTCTGCCAGGCGGCAAGAAGTACACATGCTCATAGGATGATCGTAGTTTGTTGTAAGAAACAGTGCGAAGAAAAAATGGTCGTACCATTACGAAAAATTTTAGTAATTATGAATGCTCAATGTGTTTTGTGTTATCAAATTACGAACATGTTATTACAAGGTATTATGATTCTTTTCATAGCGATATGAAAAGATATAATGATGAGGAAAAACATAAGCTTTTTATAGAAATCAAAAATATATTTTTGTACAAATTGAAGGGATGGTTAGAAGAGGAAGAAAATATAGAAATGAAATTAGATAGAGATTTGAGAAAAAAATTCGAGCGTAGTTAGTCTGGGTATTGAGAAGCAGGGTAGACTATTTACTAATGGAGTTCTTATAAAAGAATTATGTAGTAAAATGTTTGTAAAATTTAATTATAATATTAACTTTGTAGAATTTGTGCCTTTGTCGCGTAATACTATTACGCGACGAGCTGCGGAATTATGAGTTTCTGTAGATTTGGCAATTAAGGAAAAACTAAAAAATTTTGATTTTTAAAAAAAAATTTGCAAGACATTAAAATGTTATTTTTTATTATTTTCATTATTTATATTCTGTGGGTAAAAACCGAAATTAGTTCCATGTATTTTTAAACTCAAACAAAAATGCCTGTTGTTCTTGTATTGTTGTAATTGTTTTACTAATGCTTCCACCTAGTTAAATACACCTTGTCTACGACTATATTAATAAAACATGTTGTGTTGGTGTTGGTTTTCAAATACGTATGTATATATTTATTTTATTTTTATTTATTTTATTTAAGATTCTTTATTTCAATACAACAAGAACATGTCTTATTCCCCACAACATTGGAGGGCACATAGTTCCATAAAAAGTATAATAAAATAAAATTATTTTTCATTATGAATTTTGAGATATATATATATAATAAATTGTTTTATTATTATTGAACAAAGATATTAATTTAAAAATTTTCTTAATACATTTGCATATAAAAAACATTTATTTCTTATATTTCGTACCCACAAATCAAATCCCAAATGGAAAAAATGCAATACTGTTGAATGGAAAATTAATTCAACGCATAGAAAACTTTCCCAGAACAAATTAAGTTATAAAAATAAATTCAAATTTAAACTAGAAAATATAAATTGTTGCATAAAATATTAAATAAAAATTTTAATAATATTAAATAGTGTTTGTTTGTGTAAAAAAAGTGAAAAATTAGTGAATTCCCAAGTACAAACATGATCCTCTCTCATCTGTGTTGAATTCACACAACATCCGCGTGTGAGAAGCCAGTTGTTAATTTTTTATTGACATATCGAGAGTTGGCACACCACATATCGTCGTCGAAAATCCAAAAGTACGTATCAAAAAAATCAAAATCGAGTTTTTGATTGATTATGATTCGCAAGGTTATCTTACATGTCTCTACCTATTTTTAGGTTTTTGCGACCAAAAATAACGCTTTTGTATCTATAATTCAAAATAACGTATCAACATGTGCATTATTTTCATAAGTTAAATGAAGTCATCAAACTTTGGGAAAGAAATGAAAATAAAATTATTGACTTTTGACACGTACATATATGAAGTATATTTTAATGACTGCGATTCACACAAAGAAAATGAAGTCTATACTGCGTCTTTCCCAAAATTCATGGACATTTTAGGGAATCGTAATTATTCTATTTTCAAACCCAGAAAGGATATTTTTTTAAGAGAAGTAATACTCAGGCAATTAGTATGCCTACCAACCAGTAGGTGTGTTACCTTCTTTGGTAAAGGGGTAGTGAGGATAGCGAGGACAGATTGTGAAAGCGAGAAAGCTTAATTTTTTACAACTTTGATATTACGCGTTGTGTTAGTTTTTAGATCAGTGTTGCAGCGCCTCTGATGTCAAGTAGGCGTATTAAATGTGTTAAGCTGTGTAGCCATTTTGTTAATTATTTTACTTCGACGGCGATTTTGATACAATACCGACGAAGGAGGCCGCTGTGATGTCTGCTAGCATTCACCAATATCAATTGTATATCATATGAAGCAAAAAACATTTCACAGGAGCAGTATGATGGCCACAGAAACCAAATCAACAATATGAGATGTGGAAAGTGCTAAGGCAGATGTATGCTTACTATTGTGTATGGACATGCAGGCTGTAAAACTTATTCCACAGTCAAATGCTAGTTCCTCATACTACAAAATGAAATTGCAAGTTCACAACTTTACTATATACAATATCGTTGCTCATGAATCTGACAACTTTGTCTGGGACGAAACTGAAGGAAACCTTGTTGCGTCAACTTACGCCACTTTTCCCATAAAATATTTAAGAAACGAAATCCTCCGTACGCCAAATTTTCATCATATAATTATATATTCAGACGGATGCTTTTACCAAAATCGCAATGTATTATTATCCAATGCTTTGATTTCCTTTAGTGTTGAAAAAAACATCACTATTGAACATAAATATTTAATCGTAAATATTTAAATCAAATGGAGTGCGATTCGAGTCACTCTCTTATTTAACGAAGAATAAATAACAAGAAATAAAATTAACCCTCACAATTTGTTGACCTAATAAAGGATTCACGTAACAACCCATTTCCTCTTAACGTTCATCACCTTAAACATGATTATTTTCTTGATTTTTATTTAGTAGTTCTTGAAAATTATTTAGTAGTTTTACATTTTTTAATTTTGTTTGAAAAAAATATTTCAGAAAGCTCAAATACAAAAGAACGTAATAAATATATCGTCACCTAAAATGCAAACAACGTAACATCAAAAAATAAAAATTTGAGCTTTTTATTGATTACTATTTACTACATCATATTACATCTATATGCAAAATTTCAAGCTTCTGTTAACAAAAACAAAAAAAAAATTTACCCAAATTCAAAATAACGTATCATCACGTGAATGATTTTATTAAACAAAGAAACGTATCATCATCAGTGTTGTCAGCTATTTACATCAAAAATACGTTGTCCTTTTCCTCAAAATTCGCTAGAACGCGCTAAAGACTGTGAAAATCTGATTTCAATATCTCAAACAGTTTCCATATTATTCGGTTTTTTGTTTCTCTTGTAAGCTTATGAAAAGTGATGTTACGTTATTTTGCATTTTATATGACGATATATTTCGAAAAATATAGTTTTTTCTCTTGAAATAGTTTAGTTGTTCTGTTTTAATTCCATTATATTATATTATAATTATAATATACATATATAATTATATACATATATAATTATATTCCATCAATTGTTTCTATATCTGAAATATTTGTTAATATTATAACGTTTTTTGCTCCTCCTATAAAATTATTTTACGTGCTATTGTACTATGGAAACGTTGGGAAATTATCATTAATTTTGTTTGAAAAGTTAGATGCTTTTTCATTTTATTATTTGGTGTTATTTCATTTCGGAATTGTTACGTGGTGCCAAAAATAAAAAAGAGTTTCAAGTCCCTAACGCGGAATTGTCAACTGCGTTTTGCTACGGCAGAATATGACCAAATACAGTAACCGAACTCTACTTCGAGCTGTAATTCGTTTCATGCAAATCGGCGAGGTAGCTGAGAATTTGCGAACGTATTACCACTTTCCTATTTCAGCACACTGTGCGACGTAGGGGTAGATACACTTTGCGTCAAATTCACAGCATATCAGCTTAGTCATGAAGCACACACACAAACAAAGTATGTGTTTAGATACCATTGGCTTATATTTATCTTTTCCGGTGAAATTTAGATATTTTGGTGAATTTAAGATTTTTTCGAACTGTAAGAGTTTCAAATCCAGTAATTAAGCTCAACTTCGTTAATCTGATTTTTCATAATATTAAAATTTTTTTATTAATATTTTTTTAGAAAAAAAAAATTTATTTAAAAAAATACCCAAAAATTTTTAGTAAATTTTCATAGGAAAGGTAGGGAAAGTCATATCTAGGCCACTTTTGAGCCGATCGTGCTTATTCAATATCTGAACTTTTGAAACAGCATTCATAGATATGTGGAGTTTGAGAACCCACACGTGGAAGAAGTGTACTTATGTACTCCTTCTAATATTATACTCTTAATTTATTGTTGCAATTGTTGTTTTTACACATGTGTTATACCGTGCAATGCCGACAGACACACCTTAGATGTTTTTCCAACTGTTATTTTTACTATTGTTAAAAAGTTTTATTGTTTGTTTTTATACCCTTACCTGTAAGTAAAATGTGTATATTTGTGCACACACACACATGTATGTATGTATGTATGTATCGATATAAAATAAAAAAATAAGTAAACAATGTTAAAGCTCATAGCTTTGGATCGTGATAGATGTAAAAACTATGACAAGTGTCTTCGTTTTTGACCCCAATATACTTTTCATTGCTGCGATGTTGACCTTTACATCAATGACAATGAATACAACCCTGTCACCAATGGAATGTCACGTGCAGATCACAGATATGCCAAACAAGAAAGAATTAATGACAAAATGTCATCAATAGAATGTCACTGAGAGAAAAATCGTCATAACATCGATATTATTTGACATTAATACTGTGGTAGAGTCAAGTATTGATATGTAATATCATTAGTGCAATTATGAACATTGGTATGTAATGACAAGCTGTCATCTATAGGGTGTCGCAAAATGAACGCAAGATTTGTATTAAATAGAAAAGAAAGATTTTAGTTTTGTTTTATTATTTTTAAGATATGAAATGAAATGAAAGCACGCTGTTCTACCGTAAAACGCTTCATTTGTACAAGCCGTAAACTGTCAGCTGTCAAATTGTATTTTTAGGCTTACAAGAACTTTACTGCACAAAAGGCGGAAAATTCAAATCTTTCGTTAATTTTGGTACGCCCAAACAATATTAAACTGTCATTGATATTATGACTGACTAAATAAGAATTTCAATATAAAATTGTATTAAAAGTAGTTCTTTTGTTCATAAAATTGTTTTTATAACAAAAAATGTAAAAACTAAAACGCCTGCGACTCAAAAATAATAATATGCAAATTACATTTTAATAATACTTAAACTATGACATCTAATTGATGACATTGCAATCATAGCACAGATGACACTTAAAATATGACAAAATTAAATGCTGACGTTTGTCATTAAATAACACTAATGACCGGGCGTTTCTATGAATATGGTTTCAGATTTATTGACATTTTAAATTCGAGACTGATGCTCATGAAAACCTCTTGCTGAAGTCCTAGAAAGCTGAAATTCGGTTGACAGACTAGCAGTGTCTTATAAATCAAGAAAAAATTGGAAATAGTAAACTTTTCCCCTCTACCCTCTTGTAAAGGTGGTTCGTATCTTTCGATGGTGTAAAAATCGCAATCGATTTAATTGTAATCATTTGATTTCGCTTATTTTTTGATTCCATGCGAAATCGTAATTTGATTCTACGATTTCAATTTGAAATCATGAAATTGATAAAAACGATTGAATAAATTTCTGAAATTAATTTATGTATGAAGTGATTGCAACCAAAATTAAATCAGAAGAAAAATCGTGTTCTTCTTCTTCTTCTTCTTCTTCTTCTAGAAATAAAGCTGACCTTGATAATTTTGAATTGCCAAGAATGTAAACTTTTAAAGGAAACCTCTAGATTTCAAGTGTGTTATTATTTCGTTGGACTTTCATTTTATTTGTGATTGCAATCGACTTTATTGCAATTAAATTAATTGTATTCAATGATTTCTAAAATATAAAGATTTCAAAATATTGAAATTTCGACAATATTTTATTTTAAAATCTGAAATCATTTTAAAATCAAAAAATGAGATCAGTTTGTTTGAGACCACTTTGAGTATAATGCCAATTGATTGTAGCTTTTTACAGCTCTGGCATCTGTACAGTCTGTAAATAAGGAAAGGATACTTCCTGAGAACTAGAATACTGAAATTTGGAATTGCAAGTCTGCCTAAACTAAATACAAGTATACATTCTTTCAGCATTACTATTCTTTAAGGGACTTTCACACAATCATACAATTCTTAAGATTTTCAATGGATTTTGTGTGAAAGAAATCTAAAGAGATTTGTTGCGACTATTAAAAAATCTAACATATCATTACATTTTGTTTTCACACTATCAGATCTCAAGTAAAATAAAAAACATTAGTAGAAAATAAGCGGCGGCTGATGAGCAGTTTCATGTAGCCGGCGAACGTGTGCCGCCGGCCTTTTGAAATGTTTAGCAGTTAATGAATATATATACTATATATCAAACTACAACATTAAAATAACACAAAATTTCATTAATTTTGAGACATGGTGTAATACACATTCCAAATTTTGAGCCTGTGTATGATAAAAAAAAACCCCATCAGGGACGGCACGTTATCGGTGGCGAAACAATCGACTGTTCAATTTGCTTTTATGAAAATTCAACCCTGATCAAATGAAAAATCTTATCGTTTAGAAAATTTTCTAAAAATAGCAAACTCTTATGGTATGTAAAATTTATTATCGTATTATTTGTCATTTTGATAACATTTTGCTTTCACACTATCTCATTTGCACGTATTATTACAGTTTTTGACAAATCTTAATACAAAGTATTATACTGTGAAAGGCCCTTTAAGAACAACAGAAATGAGTAAATTTTTAATAACCATTTTTTTAAATAAAAATAAAGTCGAATACACTCTGGGTTGCGTTGAATACTGTGTTTGTCAATAATACAGCTTTTCAATGATTCATTGGGAAAGTAGCTATAAACACATTCACGACAGCAGGCTACCGAATACAACCTGTCAAAAATAGAATAAATGTGTGTATATGAAAATGATTATTTGCACGACTACACGGCCGCACTGCTGCAGGTTGTTGTCAAGATTAACAATAACAAAATCTGTAGAGCAATTTAGTGCTCAAATATTGCAGCTCTTTTTTGGTATTAACTTTTTGTGTAAAAATAAATTTTGCATAAAAATAAGAGCTTATAAGATCAATATTCTGTGTTCATCTTTTTAGAAAGTCTTAAAATTTCTATGAAACAATAAAAAAGCTACTGAAGCAGTCATATTGCGATAATCGCGAAAATGCGCGAAATTTTCCAAAATTTAGAAAAAGCCGTAAAATCGTATACAACGAGCTACAAATGCAAGGAATTGGAAAAATTCGCAAACAAAATGCAAATATTACGAAAATCTTTAATAACTTCCAATTATTGGGAAAATTAAAATGTCTGAAATAATAAAATATAGAAAAAGTCATCCACATTGAAAAAAAAACCCGAAATTCGGCAAAAATTTTTAAAGTTTTTATCTCCATTTAGGAAGTTTTACGGCATTTTCAAACATTTTTCAACCATACTTTAAAAAACCATACTTTAAAAAAGCAAAAAATATTAATTAGCATCACTGAAATATAAATGAATCAGCTGCTTACCATTTGGCTGTCGTTTTCAAAATAATTAAATAGCGACATTAGTAGCCAGTGACATTTGTAGTCATTGAGCCGTGTGGCCTGCAGTCGTGAATGTGTTTATAGCTAATATAAAAATATTTTCAACAAATACACATACAATTTGTTTAACAAATATACAAAACTCGTCATCACAGAAAATTAAAAAAAAAAATAATTTTATTGAATCCATCCCATTAGCATATGGAAGATTGTTTTTTTGAAAGATCACCTTGCTGAGTCTTCTTAGATCACTTTGATCAAAAACTGATTAATCACTTACACGATCAGAAAAGGATTCGCCCCAATGTGTAAAAAGAGTTCTATTTAAAATACAATAGCAAATTGTATAACAATATTTATTAAAATATCTTGCTCATCTGAAAGATTGGAAATGCTTAAAGCCTGTTCATGGAGCACGTCAAAAATAAAACGAAACTGGGCGACACGTTAACGACTATGTAACAAATATTGTTTTCAATTGTTCGTTGTATGACATTTAAATTAATATTTTGAGCAATTTTTTTATATATTTTTTTGAATTTTTATTTAGTTTGTCTAATTATATTTTTCCACAGCGAATAATTTATTCTATTCGTTTTGCTTTCCGCTGTTTGACATTTAAAAACGCGATACACAGACCAAAGAAATGTGCCAGTTGTTACGTGTTTTGTTTAAAAACTTGATATTCGTGTTGCATGAACCCAAACAGGAAAAACGTTGATATTTTTAGTCGTTGTTTTAGTTAATTGTGTTCGATGAACAAACAGGCTGTTAATCAGAAACAGATTCTGCAGGTGTTTGAAAAGTGAGTACAATTACATAAATTATGTTTTTTTTCTTAAGTATAATGATTTTATATATAATAGAATATATAAATATATATATTTTTTTTCATATATAAAAGTTACATCGAGTTTAGTTGTGAAAGTGAAACATAAAAATAATTAAAATTAATAATTAATTTGAAATCGCATCAGTGTGAATGTCGGACTCAGAAAGCCGGCAGAAAAATACTCGAAGAAGAGTCAAATAGGATTAGAAATATGACTGATAAATGACTCAAATTACAGTCATAGATGACATTAAAAAGGCTCCCAAATGAATAGAAATAAGAGTGATAAATGACAATAAAAATACTCCTAAATAGACGGATAAATTACTCACAAAAGACTCGTAAGCGATTATAAATATGACTGACAGACGACTCGCAAAAGAATCACAAATCAAGTGAAATAAGACTAATAAGTGATCAGAAAATGTTTCGAAAAAGACTTTAATGTGCTGTTCATAGAATCCAAGCAATCGACTTGAGTAGAACAATTGAGTGATTTTCATACAAATTGTTCACTCAATTCGATTGATTGGATCCTATGAACAGCACATAAATACTACTAGAAAAGGGGTCGAAAATTACTCTAAGCTAATATTTTTGGGAGCCTCCGTAGACTAATAAATAGCGAACTAAACTATTAGTCTGGGGGTCACAGGTTCGATTCCTGTCTAGAGCCTAGGTGTTTCTGCAGATAAGTCGAATCGGCCTTGCGGTTTGAGTTTGTTGAAAAAACCAAAATTAAAAAAATAAAACTTATCAAGAAGAGTCGCTGGTAGTCACGCTTTTCTCCCGACAAAAGTATATTTTATGTTCAGAAAATGAGCGCATATTCCAACTTTTTAATCGCGCAGTAGAGTCAAAAAAGATTCGAATATTCAAATACGAACATTTACATAGAATATTACGCACAAATCTTCATCGCAAAAAATTTAACAATTCTTTTCGTCACTTTTTAAGTGACATCAGACTTCACATTTCAAATCTTATTTCTACAAATTATGACCCAGTAAAAGAATACGAGACTTATTTATATTGTGGTTACTATTATTAATTACTTAAAGCTCACATTGCTTAACCCATTAACCCATTGATGCTCGTTGGTTTTGCCTCATGTGCCATTTTACTTGCTATTGTTTTGTTTTACTTAAAACAACCCTCTTTTTGGTAAATTAATACTTAAGCACTTTAGTTATGTTTTCGATTTATTTGATCAATTTCAACCACTTGCTTTGAAAAAAAGTCATGAAACTTAGACAAACCCCTTTATTTGAAAATCATTAACTTCAAAAATTAACTCCAACTTCTCATAAAAAATTATTTTAAAAACACATCTTAATTAAACTGCGAAAAATGTGTGTAAATTATTTAGAACGTAATTGCTTCATGACTTAAGAATGTCTGGACGCATCACCTAAACGGGTTAAAAGTTTTTATATTTTCTAAAGCAAAATAAGTTTTTTAAGTTCACTTTAATGTGCTTCTTTTTATTAACATCCTGATCTGGAACCTATCGCAGAGTATCTTCATTATGCTTATTGATAATCTCCAATGACAACGCCTTTCCATCATGACAGATGCTCTTCACATTAAGTGTCCCTGCCACTTAAAAGTCAGGTGATTTGTTTCATTCCTGTTTTCTAGGATACTCAATACCTGGCTGAAGGGTGTATATGATTCGGCAAAAAACTAAATATTTTAACCCAACTTTAACATTGATGACACTATTGTTCTTTTATGTTGTGCTGTATTGTGTTTGTCTACCATTCAGTCGTTGTTTTTTTCAGTTTCATGCGTTCGTTGTCACATTGCAAATAATTTTATTATTGTTTGTAAACATTATTACAACAAAATCAACACAATGCACGCATTTAAGGACACATGTATACATAATCCCAAATAGTTACAGATGTTTATATGTATGTGTACGCAGAAGTACATATGTTTGTATATATGAATGTATGTTTGTATTTATTTAATATGTATCGCTCGCTATAAAGGAGTATAATATTTATTAAGAACGTTTTATATATACTAACATTCCATGCTTTTATGTAGGCGTGTGTTCATAGAAAAATACAAATATTTACACGTACATACGTACAGGGTGCTCCAATGAGACGTTTCAATTTGCAACAGCCCGCTATTATAACAGTTGTCATGACTCAATCTGTAACTATTTTACAGATGGCGATAAAAATAGAACGATATTCGCTTCATTTCTCGAAGAGGTGATCACAATTGGCCACCGGGATCCTGTGATTTAGCACCTTTAGTCATATTTTTTTGGGAGCTACGTGAAAGATAAGGTCTATGCAAATGGCACACAATCGATTGAAGACCACATGGATGGAACTCGTGCAGTTATCGAGGACATACAGCCGCAAACGTGCGAGTTGGTGATGACAAATTTTCATGAAGAGAATATAGCCCTACAAACATGTCCGTGGTGGTTATTTGACTGATATTGTTTTCGATTACTAATGGCACACCTGCTTCTTTACAATTAAATAAACATACAAAGATTATGAATGAAACCTCTTACTGGAAGACCCCATTCTTATAAATAAGAATAATCTTGTAGATAAAAATTTTAAACTAACATTGTTAGTTTTAAGTGTTTGCCTTCAGCTTGATTTTGTTTTATTAAATTGACGTAAATTGCATTTAGTCGAAACATTATTATTAATACGAAGATTGTGTGTCATGGAAACATTTCTGTGCTTTTCATGAGTTCAAATGAAGTTTAACTGATATAAGATTTATCACAGAAATATTAAACTTGAATACTGAAGTATTAAATAGTAGAGTTATTTATGCACAAAGTACATATATTTATACAAGTACGCTTGATTCTACAACAACAAAAACAACAGGCATTTTGTTTTTGTGTTATATTTACCCTAAATGTCGAAAACAACAGACAGAAACATAAAGAAGTAAAGGTCTGTTCGTTTACTTCAAATTGTCAAGAATTTGTAACAGTTGTTAGTACAAAGTGTTTGCTTAGTAACTCCAAAAGTTTTACCAAGAAGGGAGCGTCAGAAGAGAGCAACAAATTGAGATACAAAAAAATATTCTGCGAAATTGTAAGTAAATGTAAATTTTTAAAACCGATAAAATGTATTTAGACGATAGAAAATCAATTTTAGTTTAACTGAGGATCAACAGGACCAAAATAAGATGTCTAAAGCAATTGAATTAAGGATATAGTACATGAGGGTCAGCAAATGTTGGTGATCAATTTATAAGATTATTATTGTATATATTATGAAAATCGCTACTTTACGGTATGGATGGTAAAGTGTTCATTTATTGTATTATTTTTGAGAGCTACTTTACAAAAATTATTTTTAATATCTCGTTGATGGTTTCTGATGGAAAAGTAAATGAATAAAGATATTAAATAATTTTCATAAACAATGCAAAACAAATGAAATTTAAATAGTCGTTTATGTATGTATCTACATACACATATGTATGTATATACGAGTATATTGATGGCATGCATGTGTAAGTGCAATGCATGTGCCTTCATAATCCATAAGGGGTCAGAAGTAGTCCCGAAATATCCGAAATAGATGAAAGAAACATGGTTCATTTATCATTGCTATTTCCTTGAGCTGAACTATAAAGTTCAGGTTTTCATTACATCGAACTAAGCCAAAAAATAAACCAAATCATGACCACATAGTTTAATTTTTTTTTTAATTCCCGCACAAACAACCAAAATTTTTTAAAATATTTATTTTTTCTTTCTATTTTATTATTATTCAATTCTAGAAAATTTTAATTTGAAAACAAATTTATGTAAATAAAATCCGCACAAAAACATAAATGTAAAAATAAGGCCAAGTTCCTACACAAAAATTTCGACCGTCAAAATACTGAGATCAAAATAAAGACCATTTCATTTGTTTTAATGAAGGTTTAATATAATATCTCCAGTTGTTCTAAGAAATATTTGGGTAAAGTTCCTTGATGACCTGCATTAGCAACAGTGAAATGCGCATAGGAACAAGCTATACCCCTCAATAATCAATTTCAATTTGTTTTTAACAAATTTGTTAATGTTTTACTGAATAAGTAAAATATTAATTTTGGGTAAAAGTGCGAATAAAAAATTTAAAATACTAATGTTTTAACTTTAATTTTATTTTATATCCTTACAATTTTTGTCGTTGGGAATATGTAGTACAGATTGTGAGTTTCTTTATTATATAAAATATCATATAAGTAAAACCTTTGTATGACAAAATTGTTACTAATATAATTATTTGCGTATTAATTTTTGGGACAATTTCGAGCGAAATAAAAATATTTTGTATGTTATTCACTCGAACTCAGTCAGACTTGTCGTCACGAATTCGTTAAAACATTTCGGTAGTTTGTCTGAAAAAATTTCTTCCGGATGCATTTATTTATAAACTGAAACTTTGATTTAAATGTAAGTAAATCAAAAAACTTAAATTTACAAAAATTGATTATAAATACAGTACAACCTCCCTAATTCGGACACTTGCTAATTCGGACTATCCAGTAATCTGGACATTTACATTTTTGGGACAGTTTAGAAATTTATCCTCTATTTATCAGAACAAGTGTTCTTTTTTTTTCAGTAAGATTTTTTCGTTATTTTACCGCTGGACAAAATAGTTGTTGTGTGTTAGCGAGAGTATTAAAGAATGTGTAAAATATTTTAATTTAATTAAGTTTGTGTGTGCGAACTGTTTTCAAAAGCTACATATTTTAGGGGCTGAACAAACCACAGGGACAGATAAGGATATTTTATTTTTAAAATAAGTTAAATATACAGCTGACAAATTAAATAAAGATATGTGCATTCAAACAATGGTAATAAAAATATAAATTATACATATGCCCATATGTTTATTGCATTTAAAATTTAATTTTAACTGTTGTCCGGATGATCCACTAATCCGGACAGTAGTTGAAACTATATCTGTCCGGATTAGATTTCCAACACACATTTATACCGGTGCTACAAGATGGACAATTTAAGCCGAATTGATTACGGTAAAGTATTGCCTTGAATACCAAATATAATACGAGTACTGACGAATACTTATATTCTCTATTCAAAAACGAAGTTCTAGCTTATACGGAGGTACCCACAAAAAGCACATCTACTCAATCTATTCAACAACAGGAACCAGGTAAGACAACAAAACTTTTAATTTATGGTAAAAGTTGTGTTAACTTGTAACTTTCAACTTAATAGGTATACAAGATTTGTTAGAACAAGTGATTGCCCAAAACAAAATATTAATAGATCAGAAGAAGCAAAACACTGACGACTCTAATCTGTCACTTTAAAAGCTGTAAATGTTTCTATATATTAAATTAAATTATAGCTTATATATAAATATTAAAATTAATAAATAAAATGATGGAAAATAATTTTTAATTTATTTCCTTTTATAATGAATTCGTACATATGTACATATCGTTGCGATTTCGTACCTACTTATCGTTGCGGAGTCATGTCAACCCTTTCATATAAAAATCGTTACGATATCGTTAATATTTCGGTTCCGAAATCGGAAGATTTTTTCGACCAGTCGTTACGAATTCTGTACGAAATCGGAATATTTGGTTTGGTGGGTAGTGAATACACTTTTTTGTTTACGTAATTTTTTCTTTTTTCAGAATCAACTATAAAAAACTTGGAAAGTTTATGATTAAAGGAATCAACATAGAACAAAGAACCAAAATTGATTGGTTCAGAATTTTCGGCAACAAGGAAAAGTCAGTGATATTTTGCATGCTGGAAGAGAAGTCTGAAATGATATGAAGATTGCTCGGGTGCAAGCAACTATTGAGGAAACCCCCGAAAATTCCTCAAGACAGTGATGTATTTGCAAAGCATTTTATATAAGTTACACCTTTTGACATATAAAATTCAATTGATCGCTGTTTTTAAGAATTGTGCCAAAAAAAACTTTTTCACAAATTCACAAACACGAACAACGGAAATTGCGGAACGTGGGGCACCCAAAATCCAAGAATAATTGTTGAATATCAAATGCACAGTACGGTGTAGATTTACTTCAGAAAGAATCATTGGATCATATTTTTTTTCTGAAACGACGAACAAGTTGCGTTTAATTGGATGAAATGCTTTTAAAATTGCTTCGTTTTTAAAATCAATTTCCATTGATTATCTTCAAAATAATGTTTGAAGATAAATAAACATTAAATTAAATTAGACAGAAAATTATAAAATAAATTTTAATAAATTCCAACATTAAATAAAATCAGGAAGGAATAATTTATTCTATAAATAAATCATAACGTTCCTTATGGCACTGCTACATGTTCAATATATAAATATTGCGATACTAGATCGCAGTCAATGTGTGTTGAACGTGTAGCAGCGCTCCTATAACAACTGAAAACAAAAAGTCACGGAAAACTTTCGTATTTTTATTTACCTTGTCAAAAATAAAATTTCAAAAATAAAAATAAATGATTTGAAAAAAGATATCAAGGCAATCCCGAGTAATAAATTAAAAAAAAATCAAAAAAATATTTATAATTGCCATATTTTTCTGCTATAAATACATTACAAGTTTTTGTTTGCCCTTAAAAATATAAGTTACATTACAAATTCAAATTAGTTCCACTTTCCCCTTGTGATTCATTTAACCGGTAAGGAAGTTATGTCAATGAAATATGTAAGTGTAAAAACATTTAATTGAAAATCGATAAAAAAAAGAATATCAAGTATATTTACATACATATTTGTTATTATTCATTCATTCATCCACTCACTTTTGTAAAACCCCCACCAGAAGAATTAAATTTGCGTAACATTTTAAATACAATTGATTTTCTTATTCTTTTTGTTTTTTTATTTTTTAAATCGACGACTAGAATTATATTAGATTTTTATATGACACATGCACTTTGTCAAAAATTTTAAATTTTTAACAACACGATATTTTAGCGTTATTTTATTTTCAAAACGAATCACACACTTAGATTTTGTAAATTTGATGAAGAAATGTCGCCTAACAACACAAGAACAATTACGTTAAATACGCTATTAATTTAATTAATTATATTACATATAAATAGTAATTTTATTTTATTTGTTACATTTAATATTATTTAACTATTGTAATATATTTGATAATTATATTTTCTAAACTCATTCTTTAACTTCCGCTTGAGTTCTATTCCATGTCCATGTTCCGTTACACACGACAGTCCGCCCTTAACTAAAACATTTCAACTGCAATTGCCGTTAGAAGCTCGAAAAGCAAAAACATGAATTTATTTAATTTGTGTTTTTTTTTTTATTATTATTATTTTAAAGCCGCACGGCAAGGTAGCGCGAAGGTTTTCAACAACCCTTTGCAATATTTATTTCTCGAATAACTGTAGTCTTGTTACAATCACGCCGTTTATACTACAATTAATGATGGCAGCAAAGAACGGTAAAGTGGTGAATTTCTAGTTTTGTTTTTGCCAATCTGCAAAGTTTAGTTTTGAGAGCGCCATTTCAGGGGCAAAATTACTCAGAGAATATGTATTTGTTTAAGGTGCGTCGAATCCTTGTTTTGTTTACAGTGGTTGAATTCCTTATGCATTCCTTAAATTCCTTTCCTGACAATCATATGATTTTTGTTATTATTGATATAGACCGAATAACCCAATAAACAATTTAGGCTAAATTAGTAAACTGATTAATTCAATTATTATTATGGGTAATTGAAGTTAATGCAGGATAAGGAGAAAATTATTTACACAACACATTATTTATTTTGTCAAACTATAACTTCTAATCGGAAATAATTAGTAAAGTATTTTCTTTATTTCTTTTATTTTTATTTAATTTGTCTATGGATATAATATCCTTACAGACAGTTAAACAATATAATTACGTATAGTAAATACAAAAACATTTAAAAATATTGATTATTTAATATCACGATAATTTTAAGTTTAATAGCATTTACATTTAAAAAAAATCCATAATATGATAAAATTTATTAAATTGACGTAATTTGATCTGAAGAATTTAATTGCTAGCAATTCAAAGTGTCGAAATGGACGATGAGGAACATTAAACGAAATGTTATCGAGCAGGATATTAGAACAAATACCACTATTAATTAAATTTAATATAAACGGCTCATTCAAAATAGTGCTTTGGCTTTTAAGAGTTGGTAAGTAAGTAAGTAAGCTGCTAGAGTAAGTTTGATTACAGCAAGACGGATACTGTATGACGGAAGATTTAATGGGTTACACTGTAGACCACGAAGGCGGAATAACAAAAATTGCTTTTGTACAGATTCAATGTAATTGTTGTCATGTATGTAGGATCCCAAACTATAGATGCATATTCTAAGAGAGGTCTGACGAGGGAAACATAAAGTTGCTTTGTAACATATGGATCATGAAATTCTTTTGCCCATCTTTTGATAAAACCAAGAATACATCGTGCTTTATTTACAGTTATGGAAATATGATTAATTAAGTTAAATTAATTAAGTAGCGTCCAACAAAACTCCAAGATCCAACATTGTAACACATTATTCTAGCTGGTTGTACCCCAAAGAATAATTTACTTTTATATGATTTCCTCTGTAGAAGGACATATGTTTACATTTTTTCAAGTTAAGCACCATCAAATTTAAATTACACCATGACTGAAATGAATCCAAGTATTGTTGAAGTAGACTGTGCATATTGATTAAAACTTAGGAAAATCTTTACGTTACGAAGATCATTTATAAAAAGAGTAAACAGCAATGGTCCAAGATGACTCCAGATAAAACATCTATCGAGTTAGATGTGACGTTTTAAAAACGGACACTTTGTTTTCGATAATTTAATAAATATGACTCAATCAATTGGAGAGAGTTATATGAAAACCCCATTGTGTGAAGTTTGGTCAGTTTGCTTCCGTTGCACAAAATCCCGATTTATAATGGTTGTTAGTTGAAAAAGATTTTCGAAAGCCAACATTACAGATGACAATAGAGATGCTACATGATGAGAAATGCATTCAGTTACCATCTTTTCGAAAAGTTTGGGAATAATACTTAGTTTAGCAATTCCTCGATAATTAACATTGTCAGACTTAGTACCAGATTTGTAAAACGGACTAATAAAAGACTTTTTCCAGATACTAGGGAAATATCCATATTTAATTGACATGCTAAAGATGTGTTTCACAGTTTAACAATATACAGCTAGGAATGTTGTCAGGACCACTTCTATACGAAAATTTAAGTTTTTTTAAGTTATATAAAATTATGGAAATATCAAAAAATGGAATTGAAATTATTTGATTAGCTGATTGGGAACATGAAGAAATACTAGAGCCATTTAAACCGGCATCAGAATAGATCGTAAAAATAAAGTCTGCAAACATGTTACTTATGTTAAGGTCATCACAGGATTCAAAGTCCTGAAACTTCATTACTGTAGGAAATACGGTAGATTTTATTTTGGAGTTTACAAAATTGTATAATGATTTAGGATTAATTTTGAAATCAATTCTCATTTTACGTAAGTAGTTAGTGTAACAATATTTATTCAGCGCATTATATGTAGCTCGAATCGTTTCATATTTAGTATAATCGATAAGTCGGCCAGTTTTTTTGTACAGCTTATTTTTCTTATTTTTGACTACACACAGGTGTTTTATGCTCCATGGAGGACTACTAGGTTTGCCAAGAGACTCCTTAGAGATACACAATTCCATAAGAAAATAAATTTTTGTATAAAAACGTTTTATTATTTCATCCAAAGTAATACTGGAGGGAAAAAATAATTCATCCCAGTTTATATCAAAAGGCTTTTAAATAAATGGTGGTTTGTCTTTTTAAAGCACAGTACCTTATCGTTTAACCCAGTAAGTTGCGAGTAAGATGAAAAAGAAATTGGTAAGTTTACTTCTATTGTAGGTTGATATCGATCTTCGGGAGTGGTAATTGGCTCAGAGCACTTAACAACGATATCCACATATTCATTTACAAATAATAAGTCCAATAAATTCCCATAGTCATTAAATATACCATTCAACTGATAAAGCGATAAATCCGTAAGAGAGTTAAGAAACTCTATACATATTAAAGTATTTGTTGAAGTAATTGGTATAAAGAAGAAATTACAGACATTAGAGGGATAAGATGGCACAAAGAGATATATCGAGGATTATTGAAATTGAAAATTTGTATTGTTCATTTTACACTTTTATTCATTCTTATCGGAAATAAAAGTTCAGGTGAAATGTGTTCCCTTTTCTTGAAATTGTGATCGCGTATTTTTTATACTATTTTGTTAGTTTTTCGCCATTTTTTGTTTAGGGGAAATAAATTACAATATAAACAAAATATTTCCCTCTCATTCGCAATTAGGCTGAACAAATTTTGTACAAAATTTAAATTAAATGAATATTAATGATTTAGAGTACACAGAAAAAAGTTTGAGCATAAATATTATGAAACGATTTCGTAAGCGTGTGCTTAAAAAAACTATTTCATATAGTTTTTTCTTTTATTATTGTATATATTTATGAATTCAAAAAATCAAACTGAATTGAAAAAAATTCTTAAATTTTGTATTGGCGAACTCTACAATTATAAATGAAATGCATGTATAACAGAGGGGTAGGAGCCGTGACTAGCAACTTGTAGGTTCCATGGCCAATACTTACAAGTTTTAAAAATTTGTTTATCAAAACAAAACTAATATTCAGTTGATACTATTTATTACAAAGTTCTTAGAATCAATGAAGAATTTTTGGTAAAAATTTCACGTTAGATTCATACTATTTATGTAAAAATTCTGTTTTCTGTGTAGGGAAAAATATTGGGATTTTTTGGGAGTAAGAAAAAGGAAATTTTTCGGGATGTGTAGGAATGTTCAAAAGTTTTAAGTTCTAACAATTAGGACAAAATCAGATTATTAAAATTGCATAAAAAATATAAAATAATTAAATTATTTACTTCAACATAAAATAATAAGGAAAAACTAGTTGATTAAACAATGAATAGATACTGCAAGAAAACTGTTTCGTGACGGGAATGTAACCATTACGTTGGGGCCCGATGACAATAAACAATATCGTTAATCGAATAACACATTACATTACAACAAGGCCAATTAAAATCAAGGATATTTTTTACAATTTACTTCTGATTCGGGCAAAGAAAGAAATAATATGAAAGATAAAGGAAACAAGCTTGTATACTATTAAATAATATTGTTACGTTTCGACCTTTTTGTAAACGTTTGCTTGACTAGGCTCTTTTATTTTGTCAAAAATAATATAAAAATACAAATAGGTTTGTGTTTAATACTGTGTATTCACTTTATAACACTTTAACAATACATGAATGAAGTAAGTAATTTCCCTGCAGATAATATTGGACTACGTGGTCCATTATAACTGATACGGACCAGTTACAACATGGTCCGATGTAATGCAGTCATGGAGTATGTCATTTTTAAACAAGAACTTATTGCTATACGACAATTGTTCGTGCTTTCACGAACTTACTCGTGCCTAACAAACTTCTTGTGAGTGGTCCATTTTTAATGACATAGAGTAGTTTTTGAGTTAGTCCGATGTAATGCAAACTTGGACCATGTGGTCCAGGCCATATTTTCGTCATACATTTGGGATACTTTTGGACTAGTTTGTAACAATGATCGCGTTCATCTTTCGTAGTTGTTGCGCAACCGTTGAGTGTTTGTCTTAGAAACGCAGAGTTCAGTAATTCCGCTCCACACAATAGTTGAGTATTTGCTGCCATTTTTTACTTCACAAATTTTTTTCGCTACATTTAGTCAACATGTTGTATTTAGCTCTACAGCCGATCAGGAGAGTTATGCGCTTTTATATTCTAATGCAACGCCGTTTTGTTAGGTGGCGACTGCAAATTAGTTTGTTAAATTTTGCGGTACAAATGCGATAAAGTAACCAAAATAAAGAAATAAAATTAAAATATTAATTTCATTATATATACGTACGTCGGTTTATTATGGTGTTTATTTATTTTAATTATATATTTAGTTCAATATAAGCTTTAAAGATTTTCTGAAAACTGTGGCGACTTAGCGTTGAAATATAAATACTATCGGCGCAGGTTTATCATTTCATTGGAGTATTTTTCTGTGTATTTTAGTGTTGTGAATATTAAATTTGTGGTGCAGATTTTAAAATAAAAATGGAAAATTCCTTCCAAGAAAAACTGCATTACAAATTCTGTGTTGTTCGTACTTTTTAGTATAAGCCAAACTAATTAATTTAGGAAATTTAAATTATTATGGTACTTTTTAATACAAAGTGATTATTATTTTTGGTAACGCTTTTAGTCAGAAAGAATTGGAAATGAGACAATATTCCAAAGGAACAAGGAAAAATTTTAACACTAATTAATTTCAACTTACACGGCAGAACAGAAACAACGCTGTTTTTCGAGAACCGCCACACTCCCATCATCAGTGTTCATGTGTGTTTCTATGTATCCGCCACTGTTTAGGTGGCTCGGTTGAATGTGATTTCAAATTTGTATTTATACAAATAATGTCTAGAAAAAGCATACAAGAGTTATTTGTATTATTAGTTGTTATTACAGCAAACACTGCTTTACCACTATCAATATTCAAATTTTACCATCACTAATTAACGTTAAATTAACTCATTGTTACACGTTGGTTTTATCTCATGTACCATTTTTCTTTCTAATTTTTGTTTTTACTTAAGACAAACTTTTATGGTTTGATTAATACTTAAGTATTTTTGTTTTTTATTTTTTGCCAACTAGTTGAGTTTTTTTATTTATTTGATCAATTTTAACTAGTTATGTGACAGCAAACATTGTAAGGCTCAAGCCAGTAGCTAATTGTTTTTATTTAAAGTAATTATTTTTCGAACAAATTGGTTGTACGGGTTGGTAGGCATACTAATTGCCTGAGTGTTACTTCTCTTTAAAAAAAAAAAATTATATTATTTTTAGATAAATAAAGGACATATACTCGTATGTATATAGAACTATTTAATATTGAACAATTTAATAACAAAATAATTTCTTATAATTAAAAAATAAGATCAATACAATAAACTCAATGAATATGTTTCATTTTATTAATAATAAACTTATGTACATATATTGTATTAACATGTATTATATATTTTGTTGAAAAAATTGCACTTATATAGAAAGCGTAACACAATTTGAATGTATAAATCCATAGATAATACATTTATACATCCAAATTGTGTTACGCTTTCCATATGTGTGCATTAAGGTAATAACCTAAAGTAACAGATATTTCATAGTATTAATGGCATTTTACGTTAAAGATTCATAATTTTACGTTTCTTAGTCAAAAATATGTTATTTATGAATTAAGAAATTTCATTATATTTATGAAATATTTGTAATTAATGAAACATATTTCATGACATAAAAATAGTGATAAAATGTTATTGCAACGTAAAAAACACTGTAGACAGACAGCTGTTTCTTTTGTTGCTGTTGTAAATATAATTAAAACAAATTTTGGTATTTCGCTAATTCTTCTTCTTTTTTATGTCAGTTACGTTATTTTTGAAGTAGATGATGTTTACGTTAAAATTGAAAGGGTAGTATTTTTCTAATTACTAGAGTTCGCATACTGTTTAAAATTCGATCGCCAATTTAAAGAGAAAAACTACCTAATTACTCATTCCATTGCCCATTGAAAATGCAATAAACAAAATAAAATTACATACAAACAAACAAAACAACAAAACAAACAAATTGGGAATAGAAATTTTGGCCAAATCCCCAAGGGATTTTTTGGGGAAAAGGTTCTTTTTTCGCTGGCGATTTTCGGGTATAATATATTATTATAAATCTTGTTATTTATTTTTTCTTTTTTGTATTCAAATTAATGTTCATATTGACAAATCACATTTTTTTGCTCGATCATGTTAACCTTGAAAAAAATTCGCAACAGAATACAGTATGACTTATTACAATAAAATGCTTTTTTGATAAAACCTACATGTACAACATAATTGCATTGGCTGATGATTATGAAGTTTTTGAAACGATACATATGTATATACATGGCGTTTATATATAGATTTTAATGTAAATGTTTAGAGCGCAAAGTATAAACTAATTCTAATAATATTACTCAAATGGATGTAACTAAGTAAATAAATATATGCATGTGTTTTCTTTGACATAATATTATTTCATTTTTAAGGATATGTGGGATGAGATTATTATAATTATTTCGACCTTTTGATTGAGTTCCAATTTATAAATTAATAAAAAGCATCATTATATTCAAATTATTTGCAAATTTTGTTAAGAAAAAAAGTTTTATATTGTTTAAAAAATTTTTACAAATATATGTTAAATATTCCAGAAGCATCTATATGTTGTGACTGAAAAATACTGAATTGGATGAAGCTTTCTGTTATTTGTTAATTAATAAGATTAAAAATTATTATTACAGATCTGTGGGGATTTTGGGTATTGAAAAATTGCAAATTGGACACGTAGATTTATTTTGTAAGGTTTGTGCGTCTCATCTCTTTCAATTCTGATCTCTTTTTCATTTTCAACTTCACTCATTTGAAGAGAAAAAACCTTAACAAACATTTGCCAAAAAAAACGTAACCACTACTTTTGCTTAGGATTGGTGTGATTTAACTTGGATTTTATATCACAAAATGAAGTCAATTATGCCACAAAATACTATTTTTATATTATTTTTAATATATGCGAACCCATATTTAAAAAATTATTGGAATTAAAGAAAATGCAAGTTTAACTTGTCTGCTGGTCACGTTTTTTTCAACTCAACAATGTCTACCATTCGGTAAAAGAATGAAACAATCGGTTGGCAAACAAAGGAGAAAAAGGCATCTAAAAATTTGTCTTTGCCTATTTAAGTATATAATAGATAGATACATAGATTATCATTTTTACTACAATGTTTGACCAGACGACGTGACGTGTTGGAGGCTGTGGAACAATTCTGCATCAAAAAGTCGATTTCGAAAAATATATCAATTACATTATTTTAGCGATTACGGCTCGAACGTGAATCTTATACGTATGTAAAGAATATTTTTGTTAAAAAAAAACAACAAGCTTATTTATAACAGATGGTCCAATTACAAGTAAATAAAATTAACTAAACTGAATGTCTTTTTATATGTTATGGCTTTATTAGAAATAATAAATGTTCCCATTATTTGTGGCATACGACTTCTTTCATGTGACTGTCGTGACTGCCTTCGCCAATTTTCCAAGACTTTGTCGGCGGTTTCTGCCGCTACGTATCTTACGAACGGCTCAAACGATAGTAACCTTAAGGGTGTAGATAGCTTCTGGAGTTTGGCTAATGACACCCCACGAGAAAAACTCTAAAAGGGTCCAACGAAGCTCCGAGTAGGCAAATTCCCATCGCCGAGAGAGCTGATAACAAGAGCGAGTCATTTTGAACCACAGAGGTATCACTAAATTTTTCTGACGGAAAAAATCTATCGATGTCAAAATAACATGGGATTTTAAATCATGATTGGACAGGTAGGCCTCACTTAACACGTGCTTGAACACGGCCACGGTAGAACATGGCTTATATATTGTGACACGTTCTTGTTTAACACGGGAAAAACATCGGTTTTACACGGTTTCTATAAAAACTTGCATGACCCATCTTTAAAAGAGTTTAAACGAGTTTTAGCACACAGAGAACTTTACGCAAATCCTTTGAACGACCAAACAAAATTAAGAGATTTTTTAAAGAAAATATGGGCTCTACCTAGGGTTGCCAGAAGGGCCTGATTTGGCCTGATTGTCAAGTTTTTTAATGCGCGTCAAGTGTGAAGTGAAAAAGTGATTTGTCAAGCTTTTTTGTAAGTTATTTTTTTTCTCAAATTTATTCTAGCTATGTAATAATATTTAAAAAAAGTATGTGTATATTTCTAAAAAACAAATCTAAAGCCCATATTTTTACTATCAATAGAACTAAGGACTAATATGATACATATTTTTTTCTGCAATTATAGTTTAAAAAATAACTATAACTTCCTGTACAATTATTATAAAAGTGCCAACACTGATATTTACCCTATTACTCAACACTAGTAAATTGACAACATTAAACCAGAGAAGCAAGTCGTGGACTTTTCGTCGGCGGCGGCGGCGATTCGGCTTGAGCCGGGGTTTTACCGGCGCGGCATCCTTCTATCAGCTTAGCCGACTTGATATACCCATGGTGGAATAATACAGGCGGTTTTTCATTGTTTTTTTTTTTTAATAAAACTTATGTGTTTGAAGAATTGTCAAGTTATTTATGAAAATTATTATTTATTTATTATAGACTAGCTAAAAACTCTAAGCAAAATTGTTTTTACGAGTAAAAGTTGAAATTCAATTCGTATTTTCCCAATAATAATTATCCAGAAGTTCTTCTTTAAAAACTAAAAATCTCTTTTATATATTTAGTATGAGTGTTTTTATTTGTCAAGTTTTTTTTCAAAATCAAGTTTTTTTTTGGTCAATGTCAAGCTTTTTGACAAATTAGATCTGGCAAGCCTATCTCTACCTGTATTTGAAACATTCGGTATAATTTAGCATTCAATAAAGACGAAACCCATTGTAGTCGCTTAAATCGTGAAGGGGCGATGTTTTTAACGCCCCATCTAGCATTCCTTTGATGTATGAGCGTTGTCTGATTTGTTTAACAAACCAGCCGTCTTGACTTGGAAGGTCCACCACGTCTGTTGTAAATTTAACGCAACGTTCGCACTAAGAAACACAAATTTGGAGAATAAAATTTATCATTTATAAAAATATGTTCTTCTAACATGTAATTTGGTATGGTGGTTTATTTGACGTCACCAAAACCAAAGATTGCCACAGACCTTCAAAATTGAATCCTTAAATGTGTAATGAATTCGTTCGATTCTTATGAAACTCATGGAAATCTGCATTCCAACTTATAATCAATCATACAAGAGAAAATGATAATTTTCGAAGATATTGACGATCCTGTGCGGATGCTAAACTCCTAGACCGTCCTATTTCCGTCTATTTTGAGAAATAATTTCCAGGTGGATACTTAAAGTTCGTTGCTTAAGAAAGGTATTAACTTTAGAATTTAGAAAATCCGAACTTTTGACGGAAGCATGTGGTTTAACTCAGGTCTATATATTAATTTATTTTGTAAATAACATCAATGCTTCGATTTGATGATACTGAGCTAAAGCATATTTTTACCTCCGTTTATGTATCTATCAAGTCTCAATACAAACCATAAAATCGTTTCTGTTAGACAATCTAAAGTTATTATAGTATATGACATTGAATTATTAAAGAAATAATACTCTGGAAATAGGATCTCAATACAACTGCAACAAATGATGCAATCTTTAAAGGATTCTAAGTCTCTATGGATGTAAATATGTATGTTTGCATAATAGGGTCATCCTTAAAACAAAAAGGGTTCGAATGTTTAGTATCGACGGTTATAAAAAAATCTAGAGACGAAGGCTTTAAACATAATAATGAGCTTTTTATCTTTAGAACAACTTGGGTAAAATTTTGCAGTTTATTTCCTTTACAAAATGTTTAATATTAAGAAATAAAATCGAACCACCAGTAACAAGCTTTCAAGGGTGTTCCAATAATATGCTGTAATTTTAACAGTTGTCATGGCTCAACCTGCAACTAATTGACAGATAGCAAGTAAAAACTACACCATTAACACAAATGGTACGATGTACGATTCAACAACGCATTAAAATTCTTAAAATTCGCTACAAAAATTGTGAAAATTTAGCCTTTCACGCTTATTTGCCTCTAATCTGAAACCGCCGTTGTTTGTTCAAGTTTTTTCTTATAAAACTCCACGCTTATAAACTCCACTCGGATAATTGCCTGAAAATTTAAATCTCCAAAATAAAGTTTTCCCTCAACTTCCTTCCAAACGACTTTTTAGTTACAACACTGTCAGTAATACAACCAACAATATGTATTTGTTGTTTCCCTGTCGGAAAATGTGTAGCTGACTACAAAAGTAGCTAACTTTAAATTAACTTTTGTGGACTAATTTTAAGCTATCTAGTCAGCAATGCAAGATTTGTTCGTTGTGTTTTTTATTATAAATTTCAAAGCTTATACTTTAGTAGTTTTTGAAATTTAAGGTCTAATGATGATTTGACATAAGCACCAATGAAATAGATAAGTTACAACCATCAGCAAACAAAACTTTTTTACAATAGCTGCGTTCGAGTACTTTTACAATAAAATGAGTATTTAAAAACAAGTGCAGTACTAAGTAACCATATACTTAGCATTTTCGCAACTCCAAAGAAATAAAATAACACACCAAAAATGGCTGTAAATTGTTTCTACAACATTTTTTTCTTTATGTTTAACGAACGAATAGTTTAAAAATAATTTTTCACTTATTATTTTGATTCAGTTTTTCTTTTTTTAAATATTTTTTTTACAATTTGTGTACTTTTCATTTTCTTAAACGAACGCAATTTAGTAAAGCTCAGTAAAAATTTTTAAAAACGTTTGGGTACTCGAACACATTTATTAACAATTAATAAATTATTATATTTCAAATATTACACCCATTCTTTTAAAAATTTTTAATTAATTATGACAGCTAGGTACAAAAATTTAGTTTTCCGCTAAAGTGTAAATAATTAACTTTTGGTTGACTTAAATCTAACTAACTTACAGTTAATAAAAACATAACTTACTTATAGCCAACGGAAAAGCTGTTATATTACAGCTAGCTACAAAAAATTAACTGAAAGCTAGCGTTTAGGAAGTTAACTTTAGGTTAGTTGGAAAGTAATGAAGAGTCGGACAGTTGACTACTTACTAGGACCTAGCAATGTTAAAATAGTTTGTAGTTCCCATTGAAATGTAATCCAAGTGTCAGTCAGCACTAGTTGCGAAACAGTTAGCTCAAACTTCATTTTAAGTTAACTCAGTTGCCGACAGGATTTAAAAAAAAATGTACATACAACATGTATATGAGATGGTGTAGCGACCTCGAAATCCGATCCGTTCTGCTAGTCTGATGAATAAATTGTTTCAAATAAAATAGTACTCTCTTAATAAAATATAATGAATTTATCTAAATATAATTTCTTAAATTAAGAAGATATGGGTAAACTCAGATATGAACTTAAGCCAAAAAAATTTCATTTCAATATAAAACTAAAAACTTTTAATTCATGCAACGGAGAGTTACCCTAATGTACATACCAAAAGTAAACAACGTACAGTATTATTCCGATTTAATGAACATCGCATTTAACGAACACCCAAATTATTAATTCTACTAATGCTGCCTTTACACACTACTTATTTTAAAGTGTGTTTGTCAGCTTGAAAATGCATCTGTAATTGGGCATGTTTGTCGAAATTTTACATTAATAGACGGTTTATAATTTTTGCTTTAATACTTGAGTTTTTGGTTTCATCTGACGTAACCTATAATCGATTACAACAGTATGAACTATTGTATTTAAGTTATTGAAAATGTTGTTGTTTTTTTAAGAATAATAAAAAATTTTTTTAAATACATCTATATTTTAATACATTTTTAATGATTGCCGAATCACAAACGCTATATTCTTGCCGCCATATACAATTGACTTGCAAAACAGCTGATGTCAGATGGTTTGTCAGTTGAAAATAGAACACGCTCTAATTGAAAATTTTTGCACTGCAAAAGCGGCCTGACATTTACAAAAGCAATTTTTTTTGCTTTTACACAATGTATGCATTTTGCAGTGGGAAATTTGACAAGCACACTGTGAAATACATACTGTGTATAAGTAATACGGCTTTTCCACGGTCAAAATTTGCATTGCAAAGTTTAATTCAGCTGGGGGAAAGGCAGAATAAGAAAATATTCGCCTCTCTTTACTTCTCTCAGCTGAATTAAAACTTTGCAAAGAGCCCTTTTCCACGATCAAAGCTTACTTTGACAAAGTCTTTTCAATTTTCTTTTAAACTTTGTTTCGCTTTTCCACACGCAAAGTTTTCTTTTAAAAATTTTGTGTTTGTTTGGTGGATGAACATGTAAACCAAACACACACATGCAACCAAATACAAGTATGTATAAATGACGAACGAAGTAGAAAGCAACTTTGCGAGTACAGCAAAGTGTGTGTACTCACCCCCTTTCTTATTTCCCTTATCGCCAACAAATACAAGACTTTGCAAAGTAAACTTTGACCGTGGAAAAGGGCTCAAAGTAAACTTTGACTTTGGAAAAGCCGTCTAAGTACCTTATATTGCGAATAAGAAATTTGTTTAAATGCGCTCAGCAAAACAATGTTAGTACAAAAATTTAATGCTTCTGAGAGAGCTTCAAGAAGATGCCATTAAAATAAGATATCTATTCCAATAAGCAGACTGTATTTATTCAATTTTTTAAATAAATTATTTTTGTATTACGGT
This sequence comes from Gymnocheta viridis, assembly GCA_956483585.1. Lineage (NCBI taxonomy): Eukaryota > Metazoa > Arthropoda > Insecta > Diptera > Tachinidae > Gymnocheta > Gymnocheta viridis. The sequence goes on along the minus strand of OY101443.1, from coordinate 43,195,804 downwards.
GTTTTTATGAATTTTTGCTTTCCTTATACATATTTTTAAGGAAATATTTATATTAAATTATTGTAATTTTAATAATATTTATGGTTATGAATAAAATAAACGACGCTATTAATTTTTAATTTAGTACTGGATATAACGAACAATTCGCTTTAACGAACAGGGCAGAAAACAATTAGGGTCGTTAAATCGGAAAACTACTGTATATCAATTCAATCCTTTTAAGGAGTATTTAGTATATAAAAATGCTGTATACTCGTATTAAATATTTCAACATTTGTGTTTAAGAGCCAAGCCAACTATGAGTCATCATCATCATCGAATATATATTTTCTCAGTCTCCAAAGAATAGAAATTGTCAACAAAATGCATTCAAACACGTGATGATTTTAAAAATGCTTGCAGACTAAAATAAAATGACGTAAATATTTTATTGGCACAATGTTTATTTAGAAAATACTCATATTGCAGATTTGATTGCATTCTGTTCGGTACGTTTGGTACGACTGTCTTAAAAGGGAAAAATTCACCACAATTATGTAGTTGTTGTTGGCGCTAGTATTGATATCCTTCCTTTAGATTACAGAAAACTTCAAGGTGATTTAACGGAAAAACACGACAAATTTCTTTTTTTTTCGCCAAAAGTCTTAAGTAGAATTGGATTCAAATGCCGTATGAACATAAATACATTAATATGTTACAGGTGTGTGAATTGTCAATGGTACATATGTACATACATACATACATTACATATATAAAAGTTAAGAAGTGCAAAGTTTTGAATTGATCGAAAAAATTAGTAATAGATCAATGAGATTTTTTACTTTTTCGTATTTTTTTATTTTTTGGACTGGAACTTAAAATTATGAGGCCTGTTCTATAAATCGTGTGATTTCAAATCGAACGGTTTCACAAAAGTTTAATGAAAGATTTTAAACATCAAAGAGAAAAATTTTAAAAAGCACAAATAAGTCGCAATTTTTAAATTCCTTGATTTAATGAAAATTTTATTTATATACAAACATATATAAATATAGTATATTATCAGCAACATTTTCATAAATGCATGAATCCAAAGGAAAATGGACAAAATATGTATGCATGTATGGGTGTGTGTTAACACTCGATTTTGTTCATATGATGTTAAATAGGTAGAGCCCTTTTCCAGGGTCAAAGTTTACTTTGTCACGGTTCACACTAGGAAATTTTTCTTACTGAATGTGTTAATTTGTAGGTGTACAAGCAGAGTACATTGGGAAGGTGTACACTCTTTCATTTACTTTGAAATTCTCATGTGTTTTGTTATTCGTAACTGTCAAACTGAAAATGGCTGCAGAATGTCAAGATAAACATGCAAAAATCTTGAATTTCATTACAAAAAATTTCAATGTGTAGACATTAATGAAAGTTCAAAAGAGAATTAGAGAAAATTTCAGAAACAAAACTTTCATAGTCTGAAACGGGACTTTGCAAAGTCTTGTGTTTGATGTTATTAGGGAAAGAAGATAGGGGGTGAGTACACACTTTGATGTGCTCGCAAAATTGCTTTCTACTTCATTCGACGTTTACACATACTTGTACTTGGTTGCATGTGTGTGTTTGGTTTGCATCATGGTAGAATAATACTGGTAGTGTCGAAGCGTTAACGGCCTTTTTTTTGGGTTCAAGTCTGTCAAAATTTGATCATGTATTACTAAAACACACCCACACTGCTAAAACAGCACACTTTATCACTTGTTTCAAATGCAAATAAGAAAAGGAAAAAAAACAAAATTCTTTATAGAACAGAAAATGCAACCATTTTTCCATTTTTCTTTTTTAATTTTTAACAGCTTCCACCATAATATACCCGATAGAAATTTTTAGATAGGAAACTAATGGACTCCATGTGATTTCCAGTGTTCAATGCTATATACATATTCGTATATTGGACACAATAATAGGGACGATATCTTCCTTCCTAATAACATGTCATTGAGTTTTCATTTTTTGTGTTAAACTTTTATTCATGAAACATTTTATGTTGATATTTTGATGAATTAATTGAATTCACTATCAGTTAACTTTTTAACTCTGTGCTTTAAAATTAATTGCTTTCCACAAAAAAGTTGAAAAAGAAATTAAACTTTATGAAAAAATAATAGAGACAAAGTTTCTTTAACTCTGTTAAAATCAAAAATTATCAAAATTTAAAAAAAACATGTAAAAGTAACAAAAGTTAATAAACAGTGACTAACTTAAATTAAATTTAATACGTTTTGAATTGAATTTAATTTTTATATCAGAAAAAAATCCGAACGGCTATCAATTAATCAAATTTCCCAGAAAATGGATTGCTCCAGAACCAAAGTGTTTAATGCGATTCACTCAAATAAAACTATGGTACCAGGGGCAGAACCCGTAAAACGTCGGCAAAGTATTTAAAAAAATATTGGAATTTGCCAAGCAACACCTTGGCCATCAAAATTGGAACCATGTTCTGTGATTTGATGAAACGAATATTAATTTGTTTGAATCAGATGGAAAGGCGTTTGGGCGTTGGCCTGCCAATAGTGATGATGATGTTTTGGGGGTGTTTTACTGCATCTGGAATGGGTTAATTTTTCTGTATAAAAGGAAAAATTACCGCTGTAGATTATTTGGATATTCTGCGGAACGATTTTTTTTTAAGAACAAACACAAACCGCGAAGCCATTTTGGCTTGTCTGCAGAAACACCCAGGGTCCAGACAGGAATCGAACCTGCGACCCCTCGACTAATATTCTAGTACGCTATCTGCTAGTCTACCGGGGCTCCCCAATCTTCAATTTATGAAGAAGAAATCGTGACACCTCTGTGGAGTTCTAAAAAATAAAATTGCAACATATAAATATACAAATGAGCAGGTAACGTTGAATAGGCTTCAGGAAGCTTGGTACTCCATTTCCACGCATACTTGCGATAATTTTGTGTGTTCAATCAAACGATGACGCGAGGAAGAATTAAAATAAAAGGAGTTTCTACCAAACATTAAAATAACATTTGGATTAGATAACAAAAAATTAGCTTGTTTTGTAAACATAAAATATCTCTTTTATTTTTTCCAGACATATTTTTCTTATATCATACATTTTTCGAATGCAGCAGGACTGTAATTTCTTTTTTTAATTTTTAATACAGAACAATTTGATACCTTGAGTTTAATTTATATATTTCATTTCATTTATGTAAAACTAAAAAAAATATTAAGAAATTATTAAACATTAAACATATCTTTTAAAGCACTGATCCGTTTAGAAAATTATGTAGGCAAAATTCATAGATGCGGACGTAAGATTTCAAGAAATGCAAGTTCTAACCACTCCTCTTAACCTGTCAGATTAAGTTTTGAAACAAGGATTAATTGTTGATTTCTTAATAAATTTTAATATCATTTTTATGTATGTAGTTATATAAGGCATTTGTTTTTTCATAAATATTCGAGAAGAACTTAAAACAACTAAGCTTATTTTCTGGCAAAATTTTTCCAAGTCTCTAACTCATTTCAAAATCGTTTCTAATTATTTTTTACGACTATGACGATTCATGGTGTAGGGTATAGGAAAATTATTTGCATATGAACACGTGTGAAACGGATGCATTCGTAAGTATATGTATGAGTATTTGAGAAATGTGGTTTGTTTTGTTTGTTCCTTATTTCGTGTTATCCGTATTTGATTTTGTTTATTTTTGTTGCTTCCAGTTTCTCAACTTGACTTTTTTTCTTTTTTAATGTCAAGGTTTTTTAGCTGTTTTTCAACTAATACAAAATTCTGTATGTAAACTCTTTGAAGAGTGGGATCCCTACAACGATGAGACGTGCGGCGTTGTGCACATGCATATGTACATATCGGCCCTGTGCGCAATATTATCGTATGTTACAAAAAACTAAATTTTGCAGGAGAACGGTCTTATTAATACTTTTATTATATACTATGAAACTGTTACATAGGATAAAATGTGCATTGTGTTATCTCCATAGCTATTATATTTATCGCTACAATATTTTGTCAACAGATGACTTAATGGGTTTAGCACCAATTTGCATAAAATTTGTACGAAAATAAGCTGTATGCACTCAAAGTGCATTATTGTCTACCAGCACTCGGCTTAAACTGACTGATATTAAAATATATTTATTATTTATGTGTAGGGTAACCTTTTCCGGTTAATTGATAGCAACATATAGTAAAATTTTAATTAGGAAAATTGCTTTCAAAGTTGCTTATTAAAAATAAAACAAATTGCTGCAACATAAGAGTCCTGTTTAATTATCAATGAGTTCGCGAAACAGAGACAAAAATTGCAATTATTGAATGCAACTTTTTTATGGTTTATCGATGCACAGTGGTATTATATATGTATGTAACTTCTGAACTGCTTGGCTAAAGCGGAAGCCAAAAGCTTTTCAACTATTGAACTTGGAGACACACTATTTTGGCACACAGCTGCTCAAAAATGTGTTAAAATTGGCAACATCGTATGTAAATGTTTAAAATTTTATTGTATATTTTATACTTTTAAAATAATTTAACTTTAAAATGCTAGTCGACAATGGGTAGGCAACAGTTTAGTTTTTGATGTGACGTCGACAAATAGTTACGAAATAAGGGGAACTGAACTTCAATTTGACTGGAAATTGTAAAGTGCTTTTTCCCAGTTTAATATTATAATGAATAAAATTGTATATTAATGTTTTACTAAAAGTATATTTAAAGTGAAATAAATTCCTCTAAATGTCTTCGAGTCGCTCTGTTCAGTGGCGAAATGTTTGTGCCTAGTTCATTCGCGTCGAATTACAAATTATATTAAAAGTCTAAATATGCATAAAAATTATTCAAATATGCATGCAAATAGTCGTATTTCTAAAAAAAACCTTAAAATATGCACAAAAATATGCTCCCGAAAAAATACAGAGTAATTATTTTTAATCAGTTTTCTTTAAAAAAATGTTTATTACAAAATATAATCATGTGTTTTTTCAAGTTTCCAAATTGAAAGGCCCTTCGATTCTCGCACAAAACGATCGAATATATTGAAAATATACGTTCAACATCAGTCTATCAACGTTTGAAGGCCAACGATTAAAAACTTTGCAAAGTTTTTCAATAAATATTTTATTCTTAAAACTTTAAATTTTTTCTTTTACGTCTTCGAGGATGGATAAACGTTCATGTATTCTAAATCTTTTGTTACCGATGAATTCTTAAACAAAGCCACTGCATTACATATCGACTCTGCCGCAATAATATATAGCAGCCTTCAACCAAGATCCCCATATAGTGGAACAGGGTTACGGGGGATTGATTATATTTGGGTACATAGAATGCATTAAATTGATACGAGAAGGCGCCTGAAAATTATTTAAGACAATAAGTTTATTAGGAAAAAAACTCCTTACTATGTATGTAAGTATGTATGACTGTAGTTCTACCTTAAGAAAAACGGCTTTGCAATTTGCAACAAGTGAGTTAACATTGCAAAATGTAAGCGAACAAAAACTGCAATTCTATGCAACCCATGAGCCAGACATGTAACATGCAACATTTTTGGGTAAAAAAATTTTAATAATCGCACTGTGGAGGCCATATAATGAGCTTCGTCAGTTATCACAAGCAATTTTTGTTAAAAAGAGTTTGCTAACCTTTATAATATGCGAATTTTTGCCAATGCATATTTTTCATGCAAAAAGCATAACAATTAGTAAATATGTACATAAATTAGGATTCAAACAAAAACATACGTTTTATTATTTTTAAAGTCAACCAGCACAAAAACATAATGCCAAGCTCCTATCCAAAATCGTCGGCCATTAAGAGTATTGAGATCAAAAAGAGGGCCAAGTTCTTGATAGGTAAAAAAACATTTAATTACAGATTACATAAAAAGAAATACACTTGACATAACGTTGCTTAGAAAGCGATTTCAAACTGATATAATGTCTTTGCGTCAACATTTTAATTTTTTCTTTGAAACAAAATGGAATCTGAAAATGATAAGACAAAACGCAAAAGCATCGTCAGCCCATTTCTAAATATTCTCAGAGAATTCAGTTCTCTGGGAGTTCGTTTTTTTCCAAGAATGAAGTCTCCTAATCTCTAAAGTTGGGGAAGGAAATAACCAGGGGGATAAATCTTCAAATATTCGAAGTCAGCTGTTTTGTTTTGTCGAAAATGTTTCAAATCAATTTAGAAATATCAAACTTGCAATGGTAATACAAATTAAAAAAATATTTTAAAAAGTGAAAATAAATGATTTATTTATTTATTACACATTTCTTAAAACATATTAAATTCTTACATTTTTTTCTTTAAGTGACATTCCTAATACAGTACATATAGGATATAAGAATCAAAAAAATCGTTTCTTTTATGCCTAGTGGTCGAAATTCGACCGCCAGCTTAAACATATAGTACCTATTTTAGTTTCATTAATTTAAAGAGAAAAAACTACCTAACTTATTCCCTTCCCTATTCCCTTCCCAACGGGAAAAACAATAAACGAAATAAAATTGTATACAAACATGCACATTTATAAAAAAAATCATATTACTTGCTCGTATATGCATATGTACCCTAAAGGAATCCTTGGGGCATGTGTCCCCAAGTCTCCACTTCTGTCTACTATTTTGGTGACTATTTGGCGTCATTGTGACTATAAGAAAACTTTAAAAAGACTGAAATGACTTAGTACCTTATTTTTAGTACCTATATATTTCAAACGACTGTTATGAATTAGCGCCTTTTAGTCTTTTTTTTTAATTGAACTTAAAAAGTTAATAAAACTTACATTTTCATTGTTGACTTCTACTTAAGAAAAGTACCCAAATTGTAGACTAGAATTACTAAAACGTACTAGTGAATCAATGGTTCCAATGTCTACATTCATATGGTCCCAAAAGAACCATCTAGTCAATAGTACCAATGTCAGTAGTGGATTTTCATTGACAAGCACAAGTTTAATGTCTATAGTATTATAATTGTCTGGGGTATTATAATTCACTAGTACTGCTGACTGTGTCAATAGTAAGTCAGTACAGTTTCACTATTGACATTTCCTGCAGGGTACTCGTATGTAGCTACTCTTAAACACTCTCATTCCCTACAAGAAATAGATGACCGAAACTAATACATACACAATTTATCATACTTATACATTTATAGGAATTTATCATTTGAACAAACATATGACTGTCATTGGTGATAGTAAAATCCGTCACCGTTGACCAATTATGTTGCGTTTTTCACATATTTTGGGATTACCGGACAGAATATTTGTGGCTTGTTTTTAGTACAATTGCATGAATTATTGATATCGATAGCAGTAAAATTGTAAAAAAATAAAAAAAAAATTATAAAAAAGAGTGTCGAAGCTACAATTTTGTAACATATTTATTTCCATTAAAAAGATAAGTACATATTTAATTAAATAGTGTAAAATAATCCTAAATTAAAAACACTTTCAGTTCCTTCTCTCTATGCCCTCGACGCGTGAGGAAATCTAGGAGCTTTTATTAAAACCCACTGCCAAAGAACGTTCAGTGGCAGGGAAATTTAAATCGCATGATTCTGCTCAAGTCGTGGAGTTTTGTCCCCATGGCACTAAAGGGCTCATTAGTCTTTACTTTCTGTTGCTGTTCTGTTCCGTTCTGTTGGTGAATTTTTGTAGTTAGAAGTTCTGTAAAACGTATCAGCTAATAAAAGTCAAAACAATTCACTGAAGAACATAGGCGAATATACATATAAAATCGGCGGTGGCGGCGAGTTGCAAAATTTAAAACGGCGCAATGTCTTAATTGTCAGGTTAAATAATTTTCAACAAAAAAAGTAGAAAATCTTATTTAAATAAAAAAAAACTCTACTGAATACAAATTTTTCATGAATAGAATTTTTTTTATTAAAAATTGTTTGCTTTTTAATGTGCTTTAAAGTCGATAGCGGCGGTCATAAAAAAAATTCATCAGCGATTGCGCGGCACTTTTTGGCCGATCGGCTTGGTTTACTGAGTCAATCAGCTGTCTCTTTCTGTCACTTAGAACTGTAAGTAAAATTCTGTTTTCAACAGAATGGTCCGTAACAGAACAGAACAACTAATCGAAAATACATGTTTTCTATAAACAAAAAACGAACAGCTGATCCGTAACAGAACAGAAAGTCAAAACTAATTCTACCTTAAAGTGGAATGCCTTAAGCCGCAACAACAGAAATGGATGGTGATAGTGTTGACTACGTATTGAATAAATTGGCCAAACAAGGTGCCGTTTGTATTAACGTGTTACAATTGGGGAGGAAAGTGGTTGAGAAGTTATTTCTTTAGAATCAAAACTTTTATTACAAATTTATAAAAATTTCATTGCACACCAAACTGTCACTTTTAATGGATGCAAAGGTGACTGATGAATAATTTGAGAGTTTTCCATTGCCCAGAACGGACTATTCTGTCTATTCACATATCCATTCAAATGGAAATGTGCCTCGTCACTCATTGTGATTTTTCATGAAAATCGGGGTTGTCATGTACGAACTGTAACATCCTATTGGAATATGTACGGCAGCTTAAATGGTCTTGTGGAAGAAGCTCTTGTGTCAACTGAATCTTAAATGAAAACAAGTGCAAATCCTTGTGCAAAATTGTGGCCAAAGTTGTTCTTTGAAGGCCAAGCTCCTGAGCACGGCCTCGTATTGAGGTTGATGAATTGTTTTGAACACTTTCTTGAGCAGCGACTGCCAAATATAAACTGTCAAGACTAATGTTTACCAAAATGGCGGCAAAACAAAGTAGTATACCTTCCCGGCGGACACCCTGTACTATATACATAAGTACATATATCTATTTTATAAATAAATACATACATACAAAAATGTATTTCAGTGATCACGGTTTTTGTACCGTCAAAATGGTAATAGATTTTTCTTTTAAAATAGAATGTAAGAATTATTTTTCCGTATATATGTGTATTGACACGATTAATTTGGCTCAAGTTCAAACCCGAGTTTACCCATTTTATTTATTCTAATTTTTTATTTCATTTTTATTAGAAAATTTTTTGGATAAATTCATTATTATTATTATATACTATATATAGAACAATTTTATTATTCATCAGACTAGCAAAACGGATCAGTACTGATTTCGAGGTCGCTACACCATCTCATCAGCGTTCTTTGTTATATTTTACCACTTTTGACGGTGGATACTAGTGATCAGGAATATCAACTATTTAACCGTATTATTTAATATATTAGAATGCGAAAAGTACAAACTTATTTATTTTTACATGTTAATTCAATTTCGGTTAGTACGAAATCCCATCTCTAATGAATAACTACTCCATATATTCCATTCTCTCTCGTTTATTCAGCGCCATTGGCTGCTGAGATTAAACTGTTTATTATCATGATGTCTGGTTTTTACCAACATTAATTATTATTTTTCCTGTTTTTTTAGCATTTCAGTAGTAGGTTTAAAATTTGCACCCCAATTTTTTGCTACACCCTCTTTCGTAAAAATGAAAGCTGCAATTGTGTCAGTTGACAATTTATTTCTCGAATCCGTTTGAATATTATTTGGCTTACTAAAAACCCTTTCTACGGAAGAATAAGAAAATGGTAATATTGGAAGAAATTTTATAACAGTTTCTCAATTTGGGAACAGAGTTCCATTAGCACAATTCTTTATTTTAAAAACGTTTATCCAATAAATTTCGACATCTAAGTCATAAGAAAGATTTAGCTCTATGTGGTCCAAAAGTGCATGTTCGCGCACTCATTGACTAATTTTTGGTAATCTATTTCAACTGAAGGAAATCTGGTTTTAAAATTTGATAACGATTTTATTTCAAATGATTGTGCAAATTTTGGATGTACTATATCTATAAAGCAATGGTGACCTTCACCATCAAAATTGATTTTTTTTTAATTTGGGTAATAACTTCAATGTAAAAATTTCTGAAATCGGTATAAATTTTTTGTTGCGCTGATTCCGAATAAAATTAAATAGTCTCTTGTGCAGCGACAACAATATATGTACATTTAATTTTGTTATAAAAGAAGTTTATTTGTGTGATTAAACAGAAATAAATCTTTTTGTTTTTAATATCTGTTTTTATATAACTAGACAATAAAATTTTAAGCATTTTTATAAAATAAATTTCTTTTGTATAACATTGGAAATTCTGATTGAAAAATTAAATTGAAATTAGTTAAAATACCAAGAGAAAATGAAAGGAATTCTAATGCTAGAAACACAACCGAGACGAACGACGAATTTCGCCCAACACGAAAAAATCGTCGGTGAAATTTCGCTGAGTAAATTCTTTGTATGAACCACAATAACGACGAAAGCAGCTCTTATAACTAATAAAGTTGTTTACTGTTTGTACCAGTGATGGGAAAGTTTGTACGATTGCTTTTTCTGACATAAAAAAGTACCGTAGTACTCCCCAAGCGCATTTGATAATCTCACACATACTTATATTAAATTATGGAATTTGAAGAATACTGGTAGATTTTATTTTAATGTTAGAAGACTGTTTGACAATCCATCTAAAAATATATGTACGTATATATTTTTAAGACGAGTAAACAACATAAGCCCCGTTTAGAGATGAGTGGACAAAAATATTTTCATGTTTAAAAAAGGATGGAAAATGAAAAGTATGCAGTTTGTGTAAAGGCCAATCGCAAGAAAAAAAATTACTCGTAGCGTTGCAGACTACACCAACAATTCAAAACTCATGTATAAATTACTATTATTTTTTTATAAAAAAAGTACGAAAATATTTGTTTGTTCATATTTACTAACGAATTTTATACATAATAATAAATAATTTTTGTTAATAAAGTTTAAATAAAAAAAATAATAATAATTGTTGGTACTCTTGGGATAAAATAGTACTGATACCGAAATGCAAATTTTATTCCCATCACTGGTTTGAGCTGGATAGTGTGACCATATCAAAAAATAATACTTAGACAATTTAACATTGGTAAAAAAACAACTAAAACCAATTGTTGTAGTTAATTATTTTGTATATTTATTGCAAACGCTACAAAATAACGATAAAACAATTATTAGAGTAATAAGAAACTTTATTTATCAAAACACTTGAAAACTATAAACGAAAATGGTCACATGGTAATGGTTTGTTCGTCGTTCGCCGGCGTAAGAAATAGAAATAAATCTATTGCAAAGTTCGCTGTGTATGACGAATTTCGCCGTCGCCATGATTGTGTGTATTTTCATATACACTAATGTATTTTAATTTTGACGACGAATATTCGCGGCAAAAAATTCGTCGCTCGTCTCAGTTGTGTTCCTAGCATAAATATACATTGTTAAACTTGCTGTTTTCATTTTTTCATTTTTCTGCAGTTAGTGGAATAGTACATAACTGTTATAAAAATTTCATGGTGCAAAAAAAAAAATACAAATATTTTTAAATAGTAAAGTTTTTGTACTACAATACAGAAAGTGACAACGCTGGTGAGTAGTTGAATTGAATCAGTTCGTTCATGAACTACGCAACTCTAGTTGATTACTGTTAATATAGAAATGTATAGTGCGTATTTCTTTTTTTTATTTTTCACTTAAAGTGGAAATTGCTTTCAACAAAGTTCCGTATTTCAAAGGTGGGATTACATTACAATTCGGTATCATTTTCTTTTGATTCTAATTGCAGAGTAACCGCACAATTATAGCTGTATAAATAATAGAACCGTTATTTATAGAATAAATTGCGAATTAACGTGCTATTGTTTAGCCAAGTCATGATCCGTTATATTGTCAAGTTGCTTATTTATCCACAGACAGATGGCACTAACCATTGCTATTTATTTTACTGATGCTCTTTACACTCAAGAGTGTGTTGCATACCCTTAGGCATGCTCAATTTAATTATTCTTCAGCTTACACTTTTCCTAAGAAAAATTTCATACAATTTTTAAAATTATGGGAACAAATCAAAGCGAATTCATTTTAAGAGTGGTGTCAAGGAAAACTCAGGGGTAAACTCGCCTCAATTCGCTTTCAAAAATATCTGTTGTCTTTGTAAAAATCTGTTGGAAGGCAAAAGTCAAAAACTATATGTAAATCAAATATAAACAAATTTTGACAAACAAGAAGTCAAAAGGCAAGTAGCAAAAAACAACCACCTGAGCTGTCAAGACCACCTGTTATGAATTCGCCTTGGGCGATGTTAACGACACAGCTTTTTCGTCTTGCAGAATATATGTATGTATATCCCTTCTTTACTGCAACGTAGTCACATCTCAAAAAAATTCGTTGGTCAGGTTTAGTTTTTAATTTACTCACACATCAACGGCAAAATAACATTATATTATTCCCTCAAGAGGAGATTAAACAAGATATTTGTATACATTTTTTACACAAAATGAAGAGCGTTTTTTGAGATATGAACACGTTGCAATAAAGGAGCTATATCTCATAATTTTTTTTTAGTTGTGGATTCAGGTGTTCTCAACAATATCGACAATAATATGATAAGTATATGCACATATCGCACACTAAATCATAAGCAATCACAACAAATCAAAATCGGTTTTAATACACAAATCAATTCAGAAAACAAATCTCTAACACTACGTCTTCACGAGCCATCGACAGACCATGACATGAACATGACGCCGGCAGAGCAACGGTATTAAAATGTCCACGCTTATGTATATGGCGAAGACGTGTAGAACCATATAATTTTCATGTTGTGCAATAGATAAAATTTTAATTTTTGTGCTGTCACTTTTACTCTCCTTTAACCCTTAAGTGGACACCTAATTTGTGTGGCACAAGCTGCCATGAACAAAAGCCTGACCGCACTTAAGAAATAATTACGATGACGCGAAAGCTGTTCATCAGCCCAGAGCTGCTTCATGACTGCTATTTTGGATATATTTTTCATTCATAAATGCAAACACTAAAATGAGCAAGCAGAAGCATAAGCAACAGCTAATTAGCAGTGGCAGAACAAAATAATCATATTATGCAGCGCAGTGATGAATTTGCGAACAGACCTTAGTTCTTTTGCCTTAAGATATTTCCATGAACAAAAAATAGTTAAAGATTTGATGAGATTTGTTGTCGCATTCGAAGAGGCTTCTATGGATGTTGATGATTAATCTGAAGTTTCAATTAACGTGAACACATCTTCAATAGTTGTCAAAGGTTTGAGTGTCTTCTAATGATGGTAGAAAATGGAGCTGCTAACAAAATTTTTAGAACCGCAGCATATGCAAAACAAACCCCTTATTATTGCCTTTAAACTAAATAATTCAATATTGAAAAGCAAAAAAGTTGTATTGTATCATTTTTAAAAGAAAGGACAAAGTTTCTTAACTATAATCATCCCAAGCGAAATGCAGTTTTGGCGATATATTTGGGAAGTAAACTTTGTCCGCTGTGCGATACAAGACGGATTGATCGTGACGATTCTACATTAGTTTTCTTAATAAGTATTCAGCATTTAGTAAATGCTTTAGAAAAGATATCTGAGTGGAAAGATAGAGATAGATACATGTTCAAAAGCCACATTATTGATAAATTTATTACATACTTTCGAATTTATTTGTGGAATCAACGTTTCAAGTGATGCAGGCTGACTTACAAAGCGTTAATTGATTTGTGTTTCATAACACTGCATTAAAGAATATTAAATATGCATAACTTTTCAAAACGTCATCAACAAATATTAGAAACACTGCAAAAAAAAGTTGATGCACTGTTTCGCAATTTTGCATACGAGCATACAGTATTCGCCATAACTAAAGCACCCTAAAATTCAGTCCGAATATTTTTCCATTAAAAGACTTTTTTAATTTACATAGTATATTAATTTATAAACTTATTTTGTGTGTTTATTATTCATGAAAATAAACCTTTCTAACTTCACTTTTTTGGCAAACAAACAAAAAATGTTTAATCATTTCAAATAGAAAAAGCAAAGAACAAAACTAAAGCACTCTTGTGCAAGCGAGAAAAACAAACTTATAAAACTAATATTTTGTTGCTAAACCATTGTTTTTAATAACACACGCACATCCTCTGGGCATGGATGATATTAAGTTATTAATAGTATCTTCCCAGGTTGTTTTGACAGCTTAAAACAGATCAGTTTTATTTCTGCAACTATCCCGATTAATTTTCATATTAACAATTTCCCAAAGGTTCTCAATAGGATTGAGATCGGGAGATTGAGCAGGCCAGTTAAGAACTTCAATCCTATTACTCTGCAGCCATTCTTTGCACACTTTGAAAGTGTGCTGAGGATCGTTATCCTGTTCGAATCTCCATTGAAGCGGCATTTCTTCCTCTGCATAGGGGTTGCCCTATGTTCTGTAGTATACAAAAATACAGAAAACGTCCTTGACCAGAGCAACATCCCCACACCATGGTACGAGCACCACCATATTTGACAGTTGCTTTGCATTACTTAGAACTTAGTGTTTTTCCTTTCGGTAGGCTCACACACTTTATTCCATCTGAATTTTTTTAATTGTATTTAAATTCACCAGTCCAGTTTATATGGGCTTTGGCGAATACAAGTCTAGGCTATGTATTCAGTTTTTGGGTGATATGAAAGGCTGTTTTGCTGGACGTTGACTGAATAATCCGACTTCTACAGCTCTTCTACGGATCGTTCTCTCGGTAATGCAAAACGCAAAGCTGTTTCGCAATTGTTTGTAGTATCTTTTTGTATTGCTCTCTTGATCAATGATTCTTCATGACGTGATGTTTTATGAGGACGTTCTCCGCAATGTACTGGTGATAAGCGACCTGTCCGCAAAAACTTTTAAATGAGCCGGGAAATCACTGATCGATTGATAGAATATTGTTTGCTTGTCGCATGCCTTGATAGGATAGACCTCCAACACACAATAATTTTATTTTTAAATTGATTTGAGTACTTGGTTCTTGTAGCAGCGTAGCAAAATTTTTAAAGTTGCCATAAGGGGGTGCCATTGTTTTGTCCGACTTGTTTTGTGGTCCTCTGCTTTTTTAATTTATATTATGTTAATTTTGAAATAACGATATTAATTACAAAAGCTATTTATAAAGGCTTCAAAAAATACTGTTTTAATAAAAAAAATCGCTGATTTCCAGAATGTGTACTTTGTGGTGCTTTAATTATGGCAAATATTGTATGTACGATATGCATATCGTACGGTATTATATTAACTCGAAACTTTTACTATTTCACTTTTTATGAAAAATTCAGAGATATTTATAATCTAACCGCTGTAAAGCAATTCGTACTTTTTGTCTACATTTTGGTAACAAAATGGGAGATTTAAAAATAATTTTTCATATAATCTTCAATGTTAATTCATAAAGTATTTTTCTTCTACTGAAAGACATACAATTTTGAGTTAATACAGTATTGTTAAACAAGTACAATATATATGATATGTGCATATATACAATCGGAATTCCACCGAAAAGGAAAGATTAGATATTCAATGCACCATCAAAACAAACAGAATAATTAAGTAGATGGTAGGAAACGTTATGGTGTGAGGCTGCTTTTCTTGAGAGTGCAGTAGGCCCAATTCATCTTACAGAATACACAATGGATAAATTCGTGTACAAGGGGTTATAGGAGCCATCTATGCTACCATTTGCTGAAGAGAATATGCATGTTTTATGAATTTCCAGCACGATAATGACCCGAAGTGAGTGTATATTTTCGGCAATATAATTTGAAGATACTCAATTCCCTGACTTAGATCCAATAAGAGAACCTTTGTGGAGAGCTAAAGCAAAAAGTGTCCAAGTTTCCATGGATTATTAAACAAACTTGGTGCAATATCCCTGTAGAGACTTGTCGTAAGTTAACTTCATTCATGCCTGGAAGAATAGAAGTTGCCTTTTAAAATAATGGCCGTTATACAGGAGATTAATAATCGGCTTTAATATTTATTTTAAATAACTAACCTACAAGTTGAAATTGTTTTGTTCATATTTTATGAGCCACATTAATATTTGAGATTTTTTTTGGAATTTACGTTATTTTAAGATTTTTTGCTGTTATTTTTACTCTGAAATAACTAAATGTACAAAATATGTAAACTTAATAAATAAATATTGAAAGGAATTATTTTGGCTCAAGTTCAAATCTGAGTTTAACCATTTCTTTTTGATTTAAGAAATTTTTTGGATAAATTCATTATTTTTTCAAGATTATAAAACAAACAAACAATAATTATTAAAAAACGATGGCCAAAACCTCATGTTTACAGTGCACAGAGGAGTATTTGAGCCAAAAAGGTGGCCAAAATTATTAAACGTGAATTGAGTTTTTTGATAGTTTTAGGTGTTATTTGAAATAAAAAATCTAGTAGCAGTTTTTTTTAGTTTTTACAACAATCCTCCTCTCCACCACCCATCAACCCCAGACACCCCACCACAGAACAAATTTGTATTTGTAAATTTTTAAAATTTTCTCATATTTATTAATTAACTAGCCACACCCGGTATGTTTCGCTACCCCATTGTTGTGCAAATGTAGCTACATTAATGATCATGTATGGGCGATATCCGTCTCCCCCAATCGAATTCCACCAATAATTAGTTTAAAACTTCACTTTATTTTAAGAGCCAACCTAAATTAAGTTTAGAGTCACACTGTTGTAGTTGTGCTGATATAAGGAAATTTAAAAAAATACCCGAATTTCACCGCATGAAATAAATTAAACAGTCGCAAAATTTTCAAAAGATCACTCTCGTAGTAACAAACAAACAAATTATCAAACAAATATACTAACGCAGATTCATTTTTATATATGTAAACAGATTTATAATATTGATCCTTTATCGAAATCATTGTCATATGTCCCCATCTCCTTGAAATTTCGCACAATTTTCTATCTAAAAACTGTAATTTCTCGTCAATAGTTCTATCATGACATTCCTTTACCATTTTGAATAACTGTAATATTGTGTAAACTTTTTCCATGTTATCTCTAGAAGTTACAAAACGGTCCTAATAAAAATTGTATGCAATAACCCATATTTGTATTTTTACACGTATAGTTAGTGATTAGTTTTCCTTTTATTGGGGCGAGGGACATTCTCTTATAGCTACTACCACTAATAGCATTTTGCGAATTCATTTTTATAGGCAGGTAAGCACATTGTGAAGTGTTAAAAGTGACGTGAATAAAATTTAACATGAATATTTCAACAGACACAAAAGATGATGTATAAAAGTATTCGAAGAAGAGCCTGATGAGCAATGAAAAATTAAATTTGAAAATTTAAAAAAATCGTTAAAATTAATGACGCAAACTTTTTTTGGGACTAAAATTAGAAGATTCTAAATTTTATTGTAGTACAAAACATAATTTATACATTTGCTACCTTCACTTTTAAAAAACTTTTCTTTTTTTGCAAAAAGGGTATAAATTTAATTTGTATAAATATTCACGATAATTTTTTTTAAATACCAAAAATAGCTTTTCAACAAATCTTTCAGTGAAAAAAAATCAATGTAATACTTTTATTCAAAAAAATATCATATAAAAAACATTAAAAACGCATGACCAGCTTTTTGGCACAAATCCTCCTCTGTGCGTTGTCAAAGTTGGTTGAATACTAAGAAATTCAACTACAAAAGACAAAAACCAAGTAAACATGAATTCAACAGCTTGATCTCAGCAGTCAATGGTGCTGGAAAAGCGAGAGATTAATAATATATGAACTATAATCATCAGAGATGGGAATTTCGAACTAGCCGAAATTAATTTAACTTGTAAAAATTAATAAGTTGCACTTTCCGTTTTCTAATTCGTTAAATGATATGGTTAAATAGTTGATATTCCTAGTCACTAGTATCCTAGTCCAAAAGTGGTAAATACGAACTAAGAACGTTGATGAGATGGTGCAGCGAACTCGAAATCTTATGAAATCTAATGCTAGTCTGATGAAGTAGTACGTACCACCTTAATAAAATAATGAAATTATCGAAAAAAAAATACTTAAAGTAAAAAGAAATGGCCAAATTCAGATTAAGTTCAAATCAATCCCTTTTAATATAAACTAAATATAAGTTCGAGTAATTACTTACAAACATGAATTCTTTATAAATAAATTATGAAACATAAATAAATTAAAGAAATATGTATGTATGTAAAAACATTACAATATTTAGTTCTCCACCTGTCCATACGTAAGTATATGCATGAGCTTAATAAAATAAATATTTTTCATTAGATTCTGATAGTATGTATGTATTTCATATTTAACATTACATTAATTATATTTAAATTAAAGTTTTAGCAAAAAATTAAATTTTTAAATCTAAATATCTGATTGCGTTTGTGTATGTAGGTATACTTATGTATTGTGTATTATTTGTTTTAATTTGTTATTAATACGAGTATAAATTAATGTTGTGTTTCTGTAATGTCAACGAGCAAATTCGTCTAGAAAATTTTTATAGAAATTACTCAGAGACAGAAACAAGACATGAGACTACACAGTAAAAATACTAAATAAAAAACTAAAAATATATTACGGCTAAGCGACGAAACCTCTTAAAATCGAACGAGGACTGCAAAGATTTCGGTTATTGTTTTTTTTTTGTTGGAATAATATGATTTGTATGTATGAATGTATGGTTGTGATGAAATTAAAAACTCTTGATCTTGTTCGAGGAAAAGAATGTGCGTTTAGGAATAGGTTGATGTTTTAATATAAATAATTAAAAATAATAAAATAAAAATTAATACGTCAACAAAACTAATATATTTTTTTTCTATTTTTTCCATTATGTTAAAAATCATATTTTTATGGAAACCAAAAAAACGAAGAGTTTAAAAACAAGCTTAGAACGACGAAAAATGAAAAGCAGTAAGAGGGATGAGTTAAGGTGTGTATGATGCATTCAATAAATTTAACTCCAGGTTTTGGGTAAACTGAAGGGGCCATAACGCTGATGACAGTCGACAGCGCGCACTGCAAAGTAGTAGCGTTGGCCCTCTTGGAACTGAGTGAGAGTCACAGCCATAGGCAGAAGCATAGCCTTAACATCTCCAACATGACGCCAAGAATCAACCATTGGTGGACCAGAAGTTTCCTGGTAGGCATAAATTTGATAACTTACACATTCTGCATGTCGATCCATAGATTCCTCCATAGTCCAAGATATAACAATACCGTTGTCAAGATTACTTATACGTATTGTTGGACGGGGTGGTGGCAATTTCCACAAAGGATTGAAAGCTTGCGGTGGAGTTGCGGGTAACGGTGCTGGATGACTGTATTTTACTCTCTGAACATTTGGAGCATTTGGAGCAACATTTATACGTGTTATGCTTGTACCGGGGGGTGTGCTAATGGATGTAAAAGTATTATTCTTTTGGGCTGAAATTACAAAAAAATATATATATTTTTCTTATTATGACACTGTTATATATGTATGTATATTTATTTATGTGCATACATAATACGTCCGATCCTGTACTTTTTGGGTAAAGTTCGTGCTAATGAGAGTAAGCAAGAATTACTCTCACTAATAGCCAAATATGTTAAAAAGTACCGGAACACAAAAAACCACATTTTAAGCCCAAAATAAATACATACATATGCACATAAGTATACATGTACATGCATTCAATAGAATAAATAACAACGGAAAACGCAAATAGTAGAGTTGGGCAAAATCGTTCCTTTTGTGGAATCGTTCCGAGCGATCCGAAAGATGAAAGGAACTAGGTCGTTCCTTTCGTTCATCGTTCCTTTTTTCACTTTGAACAATATAGGAACGAGTGAAATTCTCGCTCCTAAAAACGTCAACAAACATTTGTTATTGTTTTAATTTTCTGGCTTTACTAAAAATGTTCTATAAGTGCTTTCGTAAAAAATAATGACTGTTGAAAATAAATTGTAAATTTGTAATATTGTCCATTAAGTCTTCAACACTGGTCTCTATACAAAAAGTCAACCTTGTTTTAAGTGAACGAAATAATTGTAAGAAAAAGTCTTCAGTCAACGATTTGCTTTTCATACTGATTTTGACATTTATCAGAACAAGTTAATGATTATTCCTCAAGACGATTTGCAATTGCGGAACGAGGAATGATAAAAAAAAGGAACGCTTGGATCGGTCCGCATCGTTCCAATTAGGGAATCGTTCAGTGGAACTAGGTCGTTCCGGAACGACACAACTCTAGCAAATAGTTTGTATGTTTGTTCTACGTTAATATTTACAAACATTTTGCGGCAAATTTTGAATGCTTATTTGATCAATATTCTTAAAAAACTTTTTTGAGTTTAGATGAAAAATAATTTTTTATTGTTTATTTTGCAAACAGCTGACTGTTTGATAATTTACACAATCCCGAAGAAAAAGTACGGGCAGTACGGGAACAGTTTTCGTGCAAATTGGGATCCCACGGGATCCCAATATTGAGTACGGTATCGCACATAATTTGTTCTCATATTGTATACATTTATGGTGGCAATGGAAATCCGCTATGTATTTATTCTAACTTTTAAGGTCTAAAGCTCACGTGGTAAAAAGTGAAGCCAAATCGCAAAAGTTTATAATAATTCATGCACCTTTGTGGTTAAAGTTCACACTTGATAAGTTCACACAATTTTAAAATAATTAATTTCTTTGCAAAATTTGGCGTACCAGGTATTTTTAATCTTTTTCGAACTATTTTTTAGTAAATTAACCCTTTTGTATTACAGGGGTCAAAATTGCACATTTGACCAAATTGTTTTCTTATCCAATTTGTAAATGTGTACTTTAACCTCAAAGGGCCTTTGAGGTTATTTGGCCCAAAGATCTGTCATCTGAATTTTATACCATTTTTATATTAAATTGGAAAACTCCACATAAATATTTCACTGTACATTTACATAAACATCTCCTATAAATAATAGAACCACATTATAAAATAAGATTTAACAGACGTTAACTATTGAATTTCGCTCTGAAGTGTGCTCAGTATTTGTTTTTCGTTAAGAGTTCCATTTAGCGATTTTGTTAAAAAAAAATTTGCAATAAATTTTGTATCATTCAGGGTTGTCACAGGATCCAATGTTGTAAGAATTGGATTTGAAAAAATACTTTTGGGTCATGTATTTCAATGTTATCGGTTTTATGTTAAAAACCGATAATTCGACATTAAATATAAAACCAATAACATTTAAATTCATCACACAAAAGTATTTTTTGTCGTCTTTTAACATTCAATACCGAATGACAACCCTGATTATAATAAATACACAGGACTAATTTTAATTCTGGTGTTTTTTTTTGCCTTGACGCAAAACTGTAAGAATATTTATTTGTATTTTGGTTCGATATTTTATAGAAAGTTATAACTGCGCTATTCCATTGGGACCGGTGGGACATTCTACTGCATCTGGGATTAAAATTGAGTAGATAAATGTTTATTTAAACTTTTGCCATTGAAGGGATCAATAAGGTGTAACATAAAATGGGAGCACTGGGTGGAACATAAAATGAGAGACATAAAATGGGAGGCACTTGCCTGAGTTAAAGGTATAATTCGAAAATCAAGACAATCTATGCATATTTTCGTCAATTAACTTTTTTTTAATATAAATATAAAAACTCGTTTAGGAATTAATACATTTTTGATTCATTTACTTTACTTATGGGCTACACTCTTTCCATAAGTGTTTTAATTTACTGTGAAGAAAAGCTTTTTTGTTGTTTTTTTTTTCAAATATTCTGCCGCAACTAAACTAAACTAATAATTAAAATCAAATAATAATAATATGTTTGTAATAAGTGTTGTTTGTTTTGCTGTTTTCTTGAAAAATAAAGTTGCTTTAAAATTACGTGCAGCCTACCTTAGGTTGCACAGGCTGCCGATTGCAAGCAACCGACCCACTTAGGTCCAGAAAAATAGGTTCCTTTGTTATCAGAGGCTAGCAATTTCATAGCTATCAATTTCAATGAAGTTTGATAAGCAGTATGTGTGAAAAGCTTGAAAGAAAAACTTGAACGTGTGACTGCATGGTTAAATGAGCTTATTATTTCAAGTTTTTCAACAAAAAAAAGAAAAAAAAAAAACAATTACATACTTTCATTACGAAGCCGCTAATTTATTTTTACAAACTAATTATTGTTTTGGTTGAAATTGTCCAACTATTATGAAGAAACTTTCAAACCAAAAATAAATTTGTTGGATTGCTGGATGTTCCATAATGGAAGAAAAATTTCATGTTAAGTTTACAAGAAAGACATTTAAGCACAGTGAAGGGAATGATATGGTGTTGGGGATAATTTCCATGGAATAGTGTGGATCCGATATATCGCATTTAAAATACAATGAATGTAAACATTCAAGCAGGACAACAAATACAAACACACTTTAATAAAGTTAGTTTAAAAATGATTCTAAAAAACAGTATTCATGTTTTAAGGTGACCAAACTAAACTCCCGATTTAAATTCCTTAAAGAAGTTGATGAGTTATTTAAAGAAGAGACCGCTCAAATAGGTTTTAAAAATAGAAATGATTGATTGCAGAAACACAAAAAAATATGGTAGGAGATTCCATAGGAAAATTACCAAAAGTCGTTTTTGAATTATGAGTTTTCCGTATATGCTGGACTTGGAAAAATTAATTGAAATACAAATTAATAGCCTATTTCTGATTTAAGAAAGAACACCTTCATTCGCATTCTATGAGAAAGAACATTGATTTCGATTTCTCTACATTATTTCTAAACGAAAAGTGACTCGAAAGACAACTCGAATGAAAACGTAAATGTTTTCATATAAAATCCAATTTCTGTGCTACGAATGAATCGTTAACATTGAGAATGAAATGTCGAAATCAGTCACTTGTGGTTTTGCTTTCGTAACAAAATTTTAGGATTTAATAAAAATAAATATAAGTTGAAAATTAGCTGGAAAAAGGAGTCCAACAAGTTAAATTTGCTTGGGCCTCCCACTTGTACTATTTGTGAATGGAAAAATGCTATAGAAGAAACCTTTTGAACATTTTATCTATAGAGTAAGTTCAGCTCTTGTGGTATAGGCGGGTAATGTGATATAGTAAGTTTTCTCGAAAACTAAAAACCTCAAGCTGACAAAATCAAGCTGGATGATTTCTAGATCTCAGAATATTAATAAATCATAATTCAATTTGCTTTTTGGAAGCTATGCGAAGAGGTGGTAATAAAAAATGTACTTGTCTTGTGATTGACATTTTTTTACTTTTAATATTTCCATTAAAAATCACCACCACGCACGCTAATGTACCACATTAACAGAACAAAGTATTACCCGCCAATTTTTTCAATGGCTGGTTTACGGATTTTTTCACTTTCTCTCAAATGTCTCTGAAACTTGGGCACCAAAGACTCTTTCACTTTCCTGAATGTAAACCTAAGATCTGTAGCAGAATACCAGCTGAGATTTGTTCTAATCGAATTAAGTTTCAAATCATTCTAGTAAAAAAAAAAATAGGTATACCACATTACCCGAACTTACTCTAGACCTGGGCATATTTAAAGTCACTGAGTAAAAAAACAGGGAAAACCAAAAGAGCCTTAAAGAAGCGACTTATACAAGACGCTATTTCTATCGTCAGTTGTAGCACCCGGGGGTAAAGCATTTGGTGTAAAGCTGCAATCAATTGATGATTGTTTTTTGCACTGGTGGAGTCACCAGCTAGGTGCATTAAAGCTGTTGCAGTGGTTACACCAAATGCAAACCCGGAAACTTCCCAGCACCAAAATAAACTACCTACGTACATACAATACATATGTATGTACATATGTATGTTACAATGAATGCTTTTCAGCTACAGAAAAACTAATTCTTTAATAAAAAGAATGGCTGATGCTGCTGATGTGCAAACTGAATCAGCAAGAAGGATGGCTAAAGTCTTTGAAACAACAGCAGCAGGTTTACATGTTTTAGTTCAATCAACAATAAGGAAGAAAATATTTAAAAAAAATTGTATTAATTTTTTTTTTATTACTTTATTTTATTTATTATTTTATTGACATGTACTCGTACATACGTAAGCTAATGCGAATGAAAGTGAGTGCCAATGAGAAATCCAATTTGGTTCGAATTCGAGCGAGTGCATTTCAATCGCTTAGGTTTACTTTCTTAAATCAGATATAGGCTATAAGAGTTTTGTATGTCTAAACTTTAAAAAATATAGCTAGTTTTACTTGTTCACTAAAAAACAAGAAAAGAGAGAAAGATGTATCTATTATTTTGAGCAGATGTGTATGTATGTGAAATTATTTTTTTTTATTTATTAATCGAGATTGCCTCGATATCTTTTTTCAAAGATTTTCAAAAACTTTTGCTTGTTGAGGTTTTTTTAGCTAGTCTTATACATACATGCATTTCATTGGTGCTAATGCCAAATCATCAGTAGACCTTAAAACATATTTTTGAAATGTTCCAAACCTCTTTTCTTATACAAAAACTTTTAATAAACCAATGAGAATTACAAAAATTACAAAAGTATAAATAAGCATAGTTGGCTTTGAAACTTATTCAAAAATTCCAAAAAACAAATTATATTATTCGATATGAATCTATTTTATTTTCTTTACAACCTTTATATAAATAGACGCCCTTTGGGTGACAATAAAAGTATTTAATAAGGCAAAACGAAAATAAAATCTTAATTCAGTAATTTTTTAAATTTGTATAAGAGGTTTGAAACGTTTCAAAAATATGGTTTAAGGTCTACTGATGATTTGGCATTAGCACCTCAAGAAACAGAAGTTTTATGTGAAATTAAATGATTTTTTTTTCAATTACCTTGCAATGAAGACATTTGTCGATTTTTGTTGGCCATTTGATTGGCGGGAGGTACGCGAGCCAAAGGCGGTGCTGCTCTTCCATATGGAAGCGAATTTGAACTGTTTTGAGTTGGCAAACTTCTTCGTGGTGCCTGTGTACCTGGCATTTGGGAAGCGGTTTGAGCACCTGCAGATTGAGCTGGTGCTTCATCCTCATCGGTCAAATCAATAACAGCTTTCTCTTTAGGTTTGGCAGGTGTTATACTCACAGCAGTATTGCCTCCAGTAAGATGGGTCAATGTGTTAATGTAATTATCTACAATTGAGCTCGATGAACTGTTAGCGGTCTGTGACGCGAGCGGTTCCGAACGACGTTGCACGCTTGTAATAACATTGGATGTTGTTGGTTTTGATTGAGTTACAGCATTAGCAACAGCTCGTTGACTGAAAAACATAAAGAAAATCAAAATAAGTTCAACCCATATACATATTATGTGGTATGATATGAATCTTTTTATTTTATCTAGTACATATACATACATAGATGTGCGGTTGTGATACTAAAAATAGGAGTGATCAAAGACAGATTTAAAATTTTAGGTTGCACAGGCCGCCGATTGCAAGCAACCGACCCACTTGAGTCCAGGAAAATAGGTTCCTTTGCGATGATTTAAAACTTTACGACAGAAAAAATATTTTTGTTACTGTAATTTTTTGCCAAATTAATTATTGATTAATTCCTAAACTTCTAAATAAAAATAAAATTTGTACAAAATATCCGTACAAAAAATATTATGAAAATAACTTCATATCCAATAATTTCAGCCGTTAAAAGTACTGACGACTAAGTTTTTGATCCCTTTTCTAGGCGATTTACGCCTTCATATCTCGAAATGCTCTTATTGTAAATCTTTCAAACTTCCCCTATGAAGTACCCCATGTGGAATATCTTTATATTTTAAGTTTTATCGTTTTTATTTATTAAGGTGTAGCTGTTCAAAATAATATGTGAATTCCCTAATTGATAAGATTGAAAATTAAAAATTGTATAAAGATTTTAAATTATTCTTCAAAAAGTTATGACATTATTCATAAACGATTAATAACGTTATAGTATGTTTAATATTGTATTTTTATATGGGAAACCCGGTTTTAATGCACACATTAACTTTATTAATCGTTTGTGAATAAGTCCAATAGTATTTATTTGGTTTAATATATGTATGTATTTATTTTTTATTTTAGCACATCTCTGAGTCATGGAGTCAATGAGATCTCGACATTGTTGTAGCATCTCGCTATACATTGCAGAACTCATTTGCAGTCGACGCTTTTTATCTTAAAACGCTTCAACCAATTTGTTTCATATATTTATATATAGATAATAGTGAAATAGGAGAATTTCCCAATAATAAAATATGCAATGAATTACAATTTTATTTCATTAATTAACACCCACCCCGTCTTTTTTAAATTCATTCTACCATTCATTACTTTGCTACGTAATTAAAAATAAACTATTTTATTTTACTTAACTCCATGTCTCCGCATAGTAATTTTTATTGCCGAAACTGTAAAATTCTATATTGAAAAGGTGCAGTATTTTTAGTGTGTATTTTTAATATCGAATTTAACAATTGCGGCAATAAAAATTGCTAAGTGAAGATGTAGAATAAGGAAAGTAAGCTTGATATCAAATTAAATTCTTACATCAAACTTTGGTTTTATTTTATAGAAAAGGCAATTAATTGAAGTGCTTTTGAAGATTAACTCACTGCTGTTATAGAATGAAAGAAACATTTCTTATGGGAATTTAGCAACAGTCAAATACCAAGTTGTTGATATAAAATACAAAAATTGGAAAAAAGCAAAGTAAATATGTCTACTGAAAGTTTCAATTAAAAAATATTTGGGAACAGGTATCCAATTCTAGCCGGGAAGATGATGATGGGCACCGCTCACGTGATTAGCGTGAGTCATCGTAATTATTTTCTTGTTTCAATTACGTGAGCGTGCATGAACGCGAGTACAAAGAAATTGAACGTGCATAAGTAGATTTTTGACATGATAGTTTGGCTCAAGCTCAAATCTTACTTTACACATTTCTTTATTAATTTTAGAAATTTTTTTTGATAAACTAAAATTATTTTTATTAAGAAAGTATTATTGGAACAGTCTATTCATCAGACTAGCGGAATGGATCAGTGATAATATTTTTTTTTAATTAATAAAAAATGGGTTTTCCTGAATATTTCATTAGTGTAAGTTTTCGTGATTGTGCGTAACTTTTTCTCCTACTCACGTGAGCATGCATGAATGGGAGCCAAAATATCAGGACGTGCATGAGAAAAATTTTTTATCATGAGCGTGAGTGAGAAATCACTCACTGTTAAATTTGTAATTGTTTTTTTTATTAAAATTTTCAATAATTTTTTATAGTTACTTATACATTTGTGCTTGTTTTGAGAGTGGCACTACCTTCTATATGGACCGCAAATACTTTATAATTAAATTTTGACAGCTCCGAACCAACGCTGCCAATTTCCTTTTAACTGTGCCAAGCACGCTGTTTTTCGTCTTAGCGCGTTCAAAAGAAAACGCATTGAATTGGTGCGTTTTCAGTAGTTAATAAATTCAAATGAATCCTATAACAATTCGAAGTATTACAGACAATCGGTTTTGTGGCCAGAAGATGGGTCAGACGGTGTAAATGAAAGTATTTTTTTTAATTTTTTTTATAATATTATTGATGCTTTTAAAGGGCCTTTCACAGTATCATACAAGCCTTAAGATTTTCATTGGATTTCGTGTGAAAGAAATCTTACGAGATTTGTTGCGATTGCCAAAAAATCTAACGTACCATTGCATTTTGTTTTCACACTATCAGATCTGAAACAAAATGAAAAATATGAGTAGAAAATAAACAGCTCCTCAGAACTCAACTTTTTTTTTAATTTCAGAAAAAAGTGTTTTTCTATTGTTTTTTATCAAAAACAAATGGTTACTACTTGCAAGCTATCATCGATAATGGCCTGCGGTCTTTTTTATAATATTGGTAGGATTGTAGTCTTTAGTTGTTGTAAGTGGTCACAGCTCTAGCGTTTAATGTTAGGGGCGTTACGGAATATTTATGAAACTACTATATTTTTCTCAAATTTAAACTTTAGTTGAATAGAACTTCTAGGGAACAAAGGGGAACAAGAAACGCATATCATCCTGAGAAAGGTGAAAGTGTCCTCTTTAACGCTATATATACTTTTGCACCCGTGACGTGACTTTTTTCATTTTAATGAAATTACTCCAAAGTACTCGTATACAATGGTGTATTAAATTTTCACTTTTTTGCCTAAAAGTTTATGTTTTTTTACTTTAGACTACGTAAAACTAAAAAAAATTAAATATAATACCTGTGAAAGGGTTTAATGGCTTTGTTTTGATCAGCAAAAAATAAGTCATAAAATTATCACAATAGGTTCTACAGTAAACATATGATCTCTTTCTAAATTTACCTGTTATCAAATGTTAGGGTCAACCAAAGTCATAAACAATTTTATAACAATAATCGGGACATTAAACCACTAAAGAAAAAAAAACAACCCAACAACAACAACAAATATTGGCGAGATACTAATCAGTTTTACCTGATATTACGGTCTGGACAACATGTGCAGTTTTGTTCAATTTAAGCACTACCTGCTATGAAATTAAAGATCAATGTGTAAATAACATGTATCGATAAGGGATTACTCAGTAATAAGTAAATCTTCTAAGTGTACGGGTAAAACATAACAGACGCAAATAAAAATATTCAGAAAAATATGGAGAGCTTCAGTTATAAAGAACTGGCCGAAGAGTATTTTAGAAACAAAAACCAGGAAGATGTTCTTAGTTACGTTAAAATAAAATTAAACTGAAAATCGTGTAGCACCGAAATGCAAGAGCAATTATCTAATTTCGTCAAAACACTAAAAAACGTTACAAAGAAGTTCGCTACAGTAAACAAAACTTTTATATAAAAATTGCAAGCTGGTTAGAGGGCCAACTTACTGTCGCTGCAGAAACAGCAAAGCAAGATAAGGCTGGAAGACCACGCAAATCATTGGACTACTGCAGCGATAGATCTAAGAGGCGGAAACTTAAAGATATCAACGATGCAATTGGTTGTACAAATATAAAAGAATCTTTCCTTCATCAATTACGATCACAGAACCAGTTAACAAAAGTGGATATCATTGAAAAAGTTGTTAAAGCTAGTCCAGTGACAACAAAACGGATTCTTAAAAGTATACCAATTCCGAGTGATGCAATACAGTACACAAATGAGGAGGCATTAGCATTATTTCTGGATTTGAAATTAACAAAACAGCAATATAATAAGCTCAGACTGCGTGCGATTGAAAAAGTTTCAAATATGTATTCAGCATATCATTACATAACCGCTGCTAAAATGGACTGTTTGCCATCAAAGGACACTATTACAATCACACCAATTTCGGCAGAGGTACAACTACAATCTCTACTTGATCACACAGCCGAACGCTTGCAACAATCAATAATAGGAAATGAGTTAAAGAAATATGGAAACACAAATTTAATTATTTTTTGTAAATGGGGATGTGATAGTTCTTCGGGACAAAAGCAATACAAACAAGTTGTATGTGAAAATATTTCGGACTCAGATATGTTCATGGTATCATTTGTACCATTGCGATTGAAAAAGATTTTGGAAGATTCAGAGCCTTCCACTAGAACAACGCAAACAATGGATATTTGGAAAAATGAGACACCATCTTCTACGAAATACTGCAGGCCAATCAAACTTGAATTCAATAAAGAAACTCATGATGCCATTAACAAAGAAGTTATTGATATCAAGGCCCAAATCGCAACACTACAGCCATTACAATTACAGTTAGATGGGCAGCAAATTGAAGTAAGCTACCAATTAGTGCTGACAATGATAGATGGAAAAGTAGGTCAGGCTTTGACTAACACGAAGGCTGCATCCAGCTGCATTATATGCCAAGCAGCATCAACCCAATTAAACCAAATACCGACAAAATCATTAGATAATACCGATGCATATGAATTTGGATTATCACCACTACATGCAAGAATACGACTTATGGAACACATACTAAAAATCAGTTATGATTTGGATTTCGGGTCTTCAGGATCAATAAGAAACAAGGAAACCAACAAAGAGTTAAGAAGTTCAAAAAAGAAACATGTTCAAGATGAATATCGCAAATTTGGATTGATTATAGATCAGCCAAAACAAGGGTCAGGCAATACAAATGATGGCAATACCGCAAGAAGATTCTTTTCAGATCCAGAAACAGCATCTGAAATAACAGGAGTGGATTTAAACCTTATTTTCAGATTTAAAATAATCCTAGAAGTACTTGCGTGCAATGAAGAAATTGACTCTAAAAAATTTGGAGATTATGCTAAGGAAACTGCAAAAATATATACAACCAACTACCCATGGAGAAATATGTCTGCAACAGTTCACAAAATCCTTTATCATGGAGAAGATGTCATTAAATATCATTTGGTGCCACTTGGAGATCTATCAGAGGAGGCTCAGAAAAAAAGGAACAAGGATTACAGATTTTATAGAGAGCACACAACAAATGAAGATATATTTAATATATTATTGGCAACGTCAGATCCGTTTATCTCCAGTATTCGAAATCAATGGAAAGTGGAACATCGGGATTTAGATGAAGAAGCCAAAAAACTACTAAAGAACAGAAATAGCACAGAACAAAATATGGAATATTTGCAATCAATATTTGAGTCAAATGAATAATAATTATAATTGCCTTTCATTGTTATTTAAGTACGAAAAACATATTATTAGTAAAAAATAATAATAAACAGAACCTACCATTGTTACAAATGCTATTAAAATTTATTGAAGTTTTATTTTTAAAATGTTTTTAAAATTATCAAATTTGACAGCAAAAAATAATAAATTTTTTTGTAGTAATAGCAATATTTTTAGATAATATTATTAACGTTTTTTTTAAGTGTAACTATTCTTTGAGATTGAAATTAAATTAAACACACAACTTAAAATAATATCACAGTGGTTTCCTTTTTTTCGTTTTATTTAATGATTAAATGAAACATTCTGTAGTAAAACAATGAATGCAAATACAAAAAACAAAAATAATTTGCCATCGGGCATAAAATGTTGTATAAAAAAATGCAAAAAATCTAAAAGGCATTTCAAGGGTTTAAAAATGTTTAAATTTCCTTCGCAGGATATGATACTAGGTCGAATTTGCCGGGAGAAATGTCGAATTCCTGAGAAGGATTTTAATAAAAAACTTTATATATGCGAAAATCATTTTTCAAGTTCATGTGTTGGGAAAAAAATTAAAGGCGGACGCCATTCCAACTGTACATATGGCTGAAATGGAGGAAGAATCAGAAGATTTTAACACAAGCTTCAGGTACTCCCCAAAAAATTTGGATTGTGTAAATTTTGAAGCCCCTTCTGCACAAATTTCTAAAAACAAATTCTGCTTGTAGATCAGTGTAGGAATCTCATCGCATCATAAAATTTCAAGGCATTTTAAAATCAAAGAGACCCACAAAATATGTCTGAAAGCTTAATAGTAAAAATGCAAAAAGTTTCTTAGAGAATCAATTGATGCTTTACAAAATATAAGCACAGAAAGCAAACCTTTTTGTTAGCTTTTGTTGATCTCTCGAGCAAAGTAATATTCTGAAGATGTAAAATATTTAGCTTAGAACATATTTTAGAAATCTCATTCCACATACATACATAACATGTTTATTTCTAAGGGACAAATCTATATAATTAATAGGCAAATACGTTTTTTGAGATCCCTTTTACAGCAGTAATACTAAACCGATTTCGGAAAGATTTATGTATATGTTTTTAATTGGGGACTTTAGATAGATGTGCACAATCTTAATTTTATTTGAATTGGTTAAGTATTTTGGGAGCTATAAGCTGACAATACATGCATACTTATTACACATGCAAAGTGTGTATATGTGTTTGTGCAATTTGCTTTGTGAAGAAATTATAGTTTTTTCTATATGTATGTGTTTTGTAATAAGAGAGAGAGAGAGAGATAAGTAAGAGAGTTTCAAGTTATTTATTTAGAATGTTTTTTGTTTTTTACTTTATCGTATATATAATGGTAGAATAATACAGGTAGTGCCGAAACGTTAGCGGCCTTTTTTTTGGTTCGGAGCAGTGTTGTCAACTTTTCATAACCAAAACACACAATACACCTTCTCAAAACTCGCTAAATCCGTTAACAGATATTCATAACCAAAACGCGCTAAGTTAAATTGTAACTCTAATTGTAGTTCTAAGAGGTCGATGCACATATTAGAAAAAAATCCAATATTTATTGAAACAAAATAATAACTATCTATAGCACATATTTGTTTTTAAATTCATTCAAGTACAAAAAGTAGATACTTACAAGTATTAACAACATGTAGGAAACTTAAAACGATAGCAAAACCTAAAATATTCTTTTGGTATATCAATAAAAATTTTAATGTTTTAAGCATTACATAAAATTATTCGTGGTATCGTTAAAAATATTAAATCAAAAGCTTAGTATAGTTTTATTTAATACCGCACTCATTTAATTTCGCTCTCGAAATTTTTCAAAAACAATTTGTTGTTGGTCTTGTTCAATTAAAATGTGCAAAGACAATTTGCTTTTGTGATCTTTTGTGGCACCACAGGGAATATTTATTTCATACCATGATCTAATAATAAGGTCTATGCATGGTCAGCTGATTATTTTTTGCTCATTTACCATTTTCATCATGAAGTTGTCAAAATTTGTTTACATTTTTATGGCGCCATTGTTGTTTTTTATTTGTTTACCTTTTAAACAATCATTGGATTTGTACGTGATCAGTTTTGTGCGTGCTGTTTTTGACAAACTCATGATGGTGGGCTTTTTATTGTTGTGTTTGTTGTAGAGTTGCATAGACCTTATTATTATTGGATCATGTTTCATACCTGTGCAGTACGAATATTCTTATTGAAGATATTTAAAAAGAAATTAAAATAAAACATATTATTATTACATCTTAAGGAATTTTGATTGATTTTTATATAATCATGTTGCTTGGAAATTAAATAAATTAATAAAACTTAGATGTTTAAATAAAATTATTTTAAATTGAATTTTCAATCAACCAAAGCGATACAAATAGTTGTTCCATATGTGCTCTTAAAGAATCAAGTGAATTTAAAATCAAATACGTTTGCTTTTTTTGGACAAAGCAAGCAAATGCAAAGTAAAGAAAATAAAACAAAACAAATTTTGCTGATATAACCTAAGCGTTATCGAAAATATTTAAGTACAGTACAACCTCCCTAATCCGGACACTCGCTAATTCCGACTATCTAGTAATCTGGACATTTACATTTTTCGGACAGTTTAGAAATTTATCCTCTATTTAGCCGGACAAGTGGTTTTTTTCTCAGTAAGATTTTTTCGTTATTTTACCGCTGCACAAAATAAGTTGTTGTGTGTTAGCGAGAGAATTAAAGAATTGTAAAATATTTTAGTTTAATTGAGTTTGTGTGGCGAACTGTTTTCAAAAGCTACATATTTTAGGGGCTGAACAAACCACAGGGACAGAAAAGGATATTTTATTTTTAAAATAATTTAAATATAGAGCTGACAAATTAAATAAAGATATGTGCATTCAAACAAAAATAAATTCTTATTTTTCAAAATTAATATTTTTTGTCACTTTTAGTATGTTTCTTTATGTTTTCTTTTTCATTTTGGTTATAAAAATATGAATTATACATATGCGCATATACATATGTATTGCATTTAAAATTTATTTTTACTGGTGAGTTCCAAAACTTCATTTGCAATGCAACTGAACAAAGTCATGCATTCCTTAACGCAACCATGCAAACATTGACAATGTCCACACATCGCTAAATGTATAATAAAAGTTATCGATACGCAAACTAAAGCAAATTGTGTATCACTGATTTTGTCACTGCTTTTTCTTACAAAGTAAACAACACAGTTGGTTACGCATCACTGCAATGTGTTTTAACGTTTTGGAATTCAGCCTACCTGCAGTCCGGACGATCCACTAATCCGGACAGTAGCTGAAACTATATCTGTCCGGATTATGGAGGTTGTACTGCATTTGTTTTTCCAATTATGTATACACATATTATTTTGTTTAAACGTTAAAATCTCTCTGGTTTTTGCTTACTTTGTGGGAACAATTGCAGTGGATCACAGCTTATTTCAACGACCCACTTTAAAAAAGAAAAAGTCGATATAACTTTTGAATGAAACAAAATATTGGAAAAATTCAAGTAGGATTCAATAAAACCCTTTCTTAAATTCAAAACAAACATGCCTGGTTGCATAAACACGTTGCAAAGTGTGTAGCCAGCACACACTAAAAAAGCGCACTGAAAATTTGTTTTTTTGCCATTTTTCTTTTGTATTTTTTGACAGCTTCGGTACTAAACAATAATAAAAAGCAGTGTTGGTTTGTTGTAGCTTCGATGCTACCTATATGATTCTACCATGCATGGAATTCGCATCTGAAGCAGTATTGCCAAATCCATTTTAATAAATATCCCCAAAACCAAAACAATACCACATAAATTTGCACTAATCTATAAAAAAAAAACCTAAAATATTTGGCAGACACTTATTATATACATATACATATATACATTTCTGTGGAGTCAACTGCTAACTAACTGCTTAATCAATTCCCCAAGGTGGTCAATACAGTTAACAAAACAGAGGCTACAAGTTTTATTTTAGCAACTTTCTGCCAGTTAGAAACGAAGTGTTAAAATATTTATTAACTGATGTATGAAGGTCAGCTTTCATAGACGGCCAATATAGGCGTTTTTTTTCACTGTGGACGACAAGTAAGCATTTACAATACATTCCTACATAACGCTTTTTCTTCATCATCTTAGAAACATATATTAAGTGTGTTCGAGTACCCATATTTTTTAAAAAAATTTAACTGAACTTTACTGCGTTTTACTAAATTGCGTTCGTTTACTCGAGTTACAGTAAATGAGAACACAAATTGAGACTGAGAATTTACAAGTTTTTCTTGTAGTAAAATTTAGTAAAATAGATAAACATATGATTCAAAAGGTAAACAAACAAAAGTAAGAAATTAAAAAAATAAAATTAAATAAATAAATAAATAAAAAAGTATACAATTTGTGAAAAAATTATTAAAAAAAAAGATAAACTGGAACAAAATAATAAAAAATAATAAGTGAACAATTATATTTCAACTATTCCTTCGTTAAACATGTATGTTTATGCCTTTTAAAAGGAAAGGAATGTTGTAGAAACCATTTATAGCCATTTTCGTTGTTATTTTGTTATTTCTTTAGAGTTGTGAAAATGCAAGTATATGGTTACTTAGTACTGCACTTGTTTTTAACGTAATCAATAGCAAAAACAAATAATCACATACTTTTGAAGAAATTTAACCAGACACAAATGAGGAAAATCAAATAAAAATAAGCACATGGAAAAGATTACAGAAAATAATTTGTTTATATTTTATTACAATATTAGTGTTATAATAAATAGTGCATCGAGTACCAACAAGAAAAAGAGTTGAGTAGTCCAAAGTGTAAATATATTTCAGCACTATATTGATTTGCAATCACCTGTTTTCTTAATCTTACTAATTTTTAAAATTTTGCACAATAAAGTACACAAAATATAGTTCCTATAAGAAAGATGAATACAAAAGAATTCTAAAATAACTTATTTGCAGCCAAAAAATTTTGTAGTTTTTTGTCAGAAGACATGAACTCTTTGTGACGCACCCTACGTGGCCCACGTTACATTTTTATATTTATATTTCTATTCTGAAATTTCATACCTAATTTCAATGTTTCCAAAATACTAAGCACAAATTTTTTTGCTAATATTGAAGTGAATTCAATGTAAAAAAATATGGCTTTCGATCGGGCCATCTTCACTAACACTGAAGTAATGATATGAATACCAAAAAATTGTGAATTTCTGGTATAATATTCCATAAAAAAATAAATAAAAAATAAGTTGGATCACTTTCAAAAAATTTTGTTTGATAGACTGTTACTGGGTCTTATCCATATATCAAAATTGAAAAATTGTATTATAAAACTAACAAATTGTTTCAGAAAAGTATATTACTCAGTTAAACATAATTTGAATATTGATAGTGGTGAAGTTGTTTGCTTAAAAAAATAACGAATAATACCTTCAAGAATACATATAACTCTCATATCTTCTTATATAATTTGTATAAATACAAATTCGAAATCACATTCAACCGAGCCACCTAAACAGTGGAAGATACATGGAAACACACATGAACACTGATGATGGGAGTGTAGCGGCTCCCGAAAAACAACGTTGTTTCTATTCTGCCGTGTAAGTTGAAATTAATTGATGTCAAAATTTTCTCTTGTTCCTTTGGAATATTGTCTCATGTCCAATTCTTTCTTACTAAAAATGTTACGAACATTAGCCAAAATAATAATCACTTTGGATTAAAAAATTAATAACAACCAATTTGTTCGAAAAAAATAATCACTTTAAATAATTTTCCTCTTTTATTGCAGAATTTTCTAATTGTATATTAGATTTTTCTATTTGCATTTAGAAATTTTAATGTATAACTACTAATAGGTTGTAATTTTTTTTTATCGTGAGCGTGATGAGCGTGAGTGAAGGGGCACTCACTATCCCATCTCTGGGTTTTGAGATATGAAGTGGTTTTTTATTATAAAGTTTAATTAATAATTGATGTGAGCTCATGGTCCTTTCTTGTTTAAAATTAAAATTTTTTATTAAATAAATAGCTATCGATATTTTGCCAACAATTTGTTGGCCTCGCCAGGTATATTAAGAATATAAACTTTGGTAATATGTACTGGATTATTTTGAAAGCGTCAGATTGAAAATGCTTCTGTAATTCTTCATGTTTTTCAAAATTGTAGTTTTACAGACGGTTTATAATTTTTGTTTTTATACTTGAGTTTTTAGTTTCATCTGACGTAACCTATAATAGATTACAACAGTATGAACAATTGTATTTAAGTATTTAAAAATGTTGTTGTGTTTTTAAGAATAATAAACACTTTTTTTAAATACATACATATATTTTAATACATTTTTAATAATTGCCGAATCACAAACGTTATATACTTGGCGCCATACACAATTGACTTGCAAAACAGCTGATGTCAGATGGTTTGTCAGTTGAAAATAGAACACGCTCTAATTGAAAATTTTTGCCCTGTAAAAATGCCCTGACATTTACAGAAGAACATTATTTTCGGTGCTTTTTATGGGAATTGCTAAAATTATTAGTATTTTAAATTTTTATTCGCACTTTTTCCCAAAATTATTATTTTACATATTTAGTAAAACATTAACAATTTTGTTAAAAACAAATTGAAATTGATTATTGAGGGGTATAGCTTGTTCCTATGCGCATTTCACTGTTGCTAATGCAGATCATCAGGGAACTTTACCCAAATATTAGAACAACTGGAGATATTATATTAAACTATCATTAAAACAAATGAAAAGTTTAAACAATATCAAAGTTGTAACAAGAACTTAATAATCAACCAATTGTATTTGTTTTCTTACTTTACCATTACTACATAGGCTGACTTTTTTTCAACTCTAATTGTAGTTGTAAGAGGTTTGTAGAAAATGTAAAAACAACAACAGCTATACATGTTAATGTTTTACTAAATATGTAAAATATTAATTTTGGTAAAAAGTGCGAATAAAAATTTTAAATACTAAAATTTTGCAGTGGAAAATTTGACAAGCACACTGTGAAAGACATAGTGTAAAGGCAGCATAAGCAGCTGATTCATTTATATTTCAGTGGTGCTGCTTTAGATTTTTTGATTTTTAAAGTTACGTTTTTTTTAAGCAATAAAATTACAAAGAATCACTCACATCGCCAAGATAGATAGCCGCGGGAAGTTGAAATATTTTAGAAAAAGGCGTAAAACTTCCTAAATGGAGCTAAAAATTTAAGGAATGTTATATAGATTCACATTTTAAGGTATTTTTAGAAGATGGAGTAGAGCTGAGGCTATCTGATAGTGCTAAGTATCTAGGAGTCTTTCTAGACAAGCTAACATGGAAAAGAAATACTCTGGACAGACTTAAAAGGTTCTTAATGCCTACTACGCTAGCAGATCATCGATAGGTAGCGGCCGGGGACTCCGGCCGTCAGTAGTTGGATGGCTGTACACCTCGGTGGTTAGACCCATTCTTACATATGGATGCTGTATTTGGTGGGAGACATTGAAACTTGGTAGTCGAAGGAACCTTCTGTCGAAAGCTTAGAGATGTGCCTCGATTAATTATAAAACAACACGATTCCAATAAAAAGTTACACGTGTTTAAAAATGAGTAATTTTTATAAGTGTTTTTGTTATATTTAACTTATTCAAATTCAAGGTACCGTTACATTACTACAGTTATAAAATTGGATAAACTTTTTACATTTCCCTACTCAAAATAATGTTCTCTTTTGTATTTAATTAATAAATGTATACCCTAAAATTTGTACTAAAAAAACTAATTTTGCCCAGGTAGATTAGTAAAATCTTACACTTCGCGTAGTGAGTACAACATGGTCATATGTAATTCATTCATAAACAATCTCGTTTTCAAACAATAACTTATTGCCACACGGCAAAATGTTCGTGCTTTAACGATCGTACTCGTTGCGAATAAACTCAAACTGCTTGTGAGTGGTCCATGTGTTACATGGGTTAGTATTATGCAATACAAAGCTGGACTACTTGGCAATGTTAAATATTACCAATGTTTCAAATAGTTTTGGACTAGTATTATTGGCTAGTTGTTCCATCTATTTTTTTTCGGGTGGCATTAAAAGTAAATCGATTCTTAAAAATATATTTAAAAATTTCTTATTATATGATTGATGATGATTGGCTCCGAGTATTGTTTTCGACTTTGATCACCAAACTATTGAAAGCAAAACTATAAGTCTCAACAATGTGGTTGGTACCTTTTGGGACAAAATTAGGCTTTACCGAAATAAATCTTAAAAAATTAACTTACCTATTTGCTGATATGTTAGTCGTTCTTGATATTTGTTGTGTTGTCATACGTTGAGTATCTTGATTTGAACCCAAATATCGTGGTGGCCTTTGAATGGCTGTGGAATTTGGCGTAGTTGCCGCATTTTTGTTTAGTATTCGTGGCTGTGTTACCGCCGAGTGATTCGGAGTATTACGATAGGCTGTCGAAACAACTCCTGCAGGCCCCGTTGATGCTGATTGGGTAGGTCCAGGAACTGGGCGAATCGGTGTAATTTTTTGTACGCAACCTCTACGAACACTACCAGTATTTGCAGGCCCACTAGAAGCTGTGCCTGCAGGTCGTTGTTGTTGTGAATCTGTTTGCGAAGACAGATATTGTCTTTGCGCCGGAGTTAAGGACGTGCTAGAGGTGGATGAAGTTTGTGATGCGACGGGACGTTGTGGTGACGATGGTATATTTGGACCAATAGTACTGGAAGTGGCTTCTCCGAGAGCCTTTTTATTGGGTATGTAGACTTGAAGACCAACAGCTCGTGTAATTTTTACTGGCATAATGAATTGCGAGTTACGCTGTTCTATGTCTTTGACAACACGATTGTGAACCATTTCAAGGTCGCGAAACTGTTTTGATAGTTCGGATATCTTAGTTCTGTGTGCATTAATTAATTTTTCTTGTTTTTCGATTAATTCACGCATTTCCGAAAATTCACTTCTATGAATAATAGCCTCAACAACTTTTTGTAAAACTAATTCTTCAAGATCTTGTTTGGTCATATTGTCGAATGACTTACGGAATTTCTTTAGAAAGTCTAGTCTCATTGGTAATTTAGAGTTTAAAACTCCAAATTCTGGAGCTGGATACAGCCGTATTGGTTCATAAGATGGAACTGCTTTTATATTCTTTTTACCTTCATCTACATATTTTACGTCTGCAGTCTGTTTGTCATACAGAATTTCATCTATTTTGTCCGAAATCACCACATCGGCTTTTAAAGTGTCTGTTTTGGGTTTTTTGTTAATTCCTTCTTTGGAATCATTAGATTTTTCGTCAGCTTCTATTTCAATAACATCATGAGAGCGCTTCAGAGTAGATTGTGTCGTTACAGAGTTCTCTTCAGCTTCCAAACTTTCTTGAGATTCTTGCTTCTTTTCAACAACACTTAACGATTCAACTTCATCGGATACATCACATAAGCCATGTTTTTTTAACACTTGATCGTCATCCTCACTTAATCGTATGCGTTTAGCCGGTGGTGCTATTTCAGAATCTTCTACTTTTTCTAAAGATTCACTATCTTTTAAATCATCTGTGATCAACTCTACATCGCCATCGTCCTCCTCATCTTCATTTTCAACTTCTTCATTTTCAGGAGTAGGGTCATCTGCAACGGTTTTGATGGTTTTAGCTTCCTGTAAAAGATTACTGCTACTACTGCAGTTACTGTTTGTTTCTTCTGGTGTTGGAGAAACTTCAATTTTGTCCACTTGCTTTTCCTTTTGATTTGAATTTTCATTAGCAAAATCATCGCGAGCATTATCCGAATTGTCGATTACAATATCTTTTTCTTTCGCTTCAGCACTTGCATCAGTAGAAAGGTTACATGAGTCCTTGTGCTCATCTTGGTCCTCTGTGATAATCTTTTTATTTGATTCTTCTTTTTTAATTTGGGGAACTTCCTCGTCATCGTCATCCAGCAAAAGAACAATATCGTCATCATCCTGATTTGTTTTCTTGGCTAAAGATGTCGTTTCCTTATTTAATATTGGAGCTTCTGTTTTTTCAATTCCTTTTTCCAAAGATTCTGTTTCCGTTTCTTTGGATTTTTCTAATTCTGAAGGTTGGTCAACGTAAAACACAATTTCATCGTCTGATTCATCATTGCCAATATTCACAGAGTTAGTTGTTTGCGCGTTTGGAGTTTTCTCATTATTTAGAGTTGGTGGTTTGTCCACTATTGCTCCCGATTCCTCATTATTTACAGGTGTTTCATTTATATCAACGCTATCACTTGCTTTTGGACTGGACATTCCAACATTATCAACAGTCGTAGGATGTGCATTATTAACAGCTTTAGAAACATCATTACTATTGGATGATATTTTATTATCTTGCACTATTTCTGTATTTGATTTTTCAGTCTTATCTAGTTTAAGATTATTTTCTGTTATATTATCAATATTACTTGATAGATGTTGGACTTTATCATTATTGACTATTGTTTCAGCTACTAAAGCATCGCGTTCGCCGCAATCTGATTTATTATGCTCATTGTTTGAGACCTCTTTTACATTGTTTGAATGCTCGGGAGTAATTATTGGTAAATCTGAAATAATTGCGCTGTCCTTATCAATTAGATTTTCGCTTTCCTCACTAAGCTCCAATGTTTCACCGATGTCGTGTACAGCACGCTGTTCTGTTTTTTCTTCTTCGGTGAAGTTTAAGCCATCAATTAAATTTTTGTCGTCACCAACTAAAACACGCTCGCTAAAATTGCTCTCATCAAGTGTTTCAACCTTTTTGTCACTAACCACAATTTGGTTTTCTTTCTCAATGCAATCTTCAACAATATCATTTATTTTTGATAGTAAAGTGTCCAAATCATCACCCGGATCACGGACATTATTAGAACTTGTTGTTGAATTTGAGGTTTCTGCTTTTTCTGCTAAAATGTCATCAGTTGTTGACAATGTTTGTTCAGTTTCTTTAGTGTTTGGGACTTCTGGTAAAACATCATCTTCTTCCAATAACGCATCTTCTAATTCTGAATTAACAGTAGTATTCAGATCCACACCAGCATCGTCATCATCAACTTCCTTAATAGCAGTATCACCATTTTCTCCTTGTGTAAGATTTTCGGTTTTATCTGTAAGTCTCATATGCATTAAAAAAGTTACATTCTTTTAAATTTTTCAAACGTACCATTTCTTTTTATTAAATCACAGTTTACTAAACCATGAGGACTTCGATTTGATAAATCTGGCAGAACAGCATCGTCAACTTCGTCGGCTCCGTTATTCTTGGATGACGTCAACAAATCGTTTAAATCAACAGCTGTATTTTGCTTAACCTCCATCATCCTGATATACTTTCTATATTAATTATTAAATGTCTTAGTTTAGTCCTTTTGTCTGCATTAAGGAGATAATCTGAAATTTTTAAATTCTCGATTAATTTAAAAATGTTTAATATGTACATACATATAATCAATAGGATTAAAATATAATTTTATTGTATGTAAATTTTCTCAAAGAATATTTAAAAAATAGCATGGTGCAATAACTGAGATACATACATGTATCCAGTTCCTCGTAGATGTCAAAATCATAAGAAAAAGTACACACTCATATCCAACAGTTGCACAAAAAAACGCAAATCCATATACGCTACTTGCTTGTGGAATGAGAAATTTGCAACAAAAAAAAGTTG
This sequence comes from Gymnocheta viridis, assembly GCA_956483585.1. NCBI lineage: Eukaryota > Metazoa > Arthropoda > Insecta > Diptera > Tachinidae > Gymnocheta > Gymnocheta viridis. The sequence goes on along the minus strand of OY101443.1, from coordinate 43,153,467 downwards.
ACAGCTGCAAATTATAACAAGCAAAAAAACTATCGCTTTGTAAATAAGTAAGTCCCCTTTTATATATCGGCAATTGAAAGACAGACAGACAGACGAAGTTTGTAGAAAAATGGGGCGAAGATGCAGAGTGTGTCTGTACCGTATATTTTTTTGTTTCTCTTTTATTTTCACAAATTTCACCTTGTTGCTTTATATCATATTTCTCAAGCCCAAGTCGTCTTCTTCGAGAGAATCTTCTAATGCCAATTTTGTGCAATAAATTAGTTTTTCCTTTTTTTAAATCAAATTTCATTTTTATAAAAAATTTTTTTATATGTTTTTGGTATTTTAAGTAAACCACAGAATAAAATAAATATGTATGTAATAATAAGTAAACAAACTGCGAAAATGGATGAACAAATATGAAAATTTTTCTGTCTGTCTATTTCCAAAATGTAAAAGCTTCAGGCAAGAACAAGAATTAAAAAAATGTCCGGCAAGAAATGTCGCATATGTGAAAGGGGAATAAGCCTAACTGAAAATCATTGTATCATAAGATATAGTGAATTCTAATTTTATCGAATAATTGTTTTATATTTTAACGATACCAATAAACTTGTGTTGGATTTGTTTTTGTTTTATTTCGCATTGACTGAACACACTACTTTAGTCAAAGCAACAAACAAACATCTGTTCTGCCGCACGCTATTAGAGATGTTGAAATTATACGATTACTTTATAAACTCGTGCAATTACGACACAAAGACATTTGATATGAAGCAGTGAGACGGTAATTATATGCATACGTATACGAGTACATACATTATATTATGTACATATTCTTAATTTAAAATTTTGTTTATCTTTGGTACTCTAGCATTAAAAGTTCTTCAAAAAAAACTCTGTTGTTCGAACTACATACATAATTATTTATGTTCACTTTAATTATATATATTTATCTCAAGAGAACCATTACACACAACTCGTCTTGGACACTTTACAGACCAACCTAAATTAGCTCGTCATACTTAAATAACGTTTCTTATATAATAGAAACCGCAAAATTTAAAATAAAATATATAAATAAAACTTTTAGATTGACCTAAAACTAGATAAATTGTCATTACTTTGTATCAATAACAAAAGGAAACAGAAAAGAACAAATTTTGACAGCCAACTTCACTACGTAACGAGCTGTCAAAATCGGGGAAAACCGTTGACACCGCGCTACTTAGGTTTGCTTCATACATTTTGTATGAACATCGGAATTTTTCACACATAGAAAACGCTTGAAGTGCCAATTTAATTTGTTCTGTTCATTTTTGTGTGACAACACATCTTTGGTTAATGAGGTCCGTCAATTCGGTCCCGTTGTGATTCGACCAAACATCTTGCACATATATCAAAATATTATATTAGATTTTGTTATATACGACGACGCCTTTTTCAATAAATAACGAAACTGAACGACAGTAAAGGCTTCATTAGTTCTGTGCCGTGCTATTCTGTATAAAATGTCTTTTAATTACTTGTTCTATGAAAGAAATCATCTGTTTTTAAAAGTAAGAGATAATCAAAAGGAATAAAATTGCAATTGTTAATAAAGTTTTTGTAAACATGCTGTTTAAACAAAAAAAATAAAAGCAACTTATGAATGACTCTGAACTTTCGGATGTGGACGATGTAATTGTCGGAATGAATTTTTTATGTGTGCAAACAGTAGTGTCAGAAGAAGCGTCGTCAGCTGATGTGTTACGCCAGACCTGATAAGTTTTTCATGGTCCATTATTTTTTTTTTTTATAAGAATATATAAACCTTTAAAAAATCCAAATTAAAACAAAACTTTGTGATTTTTAAGAAAAAATGTGTAATATATGCCACCACAACAAACTAACATATGCACTCTTGACTGCCACTTAACGTTGCATTATAATTCCTACAGATTTTACCGCAAAATAACAGGACAAAAAGGAAAAAAAAGCCACACACACACACTTTTTCAATTGATCAGAAATAAAACAGAATGTACAAATAATTTCTGCCTTAACTTCTTATTATTGTTCATTTTCTGTGTAGAAAAAAAAGGCGAATCCAGTACCATGCAGCATCGCTAGTGCAAATGATCATCTGCCGACTTTACCAAACTTTAGTGTAAGAATTTTACTGTATTTAAGTGAGAACAGGTCGTTTGAATAAAATATGTATGTATGTACTTCATTTTGTTACTAAACGTGGATTCACCCATTTGTTTCGGACAAAATTTTGTTGACTGAGTTTTCACTCATTTAAAAAAATTGTTGGAATATCAAGGCTACCCATATAAAATATATAAATAAAAAAATTTTTAACAAATTGTGTATAAAAAATCATAAACGACCAGGACTTTTGTTAATAGTTAATTAACTATATAAAGAGAAATTATTTTCAACGCATTTATAGAAAATAAAATAAAAAAAGAATTGCAGTAACACTACTTTTGAAACACTATAATGTAGCAACTCAGACCAATTTCGTCTGGGCAAAAATTAAAATTAAACCAATTCGAGTTTAGAGTTATCCGAACAAAATCATTTACTTCTCCCGACTACATCTGAAAAATTTGTCCTGAAGAGAACGTGTGATTGAATCCAGCTTCAGAAAATTGCCATAAAAACAAAAGCATAGGAAAAAACCTTTTCTGGCTATATATGCGGATTTTGATAATTTTCATTAGCAAAAAGGTTCGAGCAAATCTGTATATGGGATCTGTAGACCACGTGTTTCAATACCGGAGAGACGAGCATCGTTAAATAAACTTCTCCATCTACAAGGTTCCCCGAATATATTAACCAAATCCTTTTCTTACAGTTCAGAAAAATAAGTCAATCGGTTTAAAGTCGGACAAAAAGACGCCTCTGTAATCTTTATAAATATCGATCTGCTATGCTGCTAAGCTTAGACAAGAAAAACAAATAATTGAATAACGATATTAAATAATTTGTTATAATTTTATATGTATAACCCCATCATAAATTATTTTTTAATGATCTCTATACCAAACCAATACCGATGATATTCTTTTTTTAATTGAAGGTCATAAGCCTGCATAAATATCGTCTTTGGTGGGAACCGAGCCCAGAACATCCGAACTGATGGTTAGTACAAACAGACAACGTATTAAATTCGTATTAGTTCAAAAGTACCCGATTTACTTTGTATTCGGTTATTTACATTAGTTATATCACTTCTACATAGGCAAAAATATTTGTATCAATTAATTATATATGTACTTACTTATTTATGCATATACATACATAAATATATACATATTTATACCTGCATACTATGTATGTATGTCAATTCTTCAAAAAAAATAATTTTTACCAAAAGAAAAGATAACATTAATGCTAAATGGTTATGTAATATACATACATACGTATATGCACATATGGGTGCAATTGTTTAGCAAAGAAAACATATGCGTACATAAGTGTGTACTTTGTATGTACACCTACATGTACATACATACATTCATACATAAATAAATTTTTTAATGTTTTGTACCCAAGTAGTTAAATTGTCGGCAAGTCATAAAAATTTATACATATAGAAATTTTTACAAAACTATGTACATTTTTAGCTGTCAACGAAAGCTTGGTTTAAGAAATGAGTATGCCTACTTTGCTTAAATATAATATAAAGTTGTGATTAAGTGCTGAACTTTTTCATTATCGTTCCCTAAGTAAAAATTAACAACTGTTGGTAAGTGCATTTGTGAGAGAGGGAACAAAAAGCAAATCAAGAAATAATTTAAAAACTTAATGGAATAAAAAACAGAGTTAAGTACATGAATGATGTACTTAAATTTTTACTTCATTCAAAAAACAAGATGGCGATGTGCAAATGTTTAAGTGTCACACACTGAACGTTTGACAAAGAGAGGGAGAGACTACAGGGAGAACAAAACAAAACAAGACAAAAATATGCATACATACATACATATGGATGTATATTTCAATTTTCATTAAAAAATAACTTACATATTTTTTATTACCCGGATTTTTCAAATTATACTTCTTAACCAAAATAAGTATTTTATAGGTTAAAAACTTACACTAGAAATACATACACGCAAAGTGTGAATATAACGAAACGCGACCGTTCGTTTACACGTGAAACAGAGAACTGAACAACAACTATACAAAGCAAAGATGGAATTTACTTGTATAAAACGACTTTGGCATGCTCGTATTATTTGTTCGGGTTATAGATTTATTTCAGACTGTACAATTGGTAAATGTCAAAATAATAAAGTTTAGGGAAAAAAGAAGTGCCGCGCAACAGGAACAGGTCCTAGGAAGCATATTTTTGCGTAAAGCAAATATACGTACATACTTATGTATGTATGCCAATGTCCTAGGGGCATAGGACAAACTATCTTAAGACTATATACCATATACCTATTTATTATAAAGTAACATACCTATGCTATGTATATATTTAATAAATTTATTTAAATTATATTAACCAGATATTACTAAGTAAAATCCGTCAAGTCGTGCTATATACAAATCTATACATGTGTTATGTGCACAACAAGATGATGCCGCAATGACACAAGTAACACTAACAAAAGAAAAAGTAACAAAACAATGTGGATAGTTGCCTGGGTTGTCATAGGAAGAAGTGAGAAGAGAAGTAAAGCGAGCTTTTGGTACGTTTTTTATATTTTTAAAGGCTTTAATTTTGTACAAAATCATAAATATGTTGGTATTTAATTATATAAAAAAATAACAAAATTCTTAATTTTTAGCAGATACAAGCATACCTATGTACGTACATATGTATGTATGTACATAGTATGTACCATGTATGTATGTATGTAGAACATATCTAGAATGTGGATTGTATGTGGAATTAATTAAATATAAAGAACTTAGGTATATAACTACCTAGCTCTCCTAATTTATTAATTGAATTATGCAATCTAAATAAAAAATATGTACATATGTATGTATATACATAGGTATGTACATACATATGTATGTATACAAAAAAACTTCTTTATTCTCTATAAAACATTTATTATACTATGTAGGTATGTACCTAGATAGGTACATACATACATATGTACCTATTTTTGTTTTAAATATTTCTTTGTCGCTGTCATAACCACAAAGATAAAATTTGTATGTTTTTGCAGCAACAAAAGTCAAGCTGAAGAAGATATTTCGATATACTTATGTATGTATGTATGTACATACATATGCATGTACATATGTATAGTATGTATGTATGTACATACTATGTATGTAAAACGAAATTGAAAGATATAGGTACAAATTTATAAAAATTTCAAGCACCTATCACATACCTATCTACATACATAATTTTTGTAAGAAATAAAAATTTTTTATTCGCATTCTGAAAACAATGTTGTTCAACCAGCAACAAACAAGGCAAAAAATAAGCCATGGGCGTATTTTTGTTTTTATAGGATACATACACAAATTAAAATGAGTAGGTATACAAAAACAACCACAAAAACTTACAAGTAAATAAATACATACATATTTACAATTCTACGTATGTAAGTAGTAGGTATTGTTTATAAGGACCAACTAATGTTAAGGATTTGAAACTAAATAAACCCTAAATTTATTGGTAGAATTAGATCAAATGTAATTAATAGCTATTATATGTATGTATGTGCATATATATATATATATATATATATATATATATATATATATATATATACATACATACATACATATATATATAATATATATATATATATATATATATATATATATATATGTATATTTACCTACTGAAAAGATAATGTCCGAAAGTGCGAGGGACTAAAAACTTCAAAAACAAAGAAAAATGGGGAAGGAAAGCTTCTTAAAAGAAAAATAAAGAACATTCTCGTAGTTGCTTATACTAAATGAGGGGAAAAGATATAAACGACAAAATATGTACATAAATATGTATGTTATAATAATTTAACAAAAATGCAACTAGCAGATACAGATATTTATTTAGTAGTGGTTGTGTTCACTTACGACGTTGGTTTTTTATTTGTATAAATACAAACATACTGATGTACATACATACATATGTATGTATGTATGTATCAATATGAAAATAAAAGCTCTACGAAATGAGTCAAAAACTATTTACTCCAGATTCTGATAACTGTATGTAATTAAAATTATAGGAATATTTATCACAATCCACATACATACATACATAGGTATTTTAAAACAGATTTTATAAGGTATTAAAAATTTTGCACTATTTTAAATAAACTATACATAGTAGGTAGTATGTGCATATATGTATGTATGTATGTATGTATATACCTACTATATATGTATATGTATAAGTACATATGTACACATATACATACGTATAACCACTTTCGTAATTTTTTTGTTGCTCTCTAACAGACCTTTTTTGTGTATTCTAACACATAATTTTAAATAAATACCTACATATGTACATATGTATGTATGTACTTATATATGTATGAAATAAATAAATTACATAAAATGTGAATTAAATTCAATAATAGGTAGGTAGGTATAGAATGTTAATAAACTTATTAACAAGGTCATTCGTTTTTTTTAATTTCACGGAATATATACATATGTACATACATATGTATATACATACATATGTACATACCTACTATATAAGTTTAAACTCCCTGAAGGAAACTTGTGTCCCCAAGTCACCACTTCTGTCTACTATATTGGTGACTATTGAGCGTCATTATCAGTATAAGAAAATTTTAAGAAGACTGAAATGAATTAGTACCTTATTTTGAGTACCTATATTTTTAAACGACTGTTATGAATTAACGCCTTTTAGTCTTTTTTTTTTAATTGAAGTCAAAAAGTTGATAAAATTTACATTTTCATTATTGACATCTACTTCAGAAAAGTACCTAAATTGTAGACTAGAATTACTAAAACGTACTAGTGAATCACTGGTTCCAATGGGTACATATGGTCAATAGTATAAAATGTGAGTAGTGGATTTTCTGAGACGCACATGTTAAATGTCTATAGTAAATACCATTGTCTGGGGTATTTTAATTCAGTAGTACTGCTATGTCAATAGTAAGACGGTACAGTTTCACTCTTGACATTTCCTGGAGGGCTTGTTCCCATTCTGCTCTCTTTTTGTGTTTAATATATACTACATATGTAGATATGTATACGTAGTCTGTATATACCTACTCTTATTTCGCAATTTTTTCTAATTGGCATCAACTAATAAATTTGGCAAAAATGGAATTTGTCATGAAATCTTTAAGTACTCGTAATACCTACCTACATACTTACATATTCCGTAAATATCTGTGCTATAAGTATGTACATATGTATATGTATGTACAAGGGTATGTATTATAAATACATAAATAAGTATATATCACATCTCAAAAAAACTCGTTCGTCGGAAAACGAGTTTAAAGTTTTTAATTTACACACATCAATGGAAAAATAAAACGTTTTCTCCTCTCAAGAGGTGAGTAAAGGAGATACATACATATTTGTAAAATTTTTACATAAAATTAATAGCGATAGGATAGGTATGGAGAATATTTCTGCAAAAATCACGTTTTCTGAGATATGACCTAATTGCAATAAAGGAGCGATATTTAATTCCAAGCATAAGTACATGTATACATACATAAGTATATATATTTTAAGAAGTACACTAAGTATCAATACATATGTATGTATGTATTACTATTCCATAAAGTACACTTACATACACACATAGCTTCGTATATATTAAGTACATATTGTTTGGTTTTACAAATATGTACATACGAATACATACATATGTATGTGCATATTTATTGACCCAAACTGGTTTAATGTAACAAAAAAGAAGAAAAACAAGATTATAATACCAACCAGAACACCTTTGAAATAAAGTTTGATATACATTTGCTAACGTTTGATAGGTATCAAATCTTATTTCAAACCTGTGTTTTCTAGAATGTAACGAGAAAATAGTAAAAAACAATAAATAGGTAGTGAGGTAGTGAGTTAAATCATTTTTAAAACTAAGAATCCATAAATCATGACCAAATTTTTGTCAGTGTAATACCTACCTGTACAGTGTAAATCACGTGTAAATTATCAACGCATATGCTACATTCATACATACATTTAGGTACATATATACATACATGCATGCATACATATATACATAAGTACATATGTACATACACTTTATTATTATTATTATTATATATTTAAAGAGATACTAGGTACATCTACATACATACGTACATATGTACACACATACATACATATATATACTTAGGTATGTTTTTATTTTTTTTTTACGGTGTGAACATTTATTGCTTATATTCACACCCACATACATACATATGTACATATATACTTCCTTATACATATACATAATGTATGTATATGTACTTATGTACATACATATATATGTATGTATGTACTTATGTATTTATTTATGTACATACATACGTATGTATGTATATACATACATACATATGTACATCCATATGAATGCATCGGAACTAAAACGAAATACATACATATATAGGTAGATACATATGTATGTACTTACATACATATGTATGTACTACATACATATGTATGTACTACATACATATATAGGTCATTTATAAAGGTCCAACAAGCACAAATTCAAGAATATACATATATACATACTTACATACAATATACATACTTACATATGTAAATATGTAGTATGTATTTAGTACATACCACCTACCTACCTAATCATGATTATCTTACACTTTATAGGTACATATGTATGTACCTCTATATGAACATACATATGTACGTACATATGTACATACATACATACTATATACATATGTATGTACATACATACATACATATGTATTTAGGTATTATCGAAAATATAACTCTTAAAATAGGTATAGATAATGTATGTACTTATGTATTTAAATACTATAGGTACAATAACTTATAATTACTAAATAGGTATATTCACACATAAATACACAAGCTTACATACATATGTACATATGTATGTATGTACATTAAATGAATGCATACTACGTACTTGAGTACATCTGTTTGTCATACATAGTGAAGTAAGCATATTGGTAATTGCCAGAAGACAAGACATTTGTAAACAAAACTGTTCAGAATTGCATTAAATGAAAAATAATCAAATGTTTGAAAATAAAGTTTAAGAATCGATCTATATAATATGGAAAAATAAGAAAACCGAATAAGACCATTTGAAATAAAAAAATATAGGCATACAGAAAAAGTATAAATATAAGTAAAGGAAAAAAAAGAGAAATAGCCATGATTAAACACGTAAAAATAAGAGAGTAAAAGAGACAAATCGCTCATGCAAACATGCAGTAGCTTTAATAAGCAAATAAAAATACAAAATATTTAACAAAAAGCTTGTATGTATAAGTACATGCACATACCTACTTAGTACAACTAAGAAAACTGTATCTGACAACTATCTACATATATATGTACATACATATGTATATAGTATACATGAACAGACTTCCAAAATATACCATAACTCGTTTAGGCGGCGGCCATATTGTGTTATGTAAGAAATTTTATGCATAAAAACTTCAGAACTATTGTCTTTTAAAAATTATTTGCTAGATTTGCTTGTTAAAAATCAAAATTTTTCGAAACATGTACATGTACATATGTATGTAGGCATGTACATATATAAAAACGGAATCCACAAAAAATTGTTTGAGGTTATGTTTTTCAAATATGTATATGAAACCCATAATAAACTACATATGTATGTACATATGTAACATAAAATAAACAATAAAATTATGAACCTATATATGTACATATATATGTACATATGTATGTAATAAATACATTCGAAAATTCGGTAACTGTGCAATAATGAAAGTTTAGCGTTCGAAAAGCACCACTTCGCATCACATTTTTCGTCAAAAGTGTCTTTCATACAAACAATTGGCAGTGATGCTACACATTTATAAACCTACGACAACATTTTGTTTACTGTTGCAATAGTTTGCGGACAAGTTGCACAAATTTACTTCATTTGAAAATGTACCCCATTTTAATTTTTTAATGTAGTTTGAACCAGTAATTCAGTATTCAGTATCTTCAATGCAGGCACTAAATTTTCTAGGGTTAACTGGCATACATCACTAATAGGAACATATAAATCCCCGAAATACCCTATTGAATATTATATGTACATTTTATTATCTAAATATGTATATTTATTCAAAAACACATCTACCATGTGTATACATATTCAAAACGTAATCTGAGGCAATGACATATGCTCAAGTTTGTGGTGTTCCTCTTCATTATCACACTAACTGCAGAAATCTGTGGTGCAAGTTTTCCAAATTCTGGTCCTTATCTCTTATCGCGTAGTGACCAGAAAACGTGCCCATCATGATTCTTAGTACTATTTTGGTCTTACCTGTTTACATATATAAAAATGAATCTGCGTTAGTATATTTGTTTGATAATTTGTTTGTTTGTTACTTACTAAGAGAGTGATCTTTTGAAAATTTTGCGACTGTTTTACTCAGGACTGGGAAATTTAAATAGACTTATTTATTTTATGCGGTGAAGTTCAGGTATTTTTAATTTCCTTATATTTGCATAACTAAATTTAATTTAGGTTGGCTCTTAGAATAAAGTGAAGTTTTAAACTAATTATTGGTGGAATTCGATGGGAGAGACGGATATCGCCCATACATAATTATTAATATCGCTACATTTGCACAACAATGGGGTTGCGAAGCACACCAGGTGTGGTTAGTTAATGGTTGGTGGCTGGTGGAGAGGGTTGTTGTAAAAAACTGAAAAAAACTGCCACTAGATTTTTTATATCAAATATTAGTATTATTTTGGGTAGGCATCACTCACGATATCTACTCCAAAAAAGGAACAGTTTATAAAGACAACTGACATTTAGCCAAACAGGATTGTTCCGAAATGTCCCTATCCCGTATTAAAAATTAAAGTGCCAGAGGTTATGAAAACGTCTATTGTTACCTGTTGATGTTGGACCCAATAAACCTGACTCCAGAAACATAAGCCAACCACTTGCCTCCGTTTCAAAGAAAAATTTTTAATATTTCTTATTTATTTTTATCTGTAAGAAAGGACACAACTACTACTACTAGTTTTAATTTATTTGGTCTTGAAAATTTGTCTGGCCTTATATGATATTTATAATAATAATGCTGGGTAGTGGCTATAGGATATCTGTACTTTTTATAAATACTTATATTTTCAAAAACTTTTGTTTGTTGAGGGTTTTTTAGCTAGTCAATATACATGCATTGGTGCTAATGTCAAAGCATCAGTAGACCTTAAACCATATTTTTGAAATGTTTCAAACTTCTTATCTTATACAAAAACTTTTAAAAAACCAATTAGAATTTCAAAAATTACAGAAGTATAGTTAAGCATAGTAGGCTTTGAAACTTATTCAAAATCCCATCAACAAAATACTTAACAAAGAAAATACTTAATACTTATAATATAAAATAATTAAAAAATGAAATTTATGTTTACATCATTTTTAAGTAGTAGTAACATAATTAAATCGTTTAGAATTAAAATTTATTTTATGCAAACGAAAGGTTTATCAATTTATATTTCTTTAATAATTCTAAGCTTTGAGTTCGACAATTCTTGAACATTGCAATAATTTCAGTTCTTTCATGAAATTGGATTGTTGTTGTGGATTTCATAATTTATACTAAATATTTTTTTTCATTTATTTATTTCGTACTCAGCCCCTAAAAGTTCAAATTAAATTATTCATCCTGGTTATCTATGTCCAATTTTCGACTGCGACAATATTTCAAGAATGTAAACTATTAATTTTGTCTGATTAAATCTGCCTTGATGTGTAACAACAGTTCTATGGTTACTTCGATCGTGTTGATTCCATTCACAATATAGGGCAGATGTAGGGAAGGTGAAGTCTCTTTGACACTTACATTTTTTTCGCTTATACTACAACAAAATAAGTAATCATCATAATTTTGCTAATGCATTTTTCAAGAGCGCCAAACCGCAAAACCTGAAGTTACTCGACATATAAACATAGCACATGAAGACACCCGTTGTAGAAAACCTAAAAAAATTGCCTTCATATTTAATAATTCAGTAATTTCGGCAACCCTAATTACGAAAATAAACAATTCAAGCACATTCGTTCACAGTGCTGTCAGATGAAGAAAATTTTTTAGAAAATTTTCATGCATTGGGAAAAAGGCCGTTTTAATTGAAAGCGAAATGTAGGGAATTTTTCAGACTAGATTGTTTTCTCATCAAAAACCAAAGTTCTTTAAATTGAATTTTTTAACAGAATTCTTACGATTTGTATGTTAAAGTGTGGTAAATTCCTTAAGCATTTACATTTTAAGATCAAATCTTAAAAAATATAGAGCAACCAACTTTCGTCAAAAAATCCTCCAGATCATCAACTCTGGCTGTTTTCAAATCTACTCAACTTGAGGAAAATAAGACTTATTTTTAAGCCAAAGTAATTTATATTGGATTAACAGAGTGTAACACTTTAATAAAACTGAACTGAGGCAATATTCCAAGGAACATGGATAAGCCAATTAATCCTAACATACTTTGTAGAAAGAACATAGGGTTATTTTCGAAGACCGCAACACACCCTCATAATTATGCATGTCTATTTCATCTATTTCACCACTTTCTTTGGATTTGATTAGAGACAATAAATTTGTTTAAAGAAGCAGCAATAGTTCTTAGTATCAATACAATATTACGTTTAAAACATGGTAAAAAATTAAGTGATATTAACATTTAAGGATTCTTCGAAAAATCTGGCAACACCGGTTTAAGAAACATTTAAGAAATATCACAATACACAAACCTCCACATCGAAATTGCACTATTTTAACACATGAACGATTAAACTTACCTCCAATTTTTTTTTGGGAAATAACCGATGTTTTTGTTCAAAAGGTATTTCAAACACTTTTCTTTAAAAAAATTATAATTTTATTGGCTTTATGACAAAAATTCCAAAAAATTCATCCGTCACAGAAAATCCCGTGTTTTTAACACACAAACAATAAAATTAGATCTGTTTAATAAGATGTTAAGCAAGGTTGCCAAGTTTACAAGTTGTCATTTTAAGAAAATGCTGCCATAGTGAAAAATCCAATTTTTGAAATATACCAGATGTGACCGCTAATTTTTTAGTATTACCAGATTAATTAAAAATATCGGTTTTATATATTCTCAATATTACAAGCTATTTTTTATATTGTAGAACAATATTTTCAATGTGTGGGACAATATATTGGCATAAATCGAAATTGTTTTGATTTATATTGCACAACCGAGAAAAGGTCGATATACTCTGTAATGTTAAATGCGTTCAGCAAAGCGTATTCATAACAGGTGACCTTGACAGCTCAGGTGATAAATTTTTGCTCCTTACATTTTTATTTGCTTTGTTCGACATTTTTTTATATTTGTTTTATATAAAGTGTTTGACGTTTGATTTTAACAAAGGAAGCAGGTATTTTTCAAAGCGAATCGAGGCGAGTCCACCTTTTATGAATTTGCCTTGTGCGCTCAGATTACATGTGAGCCTTATTTATATTAAAAAATAACTTTTTTAATTATTTTTTAATGATAATTTTGTTTAAATAATATTTGGTTTTGACAGCTAGTTCAGATAAACTTGCGATTAAAATTAGAGAAGAGAATTTTTCATGCTTCGCTCTCAAAATGTTGTATAACGTAGCAATTTGCTTCACACATGATTAAGCTGAAAGTCCACACCACGCGTTCTACGCGCTTGCGTTTCACGAGTTTTAAGCTTTTGACGCTTTAAAAACTGCAAGTTACACACAATGTTTTATACACGTTTTTTCTTATTAAATTTCAAGAAAAATTTTTTTATCTTTTTTTAAGTTTTATGTTCTTTAAATTGTTTTAATTCGTTTTTCATCAACTGCTTACGAAAATAGCTTTCAAATAATTAAATGTTCAATCTCAAAAAAATTTTAGACTCGGAACTTGGCAGCACTAGCTGATATGATGTATACGACGCGTAAAAGTAGAATGTTGTCCAACTTTTTTCGCGTCACAAGTGTTGATAACTTTTGTTTTGTAACTTGCTTTATGAAAATACTCTAATTCAGTGTCATTTAACCTATGGTACGCGTACCACTTGGTGGTACGCGAAAAATTTCCAGGTGGTGCGCGAAATCTTTTAAAATTTTTACGATTTCTATTTTGCAATTGGAAACAAAAAGAAAAATCATCATAAAAGTATACCTTTTTTGTAAAATTTTGAATTTTTAAATTTAAGTAACACTCTCATCTACATACATTTAATAAAAAATTAAATGAAAGATTTCCTTATTAAAATATATTTTTAATGTACATGTTCTTGTTATGTTTTTTGTGATTTTTATTATTTTTTTTTTAATTTTGTTTTTTATTATTAATAAATAAAATGGATTAAAAATTTTAAAATTGTTTGGTATTTATTGATCTAATTATTTTTTCAGTACATTATATTTTTTTTGGTGGTACGCGAAAAGTTTGTCGTGAATTTAGTGGTACACGAGCCAAAAAGGTTGAATAGCACTGCTCTAATTCAACTTTTTTGAGAGGCGCGTAGGAAGCATGACGCGTAGAAAGCGTGGTATGGACTTATAGCTTTACGGCACGTCTCCACGCTCAATATTTATTTCCGAACATAAGCAATGACGTCACAAATATGTTCATTTACAAGCTTATGTTTTTAGGTGGAGAACACTTAGTGCACATTGGACATAAAATTAAAAAGTTCGCTGTAAATGAATATATTAGCTTCAGCGTTTTCTGTGCTTGTTTGATTTTTTTGTTGGTCAAAAAGCTTAGCAGATGCTAATAAGTAAATATATACATACATATTTGTACGGTTATTTATTTAATTCGCGGGAAAAACAAATGACAGAGAATTGACAGCCTAATTTGACAGTTTATTTCCAACATAATTGCTTGAAAATAAGTTTGAACAACTATTACGCAATACATGTGCAAATAAATGTTTGTGCGGTCCACACGTGAACATATTGTGTTGGCAATAGAATTTGACAGTTGAAAACATAATTATTTCGAAGTTTATTGCATGTGAAGACCCCCTGTTAGGGAGTGAAGCATGAATTGAGAGCGAAGAATAAAACGCATTGAAGCAAAATTATTAAAAAGTTATATAAAGGCGTTCAGCTTACATTTGAGGCGATTATATAGATATAGCAACAGCTTTTTTTAAAAAATCCGAACATCTATTTATTATATTTATTTGTATCATAACCGTCAAGAATTCATCAGTTTTTAATAATAGTTTTAATTGACCAGGCTATCGATCATGTTTGACACTCAAACCGTTATTCAAGAAAAAAATTCTGTTATGGAATCACTATTACCTGGTTGATATGACTTGATGCTGGCAGGCCTACACGCAAGACAGATCAACAAGGTATTTGCCATAGTAGAATAATACAGGTAATGTCGAAGCTACAACACTACTTTTATTGTTTTTAGGTTCGAAGTTGTTAAAAAGCACAGAAGAAATACGGCAAAAAATTATATACTCACATGTGTGTTTGGTTGCATTCTCCGCTCTATAAAGAATTGTGTTTCTTTTTCTTTTCTTATTTGCATTTGTAAACAAATGTTCAAGTGGACTTTTTTAGTAAATTGGTGGAACATAAACAATTTTGACCGCTGCGAACCATCCAAAAATTAGCCCGTTAACGTTTCGATACTACTGTATCAAATTATTTTGTATGTATTTTGACATTCGCTACGAATACTCAGCAGGATGTCACCTGGTTAATTTCGCATTGGGTATACTGGCTACTCAGCTGGCTTATCGCTTCTACATGTTTATCTGTATTGCTTGATTACAACTCACCCTGTGCAGTGTTCAAAAAGGATGTTCTTTTGACTATTCAGTCGAGTGCTCGATACGACTCAACTTTAACGTTTTTACATATTTGAAAACAAAAATATTTATTAGGTAAAATATTATTTTATTATTATTAAAAATATCTAACTAAATGGCCAGGATTATTAATTGTTGTATGTGATTTAAAGGCGCTTAACTTTAGTCAAAACCTAGTTGTATCAATTTAAATTTTTTTCATGTAAAATTTTCGTATTTACATATAGAAATGCTTGTCTGAAAGTACTGAATACCGAAAGTTTCCCCAGTATAGAGTACTCGGTAATCAAGTACTCAACACTTTTACAACACTAACCCAGCCACTTTATATAAATAAAGGTGCACGTGTTCGTGGACGAGAATATAAAATTAAATTTTTATAAAAAAATATACAGTAACATGTATTTAATGTACACTTTAAACGAAAACGGCGAGCGTATTTATACTTTAAAGGTAATTATTGCGAAATAGTTAGACTGCAAATAACGATTACTGTTTTTATCAGAAACGCACCGAAGACGGCAAGCCGACAACCTCAGCTCACCCCGCTCATTTCTCACCAGAAGATAAGTACTCCAGACAACGTCTTACCATTAAAAAACGTTTTGGTTTGCTTTTAACACAAAAACCGGAGCCTGTTTATTAGAACTTCTAGGAATGATATCTTGATAGTTTGTAGTATATACCTTGTAAGGCTTAATAAACATTTATTACTTTTAAACAATCAATTGCAAGTGTATGTATAATGGTATGTATTTATAAATTTCTATGAAGGCCAGCGGTATAATCGTAAAGTTGAGCGTTCTTAAATTCTCCTTTCATATCTAGCACATAAAATAGAGAACGATTACGCACCTTTAAGGGTAGGAGGACATCGGCCATTTCTCGGGGTTGTTGAGCGGAAAGGCTTTTTAGTGGCACCGTCATAATTCGATTATATCCAAACGGCCCGTATGTAACAATTGCAACATCTTTACCGCCTTTTCGAAGTATTAAAAACCGCACAGAGCGCAATGTAAATAACCAAACAGCTGTCAAAATGCCGAATCCTACAAAAAAATCAATTTACCACAAAATTGCAGCTGTAGCTGAGATTAATTACCAATTAGAAAACTCATAGCTGTTATGCCATTACGATATTTATTTTCCCCCAGATTTATGCGTTCAAACCATTTTAATTCTTGTCCTTCTGTCTGCTGCATTGGTGCATCTCTCAAAGTAGTGAAAGCAAAATGAGATAAATATGTCCAAAACACAAACTGGCACATACCGAATATATTTAATATTTGAAAAAATCTAGGATTTTCATACTTGTACAAAATAACATCTTTCGTTACATTGGTGTTTATGTCATACGCTCTACTAGACAAGTTTGTGCGATGTAGTCCGGTAAAAGGTTTTGGTACTTGAAACTGAAATCTGTATATTTTAGTGTTGAATGGAAAGTTGTCTTTTAGACATGGTACCAGCGATTGCCGACTAATTGAACGTATGGACGTAGTTGACTTATTATAAAATGGATTTGTGAGTAATCTCAATAAATTGCTCATTTTGTTTTTTATTTATAACTAGATTCTAACCTCAAAAAAATACACTATGCACGTAGAGTTGCCAATAGCAAGGTAGCACCTAACGTACAAGTTATATTTTGCCCCTGCCTCAAAATTCATGCCAAGGTATATTTAACTAGTTGACCCCTAGTTTTTTAACATCGGATAAAATCATACTAAACCCATATCTGTGATCACAAAAGCCAAAAAAATTTTAAAAGAATACTTTTTTATCCTTTCTATATAATATCTTTTATTCTGCTATCTAAAGCACAAAGTGATGTGATATGATTTTAATGAAATAATACAAATTAAAATATACAGTTTTGTTTTATAAAACATTATTCCGTCTTTTATTTACAGCTCTATGTGATTACTATAATTTTTACAGACTTATGTATGTATGTGTACGTTTTTGACAATTTTCTAAATACATATGTATATATTGCATAACGTCTATACAAGGAAAATATTAAATACAAAAATGTCATAGTGTTCGAGTTATGATTTTTCACTACATTTCTAAACGTATATGGCCAATATTGGTATCATTTTAAAGCTTTTGAATAGATCTTTTAGAATATTCAAACATATATAAACTTAGATAGAGGTATCCATCCGGTCAAATGACCGGCCATGTTACTTTCACTGTTCTTTCTGGGCTTGTACTATAAACTACAATACTAGGAATCGGAAAATAATTTTTTTAACCAATTTATATTTGTCTTTTATGAAAATGAGAAGAATTATTCTACATAAATGTAAAAAATTTCCAAATGTTAATAAAATTATGGGGTTTTCTAAAAACAACTAATTTTTAGTGTAGGGAATTTTTTCCTGTGTATAGGGAAAAAGAGGATATTTTTGAGAGATGTAGGGATTTTTTAAAATTGCTGCTGGCATTACCGGTTTTAGAACTATTACCAAGGTACAGCTGATTTTCCTGGATAAATTTTTATTGTGTAAAATTATATTTGTGTTATTCTCATAACAACATGGCTGATTCCGAGGCGTATTAACTAGGTGACAGCATTACAGCAGCTGACTATTCGTTGCGAATGTCAAAATAAATACAAAATATTTTTACTATTTTTTTCTGTAGCTGTTTTCTTTATTTATGGGTTAGGTGCTTGACATACGCAACGAAACTACACAAACGAAAACGCCTGTTGTTCTTGTATTGTTGTAATTGTTTTCCTAATGCTGTCACCTAGTTAAATACACCTTGGATAATTCCAAACTGCCAAACAGCACAGCCTTATATAATGTTATTAGTTTAAAGTGTACTAACAGTCCCACCCGGTTTATCACAAGATTTGATGGTTAGTCAGGTATTTTTACAACAAATTTTGTATTGTTGTAGAATCGCTACTACCTCGTAGAACTTCGTTGGCTATTTCCAGGTTGTAGGGCTGGCAAAGTATTGAGTACCGAGTGTTACCGTTTTTTGGCTACTGAATACTCAAAAGTAGTTACTCGATACTTTCAGAGTTGTATTTTGAATCAAGCCACTTAAAGTAATCGCTGTAAAAAAAGACAACTAGGTGTAAGATTCTTTAATCAAATCAAAACTAAATTTTTTTTGAGAACAATTAAATTATATCTTAAGTTGTTAACGTTAAATTGAAAGTTAGCTTTACATTTATTTTTAATTTAATAATAAAGACATACAAAACCAATAATAGTTGAATATCTATTTTTAATTTTTGAAGAAACTACTTCAATTCGCAGATAAAAAACTATGCGTTACAAGTTCAAAAAATCCGTTAAAAGTATCGAGTAGTATTGAGTACCCAAATGAAAAGTATTGAATATTATTGAGTAATGAAAAGTAGTAGAATTTGCCAGCACTACCAGGTTGATCTGTCATGTTTACAACAATATTACTATTTTTGAATGTTATTTTAAAATGGACAATAATGCGGATAAGTTATGGAAAAAATCAATTCGAGATCGGCAAAGGCGCATAAAACCAGGAGAATGTCAAAAATATATTCGTGTAGTTATAGATTCACATATATTGTCTGCTACCTATGGTCGAGATTTTATAGCCGAGTTCAACAGATCCACAGGTGAAATAAAATATGATGTCAAGACCTTATCTGTTAAGGAATCTATTATGTGGGAACGGAATATGGGCCAATTAGCATTAAGACCGTATGAAGTTAATTTCTTGAGCGAAGTTTGGCAAATGGAGAATCAAGTAGTGAAAATTCTATCTCATATAGAGTTACTTCAAATGATAAAATCAGACGCACTGCACACGGTTGCGGACCATTTTCATAAGTACTATGCCAATATGCAATATATTGTACTATTTTTTCGGAACAATGAAAAACCTACTGCTGCAATATCTTCCGCACTAATAGAACTGCAAGTTATCTATCAACTAAAAGTTTTGCAAGTTGGTCCCTCTACTAAGGAATTGGTTAATCAAATCAAACGTTTAACGAAAGCAATAGCGGAGGTTCCTTATAAAAAACAAAAGACTAATATTCTAGATTCATTTAAAAAATTTCTTGCTAATGACAAAAAACAGTGTGTTCGCGTAGAAGGTTCTAATGGCTTTGGTCGTTTATGGCAACAACATTTAAATCGTCTACCTTTGGTCACGCTGGAGGTTGCTGAAACTATTATTGATAAATATTCATGTCCCAAAAAACTATTAGAAGATCTAAAAAGCAATACAGATGCTGTCCAGGAAATTTCAAATTTGAAAATTAGAAGGTCAGGACCAATTGCTCTGCAGACCGATCGTCGCATAGGAAATGTTCTTTCTCATAAGCTCTATATGCTTTATAGTTCAAAGGATCCATTGACGTTGATTTAATGAATTAATTAATAAGTTACGCCAGTTTATAATAAAAATTAAAATAAAGTATTTTCTAAAGTAATTCGGCGTCGCTGGACATGAAAATTAAATTAGTAAATTTTTTCTAATGAACAGTCTTGATTGATTAGCTCTTTCTTGAACTACAAGTATGAATTATAGTTACCACATAAAATTTATATGAACTCGTAAAATTTTTGGTGGAAAAATTCGAAGAAGATTTCTTAAAATTTTCGTTAACAAATTTATATATTTTTTTTCGAATTTCGATTTTCAACTAAGAAGGTCGTGCTTATACGTAAAAAATAAATAAATAAAATATATATATAAATAAATAAATAAAATATTTGATTTGAATATGTTAAGCCCCGGGAGCAAGGGCGCAATTCTTTATTAATATTTTATAATGATTACTATATATAGCAAATTACTGTAAGTAGGTTACTGTTTCGTTTTTATGTTAATTAGGATATTACTTTTTAGTCTTAAGCTTTCTTATCTTTGTTACTCATTTTAATTGTATTGTTTTTTTATAAAGGCTCAATAAAATATACCTTACCTTGATTTGAATATTTTTGAAACATTAAATTTTCTCAATTTCTATAAAGAAAATTTTAATGAGCTTGCAATTCGACCAGCCTGATGGCGGTTCTTTTCGTTTTGAAGTGCCTCAAGACAAAAGCCTTTTTAATTGGAGTAATTCAATAAACAATTCTGAAGAAAAAATACTTCCAAGGTCTTCCTCTTTGTCTTCTATGGATGATACATTAAGAAACGAGCTTGAAGAATTTGTAAGGGTCAAAGTAAAGAAACGGAAACATAGTGATACTACAAATTTAAATATATCTGATTGTGAAATTCCTGTGGTGAATAATAACAACCGATTCAATATTTTGGGTGAAATAGAGATCGATAAAATGCAACCTACTGTTCACAGAAATGATCACAAAGAAAATCATAGTCCATTAAAAAACCGCAAATTCAAAGAAAAAAATTTTGATTTCAAAATTAAAAATAAATCAATAAATCTAAATTGTATTTGCAGGATGTGTGTGTACATCAAGAAATGATGGCTTTGCTTCAAAGGAAAGAAATTAATTCTTATTCATTTATTCCAAAGGCATTGAAGAAAATTAAAATAATTCTACGAGGTCTTTACTACAAGACGAATATTGAAGACATCAGAAAAGAATTAGATTGTATTTTACCTGATACAGTAGAAAAAATTTAAAAATTTGAAACTATATTTTCAAAAAAAACAATGTCAATGTCAACATTGGTTTCTTTTTAATTACATTGCTTCCCGTCAAAAATGCAAATGATTTTACACATTTAAGGAATTTATTGAATCAGTCAGTTTCTTGGGAAGCACCTAGGGCGAACTTTAAAGAAATTCAATGTTGGCGTTGCCAACAATGGGGTAATTTTTCTAGCAACTGTAATAGACCATCAGCATGTGTAGTGTTCTGAAAAACGTGGTCCAGGTGAGTGCAAATTAGATGATACAAATATTATTAGGTATCGTTTTACGAAAAAACACATTAAATAAAAAACAACAAACAAAATATATGTGGATTTTTTCATCTATACATCGTATACGTAGCGCATGTATCTGGCCAGATTTGTATGAAGACCAGCGAAATATGGCATCAAAATTTGGTGGGCTTGGGATTCCAAATCTAAATAACCACTGCAAGGAAAGCTCTATACCGGTCGACAAGGAGAAGAACGGGAAATGAATCAAGGTGAAAATGTTTTGATACAACTCGCAAAGCCGTACAGCAATACTGGCCGTACAATTGTAGCTGACACCTTTTTAACTACTTTAGAAGGAGTAAATTTTCTCACTACGTTAGCTGAAACATTGGTTCTTCCAAATATTGTAAACCGAATGAACAACATTCACATCAAACAGTTCAACACTCGTTTGGCCATGGAATCGTATTTTGAAAGACCACTAAATGTAAGTTTGATTGATATAACATTTGCCCTTCATTACATCTCATTTCCCTCGTTTTTCTTTTTCATTTCAGATTCCAGTAGTACTTCCTAGCTCAAGTGGTGCTGATACTCTACAAAAGAGAAAAAGTTGTCAGCTTTGTACATTGGGAGATGAAAAAATTCGCCGACTAATTCGTTTTTTTTTGTTCCAAGTGCTCGAATCCGGTATGACTACAACATTCGAAATCAGAGTATAATTGTTTTAGTTGCTTACCTGAAGCTGTGTAAGACTTTTTTAATTTAGAATTAATTAAAACTTACTTTATAACTACTAAATTTAATTGAAATGAACTTTATAACAACTATATTTTAGAAATTAAAGACAAAAAAAAATTTTTTCTTGTTTTATTTCTCATTAAAATTTTTTTGGACGGGTATGTATGTAGGTGGTTTAGCATGTACTAAGAACAAAAAAAAAATAGAAAATATATGTATATCTGCCTGGCGTGATAACAATATAATATTATCACTAAAATAGCATATTTTTCATATAAATGTACTGAAATACAAAGTGTATCTGGCCAGATACATGCGCTACGTACGTGACTATCGGAACATGTGCATGACGGAGGGTTAATTGTAAAAGTTTAGGACAACCAGCTAGATTACGAGGTTATCCGTATTTTTTGCATTACTGTGAACAAAAAAAGAAAGTGACAATTTCAATCAAACAATGAAATTTATTGGCCTCACAAGATGTTAAAAATAGTATAGAATTTAATTTAATTGAACATAATAAAACTTTCGCTAATTGTTTTAGTGAATCACCGAAAATTTTGAAAGCTGACAAATCGCTATTGATTGAAGCATTTTGGAACATTGCTAGAGAGTTGTGTAATGATGAAACGTTATTACTAGAAGAATTTGAATTGACCTATGGTAATTAGAACAATGGATATTCTTACTTTTAACCAGAGTACCAAAAATTATTTATTTATCACTCATATTCATGCATACGAATTTTTAATTTTTGTTGTGTTTCGTTCTATTCGTGTTCGAATAGACAAAAATTAGTTTGCCGTATTCGCTCTTGTACAAGGCGAATTCATAACAGGTGAACTTGATAGCGCAGCTAATAACTTTTTTTTATCCAAGGCGAATTAGGTTTGGATGTCAAAATTTATTTATTTCTTTTGTTTACATTCAATCAAGGCGAATTCATAACAGGTGAACTTGATAGCGCAGCTGATAACTTTTTTATTTTTATCCAAGGCGAATTAGGTTTAGATGTCAAAATTTATTTCTTTCTTTTTTTTACATTCAATCAAGGCGAATTCAATACAGGTGAACTTGATAGCGCAGCTGATAACTTTTTTATTTTTATCCAAGGCGAATTAGGTTTGGATGTCAAAATTTATTTATTTCTTTTGTTTACATTCAATCAAGGCGAATTCATAACAGGTGAACTTGATAGCGCAGCTGATAACTTTTTTATTTTTATCCAAGGCGAATTAGGTTTAGATGTCAAAATTTATTTCTTTCTTTTTTTTACATTCAATCAAGGCGAATTCAATACAGGTGAACTTGATAGCGCAGCTGATAACTTTTTTATTTTTATCCAAGGCGAATTAGGTTTGGATGTCAAAATTTATTTATTTCTTTTGTTTACATTCAATCAAGGCGAATTCATAACAGGTGAACTTGATAGCGCAGCTGATAACTTTTTTATTTTTATCTAAGGCGAATTAGGTTTGGATGTCAAAATTTATTTCTTTCTTTTTTTACATTCAATCAAGGCGAATTCAATACAGGTGAACTTGATAGCGCAGCTGATAACTTTTTTATTTTTATCCAAGGCGAATCCATAATAGGTAAACTTAATAGCGCAGCTGATAACTTTTTTTTTATCCAAGGCGAATTAGGTTTGGATGTCAAAATTTATTTATTTCTTTTGTTTACATTCAATCAAGGCAAATTCATAACAGGTGAACTTGATAGCGCAGCTGATAACTTTTTTTTATTTTTATCCAAGGCGAATTAGGTTTGGATGTCAAAATTTATTTATTTCGTTTGTTTACATTCAAGTTAAAAATTTTCAAAAAATAAAAAATTTAATTGTGAAAAACAAAAATCAAACAAAAATTTAAATAAAAAGATAAAAAAAGTGTTAAAAAAGTGAAAAATGCGTAAATGTTTGTGTAAAAAAATATATGAAAGAGGAAGCGGTACATTGTTCAGCATACCCAAAGACAATGAACGCAGAACAAGGTGGAGCGAAATTTATGGAAAGAATTTCGCAAAGGCGGCAGCTTTATGCCCGGACCATTTTCGGCCGGCGAGTATCATACGCACGAAAAAGAAAATGTTACTTTTGCCGAACGCATAGCCTTGGTAAGTATATACATTTTAGGCTTTAAAGCAAACTTTTTCATTGATTGTCATTCAGACATCATCGATAAAAATGTCGCCCGTCGTTAAGAACCGAGACTGCAGGGATGCAGTACGCAAATGAAAATGTTATTTAACAACGACACTTTGATAAAATTTAGTCTTAAAAATCGGTAAAAAAAAATGAATCTAATTTCCGATTCAGCACCCATAGAACAGGCCATCAGAGCATTAACACTTTGTTCCTCAATGAAATTTCAATGTCTGTAAGGATTTATTGTATCCATAGACTGAATAAATAAATAAATAAATAAATAAAAAAACCCTTAAAAAATTTTTGATATAATAATAATTTTCAATATTTAATTTTTTTCGCCTTAGTAAAATATTTTTGAAAATGTACTTTGATTTTACACAAACAAAATGCTTGTAATTTTTGTAGTGTTGTGGTTGTGTTAGTATTAAGTTCACCTGTTATGAATTCGCCTTGCTCTTGTACATAAAATAAAGTTTTTGTATAGTATTTAAAAATGGATATGAATATAAAATTTTATTTTGCAATAGCATTCGAAAATGAACAGCAAATAATTTGTAATCTGAATGTTCATGTACATGAGTGTATGTGTTTTTTAAACTGCTCATATTCATTTCTGAATATTCACTGAGTATACGGGGAACATTCATCTTGCATATACGCAGTTTAAAAAACATGTGTCTCATAGTGGCGTCTTGTGTACGTTTATATATGTGTATTGATTGTATATTTTTTATGGAATATTTTGCACTGTGGTTGGTATGTTGAAATGTTAAGGCAGAATTAGTTTGTACGTTCTGTTCTGTTACGAATCAGTTGTTTTGTTTCTGTTCAATTGAAAAACTGTAACTGTGGTTTGTTGGCCCTTTTCGTGCTGTTGTGTTGCGGACAATTCTGTAGAAAATAGAATACAACGTTAAGTGACAGCCAAGAGTTTGTATGCATTAGTTTTTTGTGGAATAAAATATTACAAATTTTGTTTTAAAAGTCAGAATTTTTTATTTTAATTGAAATTATTAAAGATTTATTTATTTTTGTCAAGTAAAAAACATTTTGCAAACATTTACAAAACTCAATCCTATAATTACAACGTCCACATCCTAAAGTTCAGACACAAAACAAGTAAGAAATATTTTCTACAGAAAAGAACAAAAAGTAAAAACTAATGAGGACTTTAAGTTTTTTTTTCAAAATATATGTATATGTACCTACATATATACATATGTACACATGGTGAAATAATATTTCATCATGTATGTACATACCAGTGAAGGACAAAGGTATACAATTTTCAATATATAGCACATATCGATATTCAAAAGTGTAGGATAATTAAAATATAGGGGTACAAACAAATACGTTCACAGAAAGCAATGACTACAAACGGGTTACAATATAAATAAATGCGCATATCGATAGGTGTAGCATAAATAAATAGAAAATGATTTTTGTATTGCTAGGAAAACGTACAAATGTAGATACGTATCGATGGGTATCCATAAATATGACTATAAGAGACAATGTTGTAGCGTTTGAAAAAAAATTGTTTGCAGAACTATAACAAAAAGAAACAATTTATTTTCAACTTATATTTGTTTTAGGCAAAAATTGCACTTCTTTATTTGGTATTAACTTTTTGAGTAAAAATAATTTTTGCATAAAAATAAGGTCAATGAAATTAATGCATATTGGATAAATATTCTGTGTTCATATTTAAAATCTTAAAAATTCAATGAAGCAATAAATCATATCGCGATAATCGCGAAAGTTCGCAAAATTTTTAAAAGTCGTAAAATCTTCTAAAACGAGATAGAAATGCAAGGAATGTCGAAAGCTCGCAAAAAACTGCAAAAATTACATTACGAAAATTCGCAATAACTTCCAATTACTGGGAAAATTAAAATGTTAAATATCATTTAAAAGGCGATGAAAAAATAGAAAAAGTCACCCACATTGCAAAAAACGCGAAATTCCGCGAAAAGTTTCAAAGTATTGAAATCAAATCAAATCTTCTAAAAAGACTTAAAAATATAAGTAATGTGAAAAATTTGCAAATTATGCAATTTTTTGCAGATTTTCGAAATTTTTGCAAGCAGCTTTCCTTTTTTCGTTTCGTTCGCTTTTGGTTTAAGGATCTTCATCCATTTTTGAGATTTTCCTATTCTCAAAAAAGTGTGCTTCAAAGTAAAATTGTATACATTCCAAGTTAACGCGAATTTTTTAATACAACATTATCGCATTTTGCTTAAAAATGGTTCATAATAATAACGAAACGAAATCCATAATACAAATCCAGACAAAATTTCTGGCAATACTTATCAAACAAAAATTGGAAAATGAATGTGCTCATAGTCATTGGGGTGCCTATCGATACATATAGGTACGCATGGATATAAACAAATATGAGCATGAATACATACAGATATAAAACAAAATGCGGACCGATACATACAATTATGAAATTAAACAGATACGAAACATATTTTGTATTGAAAATATTCAATATGTATATGCTAGATTAATTTATTTATTATTCTATCGTTTGTCGTTCTCTGGTACATACATACATATCTACGTTCGTGCATTTATATGAATGTATGTACATACATATGTATGTACATACATATGTATGTAATAACATCAATGGAAATAAAGTCAATTGAATTTATTGCCTTTTTCAAGTGAATCAAAGTCATAAAAAATTTGCAAATGCTTGAACTCACTCAACCAAATTTTTGGAAATCAATTAAAAATTCTATGATTTCTTTTTAAATATACATCCATATGAATGCACGATCATAGATATGTATGTACGTACATACATATTTATGTACATTCATAAATATATTTTGAAGAAAAACTTAACATTTCAACATACCAAGCATAGTTCGCATACATGTACGCACTTAAAAAGAAAAAAAGAAATTATTCATACATGAGTGCTTAAAATAAAAAAAAAATTAACTATTCATTTTCGAATGCGAGCATAAAATAAAAAATTTTACAAGTTCATACATGACAATTTAAGATGAATATCCATATTTGAGTATTCATACATGAATTTTTCTGAACCCTGCTTTTAACGTTCGTTTTTTAGTTAGTTCTAGCAGGAAAATTGATTTAGTTAGTACATTTAAATGTAATGAGATTGATGTCGCTTTTGACAAGATACACATCTTAGTATGAGTCATAAAATTGTTTTGGAAAATTACTCTGTTATAAGAGGCGAAAGCTCTGTTGGAGTTGCAATTGCATTGAAGGAAAGTTTTTCCTATAATCGTGTTTGTATTGATGAAATCTCTTTTCCAAATTTGTTTGTTGAAGTATTTTTGTTAATGAATGGATTACCAAAGAGAATTTTGTTTGAATCTTTATACTTACCTTGTAACTACGATTATAATTCTATTCATAATGGTTTATCGGGTATTAAAGCTCTTTCTACCAACTACTATGGAGTTGTATTAGGAGGTGATTTGTAAACAACATTAATAGTATTGCGTTATACAATTGGTTAACGGATTTTTGATCAGATTTTCAAAGATTTCGGATAATTTGCCTTCATTTCCTAATGGAAATTCATTTCTAGACCATTTTTTAGTGAGTACAAATTTGGTTTACACTTTTGATCCAAATTTTTCAATTATGTCTCTTCCTTCTTTTTCTGACCATTGTCCATTAGTTTTTCAATTAAAATTTATAAATTTAGAATTTGTTTTACGACAACCTCATGTATATACGTCATTCAAGAACACTAATTGGAACGCTTTTACAAATGAGATGGCATCAGAAATTAATCTCAATTTCCCGCCTTAGGTTGTGAACTTGTCAAATTTAGAAATTGATAATTTTGTTGAAAGGTTCACTTCCATATACCACGTTATAATTTCGGTTAAAATTAAAAATTTATATAAATTAAAGTACGCTTGGCAAACAGATTTAAGGAAAATTTTTTGAAGGACTTTAGATAGAACACAGCCAAATTACATTCTTCTTTCAAAACAAATTCAGCTGATTAAAATTATTATAAAAGAACAAGTTCAAATTGAACAGGCTGAAATTTTCAAAAATCTTCTCGAAAATATCAAACCTGGGCCAATAGCTTATAGAAAAATCAAAAATATTTTAGGAATTCAAAGAAATAATTTTTCAAAATTAATAATAAATGGCATTAAAATTACTGATAATATCCAAAAATTAACACATCTTCAAAATCATTTTCCTCAATATATTCAGGTATAGGTCCAATTCGGGATGTATCAGCTACTGATAAAGCTACTGAATCTCTAAAAGGTACGGTACGTTTGAGTTAAAGGAAAAATTAAATAAGCCGCCAATGATAGATCAACATAAAGAGGATATTTTCAGTCATACTTTGACTTTGCCGCCTTGTGATGTTGAAATGTTTAGTGCGGACCATTTGTCATGGTCCACTTTCAGAGATTTATTTACGGCTCTGTACGTGAATAACGCCAGGCTCAGAAATATTGAACGGCTGTGCCATTTACTTCGTAAAACTAAAGGTGAGACGAAAAAAATAATTTCAAAATGTCCCCTGTCAAATCAAGGGTTTGATATTGCATGAAAAAATCTTAAAGATACATACGAGAATCCACGAATGTTAGTAAATAAACAATTAAAAACTCTTAAACCTAGAATCTATCCCGAAAGAAAGTAGTGCGGCGTTGAAAAATTTACAACGCGGGATAAACGGGTTTTTGACTGCTATGTCAATATACCATATTGATACACAAAATTGGGACCCTATGATAGGGTTCATTTGTATACAGCGCTTACCTTCTCATACAGGTACGCTTTGGGAACAAAGTATTAAGGACAAAACTGTATTGTCTTTGCGGAAAGATTTGGACGCGTTCTTAACAGAACAGATTCAAACTTTGGATTGTATACGCGATCTAACTAGTTGTGAGAGTGAGAATAAAGGTAACGACCGGAAGGCAAAGGCTCATGTGTATACAAAAAGCTCACCTGCCATTTGCGTTTTATGACTTAAACAAAGTCATTTATTACGATTTTTTCGTCGATTCAAAAACTTATCGGTTAATGATCGATTTTTGACTATAAATAAATTTAATTGCTGCATCTTTCTGAATCTCAAATAATAAAAGAGTGTAGAAGTGAACATCTTTGTTTTAAATGCAATCAAAAATATCATACAATGTTAACGGCAATAATGATAATAATCAAAATGATTATAGAAGCAATAATAGAACCTTTCCAAGAACTGCTATAGACCATTCGAATGAAAGAACATCTGTTCCATCAACTGAATTAACCATGGAAAGAGCCTCAACGTCGGCTTCTGCCCATGCTAATTCCAATCGCCAAGTTTTTCATATAGCACAACATTCGTCTGTTTTGCTGGGAATTTACGCTCGTTTATTTGTCCTTGGGATATCCGAAGTGAATTGCCGAACTTAAAATTAGCAGACTGCAATTTTTACAAAAGCAGGCCTGAAGTTCTTTTGCTGTGTGCTGATTTGTATCCACAAATAATTTGTGATGAAGTTCGACGAAATGTTTTGAATCGTTAATGGCCCAAGAAACGGGTTTCGGATGGATTTTAACGGGTCCAATCGATACTTCATTAAATCATGCTATTAAGGTCTTTTCGACATCGGTTACCTTTTCCGAAGTAGACGACTTAAATAAAAATCTTTTAAGATTTTGGGAATTAGAAGAAAACTGAAAAAGGAAAACTCTTTCGCCATCTGATAAAGGGTGCGAAGAAATCGACAAAAGAACAACCATTCGGAATTCAACTGGTTGATATGTTGTGTTTTTACCCTTTAAACCTGAATTTCCTCGTGAGATTAAATTAGGAATATCAAGATCTAGTGCTATGAAACAATTCATGAGAATCGAAACTTCCCTCTCAGCTAAATGTGAAATCAAAAGCATGTACGACGAAGTTTTAACTGATTATTTAGAATTAGATCATATGCGAACAATAAAGTCCACTAATGAAGCTGTCACAAATTCGTGCTATTTGCCACACCACACCGTGATTAAACCCGAGAGAATAACTACAAAGCTTGGAGTAGTCTTTAATGTGTCTAATAAGACGTCTAACGGCAACAGTTTGAATGACTGTCTTTTTATAGGACTTACTCTGCAGGTTGATTTGATCAATCTAATTTTACGTTGGCGTTTGTTTAGATTCGTATTTAATTACGATATTACGAAAATGTATAGGCAAATTCGTGTTCACTCGTCTCATACCCTTTTTCAGCGAATTCTTTATAGGACATCGACTGAGAGTCAAGTAAATTAAATTGCGCGCCTTATTTGGCAATTCGTACTTTATTACAATCGGCTGATGATTGTGAGAAAGAATATCCACAAGCCTCAAAAATTTTAAGAAAAGATATGTACGTTGATGATGTGTTGACAGGAGCTCATGATGTTTTCAGCGCTGTGTTAGCAAGAGACCAGTTGACTGCTGCCTTGTTATGGGCCGGCTTTGAGCTCAAGAAGTGGACCTCAAATGAAATTTCGATTTTAAAGGATTTGCCTCCAGGTCACTTAGTAGATACAAAGGTTTTTACCTTCGAAGAATCTAATTGTTCAAAAACTTTAGGGATTTTTTGGAATGCTCAGTTAGATTCATTCTTTTTCAAAGTTTTTCCTCTGGAGGTAAAATCGGGATATACAAAAAGGGAGGTGTTATCGACCACAGCAAAATTTTTTTACCCAGTTGGTTGGTTGAGCCCAGTAATTATTACAGCAAAAATCATCCTGCAACGATTTTGGGTGGATAATATTGATTGGGATGATTTACTTCCAGCTTCAACGGAAAAGGAATGGTAGCATTTTGTAGAATTTTTTGACAAAGTTAATTACATTCAAGTGCCTGGATGGGTAAATTATAACAAAGAATCTACTGTTGAAATTCCAATCAAACGCATTTATTGTTGGACGGATTCGACGATTATGTTAGCATGGTTACGGAAAATGCTGTGTGCCTGGACCACATTTGTGGCAAAACCATATTTGTCGTATACAGGAGAATACGGGAAATCATAATTGGTTTCAAGTCCGTTCTGAAGATAATCCAGCCGATTTAGACAGCCGGGGGGTAGACCCTCTCACTTTATCGAAAAGTGAACTTTGGTGGCACGGCCCTTTTTGGTTAAATCAAGACAAAACCCATTGGTACGCGCATAGCCTGGAAAACATCGACACGGATATTGAAAGTAAAAAGGTTAAAGTTCATGCTTAACTTTTTTCGAAATTTGAGGATATTTTAGAGATTTTCATTTCTGGACAGAGCTATACGTGTAATTGGGTATATATTTCGATTTTTTTCATTCCACACATTCAGTCCATAAATTCAGTTTTTATTATGAGAATAATATCTCTAGTGACGAAATCAATATGGTAAAGGTACGGTTATCCATTGTAGCTCAGAAAGCCTTTTCTGCGGAAGAATATAAATGTCTATTGCATAAGAAACCCTTACCTGCTAAAAGTTCTTTGTTACCTCTAAATCCCTTTCTGGATGAACAACAAATAATGAGATTAAATGGTCGATTGGCCAAATCGTCTGCATTGTCGTATCGTGAACAGTATAATTGTATAATTGATAGACAACGTACCTGCAGTCAAATAATGGCCGCGCTTCCTGCTGAACGCACTACTATCGATCGACCACTTACAAATACGGGCGTCGATTTCGCAGGCTCTTTTGATGTAAAAACTATACCGGTAAAATTACAAAAGGATATGTTTGTACTTTTGTTTGCTTTTCTACAAAAGATATACATTTAGAGGCTGCGTCAGATTTATCCACTAACACATTTTTGGCGGCTTTTAATCGGTTTATTTCTAGGAGAGGTTGTCCTCACACCATGGTTTCTGATAATGGTACAAATTTTGTTGGTGCCTCAAACGAACTTGCAAAAGAATTTCAAACTTTTCTTAAAGAATGTATGGCAAGAATGTGTTCATCCTTAGGACACAAAAATTTGACATGGAAATTCATACCAGCCGGGGCTCCCCATATGGGTGGTCATTGGGAAGCTGGTGTCAAAAGTTTCAAAATTCATTTTATAAAAGAAATGCAATCTTGTCGTTACACCTTTTAAGAGTTGTCTACCATTTCAGCTAGAATAGACATTTCTTAAATCTTGTCCTTTATGCCCTATGGCTGATAATCCTCTCGAACCAGTAGCTTTAACACCAGGACATTTCTTGATTGGATCCGCTATAAAGGTGAAGCGTTGGTTCATCAGTTTTGTAAAAGATGGAAAGAAGAATATCCCGTAGGGTTACATAAACGATATAAATGGTAACATCCTCAACGGGAGGTTGCTGTAAATTATTTAGTTGTGATAAAAAAAGAGCAATTGCCTGCAACGTCATGGATATTAGGGTTAGTAATTAAAGTATACACGGGTACTGACGGTCATGTTCGTGTCGCGGATCTTCGAACGCGAAACGGTGTAATTAGCCTCCCAATAATGAAGCTTGTTGTTTTAAATGAGACAAAATTGCATATCACTTTTTATCTATTTACACATACTAACCTATCTTTCCCAAAAGTGCTGAAGACCATGTCTGATTTGTTTGAAAATGGTTTGCTGGATTACGAACAGGCGATGGAAGTTTCCGGTACTACTCCTGGTCCATCTAATGCCATTTCTTCGGGCCCGTCAAATACCATCCCAATTACCACCACGGCATCTTCAGGATCCATTGCACTCGTGGAGTCGCTTACTATCAATTCCCCAGAT
Source organism: Gymnocheta viridis (assembly GCA_956483585.1). Classification (NCBI taxonomy): domain Eukaryota; kingdom Metazoa; phylum Arthropoda; class Insecta; order Diptera; family Tachinidae; genus Gymnocheta; species Gymnocheta viridis. The sequence goes on along the minus strand of OY101443.1, from coordinate 43,119,980 downwards.
AACCCAACCGGTGGGCAAGTGGAAATCCCTTCGTTAAGGGCTGTGATTAAAGCACCTGACACCACACTTAAAGCTGTCATTGCGAATCCGCCATCTGGCCAACAAAACTCAAAATGTACAATTTGTGGCAAAAATCATCCCCTACGACTTTATTACAAATTTAGAGAAATGAGCCTGAAAGGAAGTTTCGTATAGTGGCAGCACATCGTCTGTGTTCACGATGTTTGTCGAATGGTCATGTTGGCAAGGATTGCCATAGTATAACAACTTGCAAATATTGCAAGCAAGCCCATCAGTCTTTGCTTCACGAGCATAAAGGGGTCACCCAAAATGTAAAAAAAACGTCGGATAACATACATTTCCAGTCTAAGTATTGGTCCAATTCGGCAAACGGTTTCATTTTCTCCGACATTTCGACTACATCTTTGTCAAGGTCGTTCACGAATTCCACAGTTTTAGACGCGTGCTGTCAAAGTAGTTATATTTGTAAGAAATTTGTGTCAAAGTTGAAATTGCCTTTGTTCAAGGTGGACAATAATCACTACTGTCGTATTGAACTAGAGTCGATACATGATACTTTTCAGCGTATTTTTGTCACGGCTCGTTTACACAAAATGAGAGGTATAAAAACACCACCATTTTCGGTGGCCGATTCCAAGATCTTCAATTAGCGGATCCGAATTTTAATCATTCAGGCAATGTATCATTAGTATTAAGGCCCGAGATGATGCCTTTACTGTTGAAAGGCCGGATTCACTCCAGTCCAGGACTTCCGCTCGCCCAATACTCTATCTTCGGATGGGTTATCTCGGGAATATCTCCGTATTAAAATTATATTCATTATTTTTTATATTTATTTATTTATCGTTTTAAAGTGAACCGATTTTAACAAAATATAGATATTTTTAAAGCAGCTTTAAGAAATTTTGATAATTTAGTCTACATTTTCATAATTTGGGAAACAATGGGGAAGGTTAAAAAATTCATTTTTTATTCCCTCAAAGCATAGATTGATTTGTGTTACAAAGTTTACCAAAATATCACTTTAGCATATAATTTGAAAGATTTTTTGATGCCGCGTACAGTAGTGTACAAAACCTGTCCAATAATCCCATCTTCAATATATTTCGGAAAAAAATTTAATATAATCAGTCGTTAAGCAGCTCTGGGCTGAAGAACAGATCTCGCGTCATCGTAATTATTTCTTAAGTGTTTCGGCTTAAGGTCATGTAAAATTAATTAAAACACACATGTATTGTATTATTTTTTTTGTAAATGAATTTATTTTTCTTTTCAGATATTTCGGCCAACTTTGCTAACCATCATCAGGGGTATTTTATGAATTATTTTATTGTCATATCACACTTAATATTTAAACAAACTACTCGTTGGTAGTAATACAACACAATACATACATACATACGTGTGTTTTAATTAATTTTACATGACCTTAAGCCAAAACAAAATTACCCTACAAACTATACTTTTTTTTATGATTTGTTAACCCAGGGACAATCATCGCTAGACAGTCAAATTATTTTGAGAATAAACAATGTGGTGTATAATTTGACGGAGGCAACAAAAACTTGTTTCTCTGGATCGTTCTAATGTACATATCGTCATATGAATTCATAAAAGCCCTAAGTTACATTGAAAAAATTTTAGAGGACAAGCAAAAAACTCTCTAATATGAAAATTTAAGCAACATTTTTCAAATTTTTTTTAGTTTAAGCTTATTTCTTATTGACGAATTAGTATAATTTTAATAAATAAAATTTTTCAGGGACATGATATGGTGGATCGAAATCTACCAAGAAGACGTTTTTGAATTTTTTGTAAATTAGGGCTTTATTGAAATCATATGACGATATGTAGCTTTTATAGAAATAAGTCTCTCGAGTTTTATAATATGCTTCATTATTATTTTTATAGTATATCACTAAGCTAAGGTTTACATACTACTCTCATAATTAAAACGTATTTAAATAAAAATTTAAATATAATATAATGTCCAATGAAACTACACATGCATACATGGCTGAAATGCAAAACCGCGCAAATAACCAAAAATCTAAATCACGTTTTTATTATTTATTTGGGTTGTTCACGATAGGCTGGTTATCAGGTCATCTGGGTATGCGATTATATAGACAACTATAAGGAATACAATGTATTTTATTGCTGTAAATATAATTTTAATGGCATATAATCTGATAACAAGACTACCATGAACAACGTAATAGTCTATTATGTACATAATAGATACTAAATAATTTATTAAAAAAATATTGAATTTTTTATTTTTAGGGTATTTGGAAAAAGAGGTCCTAACAAATGACATTTCATTTTAAAGTATAAACAGATTTATTTCTGATTTCACAATGTTCGGTTTAACTATTACAAGAAAAAGAATTTGTTCTTAATGGAACAGATAGGGCGTTATGCAAGGACCTATATCGTTGTAAACAGGCCTTGAAGTTTCTGAGTTGCATGATATTTGGTGTTGATCACCAATGCCAAGATTGTTTTTCTCTTAACTCGAAAAAATAGCATAATAAATTTACTAAAATCCATGAAAGGCGCAGCAATATATATAACCATTCAAAATCATCATCATAGTGTATCAAGAGTCTGGAGAAATTTTGATTATAATAATTATTTTATTTATTTCTAATTATACAAAATAAAATAAAGTTAAAAAAAGTAACAATTTATAGTGTAGCCAAAATGCGAGTAAAACCCAAGCACGCCGACACTATGGTTTGTCCGACACCCCAAACCATGGCATATATTGGCGACATGGGTAAACTAGAGGCACGATGAACAAACGCAATAACTGCACTACTAATAATACCACTTAAAGCTGGAGACAAGAAGCCCATCACTAATATCAATATAGAAAAGAAACGTCCAAATTTATGCTTGCGTAGCGTTACAAATGCTACTAGTGCGGCACAGGTATGTATGAATATTGAAGAAAACAGAGCCCATAAAAATATGTGATACCACATTTCTCTAAAATTATCCAGTCTACTTTGTGATCGTAGACCCATGACGTCAGCAATTGTGTCCAGCTCATCGCTATCATCCGGATCAGACAACATAATAAAAGATGCAAACGTATGTGTTTGGCCTGAACTAGAGGCGGATGAGAAAAATAATGACAACAGTTTGGCGGTTATGGATGACGACGATGACAGGGACGATGTTAAAGAGATTAAATCTACAAGTCTAAGTAGACGTAGAATGATGATGCTGTTTTACTAGTTATTTGTATTTTTATGGTTGACCTTTTTTAATACGACTTTTTAGTTTTAAAATATGTGTATCTATGTAGACTTCTTCAGCATTACTTTGTAGAAAGAAAACAAATATCTTGGGTTCTTTGTTGTATAAATGGGAAGTTCTATCATTTGAAATATGGTTTTAGCAGCGGTAGTATGCTTCCACATGTAGATGCTGACTCTTTTAAAATTGGAATGTGGGACTTCCAATATTTTTAAGATCTAAAATTTAGTTTCGTAAAAAACATGTGTTTAAGTAAGTATATATAAAAAAGTATATACATTGTACATCCATAGTGTGCAGCATAAGTCTAGGCGCATATTGATTTTAATAAAATTTACAAAAATTGTAAACCATTACAGCTAGTACGTATGTACATATTTTTGTATCGCATATGTCGTGGTTCATTTGAAAAGAAATATATATTTTTTACAATTTACCGATCCTGAACTTCTTTCGATTGTTTCCAATTCCAGGTGATGATACGGTGTTGAAGTTAAGGTACGGTCACACTTGACAAACATTTGCCCAAAAAACCGTAACCACTACTTTTGCTTAGGGTTAGTGTGATTTAACTTGGTTTTTAAATCACAAAGTGAAGTCAATTATGCCGCAAGATGCTATTTTTATATTATTTTTAATAAATGCGAACCCATATTTAAAAAAATATTGGAATTAAAGAAAATGCAAATTTAGCTTGTCTGTTGGTCGCGTTTTTTTCGGCAAATATTTGGCAAGTGTGACCGTACCTTTAGTTTTTGAATTTTTAGTAAATTGCATAGTTCTGTCAATATAGAGTTTTTATATTCTGTTCCCATGTCCGAAATGAAAGTCTTCATTGGACCATATTTTAAAATATTGCTTTTGCAACTGTTTTAGCGCTTCTTTTTTTATTTGGTATTGTTACTAAATATTTAGTGAAGTCGCATATTATTGCGACTACATATTCATTTCCATATGATTTTAGAAATGGCCCCATTGTATCTACATACACCGTGTCAAATAGTCATTGGACTCTTTAAATGTTCAACATTTTTAACCGACATAAATTGTCATGTTTTTATATATGTTGATAAGTATTTTGACATATTTTTCCAATAGTAATTTTTGTCTATTGTTCTATAAAGTTCACAATGTTCTACATCTAGGGGATCATCGTGATGTTTCAGCATGATTTCAAGAATTCCCTTGGCCTTCTTATTATCAATTTGGGTCATCTCGTTTATTAGCGGTACTTCAATTTTATTTGATATATGTATGTATTTATCATTGCCCATTTCTTTGAAATCGTCTATTGAGATAAATCGAAAATTTTCTCTGTGGGTTCCACATGTATTTTATATATTTTAAGTTACCGGCCACTTTTTCCAACCGTAGAGCAAAATTGTCCGAAGTCAAAATTCCCATTAGTAAACAAATTATTTATTTGTATATACATACATATGTTACTGTAGATTTTCCTCGTTTGATGTAACATCTTAAGGGGGAAATCTTTAGTTTATAGTGTTTTCTGACGTCAGTGTTATTTAAAAGTATACATATACTGGGGTTAATATTTTTATCGATTTTGTTGTTGTCTTAGTCGTGACTGTTAAATATATATCAAATCTTGTTATTCATGTCTTTTAAGTCATTTATTGTTCGGCAACATGGTTATCTTTTCCCTAAGGTATTCAACTTTGAATCATATTCTTCAAGATCAAGTCTCATTCTAGTCAACTTAGAGCTAGGGTTTTTCATAGAGAATAAATAGGATGATGGTCTGTGATCTGATCGAACCAGAAAATGTTTTCCATAAATACGAGTATGTATATGCCTGATGTATAGCAGTCAATTCTTGTTCAATAGTTGACTTGTTAATTTCACCCTAAGTAAATATTTTTGATGCATACGCAATTGGAAGGTGTTTAGCTTCGTATTCTTAGTTTAGTACTGCACCACAAGCATATTTGCTTGCGTCTGTTGTTATACAAAATTCCTTCGTAGTCAGGATATTGCAGTAAAGTGGGGCTCATTAATGCTTTATTTAGGTACAGTCAAAAGAAAAATCAATCATCCGTGCTTAAATTAATCCCAAGCGGTGTCAAAAGTACGGTAATCCCAGATTTTCTAAAATCAAGAAAAAAACATTGATTTAAGTACGGAATATTAAGTGCACTATTTAATTTTTTTGTTGATTCAAGATTTTTTACTTGAATAAAGAATTTTGTACTCAGGAACTCTAGGATGGGTTATCTGAAGGAATTCCTTTTTCGGCTTGATTAAAGTACATTTTATTGCTATTTGTACTCAAAATTTTGAGTACGACTCGTACTCGAAGTAAGTAGAAAATACTTGAATATAGTACGGTGTTTTTCTTTCTGTGTAATTAAATGCAAAATTACAATCGTTTGTTTATTCAAATGGTACACCTTTTCTGGATAACTTAGTTAGATGCCTGGAATACTCTGAAAAGTTCTTCGATGGTAATTACAAAACGCTACAAATCTTTCTGCACCGTCGGTGTCTTTGGGTAATTTTCTATTATCGAATATTTATTATCATTTGGTAGTACATATTCCTTTGTCTGTGCATTTATGTCCTAGATAAGTTACTTCTCTCATGAAGAATGAACATTTTTAAGCATGTAATTTAAGATTGTATTTACGACATAAATCGAAAACGTTTGTCAAATTTAAAAGCATGTGTTTTCCGTATATAGAAAAGCTTGTTCTAGAGGGCCCAGAGCTAAAGTGAACTAAGTTACAAAAATATAATTGAAAAAAAAAAAAATATAATGAGAGCCACTGACTTGGGGTTTTGACCATTACCTTAGGAACGAAACACTTTTTTACTTAGTTAGTTACAGAACTAAAGAGAGTTAAACTTTCCGGAGAATTTCACACTAGTTTTGAAATTTTTCATATTTTATGACTTGCTTCACTTCAGCTCTGAGCCCTCCAAATGCAAGTGTCATCATTCTTTGAAAAGAATTGGGTGCTATTTTCAGTAACTCTATATGAACCATTTTTAGTTGAAAATACTGTCACATCTTTGGAGTTTTCCTCCTAAACTGATTTGATGAAAACCCGACATTAAGTCCAAACAGGAAAAATATTTTTCTGTGCCAAGTTGGTCTAAGATATCATATATTCTAGACAATGGAAATTTATCTGCAATTAGCTTCTTATTTATTTGCATATAATCTATGGCAAGTCTCCATCTCTTCTTGTCGGAATTTGGGATTGATATCTTAGGTACCAGAATAGAAAGGTACAACGATTTGGTCGTCTATTAGCTTTCTGATTTGTTTATCCTCTTATGTGTATGTAGTATACGATAATTTTATATGTTATTCTTAATTCTTATTCGATTTTTTTTATATTAATCTAATTTATATAAGCTTTAGGTCAATTTATTTTTTTTAACATTAACAAAATATTTTATTAATTAAAACACCGATATTTCGCCACTTCTTTGTGTGGCTTCTTCAGGGATTATAAAATTGTGTAAATAAAATTTTTTTTAATTAATCAGAAAACTAAACCATACAAAAATTGTCAAAATTTAATTAATAAAAATTTTTGTTAATGTTTAAAAAAACTAAATTGACCTTTAGCATAATTAAATTAGATTAATATAATTTTATATGTACAGTAGTTTTCCGATTTAACGAACATTCGATTTAATGAACATCGTATTTAACGAACACCCAACAAATTACTAACAACTATTTTATTTTGTACTCGGTTTAACGAACAAATGTATGCATTGAAAATAAACCTTTACCCCATGATGAAAGCTTGATGCTTGATGAAACAGAAATTCTAGAGTCCAAAATAAAACGCGAACATGTTATTAAGCACTTAGAAGTTTTTATTAAATCGGCTTAGCAAAACAATATTAGTAGGAAAAATTTAATGCTTTTGAGAGAGTTTCAATAAGACATCTATTCCAAGGAAACAGACTGTGTGTGTGTAAACAATTTTTAAAATAAATTACTTTTGTATTAAATTGTTTTTATGAATTTGTGATTTTCTTTATACATATTTTTAATGAAATACGTATTTATTATAAATTACTATAATTTTAAATATTAACAAAATACTGTACATATTTTTTAGTTTTAAATAAAATAGACGATACTATTCATTTTTAATTCAGTATTGGATGTAACGAAAAATTCACTTTAACGAACAAGCCTGACAGAAATTAGGTTCGTTAAATCGAAAAACTACTGTATACTGGTTCATTTTCTTTTTCCTCAACTTTTGTTTACAGAAATTGTTAGTTGTTATTGTTTCTGACTAAGCTACATACATATGTATGTGTTGAACACACTGCCTGGCCCACGATGTCGAACGATATCGTTCTTTTGTGTTGTGAAAACAAAATTTTAGAAATTGTTTTTGTTTTAAATGTAATTTCACAAAATATCGATATCGTTCGACATCGTGGGCCTGGCAGATAGTTTTGTTAATATATCTCTAAATTGGCCTGGAAATTTTTTGTTCATAATCAGCGATGTTTTCGGTTTTAAATTTACTTTTTTAATTTTAGTGATAGTGTTATTATTGTTTAAAATACGAATGAATGCTTTGTCAGATTTATGTAAATAATGTGTTTGGCATGAAGACACCTGGTTTAATTTCTTGATTTGGAATTGATATTTCATCGTTTAAATTGTTAAATTTTACTTAATGTATGATTTCACATCTTTGAGGTAGAGTAATTTCATTGTAGTTATTTGTAATTGGTATATTGAAAGGTCTTACGATGAGACATCCGTTATCTTTATTGGAATCTAATATATAATTATACTTTTTGATGATGTCCATGCCGATGATTCCATCGCAAGGTATCGGAAAGTTGTTAAATACAACTTGAAAATTATGTGGTATTAAAAAGTTTTCAAATTTGAAATCAAAAAATATACTTCCCATTGATTTAATATCACTTTGTCCAAATCCACTCAATATTGTTTTGAATGAATGAATGAATTGTTCTTGTTCGGGAAACACAGGACACTGCGACCAAAGATCTATTGTATCCTTGCCAGGTGCTAGAGCACCACATCTATACGTGTTTTCCTGAGGAATCTCAAGATTGCCAGCGGTTCTAGTGTTGGCAGTTCCCAATCCCCCAATAGGTGCTTACCCAATTGGGTATATCTTCTGTGGCATAAAGCTTCACAGTCCTTCAGAATATGTTCTGGAGTATCGACCTCGTAATCAAAGAATCTGCACAGGCTATCATTCTCAAAACCAAGTCTGTAGAGGTGTTTTCTTAGTCTACAATGGCCTGTGAGGAAGCCTGTGAGCATTGTTAGATTGTTTTTACTAACGGTTATGAGAGCTTAGTTCTGGTTTTGGTTATACGTTCCAATCATTAGCTTTGCATGCCTCAGTCCAGGGATATTGTACCAGTAATATTTCCTGGTACTTCTAGTCACCATTGTTATGTCTTCTCCGATTTTATACAATCCAAGCCCACAAAACGGTTCTGGTTCAACCATGGGTTTACTACCCCATTTCCTTGCCATTTTGTCTGCGTTTTCGTTTCCTGCCACCCCTGAGTGTCTTGCTGCGACATTCCCAAGCCAGCTTAGAGGTAAAGGCTGCCTTCCTAACGCATGTTGCTTTGCAGTGCGACAATTTCACGTATCCCCAAACGCAACCGCGCAAACTTTGACAAAGTATAGCATTCCTAAAATCAACTGTTTCGCAGCTGATAACCAAATAAACACAACTATCGCATTGTTTAAATTGGCAATGCTTTTTATAGACAATGCATTCGATTTACAGTGTTATAAAGTATAATTGCTTGATTTTAACACTGTTTTGACGTTGCATACAGACATTTAGGAAGCCAGCCAAACTCATATGAGCTGAGTGCCTTGATAGTGGCCTGACTATCCGAAGATTGCTATTTCACGTCCTGGGTAGCCCCTGTCAAGATTAAATTGTGCACATCTTTCAATGGCATATATCTCTGATTTAAAAATGGTAGGAGTTTTTACACTTGTATGAACATTCAAAATCTTTTATGATTCTAATTTTGTTTAGAATATCTTTACAGTCCATGAAAAAGAAAAAAATAGATTTATTTGCTCTATTAGCATATTTTTCCCTTAACGATCTTTTGTGTAGCATATAAATTTTTTAGTAGAAGATTTATTGTTGGTACAGTAGAATCTCACAAATTAAAACAACGGGCAGTTCGAATTTCTGAAATTTTTTTTACAGAAAATTATAATAAAACTAGAAATGTTAGCTTTATTTTAACACAAAACTATTTTTATTTATTAACATTTAATTAATTCAACATATTAAATTCATAGAAAAACTTTTTAATTATTAGGTATTTAATTGTTTTTTTAACATAAAATCAGTAATACATATTTGTTTCTTTTTTTTATTTATGTAAACTGGATATAACGATATTGTTACAGACATTCAAAAGGTTGGGCAAGTGTTTACTGGAAAATATATCATTGGTTTTGCACCATTTTATAACATTATTGATGCCTTCACACTTCACACAGTCCACTCCGACCGTAAATTGTACAAGCATATCAAATTTCACACGCAGATGACCGAATTGTACAGACCACGAATAACTGATTCATTAATGAATTAAAAATTCTATTAAATTACATATTTCGGAAGTTAATAAAATCTTTTTTGCATCTTCTGTGATTGATGTACTTTTTTCTCGTTTTAGTTTCTCTTTCTGCACTGTTATATTTTCTTATGATTTGGTAAAAATTGCTTTTCGGGCTTCGAATAAAGATTATTGCCCGAAGTGAAATTTTTTGACAAATCCCATTAATCGGTAAAGAACCCCAGGACTCGGCCGAAGTTCAGCTATGCAGAGCGTCTTGTAAGCAAATCCGTTTGTTTGTATTTATTTTGTGTACATTATTACACCGTTTTAAATCATGAAATTTACTTTAGTGAACTTTAGTAGCGTACTGATATAAAAAAATAAAAAAACTGAGTCGGCTCTTAATGGGTATAGTAATTTTAACATAATTTGGCACCTCCTGAAAGATATTTTCAAAAGCTTTTAATTGATATTCATTTTGACCCCATTCGTTAGATAATATTGCGTACAATTAGCACTTTGTACTAAAAGTTTAAAAATTTTGTTTTCTTACACGTAGGATAATTTCTATTTTTTTTGAGCTACTGGCTAAACTACATTTTTGCCAAGTGATGCCCCTAAACACAGAATACCATATTCTATGCTCTTATATGCTGAACTTTCATGATTACAGTTACTGCATTTACGAATGTACTCAAAAGTTATTACAAAATGTATCAAATTTGCCCCTTAATAGATTCAAACAGTCAACTAAGAGATGACAACCCAGATTATTGCTGATAAATTTCAGAAGGATAATGAATCTCTATTAAATATTTGTCTATCTCTCTTAAATTGCATGAAGCCCTCAATTTCGTAAAAGGTGTTGTATATGCTCGCTCCTCTCGTCATCGATCTGTCAGAAGAATATATTGTTAGATAACTGCATCCTCAAAGAGTGCTTTCCCTTTACAAATATACAGCAAGCAAGAAAAACAACACAAACAAAAATGAAAAACACCAAACGAACACAACTTGTTTTATGGTTATGACGTTAAACATCTATAAGCTTCTTTATGTATGTAGCGTGGTACAAGATAAAAGAAAAATTTTACTTCCCTAATCCCATGAGATGCAAAAAAATTTTAACTTCTTAATCACACCAAAAAAAAAAAACTTTCAAAAACCCTGAACCTTGCGTATTTTTGCAATCTTCCATCTCATACCCGATTGAGTGCTCGAGGCTCCCCTGAGTCAACTGCAATAAGAAACAACCAGCATCAGATTGAAGCTGACCGAGATATCTACAACAAAAATTAATAATTAAAATCATGAACAAATGCTTTTACGTTGAAAAAACCAAACTATGAAGTTAATACCGCAACTATACCCCAAGAAAACGTATGCCAATCATGCTCAGGAATAACCAGAAATACGAACGAACTTTTAAAAAGTCATCCGAATAAACAAATATAAGAGTCCATCCATTTCAATGAAAAATCTATTCGCCAAACATCTCTTAGTTCTTTACAAAGTGAAATACAATATGTATGACATAGCATGTAGCACAGCATTAGCTCGCCAAAGACCAAAATAAACTACCGACTAGAATGTTATACCAAATGAACCTGAAGAAGTCCACCACCTGTAACAAAAAAATCTAAAAGATAATTAGGAAATAAATCCCAATTACAAACGCCAAAACTCGTGTAACTAAATACATTAAACTCCAGTATTGGTCTTTTGACACAAGAGTTTATCTCAAAAAATTAATACTATTTACCAACGGCCGTAAAGGACACCAATTCAGATAACCAATATGGCATCGTACTCCTCTTTATCTGTTGCAAATTTAAGTTAAAATTTTTTATGAACGTGTTAACATGTCAGACTTTAAGTTATTGCAATGGAACATTAATAGTTTCAACAATTTCAATGAAATGCAACTTTTAATAAAAGATCCAGATTAATATCAATATGAGAAACTTATTGTAAAATGAATTTTAAACCCATAATCCCTAGAGGAGATACATACATATTAAAATTTACGATTTTATTAATAGAAATGGAATTATAATTTAGTTAAAACTAAGTATTTTGATTTTTCAAGATACATAGTTAAGTTTGTAATAATATTGACGTCTGTATGTACGCATTTCGTAATTTATTTATAGATCTAATAAATAATAAGTTTGGGGTGCACACATTTTTTTTACTGATCGATGTACGTAGCTAGACTTTGCTGCACACTCTATGAGGACCATATATGAATTGGTTATTGAATACATACCGTTTGTTCCTAAATTATTTGTTTTATATGCAACATATCTTTTCTTCTCGAAATGTCATCTACGGGATATTTAAAATTAATTAATATTGCCTTTTTGATTCAAAATATTCTTTATATACATATATGTATGTATATCCAGGCTATTATTTTTTGTATATCTTTCAATATATTTTTCCACATAAGGGAAATAAAATTATTTGTTTTCTTCTCCAAATCCAAATAAGTGATGCCAGCAGCAATTCAACGAAATCCTTACATATCTCACAAAAAATCGCCAAAAAATCCCTACACTCAAAAAAATATCCCCTATATTTTTCTATACTCTAAAAAATCATCGACTTTAGAACAAACGTACATTTTATTTGTATTTTTTAAATTTTTTATATATATATCGGAGGATAAAAAATTTCATAATAATAAAATAACTTCAATTTGTAGTTTTAACCACCTTAATTATATGCCTTTGAGTCATCATAGCTCTCAAACGACTATACTAAATTCCATTTCTTCAAAAATCATTTCATTTTGAAGGGAAGACTTTGAATTATATGAAGAGCTGCTATATAGAACTAAAGTTTAGACTTTATGCGCCAAGAGCTTTGTTGGATGTGGAGGGAAATCGTACAATGTAATCAAATCTTAATTCTGACTTCTTAAAAAAATGTCCAAGTTTTTTTTTATTTCGAAGACCGCATTTGAATAAATAAAACAGCTTAATATAAAGTTTATATTTTTCAAAATAATGTAGTGAGCTGAATCTTGTGGTCCCAACACGGTTTCTTATGGTAATAATACATTCTTCGCGGGTTAGACGATTGTTGTGGTCTTGTTATTGTGTGTTATGAGACCCTTAAAAGCTGTTTGAGCTGTTCCATGCCTGGTGCCGTTGTTCTCTGAAAATCTATGTGGAAGTTAGTTGTTACTGACACAAGAGGTGGTACCTAAATCATTAACGGACGATTGATTGCGTTTCTGGCATATTTATCAGCATATTCGTTTCTGGAATACCAAGGTTGCTTGGTATCTAAAGAATTGTGGCTTTATATTAGAGTATGTTGTCGTTGAGGATATATTTTTTGTTGTTGCTATCTTGTTTGCTTGATTTTACTGCATTGAGACTGTCATTGCGGATACGTTTTTTACCTATTTTTGCTGAATAACATACGGCAAATTTTATAGCTGCTAATTCAGCTGAAAATGACCCAGATTGGTAGGGTAGTATAGGTTGATGAAGTATTTTATAGTTTCCATTTTTCGCCATAATATAAAATGGAAGATACAGTTTTCAAATTTTCCTGCATATTCTTTAAAATTAAAATTTTTTCTCTTTTTCCCTTCGCTTGTAATTGTTTTATAAATTCCCTACAAAATGGGAAAATTTCGCACTGTTGGCATTACTGATCTCAAAACATATAAGTACCAGAGATCTCCGTGAAGTAGTTTTGTCGGCGGGCTCGACTTTTAAAAATATAGTGGCCGGCGGCTCACAAAAGAAAGCAGGTCAATATAAACCAGTATGGGCCAGTAGAACCCCCGCGAACAGCGGCAATGCGTTAGTGTCTTATACATGTGAAGCCGAAGTGCAAGCCCGAACTCATGGTAGAATAATACAGGTAGTGTCGAAGCTACAACAACACTGCTTTTAGGTACGAAGCTGTCAAAAAGCACAAAAGAAAAATGCCAAAATGGTTGGATTTTCTGAGCTATAAAGAATTTCATTTCTTTTCCTTTTCATATTTACATTTGAAACACATGTTAAAGTGTGGTTTTTCAGTAGTGTGGATGTGTTTTAGTAATACATAATCAAATTTTGACAGACTCGAACCCACAAAAAAGTCCGTTAACGCTTCGACACTACCTGTATTATTCCACCATCCTCGAACTTAAGTAATACAACAAGTGCAGCCAATGACGAATTTTGCATCACTGGTTTCCAAATTACACATTCGAAGAAATATTATGCAATCTTATTTTACATACTTACATATACTACAAGTTTATGCGTACTTAAACAGTATTTAATTGACAAATAGCTAAGTATTAAAATATAAGCAAACCTTCCAGGCTATTTTTTGGAAATGGAGTCATAAATGACTACTTCAAATGTACGGTCGCCATTTAACAGTGTAGCGCTTGTACCAGAAGAAACCATGGGGTGCCAGTGTTTTCTTACTAACACAAACAATATGTTCAGTAAAAAAGTTTTCTAGATTCGTCCTTGAGCGTCGAGAAAAAAGAATGCACCATTTCCTGATCCTACACTTTCCATTAAAAAAACTGCCTGGTTTTATAATTGACTAATAACTAAAATAAGTTTTCAGCACCAAAGAAATAAATATACATACATTTCGTCATATGAATTCGTAGAAGCCCTAAGTTACATTGAAAAAATTTTAGAGGACAAGCAAAAAACTCTTAAAAATGAAAATTTAAGCAATATTTTTAAACATTTTTTTAGTTGAAGTTTATTTCTTATTGACGAATTAGTACAATTTTAATAAATAAAATTTTCCAGGGACATGCATTTTGATATGGTGGATCGAAATCTACCAAAAAGTCGTTTTTGATTTTTTTGTAATTTAGGGCTTTATTGAAATCTTATGACGATATGCTTAACACACAACAATTCAACAGTTTTTTACAAATAAAATTTGGAGAATATCTCAAATAATAATTTTAACAAAAAAAAAATAAAAAAATTAAAAATTATAAAAAAATTATATATTATAAAAAAAATAAAAATTATAAAAAAATTAAAAGAAACTAGAAAAACTATTAAAAATTATATTATTTTCCAAGCAACAAAACAAGACTCTAATAGTATAGACCAGTGATTGCCAAACGCACACGACGACACGTTTGATCGTATTTTTATCAAACGATGTAAGTACATTCAACCAAATTTCTTATTGCATACCGAATATTTGCGCCATTTATTTCGCTAAAATCAGTCAGAAACTACATGTAATGTAAAAATTATTGTTATTAAAAACAATGGATAATACCTTCAACATTACAGAAAAGTCTCGTATTCTTTTTCGGGTCATAATTTGTATAAATACGAATTTGAAATCACATTCAACCGAACCACCTAATATTTAATTAAATATTTAAGTTGCATTAAAATACAGTTCCAGTTTTTCAGTGTTAAATCAGTCTTTATTTAATTGCAGTATGGCAGTATCATAAAATTATCTACATTTTTTAGAAAAAAATCTGTTGAACAAAATTAAAGAATAATTTATTGTGTTAATTCTTTTTCAGGCTGAAAATAACCATGTTTATACTGCAAAACTGAATTTCGTATTTAAATAAAACTTAAAGATAAATATAATTTAAATACGAATTCAAAATCTGGCCATAAGGCTTGCCGACACTTTTTTTATTTATTTTTTCTAATTTTTTATTTTCCATCGGGTATAGTAAATTTTTTCTTCGAGCATTAGCCGCACTAATTTTTGAAAAATACACGATTTTTAAAACTCACCCATAAAAAAATAAGCAAGGTAGCCCTGTAAGTACAACAATAAAATTTATATTTTCCGGCTGTCCCATGGTGGATTAATACAGGTGGTGTCGAAGCTCCAACAACACTGCGTTTAGGTTCGAAGCTGTCAAAAAGTACAAGAGAAAAATGGAAAAAAGGTTGCATTTTCTGTTCTATGTAGAACTTTGTGTTTTCCTTTTCTTATTTGCATTTGAAACAAGTCATAAAGTGTGCTTTTTTTAGCAGTGTTGGTGTGTGTTAGTAATACATATTCAAATTTTGACAGACTCGAACCCAAAAAAAAGTTCGTTAACGCTTCGACACTACCTATATTATTCTACCAGTGTCGAAGCTACAACACTGTTACTTATTGTTTTTAGATTCGAGGTTGTCAAAAAGCAAGTCAGAAAAATGGCAAAAAGTGTATATTCGCATGTGTGTTTGGTTGCATTTTCTGCTCTATGAAGAATTTAATTACTTTTCCTTTTCTTATTCGCATTTGAAACAAATGTTCAAGTGTGCTTTTTTAATAATGTGAGTGTGTGTTAGTAAGGCATAAACAAATTTTGATAGATGTGAACATCAAAAAAAGTCCGTTAAAGCTTCGACACTACATGTGTTATTCTACCATGATGTTTTCTTATTAAGTTTGACGTTCAGAAAATATATCATATTCAAAAGCTTACCCTTAACGGGCTCACCTTGTTTATGGTTTCATGAACTCACCATATCAATAAAATGCAAGCAAAGAAAAATTTTAAAAAACATCTGCTAAGGAATTTATCTTTTATAGAGTTTGAATTACTCACGTCGACAAAGTTTTGTTATTTATTTTAGATTAGAATAAATTAGAAAGAATTTATTTAAATGAATTAAGAATATTGAGTCAGCGAAACGTAGATTACAATAAAATATAAATTAAAAGATGATTAAAGCTATTTTAGTGTTTAACAATCATGGTAAACCACGCCTCTCCAAGTTCTATCAATATTTTGTAAGTGAATTTTTGTGAAAGGCAGAACTTTTATTGATTTTTTGTGATCAAGATTATTTGATTTCCATTATGCTAAATATATTCCAGAACGAAGACATGCAACAGCAGATAATAAAAGAAACATTCCAATTGGTGTCCAAACGAGATGACAATGTTTGTAATTTTTTAGAAGGAGGCAGGTGAGTGAATCTGCATCAGACAATTTTTTAGATTGAAGCTAATAATGATTTTGCAGTTTGATCGGTGGTTCGGATTACAAACTAATTTATCGTCATTATGCTACATTGTATTTTGTGTTTTGTGTGGACTCGTCTGAAAGCGAATTGGGTATTTTAGATTTAATTCAAGTTTTCGTAGAAACACTTGATAAGTGCTTCGAAAATGTATGTGAACTAGATTTAATCTTCCATGCTGATGCAGTACATCATATATTGTCCGAACTGGTAATGGGTGGAATGGTATTGCAGACAAACATGTCGGATATTATGGCAAGAATTGAGGAGCAAAATAAACTTGTTAAACAAGAGGCTGGTATATCGGCAGCCCCTGCGAGAGCTGTGAGCGCAGTAAAAAGCATGAACATTCCCCAACAGATCAAAGATATTAAACTGCCCGATTTGCCGCAAGCAATAAAGGACTTAAAGTTCTGACCAGGACAAAGCTCGAATTCAGCCTTAGATAATTTTGTGTTACAGCGCCTAACTTCTCCCTCAACTATAAATCCCTCGTCGGCGATCAATTCCTTTGCGACATACGCATTCAACAATTCCGACAATGCTAGTGGCTACAATCCCAACTCTTTCACATTTAGCAACAAAAATGTCTACCCATCACCAGTTACTCAGTTTCTCAATCAGAGTATTTATGAACCTATAGACGATGACAAATATATTAATGTTTCCACATTTCCTAATGCCGAAACAATTGCTTCAGCTTTTAACTATGACTATTATCAGTCTCAAACATGTATGGATCCGGAAACATGCAATTCATTTGAATCCAACAATATATTTCACCAGGAGAAAAGTGTTGCCAAAAATTTAGCAGACGTAGCGGAAGCCCACGAACAAAGTTTGAAATTCTTTCGAGAATCGTTTGACTTAGATGGTAGCAAACAAACATTGGATAGCAATCTGAAGAAGAACCATAAAAAATCTAAACGTTATAGCAATCAGTGAATATAATTAGAAAAATATGCAACAGCAAAGAAAAGGAAGAAGTAAATGATCAGAATGTCGATATTGGGATACTCAGTCTACAGTTCAGTAGTTTAAAACGTCCTATAAGCTCTACTTATCTTTTTTAACACATGAATATTTTTATTCTAAATAAAAAGCATCTATTAAGTTTATTAGATGTCTAATATTATATTTTAGATATTTAATCGAAATCTTTTAATCATATTTTGAGGGTTGAGCTAGTCTATATGCCTGTATTTCATTGGTGTTTACGACAAATCATCACAAGACTTTAAACTCTATTTTTGAAACGTGTCAAACCCCTCATATTATAGAGGAGCTTTCGTTGATGCTAATATGAGTTTTCAAGTTGTGTAAGCTTAGGGATTTTGAGTCTACTTATGATTTGGTATAAGCGCCAATGAATTACGGGAATGTACTATCTCAACCCACAAGTGAATTTTTTTTTAAATTATGTTTGCAGAATATCTCGAATAATAAATTTACTAAGTACGAAATCTTTACTTTTTCAGTCATTTTATATTTGGTGTTTATTCTTAAAAGAATCGATTTTCATACAACACATTTTTATTATTTTTTCGTAATTTATTAAAAATAAATAAAAAAATGTGTTTAAAACATATTTTTTTAGCTAGTCTATTTTTGAAATTTTCTTTTTATTTTAAAAGTTTTATAAAGTAAGAGTTTTGAAACTTTTCAACAATATGGTATTACCACCAATAAAATGCATGTATGTACAAGATGGGCGAAAAGAAGTCATCCGATGTTGTTTGGCTCTCATTTTTTCAAAATGAAAAACTGATTCAGTTTATTTGAATCTTTAGAATTTTATTGGTCGTCGAGAAGATGATATCGGCCAAATGGGCGCCGCACAGTGGGGCCTTTTGAGTTTTTTCGTTGCAAAAATCATAGGTTAGGTTAGGTTAGGTTAGGTTGAGAGGAGGGGACATCAATTATGCCCCAAGTCCGTAGACATACACTTAAGCCAGTAGGTCGGCCCGTTGTGCGCTCCCGTAAATAGAAAATAACAACCCCAAAAACAAAAGAAATCATAGGAACTCAGTTTCGCGAACGAAGTTCCTCAGTGTCCTCCAGTCAATCCCCCTAAGATGGGTTATATCTGGTACAGTATCATCACCAAAGTAACGGGATCTTATTTCGGCGAAAGCAGGACACTGACATAGGAAGTGTTCCATCGTCTCTATGTCCTCCATGCACGCCCTACATTCGTTATCCTCTGCTAAGCCCATACGGTGCAGATGTGCACGCAGGTTGGAGTGTCCCGTTAAGACCCTCATCAACCTACTAATCTCCGATTTGTTCATCCTTAGCAACGTCTTCGTCTTATCCTCATCAGGTTCACCCCACAGGATTCTAGCCATTCTACCTGCTGCTTCATTATTCCACAGAGATACATGGGCGATTCTAGCCCATTCTTTCAACTCAGCTTTCGTCGCACCAAAAGGTTTCGCGTTGGCCAAGTTCACTATGGCGCCATCCCTGGCTCTAATTGCCAGACTATTTGCGCGTTCATTACCGATTACCCCCTGATGGGCCGGGACCCAAAAGATTCGCAATCTGCCATACGTTGAGTAATTGTTAATTACTCTCTTGCAATCTAAAACCGTCCTGGATTTCACCGTTTCGGAATTTATCGCCCTAATCGCCGTTTGGCTATCTGTGAAAATGTTGACGCTCACTGGTCTCGAGTTGCCAGCAAGCCATTTCACACATTCTGTGATCGCTCGGATTTCCGCCTGGTGCACCGTATTATGGTCAGGCAAGCGGAAGTAGAGTTCGGTCTCCGGATCGTCAATAAAGACACCCAGCCCCGCTCTACTCCCTAGTTTCGATCCGTCCGTGTAGCAACTAGTCCCCACAGGCATTCGCACTAGAGTTCCGTTCAACCATGATTGTCTATCAGGTATCATCACCTCACATTCAGCTAGAACCTTTTCCGTAGGTATACGATCAGATAATTCTGCACTGCTCGTATATCCGTCAAGAGCCTCTATTATTTTTCGGTGACCTGTGCCATGACCTTGGTCATCCCATTCACCCATTACTTGCAGACGTCTTGCCGCGACAGCTGCTTCATATTTTATGTGGACGTCTATAGGTCGAACGTTTAATATAGTCTCCAACGCCCTTGTCGGCGTGGTCCTAAATGCACCGCTCACGCCTAAACAACACGTCCGTTGAACCTTCTGTAAGATCCTCACATAAGAGCCCTTCTCCATCGTCGTCCACCAAACTACCGAGCCGTATGTCAGGATTGGCCGGATCACACTCTCGTATAGCCAGTGTGTCATTCTCGGATTAAGACCCCATTTTGAGCCTATGGCTCTTCTGCACAGCGACCAGCATCTGTGGGCTTTGTTAGCCCTTTCTTCCAGGTGATGCTTCCATTTTAGTTTCCGATCCAGGATTACACCAAGGTATTTAATCCTATCAGATATTGCTATCGTTTTATTCTGGAAACGAGGCGCATCAAAATGTGCGACCTTCGTTTTCCTTGTAAATAAGCAGATCTCCGTTTTGTCCGGGTTCACGTTCAGTCCTCTCGGCTGAGCCCAGTTATATGCCATATGGAGCACCTCTTCGGCCCTCCTACACAGCTGGTTCGGACTCCTACCCCTCAGAAGTATTATAACGTCGTCTGCATAACAGACGGGTGTCACCCCTTCATCAGTTAGGGTCCTCAGGAGACTGTGAATCGTGGTAACCCATAGTAAGGGCGATAAAATACCGCCCTGTGGTGTTCCACGCTGCACCCTGTCCCTGATACTCACGTTATGTGACGTGCAATTTATCCATCTATTCCTTAGCATTCCATCGATCCAGTTCATCTGCATTCGGTCAACCTGGAACTGATCTAAGGATTGGATAATTGTCCTTGTACTCACATTATTAAAGGCGCCCTCTATGTCAATACTGACAGTGAGCGTATATAATTTATCCTCAAAGGATTTCTCGATGTAGCGTACCACCTCGTGCAATGCAGTCTCCACTGATCTGCCCTTGATGTAGGCGTGTTGTTTGAACCTTAGTCTGTCTTCCGGTATCCTGCTCTTGATCATGTTATCCACAAGACGTTCCATGGTCTTAAGCAAAAAGGAAGTCAGACTAATAGGTCGATAAGCCTTAGGATTAGCATAGCTTGCCTTGCCCGGTTTAGGTATAAAAACCACCCTTGCCTCCTGCCAACTCCTTGGAGTGTAAGCCAATTTTAGGCAAGCATTGAAGATCCCAGTCAGATGAGTTGAAACCAGGTCCACCTCACTCTGTAGGAGCGCCGGAAATATGCCATCCGGTCCTGCTGCCTTAAACGGTGAGAAACTTTTTATCGCCTCTCTAACCATTTCATCCGTAAAGATAGGCGCATGATGCATCACAGTCCCACCTGTATCTCGCCCCCTTTCGGGTTCCGCCATTCCAGTAGGAAAGTGAGTTCTCATCAAGAGCCTTATGGTTTCCTCCATTGTTTCCATCCTCCTACCCGTATCGTCCACCAGTGATTCGGTCTGGATATGAGTTTTCGACAGAAACTTCTTTAGCTTCGATACGTCGTTAACGCTATCAACCTGTTCGCAGAAAAGCCTCCAGGAATTGCGTTTTGCCGTCCTTATTATTCCTTTGTATTCTCTGAGCTTTCTCCGATATTCGTCCCAGTATACTGCCAATTTTTTACGCCTTGCTCTGTTAAAAAGTCTCTGGACATCCCTCCCAATATTTCGGATATCCCCCGTCATCCAGGGTTTTTCTTGGGCGGACCTCCTTATTCGAAGTGGACAACTGTCCTCGAATGACCTAACTATTGCCTGCGTAATATGCTTCACATTATTATCAATGTCCCTTTCACTAGTGCAGCTATATATGGGCTGCCCTAGTCGATTCCTAAGTAAATTTCCGAATGACGACCAATCAGTCCTAGTCTTATTTCGAAATCTTATCGGATTCGGCGGTGGCCGTGTTATTCTAAACATTATATATCTGTGATCCGAGAAAGAGTGTTCATCAAGAACCCCCCATTCCTGAACCTGATCGATAATATTATCCGAACATATTGTTATATCTAATACCTCCTCCCTAATTCTATTAACAAAGGTGGGTTTATCACCAATGTTAAGTGTAACAAGGTCGTTAGTATTCATAAACTCTACTAGGGCCTGGCCCCTACTGTTACAGTTAGTACTACCCCATGCAATGTGATGAGAATTAGCATCACAACCTACAAGTACTCCCTTACCTTTTTGTCTGGCCTCCTTCACCAGGTGTTGCAATTCCGACGTGGGTGGTAGCGTCGGCGAATCGAATGGCAAATACACTGAAGCCAGGTACATGCTTCCATCGCCTTGCCTCAGCACAGTTGCGTCCGATGATGACAACTCTGGGGAAAAGAGAAAACATAAGTTTTTATGGCATAAAATACAAGTCCTCGGACGAGTCCCAGTATTTGCATAAAAGAGTTGGTAATTTATCATAAGTTTTAAAGTAATAAAGTTATTTAAAAATTTTAAGAAGCATTTGCAAGAAGACTCCTAAGGCTTCAATATATGTACATGATTTGTACGGTCATAGGCTAGGCCGCGGCTCTGTGCACAGTGTCGGCATTTGACTGTTTTTATTACAAACAACATAACTTTAAAAGTAATAAAGATAATTTAAAAATCTATAAAGCATTTCAAAGGTAACCGCTTCCGCTTAAAAATAAGTAAGCTGCATGACTATAGACCCATAGGGGCACTATGCGCAGTGGTTTTTTCGTTGCAAAAATCATAACTTTTGAAGTTACCAAAATCGCTTGAATTTTAAATCCTTCAGCTTTAAAATAATTGCTCCCGCATTATGATAGGCACTGGGCACGGTGACACCTTTTCACCTTTTTTTGTCGCAAAAGTCATATTTTTTGAAATGATATTTTTAAAATTTAAGAAGCATTTAAAACACAACTTTTTGTGCTTCAAATGATATTCTCATAAGGAAGTCTATAAAAAATACGACTCTAATATAAGACTTTAGACTAATATATTTTTTATTTGCACTACAGATACACATTTGTGAAATATTTTTAATATTAATGCTATACAATGATATTAAATTATTTAGTATAATTTTTTTGTTTGTTAGTTTTCTATAAAATATCTAATAGACCTAACATATCGTATCTATAATTATGTTCATCCAAATGCTTTCGAGATCTTACATGTCTCCGTGATGAAATTAGTGGGTCTGAAGAGGCCGCCAACATATTGAAAAGGTCCTCATTCTGTCTAATTCGTGAAATTCGTGAAGTATTCGTGTATCTAAAGTGTTTGTAGTCTTTGTTTTTGCATTCCTGGGCTTCTGATAACTCGCCAATTTGTAAGCATTGATATTTAATTAAATTTTTACCATGAGCCAAAATCTTATGGACCGTAGGAGTGAGTTTCTTCTCAGGGTAAATTTGAGTCAAAAGTTGGGCAGTTTTTGATGCATAATCATGAAACTTTGGGCCATTTACCATTTCTCTAGAGTTTATAACATTTAGGATAACTGCCAACCTTTTTATAATATGATTGTCGACCCCAGTAATTTGGACTGTTACCTCATCATTTTAAAAAAATGCTCTGGACATATTACCATCGTTAGTATTTCCATACCCTTGCTTTGGGTAGTCTATTGTCAGTCCAAGCTTCTTAAGAAATTTATTGTGTATAATTTTTTTCGAGCAGATAGTTTTTCTTTTGGTGTTGCGTTCTTATCAAAACATTCTCCTTCTCGCGGAATTGTATACGCTAGTTTTAAAATAAACTCCATGCATCTAATTCTGGCATGTAACGGAGAAATTCCATATTGATAGCTTTGCTCATCACTTGAATCATCAAAATTTTGAAAGTCTTACTGCGACTTTTTGCAAATCGCACACTTCGAAGTTGACGAAGTATCTGTTATTACATTTAAGACTTTGCCATCAATCATTGTAAGACGAAATTCATAATCAATGTGAACAGTTTTTCCATTCTTCATTTCAAGAACAGACGGCAAAAATGAACGGATGATGGGCGAGGATTTTTCCAATGCTCAGAGATTTCACTTCTCAGTCGTAAAGGAACTAAAGAAGCCATAGACATATTTGCATCTGTAATAGTAGTGTCATTTATCGATATTGTTTGTTTGTAAGCATCCATGATGATCCATCATATCCCCTTTAACCTTTACATTAGGTGGCACTGCTTCTTTTTTGACAGATGTAATATTCATATTATGATTCTTTAAAGAGCTTCGTAAAACAGAATATTTTTCCTTTGACAATCCCAAGTCCATAAATAACGCTAAGGCTTCTTCTATGCTATATTTTGTGGGTAAAGCATTTGGAGGAGTTTGAATACTCTCTTTAATCCTCTGCAGTCGGTTTAATTTATACCCAGAAATAAAGAAACATTCAAACTACCTGATTTGTGAAACAGAAATCCAAGCCTCAATTAACTGCAGTTTTTATTTTACTCAGTATAAAAAAGTTATAAAACTACCTGCATATAAAAGAGAATTCAAGAAAAATGCATGAGATTGTAACAGCTTTCTTCATATTTCAAGAAAACCTGTAATTTTTTGTGGATAAAATTAGTTAAATTATTGAAAGTATTATGTAGCAAACATGTTCAGAAAATATTGGCGAGACCATTTTTAGATATGGTCTATTTTATTTGTAAAAATTACCTAAATATAGGGTGTCTGAAAAACGGCAGCTGCCGAAAAAGTAGGGCATCTGATGAATATTTTGTTATTTTTTAAATAAAAAATAAACATACCTTCAAAACAATACCAAAAATTGTATGATCAAACGGCAATTTTTCTGACACTTCAATTCTAGTTTTTTTTGGCTTTCTAAAAAAATTTCGACTTTAAGGAGCTCCACCAGCTTTAATTTTAATGCAATTAAAAAAAACGTTTTTGAATTGGGATCAGTAAGAAGTTTTTATGCGATGTGTTCATTCATTTTAAAAAATTTTGTCATCAAATTTTGTATTTTTGCCACGGGTTTTGGGAAAAGGCGCCACAGTGCGCCGTCACAATTGATTACTATACGGGCTCGTTTTATGGCATTTCATCACTTCGTCAAGAACTCCGGGCGACAGATCTCGAACTGGTGTCGAATGTTGTCCTTGATGGCTTCCAGGGTTTCGCGCTTGTTGACGTAAACACCGGACTTCAAACGCCACAAAAAAGTCTGGAACGGTTAAATCGGGCGATATTGAGAGCCTGTTTAAATCGCCAAAACGAGAGATGAGGCGACCTGGGAACGCCGCATTCAAAATATCGGTTGTGGCTCGCGCAGTGTGTGCCGTTGCTCCGTCCTGTTGGAACTGCAAGTCCTCCAGTCCTAATTCGTTCAACTGCGGCAGAAAAAACTCGGTTGACATGGCCACATAGCGCGCTCCGTCTACTGTTGTCGTTTGACCAGTGGCGTCCTCGAAAAAAATCGACCGATGACTCCTCCAGCGTGAACAGCGCACCATGCAGTCACTTTGAGCGGGTGTAATCGCCCGTCTTATGATGTTTTTTGTCGAAAAATCGTCCACTTCGTCCTCGAGATGGAGGATGGTTTGAGCGTAGGTTACACGCGTTTGGCGGTCGACAGGCAGCAGCTGATGCACGGACTGGACTTTGTACGGGAACATGCGCAGGTCTTTGACTAAAATTCGCCTTAGGGACGACCGGCTGATGGCTAATTGCGAGGCACGGCGTCTGGTCGATGTTTCTGGCGACAGCTCGGCAGCAGCGGTGATATTCTCGGCAGAACGGGCGCTCCGGGGCCTGCCACTCTTGGCAGTGTCTCGTGTGGTCACATAGTCTTCAAGGTTGGTGGCCAAACAGTGCAGTGTTTGCGCACTCGGTGCCGGATGACGGGGGAATCAGCGACGGAATACGCGCTGCGCCAACACCACAGACGAATTGCTACGCAAAAAATACACACGATTATTCCGCGTTCTTGGGGAGTGTATCGCTCCATCTCTTGTTCACTTGTATTCTACATCTGTCTAGTTCACAAATGTCAAAACAGATTTGACATTGGCCGCCATTTGCAAAAATAATAGCATCTTCCAATAGGGTGATTTCTTTTGGCCCACCTTCTATATAGACTAGCTAAAAACCCTTCAACAAACAAAGCTTTTTGAAATTCTTTCAAAAAACCATCGAGACCTGTCTCGACTGATAAATTTAATCATATTTTTCACCTAACTCAAGGAAAAACTCATGTCTCTGGCTATTGAGAACTTTTATGAAAATTTACATTTTCAGTTGCGAAAGTGCAAAATTAAAACTAATTTGCAACTATTAAAAAAGTGCATCTTTAATTTAGCTGGTTGAAATTCTGTTTATTTAACATCATTCCGCATAACATATCCAAAATTTAGAATAAATTCTTCATGGTATAAAACACTATTACTAACATTTCTCATACTACCTATTTAAAAAAACAGTTGTTTAGCTAGTTTTTAGAAAAATTGTATACTTATATAACCAAACCTGTATTTGGGAATGCCGGGGGCCTCAGGTACACTAGCATTCGTTTTCTGTTGAAAAAAAAACATGAATGACATGTACATACATAAGTATTTATTATAGTAGTAAGCATCCCAAATAATTAAAGTTTTTTTTTTGGAATCGCAATATTTCTTTATCAGGTCTAAGTACGTTCTACGAATAACTGACCCTGCTAATTCGTTCTGTTTTTGTTTTTTTTTATTCAATAATTAATTGCCTGTGCTGTAAACTTTTCTCATGGTCCATTAGAGGTTGATGGATTGTTTTGAACACTTTCTTGAGCAGCTGTAATGCCGATCTTGCAGTACGTTGTGGTCCGTGCTTGGGTCTATCACCTACAGACCCTCTTTCTTCGAAATCATTCACTACACGATAAATACTGCGTTTTGTTAGCATGTTGTTTCTCCCAAAAATTTCACGTAACTTTCTCATCGTCACAATAATCGATGATTAATTTTGATAAAATGTTAACTATTAAAACACGTTGGTTTATCGAATATTTTTCCATAATCAATTTACCACGTATCTACTTCACGACTGCCAAATATGAACTGTCAAGACTAATGTTTACCAAAATAGCGGCAAAACAAATTAGTATACCTTCCCGGCGGACACTCTGTATATACTCAACAAACGTGAACATGGCTCTCAGTTTTATTTTATACCTTACCCCCAATTTGCACTTTTTCAATCTCCAAATAGCTAATTTCTTATCCCCAAAATCCCTATAGATCTGTAATAAGAATTTTCAAGCTTATAAATTAATAATAACAGAAAGCTTTTTCAAATTCAATATTTCGCAGTCACAACAAATAGATTCTTCTGGAATATTTAACATTTATTTGTAAAAATTCTTTAAACAATATGAAACTTTTTTCTGAACAAAATTTGCAAAATATTGAATATAATGAAGTTTTTTGTTAATTTATAAATTGGAACTTAAACAAAAGGTCGAAATAATTATAATAATCTCTTCCCACATATCCTTAAAAATTAAATAATATTATGTATGTCAAAGGAAACACATGCATATACATATTTATTTACTGAATTACATCCATTTGATTAATATTATTAGAATTAAAAGCCGATAGCCTCAGTAGCTAGTGCTTTATTAAATTCGATTTATTATAATTTAAATTATGATAAATTTATAAATAAATAAATAAAAAAAAATATTAGAATTAATTAATACTTTGCACTCTAAACATTTACATTAAAATGTACATATATACGCCTTGTATATACATATGTATATATATCAATGTTTATCGTTTCAAAAACTTCAGAATCATCAGCCAATGCAATTATGTTGTATGCAGATAACGCGACTAGTCCAAACACGCATGAAAAGTATACTCCATGAAGGACTAGGTCTAGTCCAAAAGTAACCCAATTGAATAAAGTAAACATGGTCTATTTAACATTACGATGTTCTAGGGCTGGACCATATGGTCCAGGTTTGCACTACATCGGACTAAAGCAAAAACTACTCCATGTCATTAAAAATAGACCACGCACAAGAAGCTCGTTCGGCACGAGTACTACCGAGAAAGCACGAACAATTTTCGTATAGCAATAAGCTCTTGTTTGACAGACATAGTCCATGACTGCATTACATATTACCATGTTGCAACTAGTCCGTTTCAGCTATATTGGACCACGTAGTCCAATATTATCTGCAGGGATGGAATAAATTCGGCATAGCAAACTGAATTATTTTCGAAGTTTATATTTATTCTTAGCAGAGCTTCAAATAAATCATACTGTATTCTGTTGAGCATTTTTTCAATGTTACCATCATCAAGTAGAAAAATACGATTTGTCAATATGTATGTAAATGAATTTGAATACAGAAAGGAAAAACTAGGTAACAATATTTATAATAATATATTATCCCCAAAAAGGGCTCGTTCCCCAAAAATCCCCCGAAATTTCTATGCACAATCACCAAAAACATCCCTTATTTGAGGACCAATCCCCTAAACTGAGAACGTTGAACGATTTCTTCTGTTCCCATGTTCTGTAACTCTCGCTTTGAGAAACTTTTCGATTGAAATGTGTGAAATTGGACAAAAATTACATAAAATGATACAAACAGTTGTTTTTCTCACTAAGCTGTGTCTGCACACACTTCTCTATATTCGCTCGTGGCGTACGGTGGTTTTTTCCAAATCGAATTTTCGCGACACGTTGGCAATGTTTACAGTTATTTTAAAAACTGTGTTTTTTTGCTAGTGAATTCTTTTTTGTATTACATTAAAAGAAAGATTGTGAATTTAAACTGATTTGGTGTTTTTTTTATTAACTTCTTATTTAAATTTGAGTTTTACAAACGGGGATGGGGGACGACGCTTCGTCCGCTATTGCTCACACTTCATCACAGCCGGATTTCGAGAATTTTTTTCAATCGAATTCGAGTGTGGATTCTAATCCGGATGTTTCGGCACCCTTGGCCAAGAATAACAAATTGTCGTTGTTTAAGACTTCAGGTGTATCTGATCACAGTACTTCTCTGACCGATCTGAACAATTCTGTACCTGTGTTTCTGGAAAAATTGAAGACGAAAATGGCTTCTGCTAAAGGTATGGACTCAGTTCCAAAGGTTTCTAGTAATATTGACAATGAAAACGTGACCAATGTTAGGAATCAGGAGCATGGAGCTAACTGGGTATCCTCTAAGGGAAATCTTTACCCGGAAGGTCATGAAGGGGATTTTTTGGTTTTGATGTATTCTTCTAATGCTGATCCTAATAGTGACAGGATTTGCAATTCGCTTTTTCTTTATCAGAAGATCAGGGAGGTTGAGGTAAGTGGAATTCGTTTGATTACACCAATTGGTAGTACATTGTACCGTGTGAAATTTGACTCTGCGGCTAGTGCTATTGAATTTGTTGGTATGTAGGTATTTCAGATGGGCCTGAAGGCTTTCATACTAGATAATTTTGTTTATTCATATGGCGTTATACATGGCATCCAGTCGGAATTGTCGGATGACTATATTCGTGAATCTGCTGACTCCGACGTTAAAATAATGTCCGTTAAACGTTTTCTAGAAGGTATAAAGATAGTGGGGTGGAAACCAACCTTTTCGGTGAAGATCGGCTTTCGTTCTGGTAATATCGCAGAACATATTATTTTGGATTTCTCATATGTGAAGGTGAATATTTGCTATCCAACTTTGCGTCAATGTCATAACTGTAGTCGTCTGGGTCATACATCCAAGGGGTGTCGGTCCAAGAAGAGATGTTTGAATTGTTGTAAGGATGTGATGAAAACTGCATCAACAAATGTTTATTATGTGGTGGTCTTAATCATTCCATTAAATACAGGGAATTATGCCCTAAATGTCGTGAGAAGGATGGTATTTTGGTAATAATGACTATTAAGCGAATTTCACGTACTGAGGTCATAAAATCGTATTCTTCTAATATTTTTGACATCTTTAATGAGTATGAGAAGAGTTTTCCAACTCTACCATTAGACAAGAATATACGTAGATATAATCGTGTGGTTCATGTTAAGCGCCCTCCTCTTCGGCCTACAAATACGGATCCTACTGTTCCTGCCCTTCACAAGGAAAACAATGCCAGGGTTTCCGAGTTTTAAAAAAATTATTGCAGTTTTCTTCCTTTATCAATGTTTTTTGTGCCAAGGAGGGAACCGGTTCCCACCTTAGATTTTTGAAAGATTTCAACAACAAGATTTCCAATGCTCTATTAAACCTTCATTCTTCTGGTGATCCCATGTCTTCTTCTTCTCTTAATGAATAATCATGAAGATTCTTCAGCACAATGCTCAGAGTCTTCGATCCAATAAGTTTTCTATGTATGTATGTCTATTTTCTGAAATTTTCAACGTCAACGACACGGATCCAAAATGTAAACTCTTGAATTATAACATATTTTCTAAGGTTCGTCCTGATGGATATGGTGGTTGTGCCATATGTATCAGGAAGACCATACGTGCTAAGAGGATTAGTTATATTGCTAGTCTTTATGTTATTATTGTGAAAACATTGAATTTTAACCCGAATTTCGTTTTTGTATCTATATATTTTCCACCTAACTTATTGACCAGGTTATGCGCGGATGAGTTGCTACGACTTTTATGCTTTCTTCAGGGTATGAGCAATGCAATTTTGGGAGGTGACTTCAATGCCCGTCATTCTGTTTGAGGTGACAGGTTGGACTCACCTCATGGATGTAGACTGACTGAAATTTTCACTCAATCTGACTTTGTTACTCTGAATGATGGTTCTATTACCTTTCTTCCACATCTTGATAATGTCAGAGGTTCGGTTCAGGTTTTGACCTTTGCCAAACTGTCCTCTTTATCAATCAATTGGTGTGCAGGTCCCATGTGGTCTGGTGGGTCACATCACTTTCCGATTATTATTGATATTGGAGCTGTTTCTGTTCCACAAACGAAGTTTCCTTCCAAACGCAGACTTTTGAATAGTGTATCGAAATTGGATCTTGAACGTGATGTGGGGTGTATTGTGGGCTCTTTTAGCACAGAGCTGTACAGAGCAACCTTTCGATCAGCAAAATTGGTTCCGAAGGCGTGGTGGAATGATGAGTTTTTTTGCGTTTTTAGAAAACACGTTGCTGCTAGGAAAAAAGCCCAAAAGTACCCATCTCAGGAAAATCTTGAGGAATCTGTCATTTTAACGGAGGCATGGAAAACTGCTGTTAGAAAAGCTAGAAATGAGAACTATGGCAAAAGGATAGATGAAATTAACGAGCAACCAAACATTGCTGCCTGGCGTTTTGTTAACAGTTTGAAATATGATAGTAATAGACCCTCGATGTGGGATGATGATAACAATGGTGAATTTTTGCAACATTTGGCCAATTAGGTCTCTTCCAATTCTCTGGTCGTATATTCCAGACTGTCATATTAGGACCTTAAGGATGTTTTGAGCACGAGGAAACGGTCCTCTGAAGGAGGCCTGGATCGCGTATCTTATGAGATGGTTAAGGCCAGTTTCTTCTAAGGAGTCTCTTTTGCATGTTTTCAATTACTTATTTAGAGATTCTTTCATACACCCACACTAGAGGAAAATTAAGATTGTTCCTATCCCAAAGAGAAGTGGTTCACTGGGTAACTTCATGGATTATAGGCCTATTGCTCTGATTTCTATCTTTTTAAAACTGATTATGATGGTGAAAATGAGATTGTTTGCAGGTGTGGAAGACCTTGGGGTTTTACCAGCACGATCGTTTGCTTACAGAGGAAAGATGTCTACTTCAACCTGTTTGAATGAACTTCTTTTCAGGGTATCATATCTCAAGTCCATGGGCTTGAGAGTTGTTTTGGCGTCCAATGATATGAACAGTGCCGACGACTGTCTAAATGTTTCTGTTCTTAGAAACGTTTTGGTTAGTCAGGGTATACCGTTATGCTTAATTGATTGGATATCAAGTTTTCTCTCTGAAAGGGAGCTTTGCATGGGGGATTTGTCTGTTCGTGTGTTTAATGGTCTTCCTGAGGGAAGTTGTCTTAGTCCAATACTTTTCAATTTATACACCACTAGTATTCATTCTATTGAAGATGAAAATACCCTTATTTTCCAGTATGCTGATGACTTCCGAATTCTTTCCTTTGATCACTTTTTGATCCTGCGGTATCCAATATTGATTTAAAAGTAGGCCAATTTCGTTCGATCTGTGCATCCATTAATCTACGATTTAACCCGTCTAAGACCAGATGTATGTTTTTCGGAAAACGTGTTAATTTTGATATGAACCTTTCAACAGATGGTTGTCCGATTGCACAAGTTAACGCCCTTAAATTTCTTGCTGTAACTATTAAAAGCACTGAGTGTTAATGACCATTATAATCGTATGTTGAAGGAATCTTTTTCTGCTACTAACCTTCTCAAGAGATTGACCAGGGGTGGTCTGAGACCTCAGATTAGTTTAAATTTCTATCGTTCCAAGGGGCAAGATTGAATATGCTAGATCAAATTCTGCTCACGCGCCAATGTATATCGACAGGAAAATTCAGACTCCAGAATTCCAGTCTAAGAAGATGTCTCGGCTTGTGTCCATCCACTTCCGTTCAGGCTATCTATGTTTTGGGAAATGAATTGCCTCCTTACCTGCGATCAGTTTACCTTGCATCTAAGGAACTCTTGAAAATTGCATGCTACAACCCATCTTTGATGGGGTTAATTAGATCAACACCTACTCACCTGGTCAACAGTTATTCATTTGTGTATGGAAAATGTAGAGACCTTTTTGATTCCATTCCATCATACAATCGTAGGATTCCTACCCATAAACTAAAAGTTTTGATTGAGTCATCAATTAATAAAAACTTAGGCATTTCGCGGGAAGCCCTAAATGCCCATTATCGTTCTTCACTTGACTTTTATAGTTCAAATGGTTTCACCCTAGTTTCAACAGATGCTTTTATTACTAATTGTACCACCGGTTGTGCTGTTTTCAATATTCTAATTTGTCGTTTTTTTTGAACAGGGTATCGTACAAATTATCATCTCTGTCATGAGAGTTAATTGCTATCAAAAGGGCTATTCATACTGCAATTGAGGACAAAGTCTCTCGACTTGTTATTTACACAGACAGCAGGAATGCTTGTGTTTTATTGAGGCATGCTATTTTAAATAACTATATTATTTCTGATATTTTGAATTCAATACAGAACTCTGATATCCGAAAAGTGCATATTGTTTGTGTTCCCGCCCATGAAGGAATATACTATAATGAAAGAGTGGATTGTTTGGCTAAACAAGCCATTTTTTTTGGGGCACCTTTGGATGTTGCTCTTCTATATAACGATGCACTTCGGCGTATTAAGGACTCTTTGCAAAGGGACTGGTTGGAGTTTTGCAAATCTAAATCTCGAGTCTCTGGACGTTTTTTCCCCCTTTTTCCTGATTTCCCTATTAAACCATGGTACAGAAATGTCAGATTGGATACTACAGACATGAAAATCATAAACAGACTCTTATGTTGACACTGCTATAGCGGAGTTTATCTTCACATGATTCGTAGAAAACCAACGGATACGTGTGATTTTTGTAACATGATTGAAACTCCGAACACCTTATTTTTTATTGTTCGGAGTTTAATGATATCAGGGTTAAACACCAGTTTTTTCGTATCTTTACAAACTTATTTGATTTACTTAATTCTCATGATATCGGCATATACCGTCAGCTAATTAACTTTATTAAGCAAGCTGATATTCGGTATCGCTTTTAATTTATCTTTTTGTACAACCTTTAGTCACAACGTTTATACATAGAGGAAGTGGGCTTTAAAAACCTAATTTTTCTCCGGTTGTTTTCTTTTCTTCGTGTGGCAATTTGCGTATTGCTCTGCCATCTGTTCTTTTTTTTAAACACACACACTAAGCTGTGTATGTAATTTTTTTGGCGAGTAACTTGGTAGTTACACGATCAAATTTTAATTCAAATTTTAAATTCTCTCTCACTTTTTTTACCAATATACTCACACTTTTAAAATTTGACAAGAATTTGCTTACAAATTTTCATTCAATAGAGTGTTTCAAATTACAGTTAAGATGTCAGCTGATTGCAGTTTTTTCATCCAAATTTTTTAGCCTTAAATTTGCGTATAGTCTATGTCACATTCTCAATTTTTGTGAATTTTGATAAGCAGTATGTGTAAAATTCTTGAATGAGAATTGAAAAATAATTTGATGGTGTTACAAAATTCAAATGTAGATTCAAACTTAACGAACATAAAAATACAGCGATGATTAAACACAGTATAATCAACCGTGTGTGCAAGTTTGGAAGCACTCAACGAGCAACGAGAATCTACAAGATTGTTCGAGAAATCTGTGGAACAAGTATTGTAAACGAAAAGCCAAAAAGCTGGCCAAAATTTTTAAACGTGTTTTTTCAATTGAAAGATTGAGTTTTTTGATAGTTCTAGGTGTAATTTGATATAAAAATCTAGTGGCAGTTTTTTTGCTGTTTTTACAACAACCCCCCTATCTACCACCCACCACCCACACAACCCACCCACGAAATTTTTTTTTTAATTTTTAAAATTTTCTCATGTTTATTTATTAACTAGTCACACCCGGAGTGCTTGGCTACCCCATTGTTGTGCAAATGTTGCGATTCTAATAATTATGTATGGCGATATCCGCCTCTCCCATCGAATTCCTCCAATAATTAGTTTGAGTCATACTGTTGCAGTTGTGCAGATATAAGGAAATTAAAAATAGCTTTGAATTTCACCGCTTCACATTTCCCAGTCGTTAGTAAAACCGTCCCAAATTTTTAAAAAAATCACTCTCGTAGTAAACAACAAACAAATAATCAAACATACATAAAACCACAGATTTATTTTTATATACATGTATGTATATGTATGTATATAGATTTATAATATTTATTTTACATTATTTAACATTTAACATAGAAAAAAGTTATAGTAATTAAAAAAGTCGAAATCATTATGATATGTCCCCATCTCCTTGACATTTTGCAATTTCTCGTCAATGGCTCTAGCATCAAATGCCTTTACTATATATTTGAAATAACTGTAATCTTGTGGACACTTTTTCCTGTTATCTGTCGAAGTTACAAAATGGTTCTGATAAACATTTTTTCCAATAACCCATATATTGATATTTTTAATACCTATTTTTTTATGGGTAAGTTAGTGAGTAGTCACCTGTGTCACCCATGCATTTTTTTATGTGTTTACTTTTTAATCAAATTTCTGTGATTAATGCTTTCAAACATTACTTTAAATAGGTATGTATGTATGTACATATACATATTTTTCTAACAAATAATATTGTATAGATAAATAAAACCCCGTTTTATGTGGTGAGGGACATTTCCTTATAACTACTACTACCGATAATAAGCATTTTGCGAATTTGTATTTATAGACAGGTCATTGTGAAGTGTTAAAAGTGACGTGAATAACATTAAAAATCAATAATTCAACAGGCACAAAATATTATGATGTCAAAAAAGTATTTGAAGAAGTAAGTACCTTATGAGCAATAAAAAATTAAATTTAAAAATTTAAAAAAATCTAAACTTAATGGCGCAAACTTTTTTTGTGTCTAAAATTAGAGATTCTAAATTTTATTGTGGTATAAAGCATAATTTCTACATTTGCTACCTTCACTATTTTTTTCAAGTTTATACATTTTCTTCAGTTCTCTGACTTCAGCAGCTCCAAATCGCAACATAAAGTCTTAAAAATTTACAATATAATGTAGAATTTTGATCTGCGTTTTTAAGATTTCTTTACATTCATTTTTGCCTTTTTGGCTCAAATACTCCTCTGTGCGATAGTGCAGTTTGACGGTTTAAGTTGACATAAATTTGAATTGTTTTATAACGTGTTACTGTCATCCTCATGCCGTCTGTAACAACTAAATATACAAACAAACAATAACATAGCTGTATAACAATACAGGATAACACAAGCAAGCTTATTGCTAGTGAGGATTTTTCTACTACGTTCGAGAACCGTAAACCTAACAGGGCAACACGTATAAAAAGGCGATGTTGATTAACAGATGGAGCTAGTCGTATAAGAGACACAGCATGGTGAACTTCGTGTATAAATCAGTTGTGAAAAAGCTTTTGAAGTATAATCACCAAAGACAAATTATCTCGTGTATTTTAATCTAAAGTGTAATAAAGGAAATAAAACAGTATTAAGCATGGTAGAATAATAATAATTGTCAAAAAGCACATAAGAAAAATGGCGAAAAATTGTATATTCACATGTGTATTTGGTTAAATTTTCTGCTCTATAAAGAATTTTGTTTGTTTCCTTTTATTTGCATTTGAAACAAATGTTCAAGTGTGCTTTTTGAGTAATGTGGGTGTGTGTTAGTAAAACAAACAAATTTTGAATGATGCCAACCCAAAAAAAAGTCCGTTAGCGTTTCGACACTACCTGTATTATTCTACCATTGTATTAAGTAAAAAGCTAGATCCGTTTGTGTTTTATTTTTGACAAATTAAAGGAACTCTAGAAGGAAACTTTTTCGAAAAGGTCAAAACGTAAAAATATCTAAAGAAATTGTAGGAAGATGAGTTAAAATCGCGGTCAGAGATTAATGTTGCTTTTAGTTTCGTATTTTATTTATTTCATATTTCGGCGTAGCCGAGCATAGCACTCATTCTAGTTTAATTTCATTTTGCCTTAATACTTTATCGGTTGCGCTAAATAAAGTTTGTGCCCTGCCGGCCTTTGACCGTGCTTAAGGATTTCTTTAATCAGAGTATATGAAAAGCGGCTTCGCTGATTAAAGGCCGTTTACATAGCTGACCTTCGGTCGGGATTAAGTGTTTTTCTTCCACGCGTTTGTCAAATAGGCTACCCTAAGAATAACATCCTTATGTCCTGCCAAAGGGCAGCTTGACAGAAAATCTTAGCTCAGGGTAGAAAGCTCTTAAGCCCGGCTATAAAGAAAATATTTTGTCAACGAAATGTACATACATCCCGCGCACATTATTATTTCCTTTTAATTTCCCCCTAGTTTTTATTCTTCTTTTCGAAGAATATATTGTATGTATGTACATTAGTGGCCGTTATTTTTTTCTTATATTCTCACCCCCGAAATCGGGGCGGACCCTAAGACACAACTTATCGCTATGAATTTTTTTTATTTTTTTGGGGGGGGAGATAATATAAGAAATCAGAAAAAAATTATCCATACAACTAACGGCCACCGCTTAATATTTATTTTTGAGTACTTGTAGTCGTTTATGGATAGCCACCGAACTTCAGTTGCGTTACCAGCCGGCAACTGCAAATTTGTGGTTCCAGAAAAGCAATCAATACAACTGCAAGTGACAACTCAAAGTTGTCATCTGAAATGAAGCTCAGTTGCTATCCACAAAAGAAGTATTGTTGTTATAGCGGACATAGCAGTAATAAGGTTCAAAATATACAGCTCGATGTCAAAACAATTGTTTGGGAACATGCTTTAATTTCAAACTTCGTTTTATTTTTAGTATTTATTGTTGTTGCGAATACTGTGCGAAAATTTCAAATGTCAACCATTAACCGTTCAATAAATAGAAACCTGTGACAGATGGACAGACACCGTAATGAGATTTCTTTGGCACCCTTTGGGTGAAAAGAAAAATAAATAATAAGAATAACAAGTAGTTCATGTAGTTCATATTTTTGATAATACCCATATTGAACTTTATTGAAATTTCATTAATCGAATTTAAAAAGAATGACCATTCATATCTCTATTAAGTCAATACTCTTAATAATCCGATTAAGGAATTAATATATGTATTGATATAAAGATTTCATCAGTCGGCTAATTGCACACCCCTTTGTATTATATATTTTACAATTTCATTTGTTACTTTACTAGTTGAAACTTAAAATAAAATTAATAGCTTACATTGTAAAGTTTTGTTGATCTTCCATTGACATTTTAGCGCAAAGAAAAAAGATATTTGGACAACATTCCATTTTTAATTTTATCATGATACATTTTTCTCATATGAAGATGAGGGAGTTTGCACTGGAGTTGCTTGTATGTCTCTTTTGTTCACCTTTAACAAATATTTTTAAGAACCTTTACCATAGAGTCCGACATTTACATACATACATATACAATGTATATGTTGATAACAAATTTAATTCAAATATTTTAACAAATGAAAATAATTTCATTAGACTTTCTAGAAACATATATATGTAAGTATATTATATCTTGATAATAAAATATGGCCAAATTAATTTCAAATATTCTATAGAAAGATCTTGTGAAAAGTCAATGATTTTCATGCAAAAAAAGTTGACAAAATTGTATTAATTGCAAATAGTAGTTCTATATTAGGTTAGACTACAATTATTTCTAATTAATACTTTTTAGCAAATCATCTTACTCTGGTATGGGTTTTTAAGTGCTTTTTTAAATGGTCACTTCGCATAAAACGTTTTTCACATTCGTAACAAGCGAATGGTTTTTCGCCAGTATGTGTACGCATATGGCGATTGAGGTCATCTTGTCGCTTGAAATTTTTAGTGCAATGGGAGCAAGGAAAAGGTCTCGTGGGATCATAAACACTATCCGTCATGTGATTTATTACTTGCTTAAAAAGTGATGGTTCTTTAGATTTAACAGCGGTTGGCATGATTGTTAAATTTTGTGATAATGGTGGCAAATTAGCTTCAGGCATAATATCATCATCGTCGGGTTCGTTAGAAAATCCCGCAAATTCACTTACATCCGATTCGTCTACTGGTTCAGGTTTAACCAAAAGCTTGAATTCCTCGCCAGTACTTGTATCTGGTCTTTGTGCGGGTGACATTGAACAAAGACTAACTTTTATTTCCTGCTCGTTCTTAACTATCATGAAATCTTCATTACTTTTTGCTTCCTCCAGTTTAATTTTCGAACTGCCTTCCTGTGTTGCTTCCAAACGATCTGTTACTGAGCCAGGGGTGTTTGATTCAGTTTCAGGCATACTTGTATTTACAAAACTTATCTGTGTGGCATTTTGATTATCACTCACAGCTGCTGGCGCTATTGAAGTAGTCGATCTTAAGGTGCCTTGAAATACTTTTTTATCCTTAACTTTTTTTGTTAATGCGCCATTAGTTGCTGCCAACTGCTTAGTGTGTGTTGCCAAATGTTTAGTTAAATGATCACTTCGTGAAAATTTTTTTGTGCATTGCACGCATTCGAAAGGTTTTTCACCTGTGTGCGTTCTTATATGACGGTTAAGTTCGTCCGATCTTGTAAAACCTTTTCCACACCCGGTATGTTTGCATACGAAAGGTTTAATGCCTGTATGCCATGTAAGATGAGATCTTAAGTGTGAACTTTTACCATAGCTTTTTGTGCAATTATCATAAGGGCAAGCGTAACGTCTCTTGTTTTCGGTAG
Source organism: Gymnocheta viridis (assembly GCA_956483585.1). Lineage (NCBI taxonomy): Eukaryota > Metazoa > Arthropoda > Insecta > Diptera > Tachinidae > Gymnocheta > Gymnocheta viridis. Next base: position 43,080,735 of record OY101443.1, on the reverse strand, counting down.
ACCCGTTCCCATTTGGTGATGCTATTAGTTTACTAGTGGGTGTAAGTCTAATTTTTGGTGCTGTGTTTGGAATTTCATTTGCTGTTTGTGAAATAAATCTTGTTTCTTCCTCAGCTTCATCGTCAGGATGTCTGTCGTCTATATCGACGTCAGGTTCTGCTTTTACTTCAAAGTCCGGTTGAAAAATACTGTGGGTAATGTTAAACATATCATAGTTGCCATCACTCATACCGTTCAAATTATTTTCCACGGCAGTTGGGTGGCTTGATTCATATTTTATTATCGGAGTACTTCGCAACTCAGTGTTAAGTCCACTCCCTTTACATTCACCATTATTTTCATATAACACACCCTGTTCTATTTTTATCGAGGCACCACCAGCCTCTAATGTTAACATTGTTGGTGTGGGCGTGTCACTTATGGTATTCATTTCTAATATCTACAATTTAACAATTTTACTTTGAAGTTATTTCTATGTATGGCTGCAAATAATACAAAAAACCATTAACTTACTTCATTAAACTTTTCGAATATTTACGCCTTCGTTTTTTATTTTTCAGTGGGCGTTCCCTGAGTTTTACAAACTTTGTGCTTAAATTACACTTGATTTTCACTCCTGATGTAGGAACAAGTTCTCTTGAAATTGTTTGCAATACAGTACAATTCTTTAAATCAATTTGATAATAGCTATTTGCATCTATTATTTACAATTTTATTTTTTGGTAATTTTACTTTATAAATATCCACTTCTGTTGACTGGTTTTTTATTTCTGATGAATTATTTTTCAACTTTTGTTTTGTGTCTATAGCGTGGCTGCCAGACTTCATGATGTTCTCCCTAAACTGCTACTTAATTTTCTTTGAAATAGACGATTTTTACGAATGCAGTAATCTTGTCATTCGAATAAAATTTATTAAAACAGATACAGATCAAGTGCAATACGCGAACCAAATCCCTGTGATAAACTCGACATTTCAGTTCCGCGCAGTAAATTTAATAGAGCTAAAACAAATATGTAATAAAATTAATGGAAAACCACTACACTAAGCTATCAATAAAAATTATACTTGAAAACTGGAACACGATAGGAAATAGCCTAATTAACATAATAAATAATTCATTGGAAACATGAATTTTTCTTGATAATTGGAAAATAGCGGTAATAACTCTTAACGAAAAGCTATCAAAAACGATAAATTGTGAAGAGTTTCGTCCAATAAATACTCTTAAAACATGTCGTAAAACATCAAGTACACACGTGTATCGAGCATAAAAGTTTATCAAAATATAAATCTGGATTCAGAAAAAATTCTCATATGAGACTGCGGTTAGCTATGTTGTTAACAGATGGAAGAATCGAGGCAAAAGCAATAAGATTATGGCAATTTTCTTGGAATTCAAGAGAGCGTTTGAAACCATTGACAGAGAAAATTTGATTAAAAAATAAGAAAAAACTACATGTATGGGATCAGAGGAAGGGAGTTGATATCGTATTTTACAAACAGAATGCAAATGGCTAAAATAAATGATATAGTATCAAACACAATAAAGAACGAATTTGGTGTTCCGCAAGATTTAATTCTAGGAGCACTTTTATTTATTACTAGTTTATCCAGCGGTCCACGGCGAATCGACCGCATACTAGCAATTAAGTATATATTAATGGTCCTATTCAAAAACGATTATTAAAGTTAATGTGTTCATTAATACCGGGTTTCCCATACAAAATCTAACATTAAACCTACTATAACTTTATTAATCGTTTGTGAATAATTCCTTATGCATTTATGTACATAAATATATTCGATAAAATACAAAATCAAAAAACGTTATAAAATTTAGATGTTTTTTGTTCTATTTGGATTCTAAATAAACAACTTAATACTCTCTTATTTAGCTCTCTCTTAAGGGCCTCAGACACATTCAAAAAGCTTGCTGTCAAGTTCGTGTACGGGTACTTGCTGGCTTGATGTTACCACGCTTGACGACCCACCAAGCATTCATTTTTACTTTGATTTTGAGCTGTTCGTTTAGTATATATATAAATAGTGGTCTCTATATTACAAAATGGAATGTTTATCACCCTGTTGTACGGTAATTGAGCCACTCGCTCCGCTAATTCATCCGCCTCCTCGTTACTTTATATCCCTGCTGTCCACGAACTTATTAGATATGTATGTACTCTTCTGTTGATACAAAGTCTATCTAGTGAATCTTTGTACTCTTGGACGATCGAAGAGAAAGTATATTCAGTGGATATCATCATGATTTCCACCTGACTATCTAAAAAGAAGTTTATACATACATATGTGAGTTTATAGAACTGGGATTACGTGCCAAATCAGCAGCCACTTTGGTTGCAAATATTTATGTCTGGAAAATGCTACAGACTACAGCTCCAACTCCCTTTTCCAATTGTAAAGTAAAGTAAATCTTTATTGAGTCTTTTCAAAACATATATTTAGATACAAAAACGACAGTATCAAAATAAAATAAAAAAAATATATAATGCTCTTAGAACTATGATTGTTTTGCTCTAATATACAATGTAAATAGAAAAGCTACACGCTAAACTGAGAAGGAAGATGTATAATTGTACACTTCGTTAAGATGTATAAAATAACGTTTGCTCGCGACGTTAACATTATCACACAGAGAGATTCTGTTAAAATAAATAAACTTAAAACTAAAAAACACTTAACATTAATAAAACTACACCATAAACGGTGCGTTACAATAATAACATTTAATAATCACAGATTAATCGGGTAAATCGAATTGTATAGTTATACATGTAAGTATGTAAATATAATAATTTATAATAATTAATATCACAAATTTGTAAATCATTTAGCCTCTATGTGAGCCCGGAGAGGACTTTATGTAAAATTCTGGCATGGCCTGGGAGACGATGTTGAATTCTAGGTTTATCCTTATGATACCAATGGGGGATAAATAATTGGAGCTGGACCAGTTAATGTATTTCTCGGATTCAAAAATATCTTTTAAAAGGCTGTTGTCATGGAAGTGAAGTTTCTCTATAAACTTTTCCAATTGATGAAAGTCCTATGGTCAAAACAAAGTGTTGCTAACCAGCCGTCCATGCTATGTTTTAAATAGGTTTGATAGTATTTTTTTGGTATGAACGAATAAATAAAGAAAACTTAGAAGAAAAATGCAAATGCAAATGATTTATGGTAGCAACTTCAAAAGAGAATTAAGAAAATTGACGTCACTATGTATTTTACAGTGTATTTAGCAATTTGACGATCTGTCAAAATTGGTAATTTACAGACGGTTTGTGATTTTACAATTACGTTTATAGTTTATGTCACGTGCTTGTCAGTTGAAAATAGATCACGCTCTAATTAAACATTTCTAAACTGTAAATGCAGGCTGATATTTAAGGAAGCGAATTTTCTTAGCTTCTACACAGCATGTATGCATTTACCGGTGGGAAATTTGACAAGCACACTGTAAAATACATATGGGCTTATTCACAAAAGATTAATAACTTTATGAATCGTTCGTGAATAAGGCCAATTGTGTGAAAAGTACTTTTAAGAAACATCGTGTGAATTGAGTGTTAGTCTACAACTGAGTTCCCAGCAAACAATATACATACATATCATGGTACAACAATACCAGGTAATGCTAATAGCACAGCTGACTTAATAAATTTGAGAATGCGTGCGTCACACAGACAATAGATTTTGATATAAACCTTGTTCGTTTCTACCAACAAAATGCGTGTGTTTTTTGGTGTTGTAATTTGTTGTAGAATCGCTATTACCTTTGATAATTGTACCATGATACATATGTATGTAGTACATGTTTTTTTAACTGCAGTTATTTTCTCTTCCGATAGTCGTTTCGCTGTTTCCTTGAATCCAAAAAATAAATTACAGCAAAAATTAAAAAAATGCTGTTTTGTTCTAAAAATTATGATTTTAACTATTTCTTATATTACATTTTAATATTATATTACGATGTTTTAATTAAAAAATCAAACATATTTCTAACGCCTTAATGTTTTATGTTGTTGTGATGTATTTTATACTCACCTCTTAATTATTTTATACCTCTTAATCATGAATCAAGAAAACACAATACCGCAATGCGCAGTTCCGTTATTTTGTTGCGTGTGATTGTGTTCAGCTGTGACGTCGACATAGAATATGTATCGGGGGACAAAAGCACATTTGTGTGTATGGAAAGTAAGCCGAAATATAAAATTTTGGTGGCCCGAGGAAGCTTTTCCTCATATAGCTTCAAGCCTACACATAAAACTTTTACTCGACTGCATCTCTTTTCTGTCCATTTAAAATTTTGTTCAAATCGAGGCACCCGTTTAGAAGTTATTTATTTTTTTCCAATTTGTACCAAAAATCTCTTTTACAACAAACACGTATTTGTATTCTATGATGACGTAGATGCGCTGTAGAATTTGTTTTTTGTACGGCTGAGTGTGAAATCTTGTTTTCTTGATTCATTCCTCCTAATTAATATCTCGAAATATCAAAAACACTTCCAGTACTGAGTACTCAGTACCCATATACTCAATACTTTTACAACTCTACGTGTAAAATTCTTGTATTTGGCGGATTTCTCCAGCGTGTTTATCATAAGTTATGTCTGTGGTGTTTATTTTGTCGCAAAAAAGTAATAATTTTGCGGAAAAAGAGTGAAAGCAAATCGACAGTAACTTATAGAAATATTTTAACCGGCTTATTTTCCGTTTTGTACGGTGATATTTCGTACCCAAAATCTGCATGTTCTTGCTGTATAGTTTAAACCGCATCAATAAAAACTAAAACATTTTATACACTACCATTAATTTGGAGAACTCGTAACTTGCTTAAGATTTTAAGGTAAATATTTTATTTCTTTTGATTATAGCTTGTGATTTTTTTTAAGCAAAATTTGTATTATTGCTTATTAGATTTTAATAATGGAGGTAATTCCTGACGACATGTGGTCCCCTTTTAAGCAGATGTATAAAATCATCGAACGAACTATTGCTAGTCCGAGAGAAGACTTATTGGCAAACTTGGAAATGTGTTTGAAACGAAATAGGCAAGTTTTCGCAAACCTTTTAAAAAATCCGCCAAGAAGTGAAAGAAATCGCAAAGAACTTCAAAAACATATTACACAAGGAATTCCAATTACGGCTAACAGCAGAACTCTTATATTATCAAAGGATCTTGTGGATGAATGTTTCATTATTTCAGACATGTTTGATTTAGATGAGTATTTAGCTTTGGAGTTACTTTGTACAGCTCAGCATCAACTAAATCATTACCCAGAGCTTCCTCGCGGCTTAATTGCTGTCCTGTTATATTATGATGGCCGCAAAGCTATAGCAAATTCTTTAAGAGACTTATTTCAAATTGTGAGTGGAGTCTCGTGGATTTCAGAAGTGCCAAAGGAGTTAATTTCAATGGCGTCTTCATTCTCGCAATCTCTTGTTGACGATTCAAACATATTGGAAAGACTTGTAGACCTTTTAGATGAAATGGACATAACAAGTGAGATGGTACTTCTTACAAAGAACCGGGCCCTTGGATCAAATAAACATAGAAATCAATTAGCGGAACTTTTTGAAGAAATACGTATGTCGCTAGCCATGGCGTTATTCAATTGGTCTGCTCAAAGGAGTTTGCCAAAGTCTATAGTTATCAAACTGTTAACAAATCTCTCTAAATATAAATCAAGTGAATCTACTGGTATTATTGATGACACAACTCTAACGATGGTAATGGCTGTAGTTTATTCTTATGACACGAACATTTTGCAGAAACAAGATGATAATCGCTTAATAAATAATTTAAATATTATTAAAGATAATGAGTTTGTTCAACAGTTATACTTAGCCTTAATGAGCGATAAAAGTATAGAAAGCAATAACTACGGCATAAAAAATTTTATTAAATTTTCCTTTGGATTAGCCATTTCCGGCTTGCGTCATGCATCACAGTATTTACAAAATTCTTCATCTATAGTAACCGATTATGACGAACAACTTGTCGACGATGCTATCTCCTGCAACGTATTTAAATTTATTTATAATTCAATAATAGAAAAAGATGTAATGTATAAAAATCAGTTCTTTTATCGCCGTATTCATATGATATTTACTGATTTTATTGATTTTATGCATTCAAAAGTAACTGAGTTAAGAGGTCGAGCAGACGAAACTGCGAAAACGCTTCTTAGTTTTGCGAAGGAAGGCTTAGAACCACCAAGTAATTTGGATCATAATTTCGAAATGCTTCTCCTTTGCATTGGAAAATTTTACAAATGTAATAAAGGAGGTCTTGGGTTGTGCGTTGAATATTGGGGCCCGCTCGAAACGTCAGCAAACTGTGTTACAACTACACGATCCGTTTCTCTATTTAAATTTATAAGACTAGCAGGAGAGTTATTACCTTCAACCCTTTTCGTTCCGTATTTGAAAATGATAGCCGGCTTAGCTAGCTGTGAAAGGTCTGCACGATGCACGTTTAACCTTTTGAAACAGGCGTCGGGCTTAACTGGAAGTACTTCCTTGTCTTGGGAACATTTTTTCTCAAGTTTATCCAGGTATTATACAAATTTGAAACAGGAATACTACTCAACCAGCGACACCATATACCGAAACCGCATATCGAGCCGAAATATTAATCCAGATGAAATTGAAGGTCTCAGTGCAGTATTAGAAGTAATAAAAGCTGTTACCACGTATGATGATGTAGCTCGTATTGCTATATGTGAGCACCCACATTGGAATCCGCTATACACTTTGATAGGACTTTTAAGCTGTTCCGTTCCTTTACATTTAAAGGCAGAAATATTACAAACGCTCTCATCACTTGCTCAATCAAAGGAAACTGCAACATTATTATGGGAAAATTTAGAAGCTTCACAAATCATAGCAACATTGCCCTCAAATATACAATATGACACATGCAATTTAGAAGTTGAAATCGAACAAAATGAGTGCCGACTTGAAAAGTATCCACTTACCGAAGGTATTTTAGATTTATTATATTCGCTGGTTACAACTGTTATACCGAAAAACCTTGGTAACGGCCCAAGAAAACCAGGTTTTGAACCATATTTAAAATTTATAATTAATAACATATTTTTAAAATTTTACAACAGAACCTACAAAGAACAATCAGAAAAATGGAAAATTGGTTATAAGTGTTTAAAGATAATCCATTATTTACTGGATATATATGTTATTAATCCTAAAGATTTTAGCGAGTCGTATGATAACGTATCACCGCCTGGTTTCTTTATAATGCTTCAGTTGCATACAAAGTCGGATATGTTGCGGTTGATCTTGCAAATTATTGATGACTCCCGGATTCAATTAGATGATTTTAAGAAATTTAAGGGGAAAAAATATTTGGAGGAATGTGCTTTATACTGTTTAAAGATAGTAAAATTGGGATTAAAACTGCAGGATATATACTTTGATGCACATTCGAATGCCAGTAGTTCATTTCTTCTGTCAGGACTTAATAAAATTCTTTTGGATGTTAACCCTCGCAGTAAGAGACCAGATCATATATTAAATTCTACATACTTTCTGACATATTTCAATTGGCTGCCCTATAATACTCTGGAAGCTATAGAAATACTACATATGATATCTAAACAGCCATGTGCTAATTCCCAGATCGTCGGTATATTTACCCAAAATGAAACTACTAAGAATATTATTCGCCAGGCTTTTGTTGAATGTTTAGAAAGTGAATATATACCATTGAAGAGTGCATCTTATGAAATATGTTTTGAGGAGTCCAATGAAATTCCAAAAATTAAATTACAAATCAAAGAAGCTATTGTACGATTAATACAAACTTGCCTCTGTCAGCATACACCTAACCTTGGTCAATTCCTTATGGGCTTTAAACATTATAAGGACCTACAAATTAATAAGGGGCAACGCCATGGCTTTCTTGAACGTGGTATTAATTGTACCAAGTCTATTGTATCTCTACTAGAGAATCATTTAGAGATGAAAACAAACAATCTATGTGTTGATGTTGATGTGGAAAGAGTAATTCAGCGGTCATTTGAATTACTTTATTCGGTATGTGCAAACCCTAGAACATGCGATCAAGTGCTCCGCTATTTACGAACAAGAAACGACTTTCTTTGTCGATATTTGATGTTGGTGCCGTTGTTAAAGATGGAAAATTCACACGAAATAAATCAAATAAGCAATTTGTTAAAATGCATCGCTATTGAATTGAAAATAACAGCTTCAAATTGTCATCTGAGTAGATTTCAACATATATGTGAAATATTTTTGGGAATTAACCCAAAAAATAAACAAGAATCGCCAGTGGAACTCACTCATTTCTACACCAACGCCAATTACGATACTAGCAAGCATCTTTCTTCAGGAATGAAAACCAATATATTATGTGAGCTCTTCAATAGAATTGACTTAGAGCTACAACTGCTAACAGCTCCTCAATGGGAATTTTTCGATAGAGCACTAATAGAACAAATTTTAAAGGAGTGTGAATACAAAACCCAAGATGGACATTTGTTAGTTGATTTAAAAAAAATGCATCAAATACTTCATGGTGAACTGAAAATGGTTCAAAGTACCATAGCCAGCGGACAACGGCGCCTTATATTACAAGAAATCGAATCAGTTTTATTGCATGCACTCAAAGTTAATGAGCAGAAGAATAAACGTTTTTCCACTGTAAAATTTGTAGAATCTTGGGGATACGTAACTGAAATACTGTTTAGTTGCGTCACAAGCAGTGCTTTTCCTGCAGAGAAAAAACAGGAGTTACTAATTGAAATACTACAAAGAATACTAACTAAAGTAGCTCCTAATCAAATAATTCTGGAAATGTCAGTTATCATCTCAGGAACTATATTATTACTCCTTGTAAATTTGCGGTGTTGTTTTAATAATATTCAAGAAGTTGATATGAAATCTGTAGATGTGGCTGACTCGGAAATGGGTCAAACACAATCATCTAAATCAAACACTTTAAATCTTAAATGCATACTAAAATATATACTGGAATGGATAATAGTAAGTGGCGTAGCTTCACAAAAGCTAAGGATAAATTTGTATGCATCTTTACTGAATTGCCTCAGAATCATCCGAGATCAGAGTTTCAAAAAAACCCCGAATGCGAATGTTAATCAAAATTACATCACTCGTTTGGATAAGTCAAATGGAAATGATTTCTTGTCCTCTGACTCGACGTATACACGAATGGCTGTTGAAGTTATTTTACAATTCGGTGAAAAGTTAATTGAAATTATATGCCACGACTGTGTTGCCGGGCATGAAATCTGCAAAATGTCTGCTCTGGCATGCGTAGATGTACTTTTGGACATAGACACAATGTCCGGTATTATGAATTTCATATCAAATCATGGATACTTGTCTCACATTGTGGAAAGCTTGGCAAAATCAGATGAAGAACTTTGTAACACGCTATCAAATATTCCCGAGAATATGAAATATATTTACGTTTACGAATCGAAAATGTCGATGCTACTTCGCTTAGCTAATACACATGGAGGAGCTGAACTTTTGCTTTCAAATAAAGTTTTGGATGTGTTGTCTGGCATGAGAGTATTTGATATGCATCCCGACTTGAAACGAAGACCAGATTGGTGCCAAAACGAGATGCTAGAATTTGTTCCCAGTGTGGACGCACGTTACAGGCAAATTTTATTTCCTGCACTTAATTTATGCGACTGTCTTGTTACAACTCTGGGGACTGAGAACTATTCTGTTATATCGCAGGTAATGCACTTCTTACTTTCTCACTGCGACATGATCGAAATTGTATTAAGATCAGGGTCACCATTTTCTGATCTCGGCTTACTGCAAGAAGTTTCCTTCATAACTGGCATCATAGCCAGAACTTTTAGTCAGGAAGCTTTTTCAATGAGAAACTCCGATTTAATAGGAGATCTTGGAGTCAATGTATATAGAATAAAAAAACTGATGTTATCGCTCTATTTACGCTTTACTGTCAACGATATAAACTTTAAGGATATTTTAAAATCTGGACATAACTTATACGACGATCCCAATGAAAATTCATCTGTTCATATTACATATTTTTTGCAAGTCGCTGCGAATTTAAATTTGTTTTGTCGAAACGTTGTAACTAACAACTCGGTCGATCACAGAACTAATGGGCTTTTGTTCTCACCGACTATCAGTGAAGGCGTTCACATGGAAGAAAATCGAAACAGTACAATATATCATCAGTACAATCTTGGCATTATTATAAATCAACTAAAAGGATCCGTTGAATATTTCCATTCCCAGAAAACAATTTTAGACGGCTTACATAGACAGAGATCTGTTCTTATTCATACCAGTTTCGATTCTTCGGCCAATGAGAAGTATTTGCAAATAACAAAACAATACGAAGACAAACAAATACAATTATCTCTATGTGTTTTTATCATCGAACAATGTTTATATCTTCTATGGAGCCATCTAGACTATTATATGAGATATATTTCATCAAGTAATCACGACATTGTTCTTCTATACGCCGACAACATAAATGGCGCTGGGACTACCAACAGTTTTAATTTTTCTAATGAAGAATTGATTATTTTAAAGAAGACCCTTATATCTGTTTTCAATGAAACATTTTCAAAGAAGCTGTGTTCAATAACAGATGTGGCCCAAGATGTGGAAACTGATTTTAACAACGCCCTTTTACGAAGAATTAAATCAATAATACAATTTTTCCCTATCAAATAATCGATCATGATAACTTTAGAACTGAAACTAATGTCTTGTGTTAAATTTTGAAATTTGGGATATGCCTATATTTAAGATACATACATAAGTTCTCTCCATTGTTGTGTATTATCGCTGTCTAAATTTTTTAATAAAGCTCTTGTAATTGTAAATTCTTTCGTTTTTATATTTTTTTATTCATGTTAACGAATAAAACATTAATATTCCCCCTGTTCTGTTTGCCTAAGAGATATATTTTTATTTTAAAACGGATACACATATTGTCATATAAAATGCAAATGGGCTTAATATAATTATCATAATTTTACAGAAGAGTTGAAGAACTTGATAAATCCAAACTATTGTCATTAAAAAGATGTTTTTATAATCAATATTTCGCATTTTATAAAATTATGAAAAAAATCAGACATGTACGTGCCTGAAAAGGAAAAGCAATAAATTTATTAAAATTGCTCGTCAAGCATTACAAAAATCTAAATTTTTGGATTTTCCATTTAGAGTCGTCGGCGTCACAAATACAACAAATTTTCACGAATGCGACCGACCATAATCTTGTGATTTTTACAAATGTGTAGTGGCATTAAAAATCCGTTTTCCCTACATTTCAAAGCAGTAAGGATCCTTATCAAAACGCATAATCTTGCCATTTGTGGAAATTTGCGAGACTTCCCGAAGCCCATTTTAATTTATTAAATTTTTTCGCATATTACGTAAGGCAATCGGCGGGAAGGGGTTGAAAATTTGTTGATTTAATAATTTATATTGAATAAAATTTAAAATACTTTATAAAAAATGCTTTAAATGTGTGAATATGTGAACAGATCTTAATTTCATATTATTTCTCCAGCTACTTATACGAAATGAAGGGCTTCAGCATCAAACCAAAAATAACTTCCTTTAGTTCTTTGCTTTTTAAAACTACCATTCTGCTTTATATTTTTACATACGGATTTGCACAGCTTAAATATTTTAGTGGCAGTCAGAAACTCTACGCAATGTTAATACAGATACGAGTAGTTCTCACTTAAAATATATTTCAACATATGTACATATTTGAGTGATTTTTGAAAAAAATCAAGTGTTATTTAAGTGATTATTCAAGCTTTATGTCAGTTTATATAAAAAACGTATATTATTTATTTTTTAAATTGATATTTCGCCAATATCATTCATTGATTGGCTTCTTCAGGAAATAAAAACTTTTTTTAATTTGATTTACATTATTTAAAAAATTTTACATTAGAAAAAACAAATATTGTCAAAATAAGATATAAAAAACTTAAAAAAAAAATTGCAAATGTTGCACAGAGTTATAGATATTTATTATATAAAAACGGAAACAGGAAATAGAAAATACTTTATCCGTTTTTTTTAAGTTTTTTATTTCTTATTTTGACAATATTTGTTTTTTCAAATGTAAAAAATTTCAAATAATGTAAATCCAAATGAAAAAAATTTTATTTCCTTATTTCGATTTAAAAAATAAATAATACACGTTTTTTATATAAACTGACCTAGAGCTTGAATAATCACTTAAATAATTATTAAAAAAGGTCGAAAAATAAGAGAATATTATAAAAATCAAGTGTTTTTAAAATTACAACTTTTTGCATTGATTAAAAAAATATGTGCGATTTTCCCTACGCTCTTATTTTAGTGGTAAAAAAACTAAATTTAGGGATTTCCCCTTAATTCAAAGACCAGTTCTTCAGCCGGAAATCTCCCATTACCGAACAAAATAGCTGCGATAAAGGATGTCCATATACGGATCATTTTAAATAAAAATACTTGGATACACCGTTAAAAAAATAAAAAGAGGCCCTATCCGATAGAATATTAAAACTTAAATAAAAGAGTTGGCGGCGAACCTTAGATTCCGCGTTATGAGCCTCTGAAGTTCGACCGAAGGCCGATTATGCATGAAATCTTGAGTAAAGAGCATCGTTCCACAAAATACCTAGTGATGCCAAAAGTAGGGAATTTTAAATTTTTGTAGGGAATTCATTGGAAAATTTTTAGGGAAGGGAAAAAGGACAGATTTCTCATTTTAAGGAAAATGTAGGGAATTTTTAAAACTTTTTTTCTTTCTTTTATATTGCGGTGTATTTGCTTAAAACACCCCACAAAAGTGATAATTGATATAAAAATGTAAATTTAAAATTTTTTTTCAGTATTACGCAACATATTTCATGCAGACAGACAACAGCTTTTGGTAAATAATATATAGAGACAACGAAAGGCAAAGAACTGTCTGTCCGCTTTTCTTGGGAATAGAATTGGTATGAAAAATATTTGAAATTTGAAAAAAAAATTTTGTTTCATATATAAATTAAGACTTTTAAAAAATATATCTTAAGCTAATTCAAATAAATATTCAAATGCGCTCTTATAAACAAATAAAATTCATTCTTTCCATTCCGGGTCACATTTTTTAATTTGGATACAATTTTATTATGAATTCATAATTAAGATTTTGATTACCTTCTAAGATCCCACATCTTTATTTTAGAAATTCAAGATATCTATATTAACAATGAATGTGAAGAATTATAAAAAAAATGTTGCAAAGCTCTTAAGTTAATCCAAAGACTTCCCTTAAAAATTAAATAATTTTTGAAGAAAAGTCGTTTGATAACTACGATGGCACAAAGGCAGATATTAGAGGCTGTTAAAGTTTCAAATTTATGCTATTTTTATTAATATTTAATTTGTTTTCTGGCGATATAAATGTACAAAATTTTAAAACCCTAAATAAAATGTTTTTTTTCCATAAAATCAATTAATTTTTAGAGTAGAGAAAAATGTAGGGAACTTTTTTTGTGCGTAAGGAAAAAGGGGTAATTTTTTCGAGACATGTAGGGATTTTGTTAAATTTCTGCTGCCATCACTGAAAATACCATGGTGGAGAAAATCCTTAAGGACGACCGAAAAAATTGTTTATGTATGTATAAATCTAGTTTTAGCGTCGTTATTACAACTTACCTGTAAAGTTCCTGTTAGAAAAAGCAACTTTAACAAAAGTGAGATATAAAGTTACTTTTATTAGCTTATTTTCGTTATTACAAATTGATCGTAAAACAAAATTAATCTTTTTGAAAATATGTCAGTAACAGAGTATACATATGTATGTATGTTCTACTTTAAGGCGCCACTTTGAATTATTTTAAACACACAAAAATAATTAAGAAACTCGGAATGAAAAACACGCCTTCTACTGTTACATAAAACCATACACTCGCAAAGAATGTGTGCCATTGTCTCACCATCCTCTAAGCATAAATGACACAAGGGTGAACGAACTTGGTTACTTTTCTACAGAGGATAGTTCAGTCCAAAGTTACCAAAAAGAAAACCAGTAACAAGCCGTAAATTGTTCCTGTTGAGGTTCAGGATGCCATTATGTGTATGAAAATGGTTGCATTAATGGTTTGATTTAAGGCATATCAGAAGAAGTCAGCCGCCACATTTCCTTAGCGGTCGAAGTGTCATCTCCTTTGATCATGGATGCTACAGTCTTTTTTAGTATGAAGGCCCAAAGGTTGGTTTTTTAAACAGTTTGAGTTAAAAATTTGTTTATTAAACAGAGAAAATAAAAAATTCAAACATTGGTTCAAATTTAATTAATATAAAGAGGTCTTAATGAAGAAGATGTAAGTTGCTATTAAGTGGGGTACACACCATCGAACATAAGTGACAGTTTTGCTCAAATTTCGTCAGTCAACAGTCAACCACAGAAATTTTCGCGGTTGAATGACAGTCAGCGGTCATATTGATTTTTGACTGATAATGTGTACCAAAAAGTATCAGTCAAGAGATATTTTTGTGCCATAATCTACAAAACTAGGACGAGGTAAATAAACTTACTTGAGATGTGAAGACAAAATAATACAAGAAGTTGTTAGATAATAAGATAAAATTAAAATAAATCATTATAAAAAATTTTTGGTTGCAATAATGTGCATCCAATTTTCGTATTTTCCATGTTTATGTGTATAATTTTTTACTTGAATGACCAGTCAACACTATCATTCAAAACTGATAAATTTTTGACTGTCGCCCAAGTTCGATAATTTGTACCCAACTTTATATTCTAAATATTGTATGTGTGTAAAGTTTTAATTTGAAAATTTAAAATTGATTAATGTATGCACATAAAATGTTAAAACGATAAAATAACGATATCTTTATTTTTCTTTGATTTTCATCTTCTTTTTCTTTCGCTTCTTCAGATAGATCTCCCATTGGTAGCATATTGTGTTGAATTAATTATTTGTCCCATATGGTACAAAATTTTATGAACTGTGGATGGCAAGAGTATTTTTCGTTATAAAGTATAGCTGTTTTTTTGCGTACTCTCCAAAAATTTTTTGGCATTTGTGAATATTTCTGCTGCATGCTAGAACTTGTGTTATATTATTGAATCGCCTTATTAGTTCCAAATATACACCTGTGATAGATGCTGCAGTTTCTGGATCTGAAAAAATCTCCTGGCAGCTTCCATCTCATTTGTGTTTTCTTCTCCTTGCTTTGATTGATCGATCATTAGGACTAGTTCTAATTTTTTTTGCTTTCTTTAGTTGAGATCTTATTGTGCGCAGTTGTTTATATAAATGTATGTATATTATGCCCAAAGCAAAACAATTTAACAATTCCGAGAGAAAAAAAAACTGTTTGTATCTTTATAATCAGGGTAAAATAATTTAAAAAGCTAAGTACTCTTGTGACCTGAATTACATTAATAAATTTACTTTATTTTAAGTAGGCAAACTATTTTTGTGACCAACTGTACATGATTTAGAAATTGATTAACAATTATTAGTTTTCTTTTTAAAAATACGCATATCCATATAAAAACCGTCTCTCTTAAAAGCGATTTCATAAAAAACTAAAATACTTCAAAAAAGAGCATTACAGAAAAAAAACATTTTCTTAACTCTTTTTGCTCAAATTTTTAAAAAAATATTTGAGCTTGTGTCAGAAAAATTGTTCTGGTGCTCAGAGTCGGATCGGGCCGTGTATACAATGGGGAAAATTTGGACTACAAAAGAGTGCTATTTTTTTTTTAGCTTTGCGAACTTTAGAAATTAAGCTCTAACTAGAGAGATAGTTCAGGAAAATTTTGAGCTTAAAAAATTAGTACTAATAGCTAAAAATATTGAAAATCTTTTAAAACAAAAAAGTTATAGATGTTTCAAAATCAAAAGCTAACTAAGAAATTTCACATTTTTGAATCACCCTGTTCACTGTGATATAGTTGAAATAAAGTTTTAATTTTAAGACTCCCAAAGTACACGAGTGTCTACTTTATAATAAAATTTAAAATTTTACAATCTGTGATCATAAAAAATGTGTCGTAAAATGGTCCACAGTGTGCCGACAGAATAACAAGAAAAAATTTTAAGATTTTCTTTAATGTTCCGATTAACTATGCTATGTCAAATCATCGACAAAATTTAAAAAAAAAATTACATATTTCCAGGATAGTTAGGTGTTCTAGTGCATGTACCATCCTTTTTACACCGACATATATAAAACTCAAAGCTCGAATACTTGAATATAAAATATGTTGCACTAGCAATAAATGCAACTCTGTCCGGCATATATTATTGACACTTGCTTTGGTTCTTTCTTCGCAGAGAATTCAACGAAAGCAGCACAAAAATCAAATAGTTCAACGAAACCCGCCCACAAATAAAAGTAGTCGGTCGGGGGAACCTACGTGTAACGAGTGAAAGAATTTTTGTGCATTTTTTAAGTGATTGAGGGTGAATACATTTTTAAAAATATATGGAAATTTAACACAAAAATTATAAATATACAAATAATATTCAGGAATAATTGAAAAAAAAACTTTACAACGTGAAAATCTTAAGTTTGAGTTATCGAACGACGAAGAAACAATAAAATGAACTGGAACAGAAAGCAAAAAAGATGTGTATAAGAAAAAACTAAGATGTAAAATATGAATACGTTTTTAATTATTGAAAATAATTTATAAATTTGTATAAGTATGTATGTATAAAAATCTATAAGTGCATAAAATTGTTAAAATATATAAAAACATTTTTTTAAGCGGCTACTTGAAACTCGCATGAACAATTATACATATGCACTTAACGAAGATTTACGTGCCGCGACATAAAAAAGATAAAATAGACATTACAAAAAATTTGCAGCAATCGTTTTGTTTTTGTGTTTGTTCGGCCTTGCTCAATTTTTTACAAAAATACTCGTACTCTAAACTTGACTCACTCAGTCTTAAAAGAACAGAGTGGCAGTTCAGTCGCTCAATTGGATTTACGGAGTTTTGTTTTGAATAAAAATACTTTTGTTTTATAAGCAATAATAAAAAATATACTTTGTATTAATTTTACAATTAAAAAATGTGCGTAAGAAATCGTCTTGCTTGAAATTGGTTAAACCATAAAAAACGTATTGAAAAAATATAAAAAACGATAGAATTCTAATTAGAATTTTTCGAAAAGTGCTAAAGAAGTTATTTTTCTTAAAATAATAATTCGTTGGTCGTTTCCAAATGAAATTGACTTTTTAAATGAGTTTTAAAAGAAAAATTTAATGTTTTTGCATGAAATCTGCCTGCGTTTCATTTATTTTTTTGCCGACAAAGTGAAATGTCAAAAATGTGTTTCCAAAAAGGTTGAATGAGTAATTTTACCTTTTCCACTCATTCTTTCTTTTTTTTATTTTATATTTCAGCACTGCCAGAATACAATTTTTCTTTTAAATGTTTTCGCTATTTGTTGTTTTATATCTGTTGTTTTATTTGTTTTAGATTTTTAGATTAGACAACGAATTTTTTAATAAATTATTTTTTATTACATATAAATATACAAAATACGAATATAAAATAAAAAAAAGTGTATAAATTGATGTGCTATAAGATATATTGAAAATAAGAGTACAATCCTAATTTTGCATAAAGTGATTTATTACAAATAACATTTGTTAATTAAAAGTTGACATTTAAAGACATAAAACTTGGATAAAAAATGGCTGAAGAAGTAGATCGCAACGATCCCGAATTGAAGTATCTTTCGGTAGAACGTAATCAGTTTAATGATCCGGCAACTCAAGCTGAATGGACACAAAAACGTTTAGTTTGGGTACCGCATGAAAATCAGGTTAGTACGATTTTAAAGTTACAAATTATTCAATTTCAGTTTTAATTTTAAAATTTTGGATAAAAAAATTTAAAAAACCGGTTTTTTATATTTATTTGTCTCGTACTTTTCGATTATTTTCTGGTTTACTTTCCTTACAAAATTTTCTGAGTCAAACCAAACACACCACACTCTCTAGCACTCAACAAATTTCTTGACAAAGAAGTCTTCAAACTTGTTGCCTTTTTGCTGAGCGTTGTTATAAGGTTTGTGTGATCATATATGTG
This sequence comes from Gymnocheta viridis, assembly GCA_956483585.1. Lineage (NCBI taxonomy): Eukaryota > Metazoa > Arthropoda > Insecta > Diptera > Tachinidae > Gymnocheta > Gymnocheta viridis. The sequence continues at coordinate 43,062,567 of OY101443.1, read as the reverse complement.
TGTGTGTGTGTGTTTATAGCTAGTGACTAATCGATGAATTTTTAATTGTATTGAACTTCTTTATTCTTACACCTCTTCCAGCTCTTCATTAAAGTTACAGTGATGCTAACTTAATTATATATATATATATATATTTGTTTGATAAATATATATACATACATATGTACATATTAAAAAAATAACATTCTTGTACAGGCAAATTTAGGTTAGTTTAGGTTGATTTTGGACCTTTATCTTATAGTATCATATAGTTGGCAGTAGCTTCATTAAAAATAATTTATTCTGGATAACACCACTATGACTTCGGAGCACAGTGGCGAGCCATATCGCTTTTACAAATAAAATATATTTTTACAACATTAAGTAAATGGTGAAATATAAAATGTAGCATTACATTAAAACTTAAAATGCGTTTATAAGCTTAAATAAAGCTCCAGAACTCTTAGTACCTGTGTGTACAATATATATGTACATATATATTTTCAGATATAAAGGCTATCCCAAAACTAACGCTAAAGCACTTTTCATTATTTTTGAAATATTTTTCAATGACGTTGATCTGCTTTGTAACCAGGGCTGCCAGTAAAATTTTCAGAAGTCTTAAAATTTTGTAAATAAAAAATTAGTCAAAATCGTCAGTATTTAAAAAAAAGTCCTCAAAAAACGTCACTCAAAAATCTTCTCTTCTATACAACAATCTTTCATTTTAAAATTAACAATTCAACAGATTTATTAAAAACAACAAAAACTGTAAACATTTAATTCAATTCAAAGCAAGATTTGAAGAGAATTTGTGTCGAAACAGTTTATATACTATATATTTTATATTTTAATTTAAATAGAAATTCATAGAATATATTATAAACAGTTTTTCATGAACTTGCAACTCATGTGTAGAGTCGAATTAATTTTTTAACTTATTCGATTTTATACGCCTGCAAACATATAAAGTACGAAAGAAGGACATATGATTATGATTTAAATTGGGTAATTACAAAATAAAAATACTATACATACATATCATAGTTATGTTTATTTTATATATTTTGTAATGCTAAAATTGTAACATTCAGTGGAATTATTTTTTAAATGATCTTTAAAAAAAGAATCCCCTCAGGGGTTCCTGTTTCCAATGAATTTCTTACCTTGGTTTTATTATGATTAATTTTGCTATATATTCTTTCAACAGTTTCTTTCAAGAGTTTGGCAAAGTCATTAAGTTATTTACAAAATTACATAAATTTTTAAAATCTGGTTTATTGTTTAGTAGATTAATTGACTTTCCTCTTTTCTAAAATATATGTGTCTACATTTAATACGCTGTCTCCAAAATCCAAAAATCTTAGTTGTCTTATTTCATGATCAATATCTTGATATTTTTCTTTAGAGACTAGATTAGGAAAATCTTTTAATAAAGGAAAAATTTCGGATGGTGCAATTAAATTTAAATTTTTCATAATTTTGTCATCGAAATCAAATCTTTCTTTTTTTATTTAGTAACACAATTTAATATAAATTGATACACAATTATCAATAAAGTGATTGGAAGTTCCAACATCAATTGTGTATTATCTTAAAATTTCTTTAAATACATACACACCAATATAAACTTCTTAATGAAAAAAATTACGGTTATGTAAATTAATTTGATTTAGAGTCGTATTTTAAATACAACCATCTACTAAAAAATTTATTTAAACATTTTAAAAAAATTTCCTCATTTCATAGTGCACGTTGTGAATGCCTTCAATTTTGTTTATATTATTCATAAAATTAAGCACATATTTTAAAAAAGTAAAGTAAAACTCGTTAATGTCATTCAAATTTTTAAATATTGCTTTAGCAATATCAATATTGCGATATTGGCCGCAAAACAAAAGTATATTTTTAGAACTAGACATTTTGCCATACGTAGAGATTATGTTGAGCAAAAAGTAGCGAAGTCAAAAAATTATCAAACGTCATTTTATGAAATTCGCTATTAAAAATCGTCTTAATTTTTACAAGCCATAAACTGTCGGACGTCAAATTGTTGCTTTAGGCTTACTAACACTATTGAACAAATGGCGGAAAATAAAAATCTTGCGTTAATTTTGGGACACCTTTTTTACAGTATTGTTAATGTTTGTTTAATCCTTAGAGTACGAAGCCTGATTCTTGACATGAGGTACAGAATGGGGTCACTAAGGTCGATCACAGCAAAATAGCCTTTTATAGTTTATGTGTTTGCATATTAGTACAGAAAACAATATTTTTAAAGAAAAATTATTTTTAAAATTTTTAGCATTTATTTTGAATACTCGCATCAAAAATTATTAATTTTCAAATATTATTCATTTTTAAACATTTCATGCTTTGATCTAAACTAAACTTAAAATTACTATTAGCGAATACAAACTAAGGAATTCAATTCAAAATATAAAATAAATATAATTCAACACATTTAACATAAATATCATTATCATTTGCATCAGACATATCTCCATCTTTTTTACTTTACTCTTTATTCAGTATCAATAGAATATTTGGTATAAATTGGAGTTGTCACTGTCGCAATCTGCATTTGCATCATTTCCAAGTTTGAGCTACTTGTTGTCCCCCATTATTGAATACCATATGTCCGTACTGCTTTCAAAATAGCCTTAGTTGATATCTTATTCCTAATTCGTTTAAAAAAAGTAGTTTTTTTTACCTATTTTTCTACATATGTATAGGTATAATTAATATGATCTTTAAATTTCAGTTCTTTATCAATTTTTTCAAAGATTTAAAAAACTTTTGTTTGTTGAGGGTTTTTAGCTAGTCTATATACATGCATTTCATTGGTGCTTAAGCCAAATCATCAGTAGACCTTAAACCTAATTTTTAAATGTTTCAAACCTCTTTACTTATACAAAAACTTTTAAAAACTCAATAAGAGTTATAAAAATTACAATAGTATAAGCATAGTATGCTTTTGAAACTTATTCAAAAATCCCAACAAACAAATTATTATATTCGATATGAATCTATTTTATTTTCTTTACAACCTTTTTTTAAATCTTTGAAAAAAGATATCGAGGCAATCTCGATTAATATAAATTTCAGTTCTTTATCAATTATAAAACCAAAATATTTTATATTGTTAAATATTTCAATTACTTTATCATTGATTTAAAATATTGAGTCACTAGTTACATTTATTTCAATTAGTTTTGTTTTATTTTCGTTTAGTTTCAATTTATTTATATGTAGCCATGTACTAATTTTTTTAACATCATGCAGCAATTTAGTTCTACACTCTTCATCTGTTCGTCCGACTGAATATACTAATGTATCATCTGCATACAGCATTATATTACATTTTTCAATAACATTTGGTACATCGTTTATATATATGTATATATATATATATATATATATATATATATATATATATATATATATATATATATATATATATAGTAAATAATAAGGCACCAAGAATCGATCCTTGTGGTACGCCAAAGTCATATTTTATTTCGTTGGATTTAGTTCCATTCACTTTTTAATTATATTCAAGACTTATTTATCTATTATAATTTTTTAACATCAGCACATGATCTTACAAGACTAGAGTAGCGAAAGGTAAATAGACCCGATAAAATAAATATGTTTATTTCGATTTTCAAAATCGCTTTTATTTTACAATCGATTTAATTCTCATACTAAAAAAATATGGAACAAAAGTCGCTAATTTTGAAACATACAAAATACTTTATTCATAGAAAATAAACATTCAAAGCAAAACGGAAACAAAAACAAAAACAAAATTAAAAATACAAGAAAACTAAACATAAAATTAATTTAAAGGAACACACTAAATTCAGGAAGGTAAATATTTAATTACATATACAAATTTATGTTTTTAATTAAAATATGTTATATTTTAAAATTCAGGAATTTTTTAAAAATTGTTCTCTTTAATCAACTTTTACTAATAATTGAGCGTGAGTGCGTGTGAATAAGTGGATTTTTGACGTGATTATTTCGTGAAAATTTTTTATTTTATTATAATTTCTGGATTTTTTTTAATTATTTTGTTTTTTTTCGTAAGAATTTCGTGTGTATCCGTTTCCGTGATTCCGTGTATATTTTTACTATTTCATAAACGTTGAGATACATTTCTTTGAATTTTTCGTATTGTTCTACATACTGGACTTAAGGTACGACCGACCACACTTTGCAAACAAACGCAACCACTACTTTTGCTTGATTTAACTTGATTTTTATATCACAAAATGAAATCAATTATGCCGCAAAATGCAATATTTATATTATTTTTAATAAATGCGAACCCATATTTAATAAAATATTGGAATTAAAGAAAATGTAAATTTAGCTTGTTTATTGGTCACGTTTTTTAGCCAAATATTTGGGAAGTGTGACAGTTACTTTAGTCGTAAATCGTACAGGTCTGTTCAAATATTGCTGCAATTCTTTAGGAATACCATTGACAAAATGTTTGGTTTGATTTCATTTTTTGTGTTTGTACAATATTGTCATGGACTTTTTTTAATGATCATTTTTGTATTACTTTTTTCAAATTCTTTGATTTTATTATTTTTAATGTACATTGGCTCACAGCTTATTTCGTGCAGTGAATTTTCTTCCTTTTCAAGCTCTGTAAAAAGAATACCAACAGGAAAAAAAATTTTTGAAAAACGTTATTGTTTAACAAACAAAAATTATTTGTTGCAAAACTTTACATTACATAATACATAATATGTTAAAACAAATAAAAATGCAGTCAATTTCTAGTGTAACGGTACCTCAGTGGGCCTTTGTAGGTTTTCTCGTTCTTCTTTTTCTACTTCTAGTCAAATTTTGTTACGTGAAGTGTCAAATTTAAAAAATTTAAATGAATTTGAGGATGTATGTTGCCTGCTGGTACTGGAAATTTAGCATTTATTGGACCAACCATGTACAGATTTAAGTATCTTCAAATCCTGAAGGACAAATTGTTGAAGATCGCAAGAACCTGGGTATAAAATCAGATTTTCAATTTTACCAAGATAATTATCAATAGAACAAATCGGGTCCACATTTAATAATACAGCCACCACAGCTGCCAGCCCCTAATGTTATTAAAGATTTATGGTCGATTTTAGAACACGATTTAAAAGAAACGCAGCTGACCGAGTGGGATAATATTTTGCCGAGTGTTATACAAAAACTGATCGCATCTATGCTAAATCGCCGCAAATCTGTTCTAGATAATGAAGGCTGTCACACCAAATATTAAATAATGTAATTAATTTTTTAAATTTTGAGTTTTCCAAAACTTTACGTGCCCGCATAAAATAAGCTGCGAGATATTGAAATGTACAGTTTTGCAATAAATTATTTTTGTTTGTTAAACGATAATTGTTTTCCTTTTAAATGATACCAAAATATTTTTCCTGTTGGGTTTTTTTACAGAGCTTTAAAAGGAAAAAATCCACTACATAAAATTAGCTGTGAGGCACTGTACATAAAATAAATATCAAAAACGCCCGGCTATGGTAAATTTTTTTATTGCAACATAAGTTAAGACAATCAGAAATAACAATTGAAAGTTATCAAACCAAAATAAAAAATTAAACAAAAATGCTAAATCCATAAAATAGATGTTATTATTATTATTATTTATTTAGAAGTCTTTGTAATACTTTACAAATGTCTTACATGACATTACATTACATCCGTCAGCTTTGTTCATTAATATTTCTAATAAAATTTACAAGTTTTTTTTTCTAAACACGTTAAGAATGAACAAAATTTATAAAATAATGATTTCTGATGCTGATTTGAAGTCTAAAATTTAGGGCATTCTTTAGGCTGTATTGTTGTACATCTCCAACGTATCCAAATTGCTCGATCAACACCAGATTCATTTCCCATCTGGATTTTTTTGAATGAAGTTTATGGTATTAAATTGTAGTCTTTGGTGTATATTAAGGCATCTTAGTGTATCTAGCATAAATTTTGTAGATTTGAATCGGTTGCATCTTAAAATATCTGGCATCGCTTTATTTTGTAATTCTTGATCACGCGTGATCACGCATGATTCACGCTAATCACGTGAGCGATGCCCATCTCTAGTATTTACTACTTCCTTTGCATGACTTTTTGCCGGATATTTAGGTGTTATTAGAAATGAAAGAAAATAAACATTTAATATAACAGATTAGAATTATAAAAATTAAATAAACTAAAAATAAAACTGCTCTAAATTGTTAATTAAACAATTGTTATAAAATTTCCAACAACTGAGCTAATATTGAAATATTCTTATTAAAAACAGTAGAAAATGTTTGATTAAAACTACTACCTAATGCAAATGCATATTGTGTACAGTCTATATAAAGAAAATATTTATTGAAAATTTATTAAAATTATTTAAAATTACGCCAACATATTTTTGAATGCTGCCACTAGGGATGCTAATGCCAAAAATCTCGGAATTTTTTTTGGATTAACATATCTTGATTGATGGTATACGAAAATTTAATATTATTTTTTTAAAGCAAAATTCTTCTATTTCTGGTATAATTAATATGACGGTGATAAGTTTATAACTTTATTATAATATTAATATAATAACAAAAAAAAAAATTCGAAAATTTTAATATCAAAAATGGCAATAAAAGTTCTATTTAGTTTTATTTTTTATATTGTATTTAGGTTACAGAATAAGGAAAAAAATAAAGAAAATATTTATTAAATTTATTAATCGAGATTGCCTCGATATCTTTTTTCAATGATTTTCAAAAAACTAAAGAAAAGAGTTTAAGTGATTTCCTTTACGACTTCTTTTTTCAATATTCTACAAAATGAGGAAGTTGTTGTCAATTCGTCTGTATTTTTTAATTATTGTTACCTCAGCAATGATTTAGATTTTTTTATTTGAAAGAATATTCTCCAGAGCGCTGCACAAGTATACTTAAACATGTGTTTAAAAAATTTGTTTCGTTTCAAAATCACTACTGAAGTAAAATTTTTTTCAACTTGAAGGACACAGATGAGGCTCTGCACAGTCCTCAAATAAAAAAAAATATTTTGTAATTGTGCTTTTGAGTAAATCGTCACTTAAAATGCAAAACATCTATCATCAAAAAGTTAAAATTTGAGTTTTTTTATTGATTACGATTCACTACATCATATTACATATGTATGCAAAATTTTAAACTTCTGTTAACAAAAACAAAAAAGTTATGACCCAAATTCAAAATAACGTGTCATCGCTAGAATATCTCAAACAATTTCCATATTATACAGTTTTTTGTTTCTCCTGTAAACTTATGAAAAGTGATGTTACGTTATTTTACATTTTATATGACGATATGTACATATGTGCATCGCAACAATAATGTTGCGAAAGTGTTTCAAACAAAGCAGATGTTTCAAACAAATGTTGAGCATTACTCTAATATACACACACACATACCTTCATATAAAATGCAAAAAGAAAAATGTTTCGTTGACAATGTTATCCAAGAGTCATCCAAAATAGTCGACAAAACTGGTGACCCAGGCTTGCTTCATAATAATATATAAAAACAGATATTATAAAGCAAAAATATTTATTTTTGATTAATCACACAAATGAATTTTTTCTGTATAACAAAATTAAATGAAAACAACAAATTTATACCAATTTCAGAAATTTTTACAAATTAAAGAAGATTCAATTTTGATAATGACCTTTATAGATATAGTAGATTCAAAATTTGCACAATCATTTCAAATAAAATCGTTATCAAATTTTAAAAGCAGATTCCCTTCCATTGAAATAGATTACCGAAAATTACACAATGAGGGGCGCGAACATGCACTTTTGGACCACATAGAGCTAAATCTTTCTTATGACAGATGTCGAAATTTATTGGACAAACGTTTTTAAAATAAAGAAATGTGCTGATGAAACTTTATAAACTTTTAGTATGTATATAAATGTTATTGTAAATCAAAGTATTTAAAATACTAAATAAATAATAATAATAAATAATTATTCCGTAGAAAGGGTTTTTAGTAAGCAAAATAATATTAAAACGGATTCGAGAAATAGATTGTCAAGTGCATTGCATCTATTATTTTTACGAAAGAGGGTATTCAAAAAAATGGGGGTGCAAATTTTGAACGTACTAGTGAAATGCTAAAAAACTGGATAAAATATCTATTGATATTTTGACGGTATAAAAACAGTGGCCACTGAAATACATATGTATGTATGTATTTATGAAATAGATATATGTACTTAGATATTATATATCCCTTACAAATTGGTTTTATGCTTTAAGTGTATTTGGTATATACATATGTATGTACGTATATACATACATAAATGTCTACATATATGTTTACATTTTAATGTACAAATATAATGATCTAATTATGATTTTTAAATAAAAACGATAAGTTCTGATGATATAAAAAAACCTTTTGTTGAACTTTTTGTACTATTTCATATGGTTTTGTACTATTTTTGCCAAACTTCTGTACAATTTTATCTTTCTGTGGTGGCAACGCTGATCTGTACCGACTTACTATTGACACAGTCGCCAGTACTAGTGACATAATACCCCAGACAATGCTATTTACCACAGACATTTAACACATGCGTGTCATTGAAAATTCACTACTATTGACTAGTTAGTTCCTTTGGGCCATATGTAGACATTGGAACCAGTGGTTCACTAGTACCATTTAGTAATTTTAGTCTTCACTTTTGTAATCTTTCCAAAGTAGAAGTCGATAAATGAAATGCATATTTTGTTAACTTTTGAAGATTAAAATTAAGAAAAAATTCAAAGACCTAAAGCCAATAATTCATAAAAAATTAAGAATAAGCATAGTTTTGCTACAGAGCTCCAAATTTTTGTGGTTAAAGGTGTTCTGAATTTGGTTTTTATATATTATAACAGACTAAAAATATAAATATTGTGAATAGCTTTTATATCACAGTTGAAAAAATAATCGTACAATAAAAACAATTGCACCGCCGACACACCAGCTATCTGCAGCCGACACATTAGATATCTGCCGCCGCGACAAATTGTTCGTCTCATCAAAGGCAAATATAAAAATGTAGACGCTTTGTTGAAAATGTTTCCAAACAGTCATCAAAATAGTTGACAAAAGTAGTGACTTGGAGACACTTGTCCCCACGTTTCCTTCAGGGTTATAAGTTTAAATTAATGAAACAATAAATAAATTAATAAATAAGTTGTTTGACAAATAAATTGAACGGAATTGTTACAAGAACTTTATGCAGCTCTACATGAATTCCTTCTTTTGTCATTTCCTATCAATAATAAAATATTAATTTAAATTAAAAATAGGAATATTTATGTTTTAATATTTTTACATGAATCTTAAAAAATGTAAATCATTTTTTTTTATAAATAGTTCGCATAGAACATTCAGTTTGGCAACTTTTTAATAAATAATAAGAATAAATAATTAGAACTGCGTCGAACTCGTTCAGTAGTTGGAGGCTATTTTTGTACATATTACGCAATTGAATTACTGGTGCGGGATAATATATGCAGAAAAAATGTTGAAATGCGTTATGAAGGGGGTAGGATATCATACAATTAGTTGACTTCTACCCAAGTCGTTGACCATAAAGCCAGTTATATCTGAAAAAGTGGATCCGAGTAAAGTTTCAGGCAAGTAATAGTAGGTATTCAGCATTTTTCAGATGTGCATTAGTGTGCAGATGTGCATTTGTTGTTCTTAAGCTGTTTAAGTGACGAAGGCATAGCGCTGATCACTGAACAGCAACGGCAGCAATTGATACTGGTGTATGCTAGTGTACTTCACAGCGCTCTCCTTCGTGTCGTTATTGTAGCAGAATCGTCGACGAAGTAAAATAATTAATAACCCTTATTCCAGTTGTCAACATCGACGTCATGTCAAAAACAACTGACTACTATCGATAGGTTTATATTATTTTCTAGACCTCAGAGAACAGAAATAGACTTTCAGTAGCACAAAATTGTTCTCGAGAGCGAGTAGACAAGCCCGAAGTTTTTGGTATTGTATTGACGAGACGTCGATGTTGACAACTGGAATAAGAGTGAATAAAATTGGCTACGCAGCTTAAACAAATGGATAGCGCCTACTTGTTGACACCAAAGGCGCAGCAGCAGTGCTACAAAAAATTACCGAATCGCACAACAGCAGATTTGTAAGCGAATTAATTAAGCTTTCTTACTTTCGCCACCTGTCCTTTCTACACTATCCCTTTCCGAAATGGTTGGTAGACATTTGTTGCTTAGAGTAATAAAATAAAATGTTGATAATCAAAATGTATATGTATGTAATTCATTTCGGAGAAGTAGCATACAGAAGTTTTCTGTAGCACTTAACATTATGTTTGCTATGCGGTACCAATAAAAAGTTAAAACTATTCCTGTATCCTCCCATTCACTTGGATTAGCTAATAGTTGGACGTATAAACGTAGTAACAGTCATATTATCCAGGGGTAAGTGCAATAAAACAAGTTTTAGGCTTCTAAAATATAAGTAGAACATGGATCTTCATAGCATGTCTTGAAGTCCGAAGAGTGCGAGCTCGTTCCCAGCTGAGAAAAAGATTTTATTTTTATTTATTTTTAATTTATACATATTTAGCTGAAAAAACTTAGTAGAAATATAGAGTTCTCATTGGTCATAAGCACTCATTTGAATAAAGAGCAGTGAAGACAGGATACGCTAATATTAAAATAATGTGGTTTCCACCTAAATTTGAATCAATGCAGTAACACTACCATGATTTCAATCCTTTTTTGCTGGGTATACAATAATATAGGGTCCCTTAAAATATTTTCAACAAGACGAAAAAAGTTATTTTGTTTAAAATAATATATATGATTGTTCATTTTACATATATTCATTGCACAGTGCAACAGATAAAATACAAAAACCTTCTCACGTGGAATTTCTCGAAATACTTATCGAAACTAACAAAAATAAATCCGAAAATTGTGGTGGACGTGTCATTACATTCCAGCAGTTATTTCAAGGGAATATGGTATTATTACATTACTTACATATAATGTTGCATTAAGGATTTATGTCCATACCAAGCACACATGCCATTAAATTCCCGTTTCCATGCTTAAAAGTTCTCTGTTTTACGGGAGTTTTTCCATAATTTCCAATTAAAGTGATTTTAGATTCGCCCGACTATAACATGTTTCGCAATTTTTTGGTCGAGAATGTGCACTTCCCAATTCCCATGTGTTTTTGAAAACATTTTACGATTTTGCCACCGATTTACATTTATAAAATTTATGCTATATACACTAAGATGCCTTAATATACACCAAAGATTACAATTTAATCCCATAAACTTAATTCAAAAAATGCAGATGGGAGATGCAGCAGATTATTTGATCAAGCAATTGAGATATGTTGGAGAAGTACATCCATACAGCCTAAGGAATGCCCTAAACTTTAGACTTCAAAGAGCAAATACGAGCGCCATGCCGAAATCATTATTTTATAAATGATTAAATATATAAGAAAATGTTAGAAAAAAAACTTGTGTATTTTATTAGAAATATTAACAAGCAAAGCTCACAAATGTAATGTAATGTAAGAAATTTTTAAAGTATTACAAATACTTCTAAATAAAATAAAAACAACCATTTGGTGAATTTTATTACTTCAGCAGCATCATCTAACTCCTCATCTACTATAATATTTTTTTATATTTTATATTTTTGAAACTTTAAAAGATTGCAATAATTTCTAAAACGTTTAAATGTAGCTTAGTCATTTATAATGTTCTTCATGCTCATGTTATCATATTTGTTTTTCGTTGTACAAGAGTGGTGCGACATGAGTCATACACAGACTCCTAAGGGAGTTAAGACGATACAGCATGTTGCTCTATGACAAACTAAGGCAGATACCAGTAAAAGTTATAAAGGAGCTTAAACAGGAAGTGGATATTCTAATGAAAACAGTTAAAATAAAATCCTCATAATGAAAATATGCAAAATCATCTTATTAATTTTGTAAATTAAAAACTCAAGCCAAATAATAGATAACTGCTATTAAATAGAGTACGAGGCCTACTATTTATATTTCGGGAATAGCAAATAATAACAAACATTTTTTCAAATGAAAATTGCTTTATTGTTTTTCGAAATATTCCCCTTGATGATCAAAACACTTTTGTATTTGTTCAGGTTTACCATTTCTCTTGAGCCACTTCCAAAACATGGTTTTTGATCGCTTCAACTACTTCTTCGCGTTACACTCAGAATTGACAGTTATACGTTGCTCAAGCGTAACAGTGGCTACATGACCCATTCGACCCAAGAAACAGGCGACCATTTGCTTCGCTCTTCCACGAACAACTTTTGTTGGATTTAGCTTGCTGCTTTGTATCCATGATTCGTCACCTGTCACGGTTTTATACACCTTACACCACTTGACGCGAGCCTTTTTTTGAGCGATTGATAAATTATGGGGTATCCAACGAGAAGAATTTTTTTTTTCACAACTAAGTGTTCATGCAAAATCGAATGTATTGAAGTGGAAGTAATGTACAAGGATGCCTCTATCTCACAGTATGCCACATGACGATCTTGCATTATCAGTTCAAGCACTGCATCGATGTTTTGTGGCACAACAATAGATTTTGGACGATCTTCACGGAGTTCGTTGGCGACGGGACTACGACCAGCGATATACTGTGGTTTTTGATAGTGCTTTATCGCCATACAAACAATTGAGTTCATCAACAAATTCTTGTTGCGATAATCCACGTCGAAAGTTGTGAAAAATAATCCAACGAAAACCTTCTGTTGAAATTTCCATTTTTTTGTCAAATTGATTTTCTGAACTCACTGTAAGTAAACAAAACAAATAGCACTTGTACATCAAAACGTTGTGAGTACGATCTGTTACATAATTTCAAACTTTATTATGGTGTTGCCAGATTTTAGCTGTTGACGTTAGTGTTGCGAGTTCTCGAAATATAAATAGTAGTAGCCCTCGTTTAGTTCAAATTCATGTTGCTAGAGTTTGAAAATGTAATAGTTAACCCGTCTGTTTTTATATTACTACCAAATATCAGCATTGCTGAATTCCTTGCCAAGTACACGAAGTGTTAGGCATGTGATTTACTTATTTTTTTATAAACAATGCAAATTCGAAATGGATTAAAAATGCCTGTCTTTTTGTTAGTGTTAGTTAAATATTTGTTTTAATACAAAAAAGTGATTTCTTTGCGCATAATTTTTAGAGAAAGAAATTGAAAAATAAAAACTTATTATAATTTTCAATTATGTTTATTTGCGTAGTTTTTCGGCCCACATACATATTGATTACATATTGATTTAATTGAAAGTTATTAAACCTGTTTTGATCTTGTTGTTTAACTTTTCTAATTTAAATTATTTTATTTAACAAATAATATAGGAGGATCTAATTAATTTAGACAACACTAAATCAAAACTTAACCAGCATACTGTTTTGGAAGTCCACAACAACTTCCCATAAGCCTTGTTGTTTTTATATTTATTTCACTTTTTAGGCGGCTGCCAGTTGCTAATAATATCAACTATTTCAACGAATTATTTAATGGTAAAGAATACCATAATTTTATTGCTTTTTCAGTAGGCTTTGTTTTATAATAACCCAGTACGCTTTGCTACCCCCTCGTGAAAGTCCAAAAACCATTTTTAGTGAACCTTTTCCATTTGCAAAAAAAATTTTTGGACCTCTTCTTCTCTCTCTTATATATTAAAAAATCTGTAAAAAACTATGTGGAAAAAGTAACATAATTTAAAAAAGTGGGTTTAAAAGTGGGCGTGGTTGGCAAAAAGTAGCCTATAATTCAATCCAGAGTCCCAGTTAAATGTTGTAAAATTTTCAGCGAGATTTTCGTTTTATCAATTTATATTATTAATAGGTAAATATGTTTTTTATATCCCTTTTACGGCCGTGATACTGAACCGATTTTGGAAAGATTTATGTGTCTTTAAACGGGTTTTTACATAGATCTGCATAAATATTTAAATCGGTTCGATATTTAGGGAGCTAAAAGCGTTTAAAGTTGCTACTTACACATGCACACTTATTATACATGCATGCATCATCTGCAAGCGGAAAAATAAACATAGTGTATATGTGTGTTTGTCCAATTTGCTTTTGCATAGAAAAGGGACAGAGTTTTGAGTTTAGTATTTTTTTTGTTTTTGTATTTTTATTGTATGTATTTATGTTAATGTTTAATATTAATTTCTAGAATGCGGTCGATTGCGACGACCGCTGGATACACTAGTATATATAGATATATGACGTTGATCATTTAATCTTAATTAATTTATTTCAACTAGATTAATTAAACGACTGACTGTCTTCACGCGTTGCAGATTGACGAAAGAGTAGTTTTAATTCGTACCTACACATTTAGATTACAAATAAATGGTGGTTTTCAATCGTCTCTTTTTTTATCGGCGTAGACAAAGTGACTTGACATATCGCCAGAGAAAATAATCTAATGGAGATATATCGCACGATCTTCATAATCATCTGAAAAATTTACATGAAATGTTCTATTTTTTCAACATTTTTGAGATTATATCAATTTGTAAGCGTTGATCTAGCTGGAGTCTATTCTATATACTTGTGTACAACGGCAAACCAAACTAACCATTAAGCAACTGACGGCTGTCAAATCGGTTGTCAAACAAAGCAGTTTTGCCAGTTGAAAGTTCTATCAGACCTTAAAAAACACCCTTTTATATACGTGAAGTTACCAATACGCCTTCTCCACGCGCAAAGTTTAATTTGACAAATTTTCTATTCTTTTATTGGATCAACATGTAAACCAAACACACACAAAACAAATGCAAGATTGTATGTGTAAACGACGAACGAAGAGAAAGCAGCATTGCGAGTGCACAGGGTTAACGTTGGGATTTTTTGCAAAGTCGCACAAAAGGTTGTTTTAAAAAAATAAAGTCGCACAAAAAAGTCGATCGCTAAAACAAAAGTCGCACATCTTTTTTCATCAATAAAAAGAGTAACCAAATAAAAGTATAATTGAAACAAAACAAAAGCTTATTACAGAATCCATTTTTATCATATTCATAACATTACAGTTGCATTATATATTCTTCTATACATGTTTTCATGTATACTGAACAAGTTTAGTTAAGTTTAAGAAACTTTGCTTTCGTATGCTGCCAGTGTGAAAGGAGTAGGACTTCTGTTAAAAGCCAAGCCAAGAGAAATATTATTGTTTTGGTTCAATAAAAGCTGTTTACAAACAATGCAAAAAGGGTGCTTTGACTCCATGTGTTGCTTAAGCTATTTATGCTTCACTTTCCAGTCTCTCGAACAGTACCAGTACAGAACAGACCTGCAGCGTTAACGTTATCTCTCTCCGTGATCTCTTCTGTCTCTAAAGTTTAGAGTCTAAACACGTATTTCTAGCTTAATTTTCTTTTTCGTTTTCAGACTTTCTTTTCGTTTTAAGAAGAAATCTTATTTTAAAGAATGTTCATGTAAAGTAAGCACTTCAAAACCCACAATTTTTTACTTTAAGAAGCTTTTTTGCTTAAACTGTTCTTTGAAACATTCACCGAAAATTTGAGAACAATTTCTTGAATACATTGAATACAAAACAAGGTTGGAAAAAAAGTCATAAAAGTGTTCGCAAATGAACAACAAAATTTGCTTTTATATTTGACGACTTTTAAAAAAAATAAATTTACTGCAAATTAAATGTTTTTTGTGAGAAACAAAAAAGGGTAAAAAGACGCAAAAGTCACTAATAAAAAAAGTCTCACAAAAAGTCGCAGACCGCTCAGCCCCATTCTTTTTTCCCTTATCACCATCAAAGTCAAGACTGCAAAGTAAACTTTGCGTGTGGAAAAGGGATGTCACGAATAAGAACAGAGTTGCTACTTATGTATGTAAGTATAAAAAGTTATAACAACTAATAAACGGTTAGTGCGAAATTGCCTTCCCAATTTTATGTCTTTTGACTTTCTTTCTACCAACCCGAACAAGCTGTTAGATGCTGCTTTATTGGTGGCACTAATTTTCTGTATTCACATAATTTAAAATTTCAATTTGTATTAACAAACTCAAGTCTGAGTAGAACCTTCCAATACAAATTAGCAATTGACTCCAATGACATAAAATATTAATTTTCTCTGCCACTACACACTTTAGCAGCACTCCAGGTGTCTTGGATTTCGATACAATCTCAACATGACACCTTTTCTGCCAGCAAAGTAGTTTAGGGGTATTTTGGAGAACCTAGCATAGGCATCGACGTGAACGGCGGCTGCATCAACGTGTCCAACCAGAACCCCATTCCAATTACCATAAACAAATTGCAATCGGAAATTGTAAATGTTCTATCTGTTTGATGGTACTAAAGCAAAGTTTGTGAACTACGATTATGCTCCAGCAGAATAGAATACATTTTCTCTGTGACGCTACACACTTCATCAGTAATCGTGTTGTCTGGGTTTCGTTGAAACCCATTATAAAGTTCCTATACTCGCAGATTTTAGCAACTCGAGTAATGTAGATTTTGGATTCTGCATAGCCCCAAAGGAAAAAAGTCTAACCGTGATATCACAATAAATTATTCAGCAAATTGTTCTGGCACCGTACTGTCACAGTCTAAACTTCGTTATAGACCTAAATAACCTAAAGACTGAATTGGGCTGAGTTCTTTCATAATAAAATGTCATATAATACACGACCTAAACTTTGTGTCGGAAATCACGGTTGGAAGAGGCACCCTTTAGTTTCAGTTCAATTTCTATTTTAAAATATATTCTTAACTACAAATACGCGCAAAGAACGTTTATAAGTACGACACAATTAATATATTTATAACTATTATTATAGTGTTTTCTATTCTTGTAGCCAACCTCAAAGATACTAATTTCTTTCACAAAAAAAAAAAAAAAAACATGTATTTTACCTTTTGTAAATGGCACAGTAAAGCCGCCAACCACATGATTGCGTGAATGCATTGTGAGTGGTTTTTTTTGTGGCATTAACTTTGTTCCATTACCAAAGTTTTAACAAGAAACTTGTGTAAACAGCTTAAATATTAAAATAAATATTGTATATAGAAAAACATTTGTAGACTTTTGTCATCTTATCGTCAATAGCCTTCTTTTTAATTTAGTTTTTATGAAATTGTATTCTCAACTATGAGCAAACTAAATATAAATATAAATGGTTGTTTGTGTTCACTGCAAACTGTTTAAAGAATATTCAAGTTCCACATTTAAAATAATCGATCATTTGTGGTTTTATTTTTCAACCAACATATTTTTATTGAGTAACTTTTTGAGAGTGTGTTTACTTTTATATACATACATACATACATACATATATGTATGTACACAAGCATATGTATTATGTAAAGGTTTATATGACCATTTATCTGGGTGTCTGTTCGTCAGTCAGTAAATTTATTTTTGTTACTGTGCCAGCCTGGGTGCTTTTCTGAAATGTTTGTAAGACACACTTAGGTGTCTACTATAACATACATACATGCCTGCCTCCATATATATGTACTTACATACATACATGCATAGTACATACATACTTTACTCGGTTGTACGTGTAGTATTTATATCTATATGATTGCCCACATAGCGGCAATACTTCAAGACAACAAATAACAAGTAAAGCCGATTAGCTCATCTTTTTCAAATTTCTCCAAGCTTGAATTTAGTTATTTTGTTTTTATTTTTTATTTTTTTCATATTTTAATCATGTCTGTGTATCCTCCGTCTCTGTAAAACCCGGCATAGGTACTACTTTTTTATATTTTCTATTAAAAACAAATATTAATAACTATTCCTTAATTGGCTTTTATGGATGTTTAGGTATTAATGTAGAATTTTATGTAAAGGTATTATTCATTCACAATGTTTTATTTACCCAAAAGATATATCGTGTGGTTCAAATACAAGTATCTATTTTGAAAAATAATTATATTATGGTTTTATTAGAAATAACAAATGATCTTATACATACATTTATGGAACTCGATTTCATTCATGTGACTGCCGCGGCTGTACTTATTCTGTCAGTTCAATTTTCCAAGACTAGACTCTGTTGACGATTTCTGGTTAATATCACGAAATAACTACCAAATGTAATATCATCTAATGAAAATTTAAAAAAATATCAAAGTATTTTGTGTTTGTAACTGAAAAGTTTGTTTTATTTGTAAAATACAGTGGACTAGCGATAATATGAACTAATTAAAAGAGATTGTTCATATTTGCGAATGGAATCTAATTCCCATCTACAAACGTTTTTCTCATAAAAATAAATGCTTCTTATGTTAAATTTTTTATTTATTGTTTATTGGGTTTAAAAAACAACAATTTATTTTGAAAAAATAAAAAAATTTTAAGTTATTATGCGAAAAAATCTGTGATTTTCTTTTGCTGTTTCTTTTGGGCGCAAACACACATTTAAAAATATAATTTTTATTTATTTTCTTATTCCACGTATTGTAGATTTTTTCATCTCAAATTTATTGCCTGATTTTTTTAAGTTAAAAACTTATTATTTTTGTATGCATTTGAAGAACTTTTCACGTTAAATTTATATTTAAAAAATGAATTATGGAATTCCAACAACGTTTATGTTTAAAAATTTTGATTGACAACTGAAGAGACAATTTAAAAGCAAACAGCTAGGGAAAGCCCCAAATTATTATGCAGTTCAATTAGAATTTAGCCACTACACTGTTGATTTCGATTTTAACTCTGTTTAGATAGTTCATATTTTAGAGTAGTCAATGGAAGTAAAAATGTGTTAATATTTTTGGGTGTTCATATTATCGCGAGTGCACTGTATCAACCTTTATTTCTGAAACATTTGTTTGAATTTGATTTTTACAGTTTTGTGGACTTTAATGAATTAAAAAATATAATAATTTTGTAAATTTATTTTTGCCGAAATTTCCTGAATACCTATAAAATGACCCAATGTATCAAAAATGAAGTTATAATAAAAATTGTTTCAAATAGGAAACATACTCTTGGAGTTTTGCTAACATATGCAAGATTGTCGTATCTAGTTTTTAGTTACTCCCCTTTTGAATAAATTGAAAACTTTATAAACTCGTTTTTTTTTTAACTTGGACCAGCACTCAGGGGATGATGACCCCTACACATGCAATGCATTGTGCTGGAACTAGTGGAAAGGGATAGTGATAGATATGAAAGGAGGTGAAGCTTCATTCGTTCTTTACAACTCTGCTTTTTTGTCTGCACGTTTATTCGTAGAGCAGTGTTGCAGCGCCTCTGGTGGCGAGGAGGACATTACGAGTTTTGAAGCTGTGTTTAGTTTAGTAGCCACTTCTTTTTATTAATTTTATTTTACTTCGCCGTTGATTGTGCTACTCAGTACCAACGAAGGAGGGCGCTCTGGTGTTACATTGGAATTAGTATCAGCTGAAGTTGGTACTGTTCAGTGACCAGTGACCAACAACTGACACACCAATGCACATCAGAGAAATGCGTGGTGTTTTTATTTCATGACTGTCTGACACTGGGTTTGAACCTCGGTTTGTAGTCAACGTGCTTACTACCTGAGCCAACGAGTTCTTTTTGAGATATGACTGCGTTGCAATAAAAGAGCTATATATATATATATACATATATGTATGTGGTGCAACATTCTTAATTTTAGATATAACGGTTTATCACGAGAACCAAAGTCGAATAAAAAAAATAGACCTTATAAAGTGAAAACTTCAATAACATTTGTATCAATATTGACTACAAAATTCCGCGCTGCAGAGAACAGTTTTTTTTTTGCCACAGAGAATGTCACTGCTTGTTTCCCTTGACTTTTAATTATATTTCTTACTTCATTATGGTCTTGAAGTTAAGAGAGATGTTTGGATTTTCTAGATCGGCATGTAAATTAATATTGCTTTTTTTGAGTGGTAGATATCAATTTGTGGAGTTGAATAAAACCCGTTCTGGTTGCCTTATGCTAGAGTATGGAGTCCTCATGGTTCGGTCTTAGGACCGTTGCTGTTTGTTCTGTATATTAATGAACTTACTGATGCTCTATATGACGCATGTATATGCCGCCCATTCCTTTTTTGCTCATGACATATTACTATTTTTTAGGGCGGATCGTGTGTGGGCATGTGCTATAACGTAATATAAATTTTTGTCTGCAGAGCATTTCTCACTGGACGTAATGGAATTCACTTGCTATAAACCCCATTAAAAACAAAGCTTTGCTTTTTAGATCTGATCGTTTCTGACAATTGAACTTGTTAGCGAACGCAAGTGCTTGTGTGTAATTTTTGATGGTCAATTAAGTTTCAACCTTCACATTGCATCCATATATCGGAGGGTTTCTTTTATCTTGCGTAGGATTTATTCTACGAATATATAATGCCTACTATGAGCAATTTTCGATTGTGGTCGAATTAACTGATCGAACGAATATTCATTTGGTATTATGGCGCACATTCGATAAAAATGCCGCTCTTGTGAATTTCACTCAATTAAATTGTTCACAATAGTACATATTTATCAGCTGTCACTATAAAATTATTGTGTGTTTACAAAATTATAGAAAAAAAGCTGAATTAATTATTAATTAAAAAGATCACGACGGAATTATGGGTCGAGGATTCGTCTGATTCCGTGATTTCTCATTATTTTGCCGCCTGAACTTTTGTACAAATTCCTTTGGCCAGCTGAGGGTTTTGTTCAATTAGAGAAATTAGATTTTCCAATTGTTTTATACTTAAAACCCTAGAACTGCATGAAATTAAAATAAAATATTTCACAACTGGCATTTGTAAAAAAAAGCAAAAGAAAAATTGACAAATAATTATATTTTCAATAAGTTTTGCAAACTGTCATACAGAATCGAAAGCAAACTTGTATTCGAATTTGACATTCGATACTCGATATCCAAAGAACATCGAACATCGAATGCAACTCATAAGGGCCTAAATTTGCCTTTCAGGGTTAAAAGTAAGTTGACTAATGCGCTTAGAAGTTGTTTCGAGTACCACCTCGACGAACCTTACGAGTATTGGGCGTATTGTTAATTCTATTGTCAGATATATGTATTTATAACGTATGCGTGAGCATATCTCAAAATTGGTGGCAGAATTTTTGGGGTGCCCGTTTCTAGAATCCATAAAATGACGAAATTAATTTTTCTTTTACCAGACATTTAAGGATGGACCTTTTGTTGTAAGAATTACTCATTATTGGAATATCCTACCACTTTAACTGAGGTTATTCTCGCATTCAAACAACGTTTTCGCCTCAAACTATCTATTGGAAGTTGTTTATAAATTATTAAACATTGATATCGGCTGGGGAGCCAAATAAATAAGCAAGAATATTGGAAAAAACGGAAAAAATATAAAGTGAATAAGAACTATTTAAGCTACCTTTACTCAGTTAAAGTTATTTTGGCCTGAATGTCTTGTATTATAATATGGAAATAAATAAATAAAAAAATAAAACTAAGATCCGGTTGTAAATCTACTGACTGCCCTTCTAAAAAAATTTTATCCAAGTTGGTTTTCATTGTACTAGAGTACGCCTAGTGGTCGAAATTCGACAGGCAGTTTAAACGTTGCATTCTTTTAAAGATAAAAAACTACCAAACTTTTTCCCTTCCTCATGGAAAAAACAATAAACGAAATAAAATTGCATGCAAACATAAGAAAATCATATTACTTATATGCATATGTATGTAGGCACTCTTAAACACTCTCATTGCTTTGCTTATCCTTCTACTTGAACCAATACGTACATAAGTGAATGTGTGTACGTGTGTATTTTTAGCATTTGTAGTGGTGTCAGCTTTATGAGGCTTTTATTCCTTTAATACTGAACAGATTTAAATAATATATATTCGGATCACTAAAACTCAACAATTTTTACTATTTGGTAAAAGAATGAAGAAAATCGGTTGGCAAACAAAGGAGAAAAGGGATCTAAAAATTTGCCTTTGCCAATTAGATATAGATAACGGGGACTGAACTCTTGCTTTTAGGGCGCTAAAATTTGGATTCGTCACTCCAAAAAACATTTTTACAGAACGAAACTGGCTGATTCCTGGTTAACACGGACACTAATATAAAAAAGACGAGTGACTTGGGCTGCGCTATGGATCCAACTCCACCGCTTTCATTTAGCTTGCGGCAGATGGTTTAGCGCTAATTGATACTTCGGAAAGTTTTTTTTTTTAATTTCGCATAAGTAACCTAGACGATTTTACATAAATGCCATCTTTCGTGGTCCTTTAATCTCCAGTTTTATACTTCTTTTGATATTTTAGAACATTTCTTGCCATTTTGTTTTTGATCTCTCAATATTTCTAGCGATGTCCGTTTTATTTTCCTGCGTTTTTTCATATTTAAAGTATATTTTTTAAGCAAATACTATTTTAAATTGCAGTGGAAGACTATTATAATCATGATCTAATAATACAGGTTTGTTTAGTACTACAACAATAAAATAATAAAAAAACAACAGGCATTTTGTTTTTGTTTAAAATCGCAGGGAAGTCAAAAACAGTTGAAGAAAATTGTATTTTATGTTAGTGAAGGAAAATTTAATTTTTCTTCGGTACAAAAAAATATTCTAAATAATACTTTTTTGAACCCCACAGTACTAAATTGAATTCTTTGTAATTTTTTCTTTATTAACTAAAAACATACAACTAATGAATTGTATTTGTTTTTGCGTTTATATTATGTTATCGAAACAAATGGTTTTACCTGATAACAAACATTATTCTTACACCAAGATAAAGGTTTGAAATCAAATTGGCGTTCAGTTGAGAGTAAATATTTGGTGGCGAGTCGAACATTTGAGAGTTAAATGCCGACCTTAATGTTAAACTACATCGATCTTCTTCAAGACTGCGAATATTTAAAAAAGTGTAAGTATTTTCCTAAATTGTATTGTTTCTCAAACTAAAAATACATTTCAAGTAAAACTTTGTTGTTTGTGCGCTATTAAGTTTACAATATTTCAAAACGTTGTTCATGCGTAAAGCGACTAGTTTTAGTCCCCGTTTTTGTGATACTGACCGATAGTAAATATTTCGGACAGAAAAAACCTTTAAGTGCCTAAGTAACATATCAATCAAAAAGAGGCTTGTACTTGAACCATCCATTCTATTAGATCGTCCTTAGAGTATCGTAAATAATTAATCCAAAGGTTTATTATTTAAAAGTATGAAAAATTTAACTATTATGGAATAATTTAATTTCAATTACATGTTAAGAACTAACACATTTCTCAAGTTGTGAAAAACCCAAACTTTTATGCAAAATCCTATTTTTCAGAAGTTACGTTCCAATGATTTTCAAATGATATAGCACCCAAAGAAATATAGTTGGGAGTTATCACATTTTCATATCTGTTATGGGGAGTTATTTACTTTTGTGAAGTTTTCTAAATTGGGGAATTATTGGTATTGGCAGTTAATTAATTTTTGCTTGGCAATTATTTAATTTCATTGAGACATTTAATTTCTTTATGAGTTATTTTATTTGTTCTAAAATTGCGGTTCATAGAATTCTTTTGTTCTTATTTCATTTCTGTTGAGACTTTCTGTATAATGAATTCTTTCAGTTTTTTTAGGACTTCTTTCATTGGGAGATTTAATTTCTTTTAGAATTATTGTATTAGAAATCATTCAATTTACAAAATAATTAATTTTGCACTTTTTTCGCTTTACATGGAAATTATTTCATTTGCGAGCTGTTATTGCAAATCTTTCTTAATTTGAGATCGAAATTGTTTATTACCTGGATATGTAGCGAGACCTGTAAAAGCATTTTTGAAGACAAGCTTAAGATGTACTCTTTTAAAAAACTTTCATTATGTTATAGTATATGTGGAGATATACTGGAAATCGATTGTTCAACACGTAGAAGTCAAATTACTAAATGAACCGGAGGAGTAAAACGGGTCAAAAAAGAACTATTTAAAATGTTTTTTGTACCGAAGAAAAATTTAATTTTCCATCACTGATTTCAACACAAAACTTTTGACAATTTCACTATTTTCGGCCATTAAAGTACACAACGCTACAAAAAATCATCTGGACTATTAAACAGACCTGTATTTATTATTGGATCATGATTATAATGTCATATATTTTAGAAATGAAGATTGGGCTAAATAGATAATGTTCCTTTGATATATTAAACAGTTAATAATGTTTCGCTTTTTGAGTGTAAATATAGTAGATAATAATGAGTATTTCCAAGTAGAAAACTCATAGAAAATATTAAAAAGAAAACAAACAAACAAAAAACGTAGATGGGTGGGCTAATTGCTTGACCATCACTTTACATACACAGTAACTCAGAAGTTAAAATAAGACTCCTTGAACAATCGCACAAAATACATAAATATACAATGTATTTTTTGTTAGTTTTATATTCATAGTGAACGAAGATCACTATGTTCGTATTATATATTATTTACCCGAATGATCAACCGAAAATAAGATCTTTATTTTCTTTGTACATGTTTTGAAAAACTACTGCGCTTTTTAAAGATTTTTTGCTGAGCCTACGAGATAGCGACTTTGCTGGGTATGAGTAAAGATGTTTTTACATAGCAATCCTTCGGCTGAGTGTAAAGTCCTTTTCTCTTGGTGCGTCGAACAGCAGCTTCTTTGATCAAAGTGTTTTGGCCCTGGCAGCTTTCGGCAGCGCTCTCACTCTTTATCCTATGAGTATGTTGAATAGCAAATATTAACTCAAGAAATTTATTTGTGTTTTCTTAACAATTTGTTGCATTTTTTTAAACGAGTGAATTTGTTCTTTTGTTCTTTTTAAAATTGGATTTTTTTATAATTTTGTTAAACAAATTTATTTATTTTTTCATTCTTAAGTTACTTTTATTGTTTGTAATAACTCAATGAACTCATGCAGAACCACCTACAACTACTGGTGTTGGCTTTGTGGCGTTCATCATGAGTGTATGAGTATGTTAGTGAGCGTGTATACAACCCAAAGAACAAGATCAAACTTACCAAACAACTACAACAATAATGACAATTTACGAAACAAACGATACAATGGCAGTAGTAATTGAAAACCACTAAAGTCAGTGAACCTTCAAAAATATTACAGAGAGATGGAAATTATGTTATATGATAAATTGTAATAAAATTATAAAAAAAGCAATTAAAATTATTTGTTTAGATCTACATATTTTGTAAATTGAAAAAAAAACAGAATTGTAAAAAACAATGTTGCCAAAACATGTTAAAGTTTTAAGTTACACTGTTATGAATACACTGTAAACAGACATAATGGTTATTTTGTTTAAGGCTTTGCGCATAACAAAACTTTTCTACATCGACCCCTTAGCATCAAATTAGCGAATGATGAAAAAGTACTTTAATAAATAATACCCATTTATAAAAGAAGCCCTGAAAAAATATTTAAAAAAACCATGCAAGGTCTTTAAGGTACACAAATATATTTTTAGAATATAACTGAAAGAATTGCAGCGAATTAAATTCGGTTTTATTCTTTGTGAACAATGGATCTTTAACTCCACCCAAGGCAGATCCACATCAGGTAGTCTAATCCGGATTTACCTTGAAAATTAGAACAGATTTGTCAAAAACAGTTGACAAATTTATGAGAAAATTTTTGAAAATGTTGATATAAAAATGGTTAAGGAAAACTGGACATAGGAAGTATTTCGGATGCGACATCACGAACCGTATCCGGAAAGGCACAAATAGTGCAATAAATCACTCCTACAGCTCTGGCGATATCAGTCTCAAATCCTTCGATTGCCGTTATTAATACAGGAACGCTTGCCACTTATTTAGTGGTGTAGGATTAACTGCAGGTCAACGTTTAGTTACACTCATTCGCACTACCCTGGCATGGGTTATAACTTCTGGCGCTATGGCTACTGTTACATGTATTAATACTACGTTAAACTTTGTTCTTGGTACATCTGTAGTTCGAAACAGTTCATCATCCGCCACCACAGTTATATCACGAACACTACTTGCATGGCGGCTGGTCCTGCCAAGTGCAATTAATACATTCCATACCACTTCAATTCCGACGACTACAAATCAATCTCTTAGGGTATTAGTTAGTTGCTTTCCAGTTTCCGCTGGTGATTCAGTTGGTACTATTAGTGGCACGCTGGTTGATAGTACTGCCTCAGCTCTATATTCGGCTGTTATCAATAAGTATTAATAAGTTTTTTTTGTATAAGAAATACGTTATTTCTATGACTCTACCTATCAAGGCGAATTCATAAGAGGTGGTCTTGACAGCTCAGCTGATTATTTTTTCTCCTTGAATTTTGATCTGTTTTGTTTGCCAAAATTTGTTTATGTTTGATTTAAATATAGTGTTTGATGTTGATTTTGACAAAGAAAGCAGGTATTTTTCAAAGCGAATTGAGGCGATCCTGTTATGAATTTGCCTTGACTCCACCTATGAAAATGTTTTTTTTTTATTTTGTTCACAATTTTGATTCATTTATTATATGATTGTCACCGCATTTCAACAGTGTAAAATTAATTTGCCTTTGAGAAAACGATCTTTTAAGAAACATTAAATATGAAAATTAATTTAAAAATATCCTAAACATAAAAATAATGATTTCAAAAAAGCCTATGCCAACAAAATACGCAAGTTAAAATGAATCTTAAGACCTTTAAGATAAAAAATACTTTAAATAATTTTTAGTGACATTTTTTTCGACGTTAATCGAAATTCATTTATCAACTTTTATTTGAAGTAAAAAATATTAAAATACAATCTAATTTATAGCTATTGATTATTATTTAAAAGCTTATAAAGCTTATTACTTCCCACGAAAATTCGTTCGTCTTTAATCCTTTAAGTTCGGCCTTAAAAAAAATAAAATAATATATTTATGTGAAGTTTTGACAGCTTAATACCTGCCAAACTTTTGTCAACATTCATTTAAACGAAAAATAACACAAAACAACTAAACAATTAAAAAAGAGATTTAAAAAACATACGTTTTGAGTACGAGTACCTACATCATATGATTTACCACAACCAGGCGCGGATCCAGCTCATCTTTTGGTAGGGAAAATTTCAAATAAAGCACATACTATTTCTTTAGCCACACATTAAAAAAATATTGATATTTTATTCGTTTTGGGAGGTGCAATATTCCTTTTGCCCCTTTAACGAATCCACGCTCGACCACAACACACTAACAATTTCACTATAATAGTAAAATATAATACAACTTTTACGAAAAAAAAAATCAAAAATATTTAAATTTTAACGCTAAAAAAGCTTAATTATGCTCAACATTTCTACATATTCCACGTACACAATTTTTGATGAATAATTTTTTTTTCGTTCGGGATTGTTCAAACAACAAACGATTGCACGAAAAATAACTTATTTTCGTTTTTATCATTAGCTTTGCAATTCTAACAGATTTTATGTAGGTTTTCTTAACCACCGACCAAAAAAAAGGTTGTTATAAGTTCGAAGTGTTTATCTAAATTTATGTCTGCGCTATCTTTCCTCTTAAACGGCTGAACGATATTTTGTGAAAGGTGATCGAAAGTGTTATAATCTAATTTTGAATAAAATCTTTAGCCGTCGTCACTTCATTTGTAGTTGCATCCGGGACATTTTTACATTTTAAATTTTATGTTAGCAAATGGTTTTTCTATAATTATTTCTTTAATAAACTTTAATTCAATTGATTCTTGTAGGACATAAATACATTTCGCGGTTTGTCGTCCTACCCAATTCGTCAGGAGACTTTTCGGCATAATTTTTAATAAGATAGAAATTCCTTTATTATAAGAACTCATATAGTTTAGGTTGCACATGTTGCCATTAATTATAGAACTGGCCCACTTGGGACGTAGTTGGTCTGTTTGTGTTACCTGAAAGAATTATGTACAGAAATAAATTTTGTCGTTGTTTCACCGAAGCCCGGATAATTGCAGTCCGATATTTATCACAAACCGCTCTACGGCTACGACAGAGAAGGTGATTTACAGTCTCTGCGACTTTCTCATTCGTACAACTGTACGGTAAGCTTAATCTGCTATCATGTGCACCTATAAAGCAGCGCCCTGTTATTACCACCACAAGTGTTCGCAGTTGCTCTAGATTTCAAGATTTATTACAAGTTAACCTCGATATCGAGCAGGTGACACATAGAATGCCATTGAAGAAGCGTTGAATCTCCACAATGTAACAACTCGTTTCCGCTGGTTGTTGTACAGGCTCATTCAGGGTAGCGTTTAGTTGAGAGAATGTGACTCTCTTACTTTTACTCATTTAAATTTTCAATGTTATTGCACCTGTTATTGTAAATGATAGTGCTGAAGTTAGCGTGTTGTAAATGATGGTTGCTTAGAACAAACGTCTTTTGGGGCGCACTACCAAAAAAATTTTAATTCTAAAGTTATTGTGGCTCATTGTTGCTTCTTTAATGATATAAAGTATGTTCCCTTTGCTGTTGTCCGTATTGTCATTTTTATTTCATCATCACTGTTGCCATTTTTGTCAGATCGAACTAAAATTGCTAATTTTTATTTATTTATGGAAGTTTTTTTTTCGACTTGTTATAAATTTGAAACATTTTTAAGACATTAACGACGAGTACAAGACAATAGTGTCGTAGATACTGATGACAGCTCAATGAAATTCATTTGACGTTAGACTTCAGATCTTCTTTATTGTCAGATGGTAATACAGTGAGACCTCGATTTTCCGTAATGGTCGGGACCGTAAGCATTCTGGGATAATAGATTTTTCCCGGTTAATTGATAACAATTTTGAGTTGTGCATTATCTTGATGAAAAAGAACTTTTTTCTTTGTCATATGGGGTCGTTTTCTTTTTAAATCCTCATTAAATCGGTCTAATAAGTTGGCATAATATTCGCCGTTTATTTTTTTTCCCCTTTTAAAGGTAATCGATGTAGATTATCCCGCATGCATCCCAAAAAGCTGTTGCCATTACCTTATTGGCCGACAAACTGACCTTGGCCCTTTTCGGAGCTGGTTCACCCGGAGATACCCATTGTTTAGACTGCTGCTTGGTCTCCGGAGTACAGTACTGGATACATGTTTCATCCACAGTTACAAAACGCCGCAAAAACTCATTCGGGTTGCCGTTAAACAACTTCAAACAATCCTTTAAAGTTGTCACACGTTTATGTTTATGGAGAATTGAGAGCAAACGCGGCACAGACAACTTTCTTGAACCCAGCTGATCACTTAAAATCGAAACCACACTGCCATATGAAATGCCTATGGCATCAACAATCTCACGCGCTTTTACTCTTCGATCGGCCAACACCATATCGTGGATTTTTTCGCCATTTTCGGGTGTGCTGACCTCAATTGGTCGTCCAGAACGTTCACCGTCATTTGTACTTATGCGACCACAATGAAAGTCTCCATAGTATTTATCGAGCTTCTCCTTGGTTTGATTGACGGTTTTTTTTCGCAAAAAAATTATTTTTAATGGGCACTCGAAATTCACTTTTTTGTATGTTTTGAACCGCTGTTAAACACAAAGTAAATGACGACACTTGCTCAAAATTTGACAGTAGTCTATTAACAGGTGGTAATTGATGGGAACAGTGCTGTATTTCATATAACCACGAGGGAAGTTCGAAAAGTCACGGACTTATTGATCCGCCCTCGTACCTTTTGCTCTTATACCATGATACATACTTAACCGAATGTATTCTTTTGTGAAATGTTGATTGTAAAACTGGTATTGCAAAAGGTATATGCATACATGTGCATGTATGTATGTATGTACATATGTACACAGTTCTCCTTTCACCTCTTATTATTTTTCCTACAACATATCGTCGCCAATATTACATCAATAGTCTAGCGATTATCTGTCTATCCTTCGATGACATTTTTAAGATTCGTTTTTTGTTTTTTTTTAATAATAAATTGCATAAATCGATTCTTCATTTTTCAAATGCTTGTCAGTTTTAAATTTGGAGCAAGATATTGTCCGAATAATAGCATATGCAGTGATGTAATTGTTTGTTTTGTTATTTCTTTTTTACTATTCTAGCGTGCGGCATAATACGTTTTATACACAGTTTGTAACAAAGGTATTAAATCAATGGAGAGATTAATGATCTGTACTTATTTTTTCTTAAACATGAATTATTGTAGTGTAATTTTTATATGCTGATAGTAAAGAAATATTTTTATTTATTTAAATTCGACAATATGCTACTAGTTTCCAAGTGGTTGGTTGGTTGGTTCGTTGCTTGTTTGTTAGATTAGACTGTTAGAAAACAAACAAAAAACAAAACAAAAACGCATTGGCCTAGTGACTGCTGAAGTAGAAGTTGTTGTGCTGGTTGTTGTAGCATTTGGCTGCACCCATAGAATATTATAAATGCATTATTTAAATTCTTGAAACCAAGACTTGTACAAACGACTACAATTATACTAACCAACAGAGGAAAGTGGTTTTTCTAGATAAGAGCAAAAACTTAAAAATCAAATAAAATTATCCATTAGGAAGTAGACAGTGTGATTTCGCTTTGGAGTACTTATCTTGGTTTAAGTTTTATTTTGAATAGTAGAAAGCAGAGGTCCCTAAACATTTTTGTCCCGTCAAGCCGTCAAGCACTTTCCATAATGTCCGGTTTTAGGTTAATTGCATTTGATAATGACCTTTTTCTTTTTCTTAAAATCTAGTAATTCGCCGACTTCTATGTGTAATTTTTAATTCCCGTCCAAAAAAGGGGATTGTTATAGGTTTGTGTGCTTCTATATCTGTCTGTGGCATCGTGTGTCTGTCTTGTTTAAAATATGATTTAATCGAGAGCGAGTTTGATGCAAGATAATCCGTTCAGCCGGTTGGGATATACGATGGCACAAAAACTGATGTCACCAATTGTAAAAAGATTTTGAAATTTCATTTGTATTATTTTTCATCAAGTTGGATACGATGGGGCGATCCCATAGACAATGAAATATCAAAAATACCTATTTCGTATTTTATTTGAAGTCGGTTTACAATATTTAGCCCAAATTAATTAATTTTTGACTCTGGGGGCAAATCACGGCATTCGATATCGAACGAAATTTCCATACAAATTCAAAAAATTTTGTATAGAATTTTACTCGATATCGAATGCCGTGATTTGCCCCCTGTTTTGTTTTCTTTTTGGAAAAGTTAGTTCGTCTGAAAGGACAGCTCAGATGATGATTTTCGCCGTTTTTATGTTGATTTAATTGAGCTCTCAAAAATTTTTGTGGTGCGTGTTACTGGTTTTAATTTCATGTGGGACAGTTGTCTTTGGCATCCGAAGAATATACATATTTGCCATGGCGGATTGTGAGAAGAGTATCCTGTATGCATTTGCTTTGGTCAGGATAAAAATATATTAGTTTCATTCTAAACTAAATAACTAACATCGTGTTTTCAAAATATGTAATAAAATATTTAAATGAACAATTATTCCAAAATGCTTGATTTTATGTGAAGAAACAATTTGCACTTCTATTAGTGTCATCAAAATACGTAGAAATACCAAATCTAAAGTAATTCGTATCACTGTTCGGAAAGAGTTGGACTTCATACAATTTTTGAAAGCAAAGGTTTGATTTTGAAAATTTTTAGTCGGCTACTTTCATTAGAATTCCAAATCTGTTCAAATACAATTGTTATGCTCTCAGGTATTCACTGACTGTAAAAGTTGACTAGTGTAAATACTAGACTTTGAGGAGTCCCGTTTTAAATGGGAACCACTATCGTGAACATGATATTTATACCTCAGAGACCCTTCATTTTTCTCTTCGCTGACCTGAAGGTCGTTTTTGATCCTCGATAATCACCATTTTGAGAATCAGGGCTGGTTGGAATCGTTTTCTGTTTAAACGTCTTCTTAAGCAGTAACTTTATTTAAGAAATTTCTCATTTTCACCGGAATAAAATTTATTATTAGGTTATAATTTTGTGTTTGTGTTTCTTTGTTGTTATGAAATGCTAATTTGAAATTGCATGAATGAAAATTTATTGCTACTGGCTTGGTTTTTTTCTCTCTCTCTCTATCGTTCTCTTCTCAATTACTGAGTTGCACTTGTAAAACGTTTTAAAAATAGTTTTCTTTGTGGTTTTAAGTGAAACCACCTAATTAAGCAATAAATAAATATTATAGCAATTATGTATAAATACTTACAGTGGCGCTTAATCTTTACGATTACTAATCAGGTATTGAATTAGATATTTTTTATGCGGTGGGAAGTCAAAAACAGAGAGGATCGATCGATCACCTCGATACACTTTATCCAGCGATTCTACGAATTTGTATGATCTCCGCAAAGTAAGATTTCAGAAGTTGCTTAAAATAGATTTCTTTTGCTCACCTCTTTATTCTACTCGAATCTGTTTTCACCGACCCATATCTCTTTACTTGGAAACATGATTAAGTCGCTGGCAGCCAAACATGGAGAATAAGGTACACGTAAATGAGGCAACAATTCAATCCTCAACTCGTGTATTTTTACTATTAAAACCAAACAATTGCGCACCTGTGGATTATCTTAATGAAATATAATTTTTTGTTTGGTAAATGAAGATGTTTTTCTATTATTTTTTTACATAATTGCTTCAATAATGCGGAATAATATTCTTATATCTTCAAGAACTAAGTGTAGGTAATTCTAGGGAAATCCCAAGAAACCATGTCCATAACCTTTCCAGTCGATTTCGCTGCCTGTTTTCTTCGCAGCGGATTATGTTGGTAAAATCCTTAGTTTTTATAGTTGTTTAATTTTTGGTGAATGTAAACATGTATTCACCATGTTTCGGTGAAATAATTCATCCCAATCCGGACTTACAAAATCAACATCATCATATACATACACTGATAGAAAAACCGTCACAACGTTTATGTAATTTGACATCAATACTATGACAAGTGTCTTCGTTTTCAACCCATGACACTTGTCATCAATGCGATGTCACCCATTACATCAGTGGATCATTTTATCATCAGTGACAATGATGACAATTGTGCCATCAATTTAATGACAAAATGTCATCAATGCATTGACACACCGACATTATATAAATGACCAATGTAAGAACATGTTGGTGTGTTTTATTTAGTACGTTACTTTCTTCGCTCGTAATATATTCGATGTCGAATGTGATGACTAAATGTCATCAATATGAAGACGAGACGTCATATTTTCGTTCGCTTACATGTTTTGTCTTTTCATGTACGCTGTACTGTCTTTATTTTTAATTTTGTTTATTCAGTTTATCATAGCAATGATGAGGAATGTACATCAATGCGATGACAAATTTTTCAATATTTTATAAATGTGTTTAAAAATAACGATCATTAATAAAATAATAAAATTTTTATTGAAATACAAATTACAAACATTACAACATTACCTGTTAATAACAAACAAAATGTGTCATCAAATTGATGTCACTGCAGTCACAGCATAGATGACACCTAAAATATGACAAAATTCTTTTATGACGTTTGCCATTAAATTAATGTTAGTTTTCGTCTTATTGATGATATTTTTCGTAACAATAATGTCAAAATTCTGATGACAGGTCGTCATCAATATGAAGATGAATTTTTCTATTAGTGTACAGATTCAGTTATATGAACCAGTCTCACGATTGCGTTTATTTTCGATTGTGAGCAAAAGCAGGACCTATCTTGACGACGATAGCTCTTCATATCCAACTTCGTTTCACACATCTTAACTCGTCGGTCAGTCAAAAATATATTGGGGATTTTGATGATGATTTCCTCTATCTAAAACTTTCTTTCAAACAATACATTTTTAAATGATGCAGAAAAAACGACCTTAAAATACACAAACAACCACCAATTAGGAAGTACAGGTAACCCTTGATTTAACAGTCGCCCTTTTACTTTTGGAAAACGCCTTATCTCCCATAAAACCACCGAAGAAAGCTGTTACTACGAAACATTCATAACAGCCAGAGCCTTCTTTTGAAGACGGTCTGCATTAAAACGTGCATAGAGTGAAATGGAATTATGCAGAGGATTAAAGAATTTTGTGCAAAATATGTTTTATAAAATCTAATTGTTTTGCATATTTGATAACCAAATTTATTAAGCTGCTGTTTAAATGGTAAAAATATTGTAAAAAACAGAGACTTGAAAAAATTCACACTAGTGTGTCTTAATATATATTTAAATCAAATTCAAGTTGATGCAATCGATAGACTTTAATTTGCATTGTAAATCATTTGCTCTAAAATAAATTACGTCTGCTTTTTTCCATACCACACAGCGCATAAATGAAATTATTATTAAATATAAAAAAGAATTAAAATGCATTTCATCATTTGTTTTATACAATTGGCAAATGAAATTTTACAAAAGCAAAAATACACGAGATATGAATGTACAAATTAAACAGATTTTTATGCACATATTTTGACATATAATACGCCTGTTTAATTGTTTTGTCTTTCAAATATAGATACAAAAAAAGGTACTCATATCAATTCTAATAGCAATTTTGTAGGAATAGGCGGGATATATAGGAAGCGGGCAGTTCTTTGTTCGGACTGAGAATCAAGAAACATTATTTTTTGGTGTACCGTAGACAAATATTATAATGTCAAGCTAAAAAATTGTCGCCCCTTTTACACTTCTGCAATTTTAAGTAGACTAATTTGATCAAACAGTTTTTTTCTTTCGAATGGAATTAGAAACTGCTACTTATGTTAATACTATGATCGTGATTAGTTTTGCGTTTCAATCACGCGAGCGTGCATGAACGTGAGCATAAAGAAATTTACAGTGACTGAGCGTGCATGAGTATATTTTTAGCAAGATTGTTGCTTGATTTTGTTTTGCTTTATTTAATTTTTTTTTAAATTATTTTAAGTTTTCTTCGTAATTATTTCGTGAGCGTTAGTTTTCCTGATTATGAATATCTTTTTTTTCCACTTGCGTGAGCCAAAGATATAATGTCGTGCATGAGTAAAATTTTTTTTATCGTGAGCGTGAGTGGAAAATTACTCACGATCCCATCTGTAGTTAACACTAAACCATTTATTTTTGGCATCCAGAACGTCAGCCCCACAGTCTTTAAAACAGTACAGGAAAATAAACAAAACGAAACGTTTGCTTTGTGAACGATTTTGGAATTTAGTTTTGCATTGTTTTTCAACGTGAGCACAAATGGTACATTAATTTAAGTTCACGCAGTTAGAAAAGAAAACACATTTCACAAACGTTTGCTGATTAACTTGCTCATCATAGTAGATGTTATGCCAGTCCAGTGTTTGATTGAAGCAAATGGTCTTGCAAAAGCGTGAGTGCAAAATATCGTGTCTTTTTTTATGAAATCCAACAAAACTTTGTATTTTGTTACTGAGTTTCACAAAAAAAAACTAAATCATACAGTAAAAAAATACGTTCTTGCTTTTGTTCGCAGTTGTACAATTGTATTGAAATATCCAAGGCGAATTGATTTAAATGAATTCGCCTTACAAATATTAAAGCAGCTAAGTGAAAATGTTTTATTAGTTTTCATTAGATGTGAACCGCTCAAGTGAGCGTGAGCAATCGTGCACGAGTAGATTCTTAGCATGATTTTTTTTCGCTTTATTGTTATTTTTATCATTGAAGTTTTTTTAATTGTAATTATTTTATAGTTTCTTTTCGTAACTATTTCGAGAGCATGAGTTTTCGTTTTTTTTTATCGTGAGCGTGTATAATCCGGTGAGAAGTTACTCATGATCCCATCTCTAGTTTTCATACACTGATTTAAAAAACTCCAACTTAAATTTACATCCCACTATTGTGGAACTTTTTGACCCTTTTTAACCCTCTACCAAATTTTTGAAATAATATCGAATTCTCTATTTTCGATTAACAAGTACGAATTCGGTAAGTTTTTCCGTTTAAAAGTACTTTTATATATATGACGTTGGTTAAGTAAATGAGCGACATCTATGCATGTCAAATGAATTTTTTTTAAGAACTTTCGGATTTGACTGAAAAAAAATTAGAGAAATGTATGAAATCTTTATTTGAGTGGATAGAACAATCTATTTATGTAATTCAATGTTTAAAGATGTTTTCATGTAAATGTTGACCGCGGCTACGCCTCAAATAGTTCGTACGCTGGGTCCAATATTGGTATACTCTCTCCAACATATCGGCCGGTATCTCACTCAATTCTTCAATATTTGCTTCCAGCGCGTCAACTGTTGTGGGCTTGTCCCTATAGACGTGAACCTTAATATAGTCCCACAAACAAATGTACAAAGGCATTAAATCGCACGCCGCCTAAACTGCTTGCCGAACTCGCCTCTCAATTGGGCCATTGTTTCGCGTGCTGTGTGGCATGTGGCATCTTGTTGAAATCACATGTCAACCAAGTTCATAATTCACGGTCATCAACAACACTGGCGGATGCAGCTGCGATATTTTCTTCTCTCCGCTCTTTACGTATGCGTGTTGGTCCAATAATATAAATTTGATGCGAATTTAGTCACAAGATTCCGAGTAGCCGCCTCAGAAGGTCGCCTAAACTGATCATAAAATGGAAGAAGTGCACGATGCACTTTCGTAACGGACGATGAATTTTGATAACAAAATGCAATAATCTGCAAGCGTTATTCGTTTGTAAGTCTATTCATGGTAATTAAAAAAACAGAAGGGGGCTTAAAGTGACAAAAAGTGTTGTGCAATTTAAGTGTAGTGCAAAATAATTGATAACTGTCAAGTCGACTGTCAAAGAAAACATTAAGTGCGTTCGAGTACTTTTACAGTAAAATACAGTAAAGGAGTATTTACTGAGTAAACTGAAAAATTTACTCTCAAAAAAAGCTGTTGCTAAAAACGTACGCGAACGGAAAAATTTTAAAATTTCTTGTTATTCGATTCAATATTTATTATAACACGAATATTATATGAAAATATAAACAAACTATTTTCTGTAATCTTTTCCGTATGTTTATTTTTATTTTATTTTATTTTCCTAATTTCTGGAGTAAAAATTCTGTAAATACTCAGCCATGAACTGTCACTTTACGCTCTCAATTTGTGTTTTCATTTACTGTATTTTGTGTAAACGAACGCAATTTAGTAAAATTCAGTAAAGTTCAGTAAAAATTTGTAAATCTTTTGGGTACTCGAACGCACTTATTATTGCCGAAAAAAAAGAAAAGAAACACCCTTTATTAGTGAAAAATGTTTACATATTTTTTTTTTCAAATATAAAATTTTTTAGCCCTGGTGGTGTGCATCAGTTTGCACAAAATCTTGTTTTTAGAATTGTGATTGTGCCAACACCAAGCAAAAATGTCTGTTTTGTTGTATGACAATAATACAGTTGTTGTAACATGTGTGGCACCCATCTTGCATTTTCTGCTTAAAAGAGATTCTTCTCCATTTTTTATTTCAAATTCAAAACTAAAAGTTGGGTTATGTTTATCTTTCATTGCTGTTGAATCGTTGTTGTGTCGTCATCATTTCGTTATAAAAAGTTCTACACAATCGCAGTCTTTTTTGTGTTTGTGTTTTGCTGTTGGTTATTTGTGCGGTTTTCT
Organism: Gymnocheta viridis; assembly: GCA_956483585.1. Classification (NCBI taxonomy): domain Eukaryota; kingdom Metazoa; phylum Arthropoda; class Insecta; order Diptera; family Tachinidae; genus Gymnocheta; species Gymnocheta viridis. The sequence continues at coordinate 43,024,935 of OY101443.1, read as the reverse complement.
TATAATACACACAAATTTATAAAACAAGTTCAAGGCTCTCAAAATGAAATTCCTTCAACTTGATGTTTAGGCAAATGAGAAGAACTAAAGATCTGGCGAAATCAGCAAAACGTACGCTGCCATAAACTATTGTGAACACTTGCAGCATTCTTTCTACTGAATTAAATTGCACCAATTTATTTTGAATTGAATAGAAAAATTGTTTCATCTGTGTGGGTTCTGTGTTTTTTTTCTTCTTCTGACGTTTAAATGTTTGTAATGAGCGCGCGAAAAACTACAGTTGTTGTTATTGTTAATGATGCATTCTGCATTGTGCAAATATAGATTGCTAAGGAGATTTTATACATGCTTAAACACCGCATGCATGTTGCTTGATTTTGAGATGTTATATCAAATTAAATACAATCAATGTGCATAATATTCATACATACCTACATATGTATGTATATTACACATACCAATTTAATGAAAAACTTGCGCATAATAATATAAATTATGATACATATCTGCCTATCTAGTTTACATTAAAGTTTCTGAAATTTGTGTGCATTGCAGAATTTCTTGGCTGTTAAGCCATTTTAAAAAATATGTTAATTTTTAAATATGTACGAAAAATACCAATTTTATTTACTTTCGAAATGTATTTGTTCTGTTTAAAAAATAAAAAACTATCTTTTCACGAATGATCAAATTTTAGGATACATTTTCGAAGCTCCATGAGGAATAGAATCAAAACCAGCTGAGCAGAAGGGAGGAGGAACTGACAGATTTGTCGTTTATCGAAGATTACGTGTTCTTACGAACCTTGTTTCCTAGGCTGACCGTCTTTAATATTATATGTACATATATAAAGTAAATAACTTAGGAGTAACACTGGATCAACAACTCAACAGGAGAAAATAATGAAAAAAGTGGTCCATATACAGAAAAGTTATGGGCTTCAAATGACACCTCAGTTCAAAAATGCCTGAAATAATATTTTAGGGTAATTGAGAATTACTTATACTGGAAAGATATTTGTTGCTTAATTGAACCATAAATATGAGGTCATTCGATACTCTCTGAACTTTTGTCATTCATTTGGAAGTTCGTATAATTGCGGAGTGTGTAAAATAGCTAAGTGACATAGTATAGTTAGATGCTGGAATCTTGGAATCTTTAGAAATTAAGGCAATAATGAATATTAAGGTCGAACCCAGGACCATATTGGATTGCTAGAGAGCAATAACCAATTACTCTGCATATGACAGACTGTGCATTATGATAACAGTCCTTACATTAATGATAGACAATAACAAGCTGTAAATTTTGTAAAATGTGAAGCCATGTGATGCTGCTAAGGTGGAGGTAAACAATTGAGTAGAATGATCAAAAGGAAGGCAAAGAAAGTAGCGTGATAAAATATAGCAAATCGAAGGAACTAACAGATAATATTAATTGTAGAACATCTAATGAAAAAAATCGGTTATTATGTAATTTCCCAGCTTTCTGAAAGTCAAAATATCAGTATTTTTGTCGATCATATAATACCAATCATGATCTATCTATCTTAGGGTCATCTACAGAAAATGCTAAGGAACTTTTATCACAGCTGTGTGTTTCTATACTTTATATACGGTTTTGGAGCCTTTAAACTGAAGCACTGGTTTAATTATGTCTAGAGTCATGATACGTTAATGTGTAATATCTTCTTTTCATCCTAATCTCCCACCAAAAATATCAGTCTACTGGAAGCAAGTTTTTCAGCGAGAGAGCGTAACTCTCTTTACCAGCTTGCTTCAGTATTAAACTCCATACCTTTTTGAAATTATCTCTTAATATCACAATTTTACTTGACACTTTTTTGGCCAGTATTGATTCTTCATACAAATTGTATTTTTGTCGCCTTTTCAAATCCAATTCTGACAACATTGGATTCTGTGACAACCCTGATTACCTTTTTTTAAAAAAAGTTCGCTTAATAAACTTTTGCTTATTCATTGTACTACATGCACCTCCACAGTCTCAATAATAATCCATATCTGAAGAAAAAACTGGCTCATATTTTTTGAAAATAACATTGACGTTTCAATCTCTGCCAACGGTGGTACATATTGGTGTTGTTTATACTAGAGATGGAATCGTGAGTGACTTTTCAATCACGCTCATGCACGCTACAAATAAAAACATTTTACACATGCACACTCATGCACGACCTTATATTTTTGGCTCATTTTCAGACACACTCACGCGAGTGGAAAAAATCATAATAGTGCTGGCAAAGTATTGAGTAGTGGGTACCGAGTATCGAGTATTTCCTTTTTTTTTACTCAATACTAAAAAGTAGTTACTCGATACTTTCAGAGTTGTATTTTTAAGCAAGTTGAGTGGCTAAAATAGTGCATAAAAATACATCACTGTATAAAAAGACAACTAGGTGTAAGATTCTTTAATCAAATCAAAACTAAATAATTTTTTTTAAGAACAATTAAATTGTTTCTTAAGTTGTTAACGTTAAATTAAAAGTTAGCTTTACATTTATTTTTTATTTAATAATAGAAGATATACAAAACCAATAATGGTTGGAGATCTATTTTTAATTTTTTAAAAAACTACTTCAATTTGCAGATAAAAACTATGCGCCGAAAATAGTATTGAGTAACCAAATGAAAAGTATTGAATATTATTGAGTAATGAAAACTAGTAGAATTTGCCAGCACTAAATCATAATCAGGAAAATTAACGCTCTCAAAATATTCACGAAAAAAACGTTAAAATAATTAAAAAGTTATTATTTTTATAACCGAACCATTTTAATAGTCTGGAAGAAATTGTTCCAATAATACTTTCTTAATAAAAATAATTTTAGTATGTTAGATTTTTTAATCGGTTAAAGTTTCCTGATGATCTGTAATAACGAACAGTGAAATGCGCATAGGAACTACCCCTCAATAATAAATTGAATTTTTTTTAATTAAACTATTAATATTTTACTGAAGAAATTTAAAATTCCCATAAAAATCACCAAAAATAATTTTAATTTATAAAAAAAAATGTCAATTAAAAAAGTAAGATTTTAACATGAGCCAAACAATTCCTTTCAATATAAGCCAAAAACAGTTCAACTAATTGCGTAAAAAAATTAATTATTAAAAACCATGGCATCCGTCAAACTCCATGTTTACGTTGCCTGCCACAGTTGGTTGAATTACTAAGAATTTCAACAAAAGACAAAAACCAAGCAAACATACATAAATGGATAAAAGCTTGATCTCAGTAGCCAATGGCGCTGTTTCCAGCGAGAAAGTAACAATATATGGAATAATTCATAATCAGAAATGATTAGAATCCGCCTTCAAAAGTGGTTAATTCGAACAAATAACACTGATAAGGTGCGGTCGCGATCGCGAAATCTGGTAATTTTTTCAACATTACTTTCTTAATCAAAAAAATTTTAATTGAAAAAAAGTTATTACTTAAATTAATAAAGAAATGGGTAGCCAGATTTTAACTTAATTCCTTACAACATAAACCTAAAACAATTTAAGTAATTACGTACAAACATCAATTAAAAAATTATTTGAAAAAATTACAAAAAAGCGAAAAAATCACGAAACAATCACGCCAAAAATCTACTCATGCACGCTCACTCACTCTCAATTTTTTTGTGCTCACTCGTGATCACACATGATTGACGCTGATCACGTGAGCGGTGCCTATCTTTAGTTTCTACAAGGTAGAGCCACAGCACATAATGCAGAAAGAAGTCTCCTCAATGGCTTTGGTAATCAACATATTCGGCAAATGCTTTATTTCGTGCACAAACGATATTAAGTGGTCTCCACGTTTTCTTTGAGGTTATTTAAAAGAAAGAGTGTAAAATAACAAACCCAAACCATACCCCGAGTAAAAACCAACATTCGAAATGAAATCATGGCCATTACACGCGCAATTTATGAAAAATATGTTAAAAAGAGGATTTATGTGCGAAGCAGAAAATGGCCACCACTTGCAAGACATCATCCCCAATAATAAATATATTTTATTAAAAAAAGTTAATAATAATCGCATAAATAAAAAAATTATAGGCAATTTAAATCATATATGTATTATCTATAGAAAATTTTTTGTTTGCCCCTTAAAAGTAGTTGGCTTTTATCGTCAAATCTCTTTTTCAAGACGACACTTACCTAATTAAGTTCAAGTTTTGATATTTTATTTACGTATTTCCGTTTGATTGTCCATCTCGATGAAATTATATTAAATTTGGATAAGAAATATTTGTGTTATTTATAATTATAATTATAATAATTATCTTTATCTTATCTAATTTTACATTATTTTACTGTTTTTCTACAGGGCTTTGTCGCTGCCAGTATTAAACGTGAACATGGTGATGAAGTAGAAGTTGAACTAACCGAAACCGGTAAACGTGTTATGGTTCTACGTGATGATATACAAAAAATGAACCCGCCTAAGTTCGACAAAGTCGAGGATATGGCCGAACTAACATGTCTCAATGAGGCATCCGTCTTGCACAACATCAAAGACAGATATTATTCGGGTTTGATTTATGTAAGTACTACCATTTTGTATGTTTGCATATGACTTTCATTTACCAACTTTTTTTCCATTTTCGATTTTGAGTATGTTTATATGAAGATTATAAATGTATTTTTCTCATTTTGGGATTTCATTTCTGTTTATTTTAATTTTTTTTTGTAAAATAAACAAAATTTTTTCATTCGCCAAACTAATGAATGACGTTATAAGTATTATTTTGTGTTTGTTATTTTTTACTTGGATATCATATTGAAGATATCTCGCAAATCGTTCAGGCAAATAGCTGGCCATGTTGCGAGTATATAGATATTAAATTTTTGCATTCAGTTATTCAGTCAGTCGTTTGGTTGTTGTGTTGTTTTTTTTTTTTTTTTTTTTGTTGTTAACCAAACAGATGTCTATTCAATAAATGTGTTTGCTGCTTAGAGTAAAAATATACGAATATGAATAAAAATCTTAAAGTAACACTTGTGAGGATATATTCGGTTGAGCTCGAAAAATCTTGAATTTAATTCTATCATGTCTTGGTTCTTATTGTTTTATTTTCAATTATATGAATGGTTTCTAAACTAACTTACACAAATGTGTTTCCGATTTTTCCGAAATTTTTTCTAAAATAAAATCGTTTTAATTAAACTGTTATACATTAAAAACTGAAAACATTTTTGAGTTTCAAAAAAGTTACCTGATACGTACGAAAAAATTTACGTGATACGTCAATTGCATCAACTGACAATTTCAAATGGATAGTAATTTTCCTAAAATACGCAATAGTTTTAAATTTTCAAATCACTTTGGATCAGCGTTGTCAACTTTAAAATTTCAGAAAGCACAAAAATGGAGCCAAAAACGCGTCATTAAAAAAACGCACCAAGTTTAGAATTTCGCTTTTATTTAAAATGTCTATTCAATTAATTTTGCATAAAAATTATAATATTTTTGTATTAAAAATATAACAATACACCAACCAGCCTTCTACAGTTAAGAGTTTAAAAAAAAATAAAACAACTAAAATAGATAATAATTTTTTATTTCTAAAATTCGATACTAAACTTTTTTAAAAAGAGATCACCGATTAATAGTAATGGTTCCAAATGAATAATAATAGTTCATTATTTATCCTTTTATTAAAATATTTCTAAAAATTTATTTTTTATCTGAAGTTTAAATTGTCGATAGTGTGCCATAATTTTTCAAAAGCTTTTGTCATGAGGAAAAAAGTTAAAAAGAATTTCCATTAACAAATAATTCAATCTCGTCAAAAATAATTCACCAATAATTCAAAATAATAAAAATTCAAAATAATAAAATTTCAAAATAATAATAATTCAAAAATATATTTCGCCTTGGAAAGGTAATATTTAAAAAAAAATTAATTCAGCCGTTTTTTTTTATTATCTACTAAAAAACCTTAAAAATAAAATTTTTTCCGCATGTCAATAGCTATCAAAAAATTGATGACACAATATCGATTGCCAAATCGACCCACCCCAAAACCACAGCATTTTACAATAAACAGTACAACCTACCTAATCCGGACACTCGCTATTTCGGACTACCCAGTAATCCGGACATTTTAATTTTTCGGACAGTTTAGCATTGCGTTTAAAATTTTATTTTAACTTTAGTCCGGACGATCCACTAATCCGGACAGTAGCTGAAACTATATATGCCCGAATTATGGAGGTTGTACATACATACATACATACATAGAATGTATGTTGGCGTTCATGGCACATGATGATACATTTTTGTACATTAATTTTATAAAACTTTTTATAAGGAAATCAAAAATTTATAATAATTATTAGAAATTAAACAGGTGTATTTTATTGTACAAAGATTTTTTTTCTCACACTGAAACTAAAAGTTGTGTTGAATTTGCTTTGGTGCTACCAAAAATTAAAAATGGCACCGAAATTTAAAAAAAGCCTACGGCGCAACAACTAAGGAATTTCTCGCACAAAAAAAACACCGAAAATGGTGCGAAACGCACCCAGTTGACAACGCTGCTTTGCATACTTAATATACTTAATACTACACTTAAGTCACAATAGATGTGGATTGTTGAAATTATTAAAAATAACACCGGTGTACAGAATAATTTTTTTACTTTTAATAAAAATATGTGGAGCATAAAGATTTCAAGGCACTAAATTATAATTCGTTTTAATTTTTTTCTATATATTGTGCAGATGTATTTGACGTATCTTTCTTTATTTTGTGTACAAATTTATACAAACTAGTATTTCCTGTGGCATTTGTAGTGGTGTCTACTTTAGGAGCCTTTTCTTCCTTTAATACTAAACCGATTTAAATAATATATACATCGGGTCAATAAAGCTCAAAAATGTCTACCATTTGGTAAAAGAATGAATACAATCGGTTGGGAAACAAAGGATTTTTCCACTGACGTCTTTGTGAAGTAAAAGCTTTAAACTCGTTTTTTGAAGAACGAGTTATTATTAGATTTAAGCAGGCCAAATTTAAATATGCACAAAAATTATTAAAATATGTATGCAAATATTCCTAAAAAATCTCTAAAATATGAACAAAAATATACACCCGAAAATTCAGAGACTAATCATTTATAATCAGTTTTATTAAAAAAAATGTTTATTACAAATGTTTATTCAAATTTTCAAATCAAAAGGATCTTCGATTGTCGCACATAACGATCGAATATATTGAAAATATACGTTCAACATCAGTTGATGTTACTTTATTTGTTGTTTTTAATCTTGGTCAACATTTGAAGGCCAACATTTCGATTAAATAGTTTTTTAAGTTTTTCAATAAATATTTTATTCTTAATATTCTGAAGTTTTTCTTTTACGTCTTCTATGACGGATAAACTTTCATGTAAAGAAAGTCCTTTGGTTTCCAATTTTATTATTCTGTGGCAAATGCATTCAAAATTATCTTTAATGTATGTTAAATCTGTTTTTACCGGTGAATTCTTAATTAAAGCCTTTGTATTACATATCGACTGTGCCTCATCATCAGAAAGCATCAGAAAGCCTGGAAATTAATTAAGACAATAAGTTTATTTGGAAAAAAACTACATACTATATATACATACATATATGTATTTCTACCTTAAGAAAAAAAGCTTTGCAAGTTGGAAACAAAAGATTTATTAACATTGCAAAATGTAAAAAATATTTAATGATGGCATTACGGAGACCATACATGGAGTTGCGTCAATGTTTGTTAAAAATAGTGACCAACCTGCGTAATATGCAAATTTATGCAAATTATATCAAAAATACTTTTTATAGGACAAATTTAAAAAATATGCAAATGCATATTTTACATGCAAAAAGCATAAAAAAACTGGCCCTGGATATAAGTGTTGTAATAAAGAAGCGATAACAGTGTTATATATTTCTATTTGCAACAAAAATATAAAATTTTGATGGATACAGAAGACTAGTCTCTTTCGAAAAACGCAAACCTTTTATAATTGTCCGTGCATCGAGGCTTTAGTGTATTTATTTTGTATCGTACAAGAGTGAAGTAGCAAGCAGGAACTTTTCAAAGTTTTTCAACGTAAATATGTAATACATAATTACTTTGCATTCCCTTGGAAAAATTACAAAAATGTAAACTTTTTTTAATTTTTTGCATTACGTTTTGGGTTTGCAAAATTTGTCTGGTCATATAAAATGTAAAAAACACATGCATTCCCGTTTATATTATGAACGCTTTCTTTGATTCAATCAGTCGATGTAACTAGAAAATAGTATTACAGAGAAAACGCTTTCAAATTTATAAAAAGGCTTACAATCAAGGATGTAATAACATGAATGAAATCTAAAAATTATTTTTCGCTAGAGAACTATTCCTCAACAGAAATAAATTTTTCCTACTTGGATATTTTAATGCCAATAAAAGATAGATCTGCTGCGAAAATCGAAAGTGCTGAAAGCGGCCTCCATTGGATCTAACGAAGTCAATTTCTTACTTCAACCAAAGGCAAATTTCCGATATTCGATATAACTGAACTACACTGTATAATATATCTCTCGAGAACTCTTCCAAGTTCAACTTAAAACCAAACATGTTTGCGTGAAAGTTCTGTTTATCTTAAATTGTTCTTTTCGTAGCCCCGTTTGCTGAGTCAATATACGTTACGGTTTTCTTTTAAAATCATTTTATTTTAAAAATTTCAATTTTTATCAAATTACAAACAAACCGGCCAGATTTAAAACGGCCTTCATCTTTAGAAAGCAAACGTTTATTTTTAAATTTGAAGCCAACGAAAAAATTTAATCATCCAAAACAGTTGAAAAAAAACAGAAATCAAACGCCAACTTCCATTTTGCCTTTAAAAATATAAACAAACGAAAAAGTTCAAACTTAAAAAAAATACATATTAATGTAAGCAAAGGGTGGTTTTTAAGCGTTCGGGTTTTAAATCGACAAATACCCTATTTTTATTAGATTCGAATGATAAAAATTTTGGTATTCTATAATATATTGCTTATTTCAATAATAACTTACACTGTCATTAAAAAAAATATAGCACATCTCAATTCCAGCACTGGTCTTGGAACAAAGCTCTTTGATTCTAGCATGCACATTTTGTTAAAAAAAAAAACGCACCCGGGTGTTGGGGAGTTGCTAAGGTAACGGTTATCACGAAATAGAGTGAGACTTCTCTTAAGGTTGTTGCTTTTGATGTCTCTTGATTTATGTCGACCTATCGTACTATGATGGGATTTTATGATTCCATCAGGCGAGATCAACATTAATGCATGGTTACCTTAGGTGTTTCTCCTACCCTATTCCTTATTTTTTTAAATTACATCCTGGCTGGGTTGAACTTCTAACTCTATCTACTTTTTTGCGTAGTCAGATGTATTTGCCATTCATAGTCATGCAGTAATCGGCGAAGCTTGCAAAACATGTATACTACATTTGATCACGATCTTGTTACACAATAGGGGCGATTTTAACGCTCCTAAGATCCAATGGTGTATTCTTAAGCACAGACGTATGACCGAATGTGCTGTGTTTCATTTATGTCAAATTATGGGATGCATAAATATGTACTCGTATTAAACAGTCAGAACCTCATGATGTTCTTCGCATTAAAATCCTGTTTGATTTTCCATGCAAAGATCAAATTTTTAACGTCTCAAAAGAAGAATTCAAGTCGGTGTAGTAGATAAGTAAAATATATACATCCGACCGAAAATGAAATGGTGCTTTCAAAATCTATTTTGAAGTTAAGCGACCGCGTACAGGAAAGGGCGAACAAGCTTAACGGTGACAGTACGACAGCCAACTCTGTTGACTCACTTGAGCGTCGACGAAATGTGGGATGTGCTTGAATGTCTTATCGTTACTAAAAAGGAAAATCCTCTTATACAATCAGATTCTTGTTTTCGAAATCCAGGCTTTTTGCGAAAACATTTCGTCTGTGAATCGCTGAGAGGATGCATTGTGTTCATTAGACGATTTGCGATTCGAATTAAAATAGTGCTGGTATTTTTTTTAGAGTGTGCAGATAAACATCCCTATTATGAATATTTCCTCGAAGTATTTCCCTTTTCTCTGATTTTCCAATCGTAAATAATTCCCGCGAAAATTTTTTGCAGAAAATAAATTTCCCTTCTGAAAAATATTTTTCAGGTGGATTTTTCCCTTTTTCTTTGGTTTTGTTCACTTAATTTTTGCAGGCGAACTGAATAAAAACATTTTATTATTATTGTTTTTATTAGCAGATCAGTGAATAGTGTTCATTCATTATTCTTTTGGTACATATACGAGTATAATGAGTTTAATGAAGGTGTTTTTTTTTTGTTTAATTTTTAAGATTTACAAATCTTCTTCCCTCTCTGAACAATCACTGAGAACTGATAGCGGGAAGAAAAATTCACGTGAATATCACGATACGAATTTATTTGCCCTTCAAAGGGGAATGATAGGGGTGAATAATAACTTCAAGTCACTTTTATTTTATAAAAATCATCTAAATTAATTTTATTTTTTGAGATACAATAAATTTGGATGATTTAAAAAAAGTGACCTCAAGCTTAATTTAAAGAATAATACTAATATTTAAAAAAAGGTCGAAAAATTATATATTAAAAGTTGAATAATAACCACTAAAAACAAAAGGGAGCGCAAATCACTATTCGAATATAGAAATTTTAATTGTTCTTGAGGAACTGGTTAAAGAACTGTAAAAAATATGCACTTAATAACAAAAAAATAGCACTTAATAATAACCAATCGGCAAAAAATTACCCTTTTTTATCTTTGAATTTCAGCTGAAAATGTTAATTTTTAACCCATTTTTATTTTCCAGTAGTCAAACATAAATTTTATTTTATCTGACAAAAGTAGGTAGGTGGCTTGAATGTTGTGCTACATATTTTTTGCTTTTGCTGCTTATCAAACTGAAAACCTTTAAAACAAAAGCAAACAAATTAAAAATTAAGAAAAAAAAACTTGCCAACGCATTTTATTTCATTTTATACAAATAACACGATCACCGCAAAAGAAAAATAAGTTAATAATTGTCGCTTTATTTGAAAAGTTCTTTATACTCAATTAACAATTCTAAAACAGAAGTCGATAAAATCACAAAAATTATATGATTTAAAAACAAATTCTTCTTATTTATTTTGTAGGTTTGAGTTTCTTTGTATCTAAATGCTGCTTTTATGTTTGTATGTGAGTTTTTATATAAATTCTTACATACATTATATAACTTAATTAATTTGTATTCAGTTGGAGTTTTTTGTGAGTGTTTTTTTTTTCAACGACAAATATCGTTTGATATTGTCGATGTAAAGCATTTTGTTATTAATGTTTTTAATTGAGCTGCAATAAAAAGCATTTTAAAAGTATTAAATCAAATGACAGAGTTATAATTATTCTGAAAAGTTTTCTGGGAAGCATTTTTTACATGATTTCAGTACTAAATTTTAAGTGATGGAACAAATTAATAATAAAATCATTGCGCATCCATTTCGTATGTGTATCCTTTTTAAGTGTAAACAGCATTTTGCAATTAATCGAATTGAATAATGAATTTTTAACTAATATTTAAAGTCATTAAGAATTACTTCCAATACCAACAACATTATTGATTTTTTCTATTTCGTTGTGCTTCACCAGAAACATTTTTTTTGCCGCACATTCCAATTCAAAATCTTACGACGCGTCTTTGAATCAAACTAAATTCAAGTATTCATTTTATATAAATTGTATACAATATCAGTCATTAGAAGGATTCATTGATGTATTTTGTAAGAAAGTTTAATTAATATTTGTTAACAAGAAAAGTATCTTAATTGCATTTAGAAATAATTATTTTATTTCTCTGACTTAAAGGTGTGTGCGGGTAACAACAACAAAGCTGCAGCAAAATCTATAAATAATTCTTGTTAAAATTTTTGGGTGGCGTTTCTTGATATAATTAGGTGGCAACACCTTTGTAACATTGAAATGGCGCAAAATTACGGCATTCGATATCGAAAGAAATCGCATAAAATTTTTTTTAATATGTATGGAAATTTCGTTCGATATCGAATACCGTAATTTGCCCCTGTTATTGTAAATTTTAGTGATTTTTTTAATCCAAAGTGATTATTATTTTTGCTGAAAAGTTCTTAACATTTTTAGTCAGAAAGAATTGGAAATGAGACAATTTTCCAAAGGAACAAGAGAAAATTTAACATTAATTAATTTCAACTTACACGGCAGAATAGAAACAACGTTGTTTTTCGGGAGCCGCTACACTCATGTGTGTTTTCATTTATCCGCCACTATTTAGGTGGCTCGGTTGAATGTGATTTAAAATTTGTATTTATACAAATAATGATTTGAGAAAGCATACGAGAGTTATATATATTGTGGAAGGTATTATTAGTTGTTTTTACATCAAACACAACTTCACCACTATCAATATTCAAATTTAAGCATCACTAATTAACGTTAAATTAACCCATTGCTACAGCTGGTTTTTATTTTCATTGCACAATTTATTTAATGGTGCGGCGAAAATATTTTATGCTGAAATAAAAAATATGTATATATGTATGTATGTACATATCGCTCATTTGCTGCTACATCGTCAAGTCAAATGTTGGATTTTTTTGTTGTTAATAATCCAGAAATAATCGCCATGTCTTAATTTATGTGATTTAAAAAATATCATATTCATACAAATATCTCGTAATTTTACTCACTTTTTGAGGGAATAATGTTATTTTACTTTTCCATTAGGTTTGGTTACACAGGCCGCCCGTTGCTGGCAACTGTTGCACTTGGTTCCAAATTGGTCCCTTTGTGACAGGGTTGGCTGCCCATTGTGATATTTTTTCTTTATATCGCCACCTAAAATTCAAAACAACGTATCATCAAAAAACTAAAATTTGAGTTTTATTGATTACGATTTACTACATCGTATTACATATGTGTGCAAAATTTCAAGCTTCTCTTAACAAAACCAAAAAAGTTATGACCCAAATTCAAAATAACGTATCATCAAGTGATTGATTTTAATAAACAAAAAAAAAAAACGTATCCTCATCAGTGTTGTCAACTATTTGCATAAAAAATACGCTGTCCTTTTGCTCAAAATTCGCTAGAAAGCGCTAAAGACTGTGAAAATATGATTTCAATATCTCAAACAGTTTCCATATTATAAATTTTTTGTTTCTCCTGTAAACTTATGAAAAGTGATGTTACGTTATTTTGCATTTTATATGACGATATGTGTTCATTAAAAAAAATTTAGAAAAAAGAGTAACGTATGTCCACATACAGTATTGGCCACAACTAAAGCACCCCAAAGTACACATTCTGGATATTAGCAATTTTTTATTAATACAATCTTTTTTGAAGGTATTATAAATAGTTTTTGTAATTAATATCGTTATTTGAAAATTAACATTAGATAAATAAATTATTGTTCACTAAAAATATTTTTAAAATTCAAAAAAGTAGAGAACCACAAACCAAGTCGGACAAAACAATGGCACCCCCTTATAGAAATTTTAAAAATTTTGCTACGCTGCTGTATATTTGGAATGCAATTTAACGATACCCATCACTAACGCATTTTATGTATCAGAAAAACAGATAAGCAGAAGGGTGGTGCATAAGAATAAAATTGTTACAATTAATTTTTAAATAATTTCAATGGCAAGAAAGAAGTACTCAAACCAATTTAAAAATACAATTATTGAGGATTGGAGGTCTGGCATATTCCGGCTTATTTCAAAGTTTTTACGGACAGGTCACTTATCACCAGTACATTGCGGACTGTCTAAAAATGATGTTCTCTGCTGAATTTAAATACAATTTAAAAAATTCAGATGGAATAATGTGTGTGCGCCGACCGAAAGGAGAAAGACTAAATCCTAAGTACTGCAAAGCAATATCATGGTCTGGGGATGCTTCTCTGGTCAAGAAAGTGGACCGATTCATCACATTGATGGAATTATGGATCGTTTTCAGTATGTTGGTATACTACAGAACGTATGGCGAATCCTATGCAGAGCCGGATATGCTGCTTCAATGGAGGTTCCAACAGGATAACGATCCCAAGCACATCTACAAAGTGTGAAAAGAAGGATTGAAGTTCTTAACTGGCCTTCCCAATCTCCCGATCTCAATCCTAATTAGAACCTTTGGGAAATTGTTAATATAAAAATAGATCGGGGTAGTTGCAGAAATAAAATTTATTTGTTTCAAGCTGTCAAAACAATCTGGGAAGCAGTATCACAAGATATTATTAATAATTTAATATCATCCATGCCTAGAAGATGTGCGTGTGTTTTGAAAAAACAAAGCTTTTGTGCTGGTTCACACAGGCAACGTTTGATTTCTTAAATATTAGTTCAGCTTGGACAGAGACAGAGAGACGAATACTTTCCTTTTCTGTCTTTCTCCCAGCTGAATTAAAATTTGAGAAAGTAAAATTTGCCTGTGTGAATCAGCACTTTGCAACAAAATATCAGTTTTACAAGTTTGTTTTTCTCGCTTTAACAGGGGGGTGCTCTTGTTTTGTTCTTTGCTTTTTCTATTTGAAATGTTAAAAAAAAAATTGTTTTTGTTTTCCTAAAAAGTGAAGTTAAACAAGTTTATTTATATGAATAACAAACACACCAAAAATAAAATCGTAACATAATATAAATTAGAAAAGTTTTTTAATGAAAACAAAAATCAGCTTTTTTTGTGGCGCATTTTGGGTGTGCTTTATTTGTGGCCAATGCTGTAAGTGATATTAATTTAAAAAATCTTTTATGGAACAGTTAGAGCCTTATTTAGTAAAATGAAACATACAGTGCACTCGCGATAATATGAACATTCTGATATATGAACATCCCAAATACGAACATCCCAAACATTAACAGTTGTGCTACCACTGACTATTCTAAAATATAAAGAAAACTTTATTTGGCACTGCTCCACCTCACGAGCGGTCATTACACAACATATTTTCAAAAACAAATAATTGATGTTTTAAGTGATACATGTACGATATTTTGACCTACAAAAAATATCAAAGTACAAACAAATGCTAAAAAAATTAACTATTAGAGGAATTATTATTTTTTAATCGATCAATAAACAAACCAAGCTACAATTTTAGGCCATACATTGTACAATTCACAAATTATTGTATGAATTGTATTTTGTATATATGCCGTTTGTTATTTCCACTTAAACATGTTTATAAACAAATATTTACGAGTATATACAATTTATCAACAACATTTGTACAACTTACAACTCACGTTGTGAATTGGACAAATACAAAAACTCATAAAAAATTATAAAAATCATGACTTGTACGGAATATCGCATAGCTGATGGTACGAATTGTTAAGTTCAATGCACCATTGGACGCAGTATGACATACTATTTTGTATATGCTGTCTTGGAAGAAAATGCAAAGATATAAAAACACGTTCTTATTAATTTAAATTGTTAGAACAATAATTAACTCAAATAAATAACAATAAAACCATAAACCCAGAGGGAGTTTTCGAACCCTGCTTTGTGATGCCTGATGTGGATATGTGGAGAAATGTTCCTACGTTTGGTTTTGGTGTTAAACAAATTTATTTGTACAAAAAAGAAAAAACTGAATGATGTCCAACTGTGAAAAGTAGGCGGCAATTCTTTCATGTCATAATCCAAAATAATAAATAATTATGGTGCATGTGAAAAAAAAACTCATTTAAGTAAATTAAATAAAAACTCACTGTCACTTGAGTTTTTAATAAAAACTCAAAAGACACTGGTTACTTGAGTTTTTAATAAAAACTTAAATATAGATATTATAAATTCTATTTTACCAATAGAAAAAATAAATGCAATTTTTTCTTATTCAATTCGTATACGATTAAAAATACTAAAACGTGCGATTAGGATGGCGATGGGTGTATTATTAAACAAATTTAAATTAATATTTTCTTGAAAGTTTAGGTTGTAAACATGTATGAACAGCTGTGGTACAAAAATAGCACTATAGCGTAACTTTGTCTTCATAACAGTATTGGAGTTTTATTTAGTAAAGAAATTGCGGACGTGGCGCATACAAATAATGGAACAAACATATTTATTTATTTATTTAATAGAAAGTAACAAAATTTCTTACATATTAGAGGAAAAAAATTGCACAGGTTTGGCTTTGCCTTATATTTAAAATATTAAGAATAATTATATAAAGAAGTAGACTATAAACGTAATATTAATTAATTTGAAGGAAAACTATTAACAAAAACCTTCAATATAAAAATAAAGATTAGGTGACAGACAATTACTACAAGTGCATCTACATATTGTACTTATTGCAATTACATAATTTAGTATAGTTGCATAATTGGTATAATTGTATACAATCAACACATGTATTAAACAAGTAACATTTATCAACATAGAAAATTGTTATAGTTCATAAGTTCCCATGGCGGCCCCTCCCGCGCCAAAAGAGTAATCATTTAGTTTGAACAGTTAATCAGCTCGCCACCGGCTTAGCCTTCGGAAATAATTCATATGGTAATTTCCACAGCTGTAATTTTTTTGTTGGTATTATTACCAATTAGCGGTGGTATATTTTATTATTACAATGCGATGCACTTATTTTTTTTAGTAAAAACAAAATTTATATTGAAAATTATGATCAGTGCTACTTTCTTTGTAGATTTTACGTTTCATTCAAAAATCTGCTTAACATCAAAAGACATCGGAAAGGATACATGTTATACTAAATTATAGAGTAACGAAAAGGAATAAAAGATGGATAGTAAAAATTAGTAGAAAATCAATTATATTGACCATGGTGCTATTATTTTTACCAGATCTGTGTGTCTATGGCGTCATTTCGGTATTTAGAAACTTGTCGATAGTGTTTTTAAATATACACAAAGTCCAAGTCTTAATTGAAAATAAACCGCAACTGACGGATGCATTTTGATGTTCTTCCACTCTGACTCTTTGTGTTTAATGACCACCAACAATGTGCCTACAATTGCAATCTATACATTTGCCCTCATGACTTAAGGATTCAGTATTTTTAACACAATAAAATCGTGGCCATTTGAAGCCGATAATAAAAATTTACTTTGTATTATAAAGCCTGCTTCTCTAATTGCTAAAGAAAATTGCATTCAACTATTGATATTGATACAATATAATAGCGGTATTCAGTGTTTAGTGCGTTTTGCATTGCAACTCCTTGCAAGTGCAACTATTTTGTCATTGATAGTGAGCGATATTTTTAAACAACACTGCAAAGTTTACTTTGACAAAGTCTTTTAAATTTTCTTTTAATCTTTGCTTTGAAAAATTTTGTGTTCGTTTGTTGAATGAACATGCGAACCAAACACACACATGAAATTTTCTTTTCCATTTAGTGTGGACGAAATTTAGGATATTACAAATCAAAAATTAAATGAGTTATTGTATTTTTGAAGATTTGAATTTAATGTTTTTCTTAAATCAATTAATTCCATTGAAGTTCTGCTACCGTTTAACTGCCACTGAACTTATTAATTCGATAGACAGATTATTTTCCATCACACCTAATTGCTGATATGCCATGTTTGTTAATATTTTATTTTTCCTTTAAAAAAATATTTTTGTTGTTTTTGTTATCTTTATAAACTTAAGAAAGCAAAATTTATTACGATTTTATCAATTTTGTTGCTATTTCATTTTTCTTATGTGTATTTTGCAAAACAATTTGAATTTGTTATTAATTAATATGAAATATTTCAATACTATTTGCGTGATGCGCTTGCTGATTGCACCGTACAACAAAAAAAAAAAAGTTTTAAAGGGGACAAAAAAATTTTCGTGTACAAAAAATTTCAAAGCTTACACTTGATTCATACTTTAGAGGGAGTTAAAGTTCTCCCTCGTCATAGGAAATTTTGTAATCCTTAAATTTTTTAAGTATAAGGATTGTTTAGCTTGTTAATGTAAAACACTACGAGGGGCAAAGAGTCCCTTTAAACAGCAATATAACTAGCCGAAATGTCCTACGAAAATATTTGTTTTAAAGTTCTACTATAAGTTCTCAAAGGTCAAAATAAAAGTTTTTATGAAAGAGACAAATAAGAGCCATAAAGCGAATAGATTACACATATCGTATGGCAATTCACTATAACACTGAGTGAAAAGAAGGCGCGGAGGGAAAGTACTTTTACGCCGCAGAAAAAAAACTCAAGTGAAAACTTTTCGTCCCTTTTACTAGAATCGGTCGTTAGAACACTGTTGTTTTTGAAAAAAATTTGATCTACAGTGTTATTTTAAAATTTATTTAAATTATTCATGTTGTCTTCACTCTTTGCGGTCTGCCTGCCCGTCTGTCCGTCCGTCCGACACATTCAGCTACCGAACATCTGTATAAATATTTGTTTATACTATTTTGTATAATGAATAATGAAGTATGACTTTATAGAGACCAATTTGTTTAAATGACTAAAAAAAGAAAATGTTTAAACGGAAAAATCATCGTGTTCCTTTTTCATTCAATATCTTATTTTGTATATATTTTTCGACGTCATATATTGACGTAATTTTTATTAAGTGAGATGTTTTAATTTAACGCTTTTATTTATCTTTAAAAATGTATTTCCGTTAAATGCCAATTGAATGGAAAAAAAACAAAATTCAATTCAAAACAACAATAATTTCTAAAGAATTGAACGATATAGAAAATATTAACAATTCAGAAGCCACTTGTATCATTGTTTTGGCCTTTAAAGTTGGTTAACAATAGGACGTGTTAAGTAAGCATTTGACACCAAAATATAAATATGTACTTTTGTAACAGGAGCACATTTTGTTTTGCGTTTTAATCAGTATTACCATATGTGAAGATTTATCTTATTTTTGAAGTTTTTTGAGGCGCCAAAAGATTAAAAGATTTTTTAGCTAAAAAAAATAAATTTTTTAATATATGATATTTTGCATCTTTTGTTCTATTACTTGAGATTTCTGTTAACTAAACTGCATATTTTCTTCTTTACTGCATTAAAAGTGTGAAAAGAATTTAACCGCTGCAACACTGTTTACTTCCATCCATTAAATTGCATCGATGTTTTATTTTTATATACAAATTCATTTACTTTATAAAGAAATTCGTCGTATGTATTTAAAAATATTTTAATACTTTGTAAAAGATGAATGTATCTGTTTTGAAAAGTTCAACAAAATTGATGTTAATAGTTGTACATACACAATCCGCGTCATCAGGCTTTAAAAATAGTAAGAAAATAAAAAAGTAAGGTTCCTATATTCTCTATATATCGCTTATTAAACAGTTGGTGATCATTCTTCCGATTTAAATAGTAAATAGTTTTCTCTACGTGGAAATTGCTGCTCGTCCAAAATAGTATTATACCACCACAACCCTGTACACACAAAATTACGACTCTTCCAAAAATTCTGTGCCATCCGAACACCGTCAAAATAAGAGTATCATTTTAGTGCCCTAATACCGCATTCACAATAATCCTATAGAGCTACAACATTGTAAATTATAAAATATTATAAAATAGGGCTTTTCTTTCGAATGTCATGTTTACAATAATCATGCAGCGATACAATACAATACCGATACAATAATATAAAAAAGGAATTTTTATATGTATAATCCCTGCAGGAAATGTCAATAGTGAAACTGTACTGACTTACTATTGACACAGTCAGCAATACTAGTGAACTATAATACCCCAGGCAATGCTATTTACTATTGACATTTAACATGTGCGTGTCATTGAAAATCTACTATGGACATTGGAACCAGTGATTCACTAGTACGTTTTAGTAATTCTAGTCTACAATTTGGATACTTTTCTGAAGTAGATGTCAATAATGAAAATGTAAATTTTATTAACTTTTGGAGTTTAATTAAAAAAATAAAAGATTAAAAGGCGCTAATTCATAACAGTGGTTTGAAAAATATAGGTACTAAAAATAAGGTACTAATTCATTTCAATCTTTTCAAAGTTTTGTTATAGTGACAATGACGCCAAATAGTCACCAAAATGGTAGACAGAAGTGGTGACTTGGGGACACATGCCTCCAGGTTTCCTTCAGGGATATTATGGTGTACAGTAGCTACCTATAGCATTACTTTGTTGCTAAAGGATTGATTCTCTTTAGATATAATTCAAGGTTATTTGGTTTCTTTTATGGTAAGAACGCGACTGAGACGAACGACATATTTCGCCCAACGCGACGAATTCGTCGGTGAAAATTCGCTGTGTAAATTCGTCATATGAAGCACAAAAACGACGAAAAAAGTTACAGCTGTTGTAATTGATAGTTGTTGTATACTGTTTAAATAAAACAAAAACATGAATCAAATAATTTCAAATTTTGTGAAACAATATCTATTATGTTTTTGATATATAACACAATGAAAGAAAATCACGACTTTTGGAAAAGTAAACAGTATAGTTTCGATTGTATCGGATGTTCTTTTATATATAGACCTTTTTTTAATAAAACAAACTCATTGGAATTACAGGTTTTTCGCAACCTCTATTCTACGTTTGTATGTGAATGGAACGAAATGCCGCATGAAAGAAGTCTAGATTCTTAGATCCTTTTTATAATTAGGATGTTTTAAATATTCTATGTAATATTGCAGTATTGTCATAATTAGCATTCCGCACAGCTACCAAAGGGTTAAAAAATCATTGGAACCTAAATGAGATAATTTTTATAGATTAATTCACGCATGTCATCTTTCTTTATCCATGAATCGCAAATTTTACTTGGCGTTAGTAAAATAATTCCTCCATGTTTTCACCAAGAATTTTTATTAAAGTTTTATTTCATTTGCTTGTTTTGTATAACAGCTGATAGTGTGACCGGCCGTACTAAAGAAAATAATTTATATTTAAAAATGAAACATTAACAAAAACATAATTTTAACTAATTTTTGTAGTTAAATATTTTGTATATATATTGTAAGTGCTACAAAATAACGATAAAATAATTATTAAAGTAATAAGAAACTTTATTTAGTAAAAACTTAAAAACTAAAAACGAAAATGGTCACATGGTACTGATTTGTTCGTCGTTCGCCGGTGTAAGAAATAGAAATACACTCATATCCCGGTTTGCGTCGTTTCGAAGTTGCGTCTTTTTAAAATTTCCGCGATTTCGATGTTGCGTCGTTTGTGCTTCAGTTTCCGTTGCATGGCTTCGAAGTTGCGTCGTTTGTGCTTCGATTTGCGTTGTTAATAAATGTTTGTATGTACAAAGCAAAAATAGAAAAAGAGGATTTCCCGTCGAAGTCTAATGCAAATTTGTATGTGAAAATTGTCTACAAGTTTGTCTTCGTTGGCAGTTTCAAATTACATTTGGTAAAGTGAAGTCTTTTATTTTAATAACAACTATTATCACACAAATAATTTAAATAGGTATTTTCTATTGAAAATTTTTTTTTTACTAAAATTATGAGTCTCGGAACGAATTAAATGAAAATTAATACAAATGTTTAGAAAACTGTGATTCGGTTAGCGTCGTTTCAGTTTGCGTCTCGTTTTCCCGGTCCCAATTAGCGACGCTAACCGAGGTATCAGTGTAAACCTATTGCATACATACACTAATGTATTTTATTTTTGGGGACGAATATTGGCGGCCAAAAATTCGTCGTTCGTCTCAGTTGTGCAAAATATGCAAAAGTTATGTCTCTTTTGACAAAATCAAAGATAGGTTTGGTGCTTTGCCGCCAAAACTAAAATTATTCTTATTCTGACTTGCCAATGTTGTTTTATTATTCTATGAAGTGTGTAAACTTTATCTACTCACTGTATGTATTATGAATTATTCATGAACGCATTCATGATTAAATTTTTTCAACAAATTGCAGCTATTGCAGAGTCAAACGCACACAAAAATATGTGGCGCTTATTATTTTCTTTAGCACATTAACAAATTAATTTTCTTACAAATTTGTATTTTAAATAACCATGTAGTTTTCATTTACATACATACATTATTTATTTATTTATTTATTTATTTTTTACATATTGGCAAGTACGCAGCAACAAATTGTGAAACATTGAAACTCTGTCTCTCCCTTCTGTTTATTTTGAGGTCTTAAATTTTGTCAACTAAATGAATATTGACAATTGAATTTTTGAATCATTTATCAAGTACTACTTCACTGCACGAATACAACACCCACGAAAATAAATTTTGTGCAAACGTGTCTTTAAAATTCCTTAGCTTTTTTTTATATGTTTTCCTTGATTGTAAATTATAAAATTATATATATTGGTCATTTATTTTAAATATACATAATTCCTTTTTTTTCTTTCTCAATTTTAAATTACGCAAAAATGTCTAAATAAAATTTTAATATCAAATAAATTTACAAATGCAAAAAATAAATGTTGCTCATATTTTATTTTGCGAAGGCATTTAAATTTTAGAAAAGTATTGAGATAAAAATATGTAAGAATTTGTGAAGAAACACAGTGGGACTAAAACGATTTTGGTTTTTAATCGCACGATTTCGCAATACGAATAATTGACAAACACGTGAGCTGTAAATTGGTTGATGTAGTGGAATGGAATTTAATTTAATATGCTGTTCATAGAATCCAAGCAATGGATTTGAGTGAACAATTTAATTTGTATGAAAACCACTCAGTTATTCGAGTGCTTTTTATCCATATTTTCTACTTAAGTCGATTGTTTTAATTCTATGAACAGATAATAAGCGTCGAAAAAAAACATAAATTAATGACTTTTAGTAGAATTTGTTTTTTGAAGTCACGCGATTTGAAATTGGCCAATATTCATTAAAAAAATTTAAAAAAAATTCTATATTTCCTTATTATGTAATTATTTGTCGACGACACCTCAATCCAACATGAGAAAATTGCGGCTCTGTGTAGTCTTTGTATACAATAACTAACTACTAATGACAACCTATTAGAAAATGTCAAAGGGCTGTTAATAGAGCCAATTGTTGTCGACAAGGAGTACGCCAGGGTTAATATAAGAGTTAATTAATCTTTCTGAGAGGCGTATGTTTTGCGCTAAATTTATTTTTCAATGTTCAATCCTTTTGTAGTTGGTTCTCTTTTGACGAAAGGCGATAGATTTCCCAATTTTTGGAATCCCTCCGCAATGCAAGATTTCAGAAGGTCATAGCGTAGGCTTCTGTTGTAAAGATGACGAGCGCATTGAACTAAAATCCCTTTCTGCCGGGTCAGTCCTTTGAATTTTTAAACACGAAAACATCGTTCAAAGTAGAGCCAAATCTGGAGAATAAAGTAGAGGCGGGTGCAACAATTCAAACATCAAGTAGCGCATTTTTGCAATCGAACTGTCCCAAGTGTGCAATAGAGCATTATCTTAATGGAATAATATTCTACATTTACTGATTTTACCTTTTTCAATGCAGTCAGTAAAGGTAGATCCAAGCACATCCCAAAAGAAGTCATGGCCATAACCTTACCAGCCGTTTTCACTGTTTATGCTTTTCACGCGCTATTATCCAAGCAGTTTTTTATTCATCCATAATTAACTTTGTGTGAAAGCAGACTTTGTGTACCGCTCCCATTGTATACATATATCAAATAAAAAAATTTTTCAAAATCGGTACACTAATGGAGATATCAATAAACATAAATTAATATGAAAAAGGGTCGATCTTGCAAATTGAACCTCTCGGCAACATGAATTTTTGGGTTAATTAAAATATGTAACACAATTTCAAAGATCATACACAGAAATAAAAACCCGTACTAAACTCAAGTATTTTATACTTATTTTGAGTACGAGTCGCATTCCAAATTTTGAGTACAAATAACAAAATGTACTTTAATCAATCCGAAAAAGGAATTACTTCAATCAATCTTTATGTACTTGATTCAAGTAAATCTGGGATTACCATAATTTTACCACCGCTTGCAATTGATTTAAGTACGGATGGATTAAATTTTTTTGAGTGTAAGGTATTATTGTAGATAATCAATTAATTTTAAAATGTTTACCTAATAAATTTAAAAATTGGGAGCAATCTCAAAAGCGGTTAGACAAGCACAGAGATATCTCTAGAATCACCTGAGCGATTTGGATCAAATTTGTGGCATTCGACGCAATTTTTAAGTAAAAAAAAATTCTCCAAAATTTTCAATGGGCTTCAATGAGATTTGCGTTAATGAATGTTGTTGTCTCTCAGTATATTACGAATAGTTTAAAATTTATATAAAATAATTATTTTTTTGAAAATTTTCAAATTCTACTCTGCCCCGACCGAATCTGTTCATATTCACACGATATTTAAGTGAAATTAAACTTTTCAGAATGTTCAATGTTTTAAACTTTGTTCCGATGGGTTAAAACGTTCAAAAGTTTGTCAGAGGTTTACTTACGCTCACTCATTAATGTATACGAACATCTTTATTATCAAAATCGAGGTCTGATGAAAACTCGATTTTCGGTAAGCGCGGTGAAATCTAATGTTTTGATGACGGGAAGTATAATAGTCTAGTGTTGCAAAGAGCTGTTACTTTTGACTACTCAACACTATTCAATACTTTTTCAATTGAGTACTCGATACTACTCAATACTTTTAAAAATATAAATATTTAATGGGCTAAAATTCGATTTATTATTACACGTACTCCATAATAATTTATAGATTAGAAAATTTAATAATCCATTAAAAATATCTAACTAAACGGCCAGGCTTATTAATTGTTGGAAATGATTTAAATGCGCTTAACTCTCCTCAAAACCGAAATGTATGAATTTAAAATATTTTCAAGTAGTACGACTAGTCACCCTGTTCTGTAAACCGAATCCGGAAAATTTTACTCGTTTTATTTTACTCCTTAAACCGAATTCCCATAATTTTACTCGTTTTGAAAAATCGAGTAAGCGAGTAAAACTGGTCGAAAGAAAATCAAGTGCCATTTTGCCGCCAATATATTTCTACATAAAAAATAACACTTTGTATTTAAAATCAAATATGTTTTTATTTATTTTAACTGAAAATATATATTTATATTTTTATATGAATTTGTTATTTATTATTCGTATTTAATGCAAACATATTCAAAAATAAATGGGATTAAATAAAGTCATTTTTAATTCTAATTATTGTTTTTGATAATTTTTTCTTTTGCATCTACAAATTATTTGCTGCCGCATATTTTTAAGTATGTTTGAGTTTTAAAATTTTTTACTTGTACAGTAGAATCTCACATATTAGAACCACTTTGTACACAGGGCAGTTCGAATTTCTGAAGAGTTCGAATTTCTGAAGAGTTCGAATTTCTAAAGAGCTCGAATTTCTTAAGACTTCGAATATCTAGAAATTATTATTTGCAGAAAATTATACATTTTTATGTTATTGCATAGCTTTTATCGCGGGCTTTGAGCGTGGCGACCGAATCACGAAATTCTGTAACGAAAATAAAATCTAACACTAAGTTTGTTTCTTAAGTCTTTTGTTTTTTTAATTATTTGAATCGCCTAGCGTATGTTAACCCCTAAAGTATGCTATTGGTTTCATACAGTATTGCCAGAACAGATTTTTACACGTAGGAAAACACAAAATGGCGTACTTACGTGCAATTGCGGTTGACAAAAAATGATATACACAAACAAACACACAATTCGTAGGTTTTTAAGCTATTGCATAGCTTTTATCGCGGGCTTTGAGCGCGGCGACGAAATTAAGAAATTCACCACTCAAAAAGTGTAACTTGTATTAATATCAAAGAAAAAACTTGAATTAATATCAAAGAAAAAAAATACTGCATAAATAAAAAATAAATAAATATTTTTTAATGCATAAGTATATAAAAAATGCTATGCAATAGCCTTGCCGCGGCAGTCCCTGAGTGCCACTTGTCTTTTTTTATATATTTAAACTGGATACAACGATATCGGACGTCCACGTGCTTACTGGAAAATATATCACTGATTTTGAACAATTTTATAACATTATTGATGTCTTCACAAGTATGAACACTTCACTTTGACCCAAATTTGTACAGGCACATCAAATTACACACGCACACGACCGAATTGTACAACCCACGAATAATTCGGTGATTCCCCGTTTTATTTTTACTTTAATGAACGAAAGAAAATAATTTGTAGTGAAAATAATAAAAAAAATAATAATAAATAAAAAACTTCCGGAAATTAGAACCCCCGGTTCTAATTTTAGAGCATTTAATTTGGTATTTCGCCTATTCAGTCAAAATCACAGAAAAAAATATTTTCTAGTGGAAATAAAAATCAAAAATATAAAAACACTTCCAGAAATTAGAATCACAGATTCTAATTGCAGAGCGTCCAATACACTGAAATGGTCGGTTCTAATTTCTGGTCGGTTCGAATTTGTAGTAATTTTTTTTTCCGAATAATCGTTCGACTTACCGAACACTAAATTAAAAATTATTCGGTTTGAGAAAACACTCGATTTACAGAACAAAGGCAAATAATAAAAAAGTTTTTAGACAAAATAAAACACGGAAACCTATATTTTCCAAATTATGGTCCATGAAGTTTTAAATACATATTTTGTAATTTTATTGCCAGATATGGGTGTAAATATTCCCTTCAGACGATGTTACTATGTCATAGAAAAAGTTTACACCGGGTTTCGTTAACTTGAAAAAATGTTAATCGGATACATGTATATAATCCGTAAAGGACTAACAGAATACATCTGTGCTTCTAATCCCCCCTCCACAGCAGCATTCTTTGTGTCATTGCGCTCGCTTTGCGATGATGAAATTTTTAGCGGACCTATTTGCAGTAGCAGACATGACTTAACGTAGTGCCATAAACTCTCAAGTAATACAATTTAAATAGAGGAAGTTGTAGCAATTACAAAAAAACCCTAAGCTATACTTTAGTCTACACCAAGTGACAGTAAAGTGATAATTATAAAATTTTATTAATGAACAATTTTTAAATTCGAATTTAAATAAAAAAATTTTAGGATAAGAACAAGTCTTATTATTTATAAACAAATGTTTGTTTATTTCCTAACACTGTGCTTAGAATTGCATTATGTCTTTCGACATTGTAAAATGATTTTCCTTATGATGCGTTTTATGATTGTGTGCTGCGTGGAATAATTTTATTTTTAAAATTAAACAGCACCAACAATTTCTTGTAGGTAATAAATTTCAGATTATTTTGCATATGTATTATTTTATAATTTCATTAACATTAATATAATTTAGTGAATTAAAAAAAAGTAATTTATAAAATCATGATTAACTCTTTGTGCGCGCCACAAATATAATACTCGTACAATAAAATACTCATGCCACTTAATCATAAAAGCAACATTTTACAATTGCTACCAAATTTGGAGTTGCACAAAAAATATAGTAAATAAATAAACTAAATAGAATTGTATGACATACAAAATAAATCTTTAAATCATAAGCTAAAAAAAAAACACGAAATAAAATAAATAAATATCTTTTAAACAACATAATACTTAATATATGTGTGCATGAACATTTACGAAAATTTAGGCCAATTCAACAATTTTTTAATACCAAATATTGCTAAAACGGGGAGTTAATGATTCGATCTGACGAATTAAATATACTTCAGCTTTCAGTTTTTGAGCTGCCACCCTCTTAATGCCTTTAAAAATATTAAGACTCTTTCCACATGCATATTTTTGATTTCAGTTAATTCACACTTTTTTCTCTTCACTCAGTACTAGGGTTGTCGTTCGAATAAAAATTATTCGAATAACTCGAAAAAATTTTTAAATTAATAATAATTTTTTTTTGGAATAATCGAACAATCAATGAACGACGTATAAAATTATTAACTACTTTAATATTATTCATGAACTCTGGGAATTTTCTATCCAAAACTAGATTTTTAAAATAGGCCACAAGAAGCTAAACAAAGGAGTACGCAAATCCTTTGTTTTCAAGATTATTTTGTGATAAAATTATGTATTGCGAATGACCTCAACTACGATGAAGAATAAGATGATCTATAAAGGCCTACAAATAAAGTAAGAAATGCTACTAACACAAAAATCGTTAACAGTATTGATGATGATCTGAACTATTTAGAAAACTCAAAGAAAAGAACAAACAAACTGTTTTAAACGTAAATTTTTTATTCTTCGTTCGCTCAAAATTATCCGTTTATTCGAACCAAAAAAAATCAGGAATTTTTATTTTAACAAATAAATAACACGAATAATTGACAAACCCTACTCAGTACCTCCAATTGTTGCATCAACATTGAAAAAATTAAATTGCTCGTAGTAAAAATGCAACAAAATTTAAAACATCATTAAAACGAATAGTACGTGCACTGAAGTATTAGGAAAAAAACAATCCGCTTTAATTGCTTCAAGTTGCATTGACTTAATTCTACATAAATGGTAAAAATCTCTGAAACCAGATCGTAATTGTTGTCATCTTATTTTAGCCTGTCTTTCGAATGGACTACTACTACTACAATTAGGCAACTGCTCTGTCTTGCTGGCTGACTGACTATCTTTTTGTTGATATTTTTATTTTTTGCATATTCAATTGTATAAACTTTGCACGTTTTTGGTGTTTTTTTTTAAATAAATTTTTAATGCAAAATGGATATGTGTTTACTACACTTTAAGAATATATTTCTACTAGTTTTTACTTTCGTTAATCATGTATCGAAATGTTTGAAAAAAATAATTCTAGAGCTAGTTAATTCAAATTATTTTCGTTAAAAACAGAATACAGGATGACCGCAACACTCTCTTATCAGCGTTCTAGAGTTTTTTATCCCACTTTTTACGTGACTGGAAGTTGTCTGGAATAGCACAGGTGGACTTAGTATTATAATAATAAATTTTACTTTACCAATCCATCATGCTCAATGTAAATAGGAAAATTTTTATATGGATTTTGACAGTTTGGTAAAGTCAGGTGATGATCGGCTGAATTAACGAGACCGCCTGGTACTAGATTTACTTTGAATATTGTTACTTCTTCAAATTCATTTTATAACATTAACAAACTCTGACCTTCGAAAACAGTATCCGGTTACATACCGTTTTACTGTTGACTTAACAACATAATTTAAAATAAGAATTTGTATGTCCATTTTCCATTTTTTTTCCAAAAAGTGGAAGAAACAAGAAACAAATAAACGTTGATAAAATGGTGTGGCGACCGTCGAAAACAGTATTGCTACATTCTGCATCGTACTTGAGTCAGCGGTGGCAATTTTCAATTAATTATAAAAAAATATTTTGTAATTTCAATTCGGCTTTTAATTTATTTTGAGAGACGAGCTTACGAGTACTTTTGCTTTTTTCATAAAATGTGTCTAATGAAACTTTTTTCTTGTTGATGGCGGATGTGAATTGAAAAGAACAGATTGGGCATTTCTCTTTTCAAAGCAATTTTCTACGGCGCATGTACGTCATCAAAGACCGTAGTTACTTGTTTCTTGTTAGTATTTTGCTTTCGAAACAAAGCGCAAACGTCTTTGTCTACGTCACAATTGATAGAAACAGACTAACGGACCTGTGCAATGCGCAATCTGTTCTGAATTCATGGTCAGTATACATGCACTTTTAAATAAGAGAAAAATTGTCCAAATATATTCAATGGTCAGAGTTCCGAAGGAACAAAAAAATACAAACGGTTGTTTATAAAGCAAGGGGAATGGAAAAAAATTCTTAATTTCTAAACGAATGGATATAACGTCCAATGCAATGATTGTGATACGAGGAGAAGGAAATTAAGGCTGACTTAACGTCCATGGACATTGTTATGACGCTCCGCGTTACTTCATGTTGTTCATGAACAGTATTTCAGTTTTGAAGGTGTAATAATGGTTTGTTAACAGAAAATGTTTGCTTGGCGAAGCTTTCGTTTTACAAACCCAGCAAAAAATCCTTTAGATTCGCCGAAGACCCGACTAAGCAGAATGTCATTATTCAGCGAAGATCCTATTCGAGATACTCAGAAGAGAAAACTCTCTGGTAAACATTTTCTCACTGAAATAAGATAAATCGTCCAAAAAATTATCTTTGATCTCTTGATATTTGAATTTGCGATATATTGTTAAACAAATTGAAGGCAAATTATTGCATCCAATATCTTAATAAAATTGCTTCTCACATTTTGCAAATTGAAATGTTTGAAAATCCTGCTTTGTTTTAACGTGTTGTACTTGTTATATTATGCCCTCGTAAAATATATGTTACTTGATTTAATTGTTTCATCTCACTATTTTTATGCCGAATTGCATTCAATAAAATGATTGTTGAAACGTGTAATTCATTTTAAATTTCATGAATACCGCGAAATAAATCTACTTTCGCTTGATTCTTTTTGTTGCACTTGTTTTCAATACTCGTATAAGCCGCTTTTTAAATTATTTTATAGTGTTGAATTAATTGCAAACCATGTGCTTTTTTAAATAAATTTCAGTTTAGTGTGCATTATAAATTTAATAAAATTTTATTTTTCTTTTAATATTCATTCTTCAACTCGGCAAAATGTTGTATTTCTTTTGTTGTTGTTTATTTAAATATTAATTTATGTTGTTCTTGTTGTTGTTTTATATGTTTTTGTTGAATTGTCATGTTTATTATTACAGTTTTTGTTTTTTATATATTTTTTTATTTATTTAGTAACCCTCATTTAGCATTTAACACATTTTTAGGCGATATTGACCATATTTGGTCATTATATAAAATATCTATTTACACTGCATTTAAAAATCTAGCTAACAAGTACTTGAATCATAAAATTTCTGTTGGATAAAAATGTGTTGTGCTTTTATTTATTTTATATACAGATGTGGTTACAAAAATAGGTACTCTGAAATGTACGTTAGAGTTTCTCTATTTTTTAATAAGACAGCTTTTCCACAGTCAAAGTTTACTTTGCAAAGTTTAATTCAGCTGGTATAAAGACAGAATAAGAAAATATTTATCTCTCTGTCTTTCTCCCAGCTGAATTAAAACTTTGCAAAGTAAACTTTGACTGTGAAAAAACCTTCTAAATGAAGACATTTTTTTTTAAATTTACATGATTTTAATTCTCAAGACTGCTTTATTTAAACACATAAGAAAGTCCATTTATTAGCGTTCAGATAAAAATTCTTTAAAAATAAAGAAATTTGTGTAGACAATAAAATAGGTATTTTGCTGAATAATTTCGCATTTGTCAAAAGTTCAGGTTGAACAGAACATTTAAACTTTAAAATTTTCCTTTGTTGCTTTGGAATATTCTTTCTGACTAAAAATGTTACGAACTTTAGCCAAAATAATAATCACTTTGGATTAAAAAACCACTAACAACAGAATTGTTCGAAAAATAATCACATTAAAAAAAGAACATTTTTGTGTTTGTTATCTAACTATAATATAGTAATAATCTAATATCAATAACAACATCGATGATAGATGTGTCCATTGGACGGTGGAATAGCGGAGACTTGTTCAGAGGCTTCGAGAACAGAAGAAGTTCTAAAAATGTATGTCAGGTCTTATTGGATGATCCAAAAATTGCTTTGTTAGTGCCTTTAAGACACGAAACACAATCGAAAGACGGGGTACATAGCAATGTTGGCGAAACGAGACATCTTTAAGCCATCAAGATTGTAACTGAAATAAATAATAAAGTTTCGGCAAGCATAATACTTCGGAATGAAGTGAGTGATTAGTGAGGTATACTAAAAGTAGGGTAAAATTTCTGATTAAATATGCGTATGACCATCGAATTTGTCACCATCTAACTGAAGCATATCCCGCATTTCTGGACTAAACTTATATACCCTTGACGAGTCAAAATACAAATGCTTAATTGAAATAATCATTTAAATTTTTTTAACTTATTAACCCCTCCCTCCTTCATTTGTTATTCTAGCCTTAGTTTCTTTGTAAAATTATTTTAGCTACGCTTGATAAATTGTTAAAATGTTCAGATTGCATGTAGATATTTTATTTATCTGTATTTTTATTATAATTGCACAAACCGACAAAAGCGTATAGTGATTGATGACAATTGTATTAGAACTTGATGACAGCTGAATGTAAATTAGTGTTACACTTTAATATAATCGAAATTGCAAAAACTTTGAAATACGAGAGCGGATCAATAAGTCCGTGACTTTGGATGAAACACGTTTTTTTTTTGCAAAAAAAAAATGATTTTTCAACATAATCTCCTTTTAACTCAATACACTTAGTCCAACGTTTCTCCAATTTTTGTTGTATCCCTTCTAAAAAATAGGATATTTCGAGGTCCTTAAAAAAGGCATTTGTTTGGTCAATAATTTTATCGTTGGAGCTAAATCTCTTCCCCCCGAGCCATTTCTTTAAGTTTGGAAATAGAAGTAGTCACTTAAAATTGAAACCATACTGCCGTATGAAATGCCTATGGCATCAAAAATTTCACGCAGTTTTACTCTTTGATCGGTCAACACCATATCGTGGATTTTTTCAACATTTTCGGATCTACTGACCTTCATTGGCCGTCCAGAACGTTCACCGTCATTTCTACTTGTGCGACCACAACGAAAGTCAGTAAACACTTTTTTACCATTGAAATCGATGGTGCAGAGTCCCCATTTATTTATCGAGCTTTTCCTTGGTTTGATTGACGGTTTTTTTTTTCACAAAAAACAATGTTTAATGAGCACTCGAAATTCACTTTTTTTGTATGTTTTGAACCGCTGTTAAACGCAAAGTAAATGACGACACTTGCTCAAAATTTTGACAGTAGTCTATTAACAGGTGGTACTTGATTGGAACAGTGTTGCATTTCATATAACTACGAGGTAAGTTCGAAAAGTCACGGACTTATTGATCCGCCCTCGTACTCGTACATATAAATCTTTGTTTTTATCTATTCGTATTTAGTATTTATAATTTTAGTTCTTAAATGTTTCCAAAACTTATTGTCCTTCACATCGATTCGTTTCGCGCGAGCTTAGTCTGATTTGAACCCAACTTTTTATATCTGCACTCATTAAAATTATTATTCAGAAAATGCTTTAGATCTCTGATGACTCCAAATAGGATAAGTGCGACAATAGAGCGAAACGTAGTTCTTAGGTCACAGTAAGCAATTCGAAATATAAAAAATTTATTTTAAGGGGTATTTGAAGAGAGAGGAGTATGCAAATCTATCCGGTACATTTTTAATGGCATGGAGTAGTTTTTGGGTTACTCCGATGTAATGCAAATCTGGACCATATGGTCCAGCCCTAGGACATCGTAATGTTAAATAGACCATGTTTTCCACATACTTTTGGATTACTTTTGGACTAGATCTAGTCCTTCATGGAGTATACTTTGCAAGCGTGTTTGGACTAGTCGCGTTATCTGCAGGGTAGATTTGGTGGCATGCAGAGACTGACCAGGTTGTGTGTATTGATGGCTCTGAAATGGAACAAAGATGGTTCTCTTTTCTTTTCATTAAAGCGGTATTCCCATAGAAAAATACTAAATTATCAAACAGAAGTCTACGATGTCTCCCTTTATGTTGGGAGATGTTTAAGGAGAATGTAAAATATAAAATTATCAGTGATGTTGAATATCCAGGTCTCGCTAACAGCCGTAATTTCTTTTGAGATAAGGCCAGGGTTGATGATGGACTGCTCTGAATGATTTTGGTATCCATAACAAGCTAAAAAATGTGCTGGGTGCCAGGTCACGACGTGAGCCAAACGCGGTGCCCAAAAGTATCGTAAAAGTTACGACAGGTGTCTGAATCGAGAGTTACATTCGCTATTGAGGATCAAGCAATGTAGATTTTTATGAATTAAACGGTTAGAAATCTCTCACCACGGAGAGTGCTATTGCGATAAGTCTGAAAAATCTCCAATATTTCTGTGGCTCGACAATGAATTTGAGGCGCATGGCTCGGAGCGAGACACAGGTTATTTTGAATTATTCGTATAACCTGATCAATTGAATATAAAGGCTGAATAGAAGATCATGAGTGTCGCAGAGCACAATAATATTGAACATATAAAACTCCACCGTGGTCTCAACACCGTGTGAAGTTCTGCATTCACAGACGACCCAATTTTGATCGAGAAAGGCACCTGTGTGCGATGGGCAGGCTCGATGTCTGTCAGCAAACCTCATTCTAAAAATACACAAGCCCGAAAGCAAGCATCATATGTTAAATTCCCTAAGGTTTGAACGAAGTCCACCAACCGCTCTCAGAAGTGGATGCTGACACGCATTAACTCTTAATCACCCCTGGAGACATGTCACAGAGCTACCTGATCCCGTACTACCAGGGTTTGGTCACTGGTAAGGCTTTGAGGACAATTGCCAAAGATCTTTTCGAAAGTGCGATCACTTCTACAGGTTTCAACAAATTGATATTGCAGATAACAGCATCTTTACCCTGACTAACATAGAACGAAATTTATTTCCTTAGAGGATGCTTATGGGTTTGTCTGTTACTTTGGAATTCAGAATTCCTATTTGCAGACTAACGTAAGCCGAAACATACAGTTAACTCGCGAAAACGTGAACTAATTTTTACCAAGGCTGTTCACGTTTTTGAATTTGTTTAATGTTTTCGAATGTGAAAATCTTAGAACCAAAAAGAACAGTTTACCACCAGATATTTGCTTCTATCTAATAAATCAAAAGGAAATATTCAAAATTGGATTAAAATTTTCAAATATTAACATATATTACCTTTAATAACCCCTCGTCTTGACTGGCAATAAATATGTTGGCAATAAAGCAATAACGTATGTTAACACACAATTTAAACATTTTTAAATAGAATCAAGAATAAACTGAAAGACTTTAAATTTTCATCTGAAAAACTTATCCTGAAATAAGAAATTTTACATTTTTATGAATTTTTTTATCTTTTAATAATTTGTTAAATTTTTTTTGCAAAATATTTCTTCTTTTTTTTTTAATCCAAAGTGATTATTTTTTGGCTAATGTTTGTAACATTTTTAGTCAGAAAGAATTGGACATGAGACAATATTCCAAAGGAACAAGGGAAAATTTAACATTAATTAATTTCAACTTACACGGCAGAACAGAAACAACGTTGTTTTTCGGGAGCCGCTACGCTCCCATCATCAGTGTTCTTCTTTTTGTTTTATGGCGCGTCTTTTTTTCATTTATTTGGAAATGTCAAACGGTTTATGACGTTTTATGTTCGCAATAATTGCCAACGAAAACAATTATTGGCAAGTACGAAAAAGATGCGTCTTCACTGGACATAACATAAATTTGACATTTGCTGCAATATATGTCAATGAATGACAGGGGTAAAAAACTTACATAAGCAATTTAAGCAAATCTGATCTTTAAAATAGAATTACAAATGAATAAAAATTACTAAAAAAAATTAAATAACAAAAATATAATGAATTCAACAAGGTAATACATAAAACTAAATTTAAAAAATAACAGACTTTTAACTTTATTTTAAACGGATCCAGCAGATGCGGTTTTTCTCCGCTTAATTTTAGGCAATCGAATACCATATCTTTTTTAATTCTTTAGCCATCCGCATCAAATCCTCGATTGCTTTCATGAATTTGTTTGGCTTTCGCTTCAAGCATCAGTCCACTTACTGGCTTTTTTTAATTCCTCATGTTAACAAACCATTTATAGAGATTTTTTTCCATTCTTGGGAGCTCAGATGCGCGTAATGTGTTGTGAAACCCTGGACCACAAAATGCATTGTAACAAATTTTTTTTATTGCTTTGTCCTTTTTAATTGATCAATTGTGGATTTTGTCACTTGAGATTTCTTGGCTAAGCCAGTTACACTGCAACCCTTTTGCAACATATCAACAATCAACAATATAGTAGCGGTATTCATTGTTTAGTGCAAACGCTCCTGCGAAAGTGCAAATGCAAAATATCGTAGCTTTTTTATGACACTTAACGGGAACCCTGTATATTTTGTTGTTGGATTTAACAAAAAAGCTAGGATTTTTTGCATTTGCACTTTCGCAAGAGCATTTGCACCAAACACTGAATACCGCCAGTATGCTTTGTCTTTCAGGCTCAAAACTTTTGATTCACTTTCACAATTTATATTTGTACTTTATGTAGCAAAATAATATGTATGTAATTGTTAACGTTTGTATGTTTAGAGATACAAATACTTGTGCATGCATGTATTTGTTGAATGTACTCTAATGTAAACATAAAATATGTATTCTAATATGCTGGTATTCCCAAAATTAAGAAGAATGTAATAAGGAAAACCAAAAAACTAAAAAAAATTTTGTTCACGAGCTATTAGAAGTTGTTCGTGTTTTAGAGTAGTAAATGTAAAAATAAAAGTGTTCACGTTTCCGAGTTGTTCATGTTAACGGGTATTAACGTTTTCGCGAGTTCACTCTACTTTAATTTTATACCATGATAGAGACTTAAAGATCCAGGTCTCTATCCTCTACCCTGAAAGAACAACACCAACGTGTGCACCTCTTCAAGATGCATTGTACTTCGGTAGAACAGCGTTACCATATTTTTTTCCAAAAAAATTGCCATTGCAGAAAAAAAACTTTCTTTAACTAAGTCAATAATAAACGAAAAATTAGATTTCATTTTTATTAAAAATATTTTATAAAAAATATATGTGTTTTCTAACTAAAACAAAACAACATAACATAAAAAATGTTACATACATAATATGTATGTATATTAAACGGTATATAAATAATAACAAACATAAAATTAAATTCATTTTTGGAGTTCTAAGTTGTCGTTTAGAAGAAATTTTAAATATTTACTAAAATTTCTTTTTAGATTATTCTATAATGTCATTTAATATTGTGTAATAATATCACATTGTTTTATTAAACTTCAAAACTATTTCTTTAGATTGCTTAAAGTTTGTACAATCACTGTTATTTTTTTTAAAAAAGTCTTTTGCTCTCAAAATACCACATAAAGTGGGAATTTCTAATTTGTTTGTAATATTATTTTTGTTTAAATTAATTTTTGAAAGAATTCGTTCTACGTTTGCTGTAGATATAGGCAACGACAAAATTGAATAAAATACTTTTTTTTTAAATAAGGATTTTGTTAAACAACTTGGGATCTCGTTTGCCCCTGCTACATCGTCTATGGTGGTTTCCTTACATCTTGTGCACGAGGTTCCTAAAATCAATAATTTTTTACAAATGATTGTAAATAGTTCAATAATCTTACCGTTTTTCATTAAGTATTTATCCATCTTCTTTAAAAAATTTCAGTTCAATTTTCTACACAACAAATAAGTTGCAAACTTTCAAATTATAATAACACCGTCGTTGTTTTTGTGGGAGTAAAAACAAATCAACATTGTTGTATAAAAAGGGAGTGAAAAATATAAGGTCGTTTCATTGTATAATGTGCATTATATCGTCAATGCATATATTCATAAAATATATTCCAAACTTTAAATAATTAAAAAAAACTTGAAAAACTGCATATATTTAAAAAAAAACTTGTTTTTTCAGCCAGTTAATTAAAAACTTTGCATCTCAAAAAACTTGCAAAAAAGGAAAAACTTGGCAAATGGCAACGCTGCGGTAGAAAGCCTTCTCTTTCAGTCATCCAATAGATGTTGCAGGTATGCACCACGAGGTGTGATGACAGCAAGTAAATGTATTTCGCTTTCAAAAATTGTATATTTTGCTATTAATAAAAGTAATTATTGCCATTAAAGTTATATAAAGTTCTTAAATCTAGAGTGGACTGGATAGAATGCAATAAACTCAATAAACTCATCATAGTGAGCAAAGGATCAAAATACAATATGAGATCATCATAAACTTGGTTCACCCTAAAAACAAACAAAAATAATAAATCATATTACGTGATATTTTTGTATGTCAGCTCGAACGTTGTATGTACATATGTACATACATCGTGAAAACATGACAGCAGCACGTTTTTAAGAAATTGACATTTATTTTAAGTGGAA
Organism: Gymnocheta viridis; assembly: GCA_956483585.1. Lineage (NCBI taxonomy): Eukaryota > Metazoa > Arthropoda > Insecta > Diptera > Tachinidae > Gymnocheta > Gymnocheta viridis. The sequence goes on along the minus strand of OY101443.1, from coordinate 42,986,965 downwards.
GTTGAGTTGAGTTTGAATTTGTCACCATAATCGTGGACAAACATTTTATTTTTAATTTTTGGTTTTAGCCATTGTTGATTTTAGCATTAAATTTTGTTTATTTTAGTTTCTTAGTTTCTGATATGAAAATTCCTAAAAGGTGATATGCTAATGTTGTTTTGAATAAAAACGGTCATCATGAAATTATGATTCATTTAAGAATAAACAGTAGTATTCAGTAGCATTTCATAATAAAAATAAAAAATTAAATGTTTTTAATATGATTCTTTCTTCTAAGTCATTTTTTTAAAAACCATATTCTTAACATGTGTGCCTTGTACTCACATTGTAAATTTATATTATTATTATTTTTCATTTATTTGTTACTTTTGCATTTAAACTTCATTTTGTCTAATTTTATTATCTGTTTCTGGTATATTATTTTCAAACCATGTTTGGCACCACGCTCTATTTCTTTCACGAATACATTAAGTTTTATTTGGATAGAAAACAAAAAATTTAACGAAAAAAGTTACAAAAAATCAAATTCAAAAAGCAAACTTACCCCAATGAATACATACAGACATAATTGTACTTCTGTATAAAAATTATGTTGTTTAAACACATTAATTTGTGAATGATGTAATAATTTGCATTGATGCATATAAAAAACAATTATGTATGTTTAAATACATCATGTGTGTGTAACTTTACATTAAGTTTTAACGAAATTGTTGATTTAATGGCACTTAATAAATTTGCATTAATTTCTTTACAATATGTTTTGAAGGCTACAGTGCTGTTTATAAAACCAACACAATGGGTTTAAGCAGAAAACTGATCTGACTGCGAGCTTTTCATACAAATTGTCTTCTACTCTAATCGACCGTCTGGGTTGTGTAAACAGGACTAAACAAGTATTTCACAGATTCTAAATTACAATTGTTTCGCTGTTCCCGGAAAGAAATTTTCCATTTTTTTGTATCTTGGGAATTAAGTTTTACCAAGAAATACAACCATGTTGGTTAGAACACATTTATACAGGTGAAAAACACTAAAACCCAAAAAAAGATATATATTTGGTCTACAAATTACTAGTGTCCGACTGCACGTTCTGGTTCGTTGTTACACACACGTTTTTGTCACACACTGTACTTTATATACATTTTTTGTACGTGTTTGTATATCATCAAAGATACGCAAAAATGTAACCCAGTTCAAAAACTTGTATAATGTTGTCAAAATTAATGATTTTAATGTGTGTTGATTTTCTTTTTATCAAAATACATAAATCACAAAAATTAAAATTTTACTCAATATATTTATTAAAAAATTTTTAGTTTTGAAGTTCGGTCTGAAAAATGTAACAAAATTCGGGATTGGGTTCGGTCTCAAAGAGTGCGTTGGATTTTATTAACAATATATTGAGCAATTGTATAAAATTAGACCCACATCCATCAAAGGCGGACAAGTTTTTAAATTTTTAAGAAGCGGAAGAAAATTAAGGGAATACCTTTTCAAAGAATATTATTCAACACATCGTTGTTGTCTTGATAAAACAGAAGTAAAAATTTTTTAAAATGGCAATACTCTTCATTTTTATTTGATATCCATTTCAATATCTCAGATATGTAGATCAAAAATGTTTAAGTAATAAAAAAATTGTAAGATGTCCTTTGAAATATTAAACTCTTTTTTGAAAAGACACCTTATCACCAAATGAAAAACTGTAAACACTGTTTTATTTACTTAAAACTTCGCTGTAGCGGAAAATTATCGAGAATAGTTATCTGCAGCGAATGTTCGTATTTTTTTTTTTCAAATTGTGGAATAATTATGAACACTTTCGAAAACTCTTCGATTTACCAAAGAGTTCTTTGTTTCGAATGACATATATCCTAATATACGTACATATGTAGGGAGGCATTTTTTATCGAAATTTTAACGAAACTTATTTTACGGTGAAGGATACTTATTTGAAAAAGAACATGTTTTAGGTTCCAAAATTATTCCTTTTTTTATTTATATACATAAATAGATTTTGAAGGCCGAAAATTCCCGGGAAAGCGGGAAACGAAAATAAACTAGATTCCCACCCCGGGAGAAAAAAAAACTAACCAGGATCGTTCTAATTTGGCATGATTATAGTTTCGGTTAAGCGTTAAAGTAATTATTGTACGATGCAATAGGTTGAATAATTATTCAATCTATTTTCTGCTAAGATCGACTTTCTCTTTATTTATTTTTTTTACTTTTGCAAAATTTTTTTGGCAATAGTTTGAATAAAATTTATTATTATTTGTTTTTTACAGACATATTCCGGTCTTTTCTGCGTTGTTGTCAATCCCTACAAAAAGCTACCAATCTACACTGAAAAGATTATGGAACGGTATAAGGGCATAAAAAGACACGAAGTACCTCCCCATGTCTTTGCTATTACAGACACCGCCTATAGATCGATGTTGCAAGGTAAGTTTTTCGACAATTATATGCGTATATTTATTTAAATATTTCTATACAGTTGCAAAAAAAAAAAATAAAAAATTAATGTTAGTTTATTTTTTTATTTATTTCTCCCGGTTGGACGTTATCAATTTTGCTTGACTATTCTACTTACGACATATTTTATTTTTAAACGTATTACGTTAAAATTTCTTTAAGAATTTTAACAAAATGAACTCTTGGAACAGCGATAATAGAGCAATCAAAACAATACAATTATACTCGTTTTTGTTATCTAGACTGTCATAATATTCCGCAAATAAACCAATATTTGCTAATGACCTTTCGTTAGTATAAGAATTTTGAACAGATAAGATAAAAACTATTTTTTTAAGCAGGGGCTGCCAAACTTTTTCTTCGCTGAGATTCATGAACATTCCTAATTATCTATCGGACGTCTCTATAAAAAAAATCATTTTTTTTTTGTACATATTTTAACATGAATGAATTTAACCTTCGCTTTGATGAAGACATTTTTGTACGAGAACTCATGGTATCTACATTATATATACATTCAAATTGTGTTACGCTTTCTATATGTGTGCAAATTTTTTTATCAAAATATATAATACATATTAAAAGAAATTATCGATAACTTAATAACAGAAGTTAGAAATATTGAGCTTTGGAAAGCAAATGCTTTTTCCCTTTGAAAACTAATTTTCGACCCTATGAATGCATAACTGTAGATGAGCAGATATATTGATATCGAGGTCGCACAAAGTTCACACAATATATACCTTCAAAACCCGCAAAGTATGGTATAAAAATTTGGTGGGATTGCAGTTCACTAACTTCGTATTGACTGAATAGACAAATATATATCGGAAAATAGATTATTTGCAGAGACGTGAACCAAGGTGAACGCGTCGTAAAAGATTTAATTGCTCCTTACGTGAAGGCAGATAATTTTTTTTACTTCGTTGTCGTTGCTTGAAGAACTTATTAAATTGGAATATGTCTATTGTCGGCACTCTGAGGAAAAACAAACGATATATAACCGAAGATTAAAAATCGTGAAGTATTTTCTAGTGAATTTGAATTTGGCCCGAATGTAACCATATAATCAACCATGCATCAAATGTAAAAAGCCAATATTGCCTTACACAAACGAAGTGCCAAAACTGATATAAAGACTCACTCAAGTTCGTAAAAGTACGGCTTACGAAAAATATATGCTGGTTACGTAACAAAACCAATATAAATTAACATGAAATTTAATGTATCTTCCACGATATATATTTATAAGCCCGTGCACACAAAACCAAAAAATATAAAAAAAACTTCTATAATCTTACATCAAAATGTTTTATTTGTTCATTTTCTAAAAATTCGCAATATTTTGATAACTGAGCTGAAAGCAATTTGAAAGTTGACAAAAACTTAATAAGTTATTAACAACTGAAGATCAAAATATCTACCTCGGTAGATACTATAAAAGCGAAGGTTAAATTAGTTTCATCCTTCAAATTTTATCGTTTCTTTGTAACACTGTCCATACACGTTGCAACTTGTGCAACTGAGGTGAATAAACCAGTAGGTTGGAATAAATTACTTTTATAGCTTCAGTTCGGAAGTTGTTGGGTGACTTGAATTAATATGTTTTAACATTTTATATATTATTTTCCTCCGATCGGTGTTGCTTACTACTAAATGTTTACAAGGAAATGAAGAACGGAATAAGATAAAAAAAACTCATTCCGAATAGACAACTTGAAAACCGAAGTTGAATCTGACTAGAGATATTCATTGAATTATTCTTAAAAAATTTCGTTTATAAAAAAAGTAAAGTAATTTCATACTTGGCGTCGATATCGACACTTTGGCGATCACTGTTTTAAGGGAAACAATGTGAGGTTTTTTTATGGTGTTGTCAATGAATTTTTTTTTTGTTTTCTATGCAACTTTTATATCTTTTCAATCTACCCTGATTAATACAATAATTTTCAAACAAAACTAAATTTGTTTCTTTACAAAATGCAGCCATTAAAATGAATTATTCGAGAATATATTAGACTTTTTATATGAAGAATGAGTTTGCCAGTGTAATTTTATGGGAGAAGAATTTGAGAGAATGCAAATGCTTTATATACCGTTTTCTTCCTTTTTCCTACAAAAATTTTAAATTCGAAGAAATATCGTCTAATCTAAGCTCCACCTATGAATGCAGAAACAAAAGGGAAAAACAATGGGCCATATTGCACATATTCGCCTTCGACTTCGACAAGTTGTACTGGATTAAAGAAGCACACAAAATTACACTTTAATCTAGTACACACTGTCGCAGTCGAAAGTTCGACAACCGTAATAAAGGCATTATTTCTTTTTTCAGTGCTTTTTTTGTTCTAAGAAATATTTGATGATCTGCATTAGCAGTAGTGAAATGCGAATAATCAATTTCAATGTGTTTTTTAAATATTATTATTTGTAAAATATTAATTTTGAGCAAAAATACGATTAAATTGTTATGTCAGACTTTTTAAACTTGTTTTTTAGAACTTTCCATTAGTCTTTCAGAATTTCCATATTAAAAAATTCACAAGTGTTGTATTGGTGCTAAAGTTTATAAAATTTCTGTTGGTATTTTGTCGCAGAGAATGTCAGCAACAATTTTGTAAATTCATTCATTGTTTTCCAAAAATCTTCATATAACGTTTCCAATATTATTAAAGAATTTTCCGATTATATCACGTGAGCGTTGCCCATCTCTTAATTTTAACAAAATAATGGAGTTAAATATAATAATAAAAAAAATTTGTATGTTAAACTAACAACTGTAGTTACATCAACTGCATTATATTATATAGTAGAGTATCCACTCGATTAATATTTGTTCAATTAATCGAGTAGAGTTTTTCCATTATTTGATCGAATAATGAAAATAGTTAATTTCGATATCAATTTCATATCAATTAATCGATTATAATGATTTTCTTAGTAATTCGTCTTTTTTTTAATAGAAAAATATTTTATTTAATTTCTAACTGATTAAATCCTTTAAAAGTAGATAACATGTTATTACTATCTGTATTTATTTTCGTTACACATACTTTTAAGTATATTTTAGTCCCTTTTTAGATGTGTACGAGTATGTGTGATAAATGATGTAAATGATGATAATCATCAACAAATTCCAAATAGTAAACTCGCAAATTTTTTATATTTAGTTTGACGTTTATCATACAAAACTTATCAATTTTATAATTAATTAATAATATTTAAAACGATACATATTTAGTTTTAATTTCTTTTTATTTTATTTTATGTGTAATTTTTTTAACAAAAAATCTAGCAGAAACTGTATTAGAATAGATGATTTTATGTATTTAGGTAAAACAAATAAAATTTCAGAAAAACTAGAAATTTTTTTTAATGCAATCCTATCGCTATCACCAACATCCACTTTAAATGAAATGTTTTCAAAGTCAAGTTTTATTAAAACAACAAAAAAAAAACTGTTTAAGAAGCAAACTTCTAAGCATTAAGAAACTATGTATTTGTAAAAGACTATTTAAAAAAAATGTGATTCAAATCTCGTCAACTGTAAAATTTTTCTTTAAACATAATTTTTGATATACGAGTACTATTAATTTTTAAAAGTTTTAGATCTTTATATGTACATATATATAGAACAAATGAATTGTTATTTTTTGTATATTAATATAATAATTTTGGAATTATTTGAATTAATCGAATAATTTAAAATCTTTACTCTATTAATCGAGCAATTTTAAAATCCCAAAATCGATTAATTCCGTACTCGAACAAAATCAAAAGTCAAATAAATGGATACTCTACTCGTATTATATAAGCTTTTGACATTTATTTCAATCAATTCATTTAAGGAAATTATCGTTCTTAAAATATATGATTTTTAAATGACTGTTAAACGATTAAATATTGTCTTATCATATTTGTTGACAATATTAAAATAAATAAATGAACGCTTTAAAACATGTAAAATTAAATTTAAAAATGTTAATGCCTTTCTTGGAAATTTCAATATTAAAACAAATTTTCAAATATTTATGTACGAGTACGTACGAGTATTTACTATAAAAGGTAACTAAAACAAAAATAAAATGCCATTCATTGGAGTAGGCATGATTCATTTAAACAAAATACGGCATTATAGGGTATTGCTTCAACATCAACACCACCACCATACCAATATGCTGTACAATACCTCCGCCATGACTACATACATCATCACACACCACTATTTATTAAAACTTTCTATATTTATGTGTCAATCAACATTTTTAGTTTTCTTCTTCTTTTGTAATTTGTGAATTTTTCTGGGTTTGCACCATTTTTGAATAATGGCTGATCATTCATTAATTTGTTTATATATGTACATACAAATGTATGTATGTACATACACATATATTCCAATAACAGTGTAACAAAAAATATTTACAGCAAATGCGAACCTCACGGATTTTGTTATAATTCAGAGTGGAAATATTTCTCAGATATTCTCTAACGTCTGCTTTAGTGAGCATTCGAAATGTTATTTTCGATTATGATCGACAGTTGCTCTTTATTACATATTTTATTTTAAATTTTGCCAGTCATTCTTATACTGAAAATAATCTTTGATAATATTTAGAGCTTGTTTTGATCAGTTCATTGAAATTCAGTAAGTATTTACGAAACACTTTTTTGGCTTGATTCTTTTTATTTTTCAACATAGTCTTGTTCTTTTTGCTCGATATACTATCTAACAATTCATCCGCAAGCAATATTTCCGAAAGCTATTCTCTTCAAAAGGCTTCCCTTTCGACACGTCGAGACAGTTCGTTAAATTTAGAAAGGTAGAAAATTCTCTCGGAGTCATATCTGGGAACGTCAAGGAACGTGATTTTTCATCGAAACTGAAGAAGTGCGTACCAGTAGAGCGATTCAGTAACTTTTAAGCATTTGCTAAAAGTCAGGGACCGTAACGGGTATAAGTTTTATACAAAAAATTCGATTTTAATTATCTCCTAATCATTATTTTTTTATTTTTTTTTGCTTGAACAATAAAAGTTTATTCTTAAGTATTTAAAATTTTTATTCGCACTCTTTCCCAAAATTAATATTTTACTTATTCCGTAAAACATTAACAATTTTGCTAAAAACAAATTGCAATTGATTATTGAGGGGTATAGCTTGTTCCTATGCGCATTTCATTGTTGCTAATGCAGATCATCAGGGAACTTTACCCAAATATTTCTTAGAACAACTGGAGATATTATATTAAACCTTCATTAAACCAAATGAAAAGTTTAAACAATATCAAAGTTGTAACAAGAACTCAATAATCAACCAATTGTTTTTGTTTTCTTACTTTACCATTACTACCTAGGCTGACTTTTTTCAACTCTAATTGTAGTTGTAAGAGGTTTGTAGAAAATGTAAAAACAACAACTGCTATACGTTTGTATAGAGTGATGTCAAACAAAATTTTGCGACCGGGTGGGTGCTTGTCAAGTTAATAATTGGTGCTTTTTATGGGAATCTCTCAAATTTAAGTATTTTAAATTTTTATTCGCACTTTCCCAAAATTAATATTTTACTTATTCAGTACATTAACAATTTTGTTAAAAACAAATTGCAATTGATTATTGAGGGGTATAGCTTGTTCCTATGCGCATTTCACTGTTGCTTTTCTTAAGTTTTTTTTTTTTATTGAAATTATTTTTAATTTGATTCACCAAACTAGAATTTATGTACGGACTCTGGAGATACTTTTGATCTAATCTCAGCTAATATTAGTTTTAGGGCAGCAAATATTGCGAAATAAGTTTTGCCGTCTGACCAAAATTATATAAAATAAAACCAAAGTACTTTTATTTCCAAGCAAAAAATTAAACTTGAAAAATAAGTTTTCTTTTGCAAGCGATAAATATAAATAAGAAAATAACTTTTATTTTCCAAGCCAAAAATAAAATATAATTTTAAACATAAAACAATGCGAGGGGTAAAGCTAAAGAAACAACTGAATAATAATTAAGTCCTTTTTTGCAAAATGTTTTCCTAATTCGCAACCAATTGTATGAGTTGCAAGTTCTTCGCAATTTCCATATAAAAATGTTTATATAGAAATTACCAACAAGATTCATACAACCTACAGCCAGGGCTACCGTTGGGATTTTTTAAAAACCAAGCCAAGAGAAAGATTATTGTAAAACTGTTTACAAACAATGCAAAAAGGGCGTTTTGACTCGATGTCTTGTTTAATCTATTTATCAGTTTCCAGTCTCTCAAACAGTATTGCGAATTATTACGTTTCTTGGAAGGACCTGCAGCGTTGTTAACGTTATCCTTCTCAGACTCCGTGGTCTCTTCTGCCTCTAAAAACGTATTTCTAGCTTCATTTTCTTCTTCGTTTTCAGACTTTCTTTTCGTTTTAACAAGAAATCTTATTTTAAATAATGTTCATGTTTTACGACAAATTTTGTAAAATAAGCACTTCAAAACCCACAATTTGTTACTTTAAAAAACTTTTTTGCTGACACTGTTCTTTGAAACATATACCAAAAGAATGCATGACAAGGTTGCAAAGAAGTGATAAAAGTGTTCCCAAATGAACAATAATCTAAAATTTGCTTTTATATTTGACGACTTTTTTTTTAAATTTACTGCAAGTTAAATGTTTTTTGTGAGAAACAAAAAATGGGTAAAAAGACGCAACAAAATTAAAAAAGTCGCAAAAGTCACTAATAAAAAAAAATCTCACAAAAAGTCGGAGACCGCTAAAAAGGGTAAAATTGCGACTTTAGTCTGGTGAACGGTAACCCTGCCTATAACTCATAAAATAGGTTGTAAATTCTAAAAATATTTTACTAATTCAGTAAAATATTAACTGCTGTATTCATAAAAAATAATTTATGTTTGAAATGTATTTTAAGACAAATTTTTCATACGAGATATAAGTTTTCCTTAAAATACAATTCAAGCCCAAGTGTTTTGCTAATTATACCGGCTGGTTCAAATGCAATCATCTTTTTAAAAAATCAAATAAAATGAACCAAATTTAATTTCTTTTGATACATTATGGCTGAATTTATGGAAGGCGGTCTTATTCATGTGACTACCGGGACTGTCTTTGCAATAATTTATTCTGTCATTCCGATTTTCAAAGACTTCGTTGACGGTTTCTGCTTGTATAGGCCGAGGCACTTAGAATCCGTCGTACGTTATACGTCGGTTTTTTCAACTGACAACTTATTTGAAATACGGATTTTCTTATGAGCTTTGTCACATTCTGTACGTCTCCGCCAACGCAAAGTACTAAAGTTGGGCAACTTTTAACTTACGTTGCGTACTTTGAAAAATACCGGTTTTTTGCTTTGTTTTTATTAAGCTCTTTGTGTTGTGTGGTGACAAAATTAAATTTAATAAAAATTAAAAAAAAAAAACAGAATATCCTTTAATTCTATTGAAAATGTGTACTTTAATGAACGAAGTACTAATTGTGTCAACCTTTTGCGCCGCTACTTTAATGTCAGTTGAAAAAAGCAACGTATAACGTACGACAGATTCTATGTGTCTCAGCCTTATCTCTTGAAAGATATTTTACTTAAGGGTGTGAATTGTTTCTAGATTATTGGCGTATCATCGCTCTTTAACGAAAAGGATCAAATCGCGCTTAAAAAATTATTCGAATATTGGAAAAAAAACCTGCGGATAATGTTTAATTCTAAATTGAAATTATTGTTCGTTCGAAATATTTCGAAAGTTATTCAAATAATTCTTGTTCGAATGTTTCTAAACCAATTCTTATATTTAGAAATTCCAGTATTGGTGTTCAAAAATAATCATCTTTTCTACTTGATACAAATGTATTTAGTGGTTTTCGTAAAATTGTAAGCACGACTCGTTTTAGAAATAAGAAGAAAAAAAATTAAATTTAAAACAATTTTTTCTTTCTGTTTGTCGGCCATCCAACCCGTCAGTACAAGAGAACGTTTGCACGGTTTTACTAGAAAAAAATATAAGGTTGATGACGACGTTTCTTATCAGATAAACACTTATAAAAAAAAATTTTTACTTAAATTAACTTTGTTGCCATAATGTTGCAATTCTTCTTTGTCACACTGTAAAAACCAGGTCGAGTTAGAAATGTAATTGATTTTATTTTTACCTCTTTTTTTTAAATCTTTACGTGTTAAAAATAACAAGAAAATTTTTGCAGTTAATTTAAAAGATTTTATAGTTTGTTTATAATTTTGTGTTTTTAATTTACATGAAGGCCAGTGAGTGACTCACTCGTCTATCTTCTTTACATTCTTCCATGCGTTTATCAATTAAAGCTTAATCTCCACACTTTTTGCACTGGTTTCATTTTAATGTGGATCATTATTTTAATAAAATTGCTTTATAGACATTATCAGTAATATGTATGTAGTAGAACTGCGGTTTTGCTGACAACAATTGATTGTCAATTGCAGCACACACTATAATTTTAGGCTGAACACAATATTTGTTCCTAATAAAATTATATAAAAATGATTTTAAGTTTAATATGTATGCAAGTGTGTACTTCGATGTTGAATACAATTTATGAAAAAAAATATATGGAATTATTATGTAAAAGTGACTCATAAGGAGTTGATAAAATTTTTATATCTTTCTTTTTGTTATTATTGTTTTTAGTTTTGTGATGGGCAAAGTTGTGGTATCGCTTTTACTCATACATTGTTGTTGCGAGCATGATTCATGCATTAACATACTTAAAAATTTATAACGAAACTTAAAAGAAAGTCATTTAATAAATAAAAGCAACTTCAAGTTTATAATTCAATTTAAAGGGTTGTTTTTAAGGTCTGTGTGAAAATAAAACATTTGAAAATCAAATATGTATGACTAGAATAAGTTTGAATAAAAAGTCAAATAATTTAAAGGTAATTTTTTTTAATTTGTATCTAAAAGTAGGCGGAATTTTTCACCTAAAGTATGGTACTCTATTTGAATTTGTGAAAATTTTTAAAATTAGCCAGTGGTGACAATAACATGATTGAGAAAAAATTTATTGTTTTTATTGTCCTGAAGTAAGCAACATTGTTTTTCATATGTATGTAAACAAAAACCATGTGTTTCTTAAAAAAAAAACAATTTAAGCAAATGAACAACAAAATAATATTAAGAGCTTGTGCCGCAACGTAACAATTAAAGCAAATTGCAGCTGCTGCGGAGGAGCTCTTTGAAGACACACGTCCGGCCAAAAGCCATACCTTCTTTCATTTTATGTTATATTTACATTATTTTCCACTATCTATCTATATTATTAATAGGCAAACACGTTTATTTAGATCCCTTTTACGGCCGTAATACTGAACCGATTTTAGATAGATTTATATGTTTTTAAACAAGTTTTTACACAGATGTGCACAATCTTAATTTTATTTAAATCGGTTCGATATTTAGCGAGCTATTAGCGTTTAAAGTTGCTACTAACATATGCACATTTATTACACATACATGTATGTATGTGTGCTTGTGTGTTTGTCCAATTTGCTTTTTGTATAGAAATGAGACAGGGATTTAAGTTATTTATTTAGAATGTTTGTGTATTTGTGCAAATGTTTAATATTAAATTCTAGAATGCGGTCGATTACGTCGACCACTGGATTAATTATTTGTGCGCAACAAATTTAATGCCAGTAAAATCTGATCCATACGAAATTAGTGATGCTTATATTATTTCGCAGTTTCCAGAAAAATTTTGTTGTTGGAAAAAAAAGCTGCCAGAAATATTTCGTACATTTTCAAAAAATGAACGGAGTACAATTTAAGTAGTTTTATTTCGCAATTATTTCGCATGAATTTTTTTATATGATCTTTTGATAGTAGTTCGCACGAAATGATGAACAGAGTACCATGCTTAAGCGAAAGCAGTCTGTCTTTCGAAGCGTAATTCTCACGTGGTATGCATTACCATGATTGGCATTGTAAAAATACTAAAAATAAAATAAAAGCTAAAATTTGAAATCTGTCTCGAATCAAGTAGTGAATGCAATTTTGACACTACGGTGTATCTTGTGAACCGTGAGAGGTGGAAGCTTGAAGCTTGAAAATTGAAATTTAATGTTTTTATTTTTTAATTCAATTTTATTTACAACCTATTAACTAAAGACAATAAGTAATGAATGTACATACGTGTATGCGATGCTAATTCACGTTACTAGAGTAGTTTTAATTCAAAATTAGATTTTAAAAACATACATATATACAAAAATTTTAATTTTTAAACATATACATATATAAAATTTCTTTTCAAATATATATTTAATTTCGAAATGGTAAGTCCAGTACATGGTTTCTCTGGAGTCTACGAACTTCATTGGTATCATCTAGCAAAGTTATTGCCAATACGTTGCTGTGATTACTTAACCTCTCCAAGTGATTTTTGCTAAATTTTCTAATTTCGTCCTTGACCATTGGAATTGATAAGTCATCATGAATAGCTCTGTTTGATATAAACCATGGGACATTAATGTTTTAGATTGAAACCTTTGGAGTATTTCAATATTTGAATTACTGGCTGTTCCCCACAGTTGTATACTCTAAGTCCAAACGGGTTTTAAAATTGTTTTATATATAATTATTTTGCATTCAAGACTAAGTTTCGATCTTGCACCTAGCAACCAAAAAAGACGTTTAGTTTTTAAATTTAAGTGTTGTCGAAAACTAAGTGTTGAATAGAAAAATAATGTAATTGATATGCTATTTTTCCTTTTAGATTTTCTTAATAAAGTCGCTATTATTGTTTTGGGGAAGCCTGGGGACAAATCACGACATTCGATATTGAGCGAAATTTCCATACAAATTCAAAAAATTTTGTATATGATTTTACACGATATCGAATGTCGTGATTTGCTCCCTGATTCTTTTTTGTAGTGTAGTGCATTTTGATAACATACACTGAAGTTTATAAAAAAAGCCGATTTAAATTTTCTGTTAGTTATGAAGTTTTGGGTTCTAGGTAACGATATACACTCCTTGTCGACAGTGATTGTGGTGTCGCCGGTTGTGTGGAGAGCTGCAAAAATCAAAAACAGAAAGACTTCGTCGTGTAAATCTTGTCAAACAAACAAACAGAAACAAACAGATTTTTTAAATTCTTAATGTTGTTCTAAAATCCGATAATGATGAACATGTTATTAAGAAAAATGTGTGTTATATTTCATTTTCGCAGTTCGCAAGAGTTTTTTTTTATGAAAATATTAAAGTCGTTGATTTATTTTAAGCTAAATGTGCAGAATGTTAGTGCGTGCTTAAATTAAATAAATCTCTATATTTATTTTTAGATTGAAATCAATTACTTAATTATGTTTTCGAAGTTGAAAAAAGCTGCTCTCTTTGTGTTTTGTTGTTTGTTTAGATAATTACTACTTTATAATAAAACAAAGAAATTTCATTTAATATAAGAAAATTCTTATAAGTTCGACAAAAGAATGAAACAAAAAATGAAGTTGAAATACAAAATAAACCAGGGATGGATATCATGGTACAATTGTATACTTTTTTAGTACGAATTATATGTTAAAATTGAATATCAAAATTTGTTTGTCAGTATTAGTTTTGTCCATATTTATTTTTATTTTTGTAGTTTTTAAATTTTAAAAGTGCAGAATAAGTCAAAGAAAAAAATGTTGCTAACCGAACTCAAAAGTAGGATGTTATAAATTCAAACTCCGCCATGTAAAACCAATTATTTATAAACCAATTTTAATTTTTTTTTTCATCATTCCAGACTGTTTCCGTTGTATGATTTATTTTTGTTTTCTACAAAATATGATATGTTCTCAAAATAAAATAAAAAATATACAAAAACATTTTGTGCCGCATGTTTTTTATGTTACAATCAGAATCGAAATCGAGGCTAAAAGGCGATAAATGCTAAATTTAGCATCGAAAGAGCTACTCGACTATCATTACTTGTTAAAATATTACAAAAAAAATTAAACACAATGAAACAGCTGATTCGGTCATGGTTTTTCTTTATTTTCGAATAAAGGTGAACCCAAGATGGTTTCATGACACGAATTCAAATCAAAATCGATTTCCAATATATATAAATTACAATCATGACTTGGTTTCTATAACAACTCTGAGTGTTTTAAAAACACTAATAATTTTATTAGCGTTCAAGTACGTCGAAGTAGTGTATTTGTTTAAATGCTCGTAAACATAAAAAGAGGTTTTTTAAAAAAAATATGAGGTCCATTTTGGAAAGGAACTTACTGAAAATAGACTGCAAGAAATTAAAAAAAGGAATTGTGTCGTAGTTAGAGGGATCGGTTCGGTTTTTCAGCAACGCAGTTGTTAGTTTTTTTCAAAATGAATATCGAATAGCCTTTCTCAATATCAGTCGAATATTTTCTGATTTGCAAATTTTGTCAATCAAATAGTTTTATTTTATTAAACATACAAAACTGCTCTGTGGACACAAAATACTAACATACATGTAAAAAAAATACATTTGCAAATGGTCCAAATCAGATAAATCGCTGGTCAGTGAAGAAAGAGACAACTATAAAGCACAAAATGCTACGAATAAAAGGATGTAAACAAAACAAAAATAAAAAATTGTACACGCAAAATTCTTATATATTCAAGAAAGTTGAAATTTTTTAATTTTTACTGAACTAATAGGACGTTAAGACGGTGATTTTTGCATCGTCTGTTTTTCATGTATTTTTTTTTTTTGTTTGTATCGTGCGGAGTTGAGAAGCAAGAGGGGTAGACAAAAAATCTCGTTCAGTGTTTTCGTGTTTGCTTTTCTTATTTCTCTTTATACTACATCCTTTCTTCTTTTTTGTTTTATTTGTTTTCGTACTTTGAAATGGCACAACCTTTGTGCATCGGAAAAATTAAAAGTTCAAAGAAAAAACAAAATAAATAAAATAGAAAAAAAATTATAAACAAATTAAAGAAAAAAATTTTAAACACGACGGTGAAAGTAAAATAAATATATATACAAATAAATCAATATTTATTTATTTGTACATAAATTCGAAAAAAACTAAAGAAGATTGACCGATTAAACCAGAAAAAAAAAACAATTATGTTACAAAAAGAAAATCAACCCTGGTTACAAAAACAGACGTCTGTTAAAAATCGTCATGTGATTGCAAATGATTTTTGGAAGCAACTGCTAAAGAAAATTAAGAAAAACAGACGTTGCAAAAATCTTCATGTAAATCAGGCATAAAAGAAGTCATTATTATGTGTTGGTCTTTTCGTTCTGTCACCTCTGTATGTTTTGTTCTGTGGATTTTCCCAATGTAGATTGTTTTTTCAGAAAAAACATATGAACACTGCCCATAATTAACAATCTTACGTTTTAACGATTTTTTCTTTAAAAGTGACTAATTATTTTACTACTGAAATGATTCCAACTTAAGATAGCTTATTTTTCTAAAACACGATTCAAAGTGTGTGTAATTTATATGGAAAATAAGAACAAAATTTCTAAATCTTTTTTTCGTACAATGTTTATCACCGGAAAAACCGGAAATTCTGGTCTTTGCACTTAAAAATTTTTAGAATTTTAATGAAGAACAAAAACCGGTTAACCGGCTTTTTCTTCATATTGAAAAACGTATTCATCTTTTTTAAGTTAAAATTATTGAAACTATTCGAATATCGGGTTTTGAAAAATGTCGAATATCTCCTAATTTATTCGAGGCTAAGGATTTAAAAAGAGGGCACATTAGTCATATACAGTGGACTTCATCACAACCGAACATCACTTTATAATCGATTTATAACTATTTTTTTAGAAATGTGCCAGTTTGGTCACATATTTATTTTGTTTTCGACGACATTTTACTATATTAACATCTTGCCATTTTCTATGCCTTAGAGAATAGCAATTGTCAATTGTTATCGACAACGAGTGGATAAGTGCCACTTTGTTATTAGGTTGACGTGACGTGGGCAAATAGTTACAGAATAAGGTGATCTAATTTTTTTATTTACATGACAATTTTTGTGTAGGATTGTTTTGTTTTGTAAGTTTTTGTTTTAAAACAAAATATAAAAAAGTTGATAACGTCATGATGTAAAAAGTACATTTGATGTTATAATTGATACAAAGTTAAAACTAATTTTCCATCCCTGGAATGGATTCTCATGAAATAAAAACAAGAAATAACACACCCTAAATACCACTCCAAAAAGGAGAGTTTTTATTATCTTTTTTTTTAAAAAGAAGATTAAGAAATAAATTATCGTATACGAGAATGTGTATAAAAAATGTTTAACGTTTTGTATAATATTGCTGAATAAACTTTAAGAGCCGGTTTTTGTGTGTTGATGATGACTTCAAATTTGTTTAAAATGTTTCAAGTGCGGTTTCCGTAATTCAGACGGTCGACTTGAGTATGAAATTTATATGACAATCTCTCAGTTTTTGAGTGATATCCAAATAAATTTGTTACTCCAGTCAACCGTCTGGATTGTGGAAACTGCTCTTAAGTTTTTTTTTCATCGTTACCAAAAAAAAACCTCGTATTAATGACGTATCTGTTGTAGATAGCAGATAAAGCAAATGTTTTAAAGGATTTTAAGGAAAATTTTAAATTAAACCGTTTGTTACCTAATTTTTTTAAAAGATGCATTTGAAATTTCTCGGCTGCAAAGTAAATTAATAAGCCAATAAGCGTTCTCTACTTTTACTTTTTTGTCTTTATAAGAAAGCAAAAATATAAGTAGCAAATTGTGGAATTTTATATCGATCGGAATATTCTTTCTTTAACAGTTTAACTAGTTTGGATTTGCTGTCGGTGTGATTTTTTCAGGCTTAACTCGTTAAGATTTGGACTTGTTTTGAAATAAATGGTGGCGTTTAACTCGAACTTTTCCTTATTGGAGTTGCACAAACTTTATTCACTCTTCAAATAAAAAAAATTGTATATAATGAAAATTGCAAAGAATAAACAACCCAGTTAAAATTTCGGCCTGCTTGAAAGTAAGTTTGTTAGCGAGACAATTAGGATTTGCATATAATCGAAGATTTTTATAATCGCGAACACGATTATATAAATGTGATTAATCACGATTAAAAATCTTCATTATAATAATATCACTTGTTTGTTAAAACATTCGTTTTGTTGAATAATTCGTAAATCATAACATATAAAAAGGAATACTGAGGAAAATCTCTTGTGATAGAAACTGTTTCTGCAAGGAAATATACTAACTTTTTCCAATCAATGAGATGAGTGCACGCACGACTTGTTTTAGTTCGGTGGTGTTTTGGCATAATTCGAGTTTCTAAAATTTTTTCTCATTATTTATAAATGGAGATTTCCCAGGAACATCTTTTGGTCTAATCGGCATATTCCAAAGATAAATAGCTACAAAACGTTAATGTTTTGAAAATGTAAATTGTCCTGTTTTCAATTCAATTTCAAATTACTCGAAAAATGCAAATAAATTCTAATAATAGAAAGTGCTCTATAGAAGATGCCTTATATAATGAAATTGCTTGGTGTATTTTAGATGTCGAGACAACTTATATTCTCTATATTCGCGGAATTACAACAATTTTCATGAAAAAATGTCGCACGTAGCTTAAGAAAATTGAAATAGAATTAAGGTTAGAAAAAAATGCATTAGCGGAGAAGTTTTACTTAATTTTTTTTTCTTTGAGCAAATTGAAATTTTAATCGTAATCGCATGGTTAATAGTTAATTACGATTAAATGACATGATTAATCACGATTGCGAATATAATCGATTTTCATACCATGAGACAATAATGAGGCATGAAGCAATAAGTTTCTGCTTCTAAAAGGGACTCACTTGTAATACTATTTAAAGCAATAATTCTTTTAACACAAACCAGGGGGCAAATTACGACATTCGATATCGAACGAAATCCCATAAAAAATTTTTTTATGGAAATTTCGTTCGATATCGAATGCTGTAATTAGTCCCCAGTGTTTCCGCTTGCCTTCTTTGAATGCTTTCAATTAAAATCTTTATCAAAATCTATACCGTTTACAACGGGTAATTCGTAACATTTTTCAAGATTTCGTATCCATGACAAAAACAGTTGATTGGAATTTTCTTTTTTAAATCTCAAACTCCATACAAAAATTATCATTCAAATGAGAAACAAATTCAAAAAGAATTTTTATTGAACAGCGTAGTATTTTTCAGTACAATTTAGAAAAAACCATAGATGCATCACTAAGTGCTACGAGATTTTGGGTAGATTTTGTCAAAATCTAGTGACAAAGTAGATTTGGTTTATATGGGAAATCCATTCAAAATCAACAAGATTTTGCTAGAAATTTCGTAAGTACTAGCTTTTGGTCTGATGTAAATGCCATATAAGAAATAAATAATATTTATTTTACACCATCTAATATGGCAATTTACGCCAGACCAAAATCTTATTATTACGAGATTTCGCGCAAATCTTGTTGATTTTGACTAGATTTCCCATATAAAGCAAAATCTACTTCGCGACTAGATTTTGACAAAATCTACCAAAATCTGGTAGTACTAAGTGATGCAACTGTGTTTTTTGCCAAATTATACAAAAAAATACTACGCTGCTACATAATGAATCTTTGAAATGTGTGTCCGGCAGCTGCTTTGCTTTCGATTGATAATTTTTTATATGGAGTTTGACACTTGAAAATGAATATGCCAATCATCTGTTTTTGGTTTGTACACGAAATCTTGAAAAAGTTCACGAATAACGGTATAGATTTTGCTAGAGATTTCAATTGAAATCTACTAGATTTCGTGCTGGTGTAAATGTACTGTTAGTAAACATATAAAACCAGTATACCAGAATTATTAAGCAATTAAAAACTCGTAGGTTTTATTGTGTTTTTGGAAGATTTTGTAGTTGCGGGAGCTTCCGCCAGATTTTACTGCTTCTAAATTCTGTTATTTTTTTTGTTTTTGCTGGGAAGGGTCAATATAGTGTTGCGTTTTGTATTGTAGCACGTCATTAGAATAATATGAACATCGTACAACAAAATTTAGGGCGGAATATCGAAACAAATCGCTATTGTCCGCGCTCGCTTTACGACGCATTACGTGTGTCAATAATTGTTGGCTCATTAGATCGATCTGCCATTTAATAGCTGAGACAGGTGTTCTCACAGACTTTTTTGATTTCTATGTGATTTGCATCTGCTCCGAGTCGTCATATCGGCTAATCACCCATTAAGGTTCATCAGGATACACATCCGTTCTAGAAAATTTCACCTTGCTTCTGGTCTCCTGAGGTCGAGGATCGTCCATCACTAACTGAAGCTAATTCAGGGATTAACCTATTCATCTTCTGCGGTCTTTCTTGCACGACTTCTTTGGCCAGCTCTGCTGACCAGTCGTAAACCTACTAGAAGCAAGCTTACAGGAGGCAGAAGCTGCTTTTTTTGATAGGACAACAATATGATGAACCTTACATTTATTAGCATTACATTGAGCATTTGCCACTGACCGACTGGATTGTTTTTTTATAAAATATGTAGAGCTTTTAATAATTTTTGCCCAACCCTAATATGGATATTTGGTGCCGGTGACAATTCCTCTTGGATGATATCGAGTTTTTTTAGCAATCGCACTGCACGAGTTGTTATAGATGGGATCTCATCAAACATGTTCAGAATTAATTAGGGGGTACTACAAAGTCTACTTTCTTTTTCCTACCCTATTTCTGGTTTTTCTAAATGACCTATGTCATACCGACCCATAGGTTTTGTGTTCGGTTTAAAGGTTTAAAATAATTGGTTTTAATATTTTTAAAGTTCCGAACACGAAATTTGGGGTGTTATAATAAGTTTGATGTCTTTCTCTCTGTGGGATCGCATCTCTTAAACTGATTAGCCGATATTTTTTTTTGTTTTTTTGTTACTTGAAAGCCTATTTGATCCAGACTAGAATAGAAAATTGGTGCTACTGCATAGTAAATTTTGTCTCTAATGTATTATTACAATCAAAAATTAATAAAGGGTTTAATATTTTTTTGTTTAGTTTGAAGTTTTCAAAAAAATTATTGATCCAAAATACTCGTAGTATAATTAATTTTATCAATGTTGCTTAATTATAGAGTAATTTTTATAAGTGTTTCTTAATTAAAATGTTCATTTAAAAAACCAACCACTATTTAAAGTGTTGAATGAATGTGCGTGTCTAAATATTTTGCAATTAAGTTTTCGTTATCTTGTTTAATTATTCATGATGTGCTTTAAAATAAAATAAAATACGTAATTTCCAACCATATGGTGTCTTAGAAAAGCAAATTAAACCGCTTAAAGTATTTTAGATCAAATTTAAGTTATTTATTCGGCACTTGTTGTATTGTCTGAGATTTTATAAAAAGTTAAAAACTTATTTATGGCTTTTATTAATTACTTTATGCGTTTTTTAATTTTTTTTTATTTTTAGATCGAGAAGATCAATCAATTCTTTGTACTGGTGAATCAGGTGCTGGTAAAACTGAAAATACCAAAAAAGTCATACAGTATTTAGCGTATGTGGCTGCCTCAAAACCCAAAGGTTCTGGTGCGGTAAGTCAATAAATTATTTTAATAATTTTATATATTAATAGCACTATTAAATTTTATTAAAAGTTTTATTTTAATATTCAATATGGTTAAACAAAGAAAATCTATTAAGTTTTTAATCTCAGTTACACTTTTTAATACATGCATACATATAAATTCTACATATGTATCATCAAATAAAACTTAAATACATTTCTTAATGCCCGAATTCGCAGTCTTTCGTTAAGTAATGAGGCTGGTTTAGCCAGATTTCTTTTTGTGGAATTGTTTGAAGTCGGGAGTCTATGTCAACAAACCTCAGACTCTTCGAGAATTCTGTCAAGAATGATATAAATGTCATCCATTATGGCGGCGGCCACTTGGCCGATATCCTATTCTGGACTTAATGAAAAAATATATAGCATCAATATGACAATTATTTGTTTTATGAAATTCCACAATTCGGTTAATCGCGGAGTAAATGATCAATCGAAATTTACAATAAAACCAGTAAAAGTTTATTCTAACGTTATGTTAATCGGTTAACCAATTTACGGTTAATAGATTGAGTATCCTAATCAAGAGAATATGTATACTCTTTTCTGAGCCTTGAGGTCCTGGCTATTCATCGGTCATCTCGTTCCCACATATGCACTCATGCCTTGTAAGCGTAACGAATAAATGGCACAAATTGCAGCAAGTAATGAGTCGTTCAATTATTTTTCGTGGCTTCGGCTACATCTTAAATCTTCGCTTTGAACTTCTTCAGCTATTGTATAACCGAAATTTGACGAAAAGCCGAGATATTCAGGAAACACATGCAATCCTGTAGTCTGTAACGTTCGTAAACACTGAAAATTCACTGTTCCGAATTGGTTTATCCGAATATCTGAGTATAAAGGTTGATGTGAGTGGCACACATGTATTTGATAAAAAATATGTTGGACGCAATCGTACTATATAAAGAAATGTGGACCGTTGGTTCAATGGACCAAAAAGCGACACCAATGGTTGCACTGGTTGTGGAGATCCTTTACTGAACATCATTTTTCATAGAATTTTTTTATAAATTTTGATTGAAAAAATATGCAAAGCGGTTGACCTTGGGGCAAGTCATCCCTGGAGCTTTCCGCCAATTTCAAGATCAAAGGATATCTGTAGATTATTGGAGTAATTGAAATAGAACACTTTCTCGAAGTTTTTCTATAACGTATGTATCTCTCGAATCAATCAACCGATCTAGATAGAATTTGCGGCATTCGATGTAGTTTTTGAAGCCCAAAAAAGAGACTAAATCTAGAAAATCGATTTACCGATTTGTTTTTGTTTTTAATTAAAAAAAAATTTTTGAAATTTTTCGACAACGTATTAATGCTGAAAAATTATTGATTAGTGGGTACCGAATAGGATTGAGTAGTAGCGAGTAGTTAAATCCAGCAAAAAATTGCAACACTATTGGAAAGAGCTCACATATTCTCCATCAAGATTATCGTACTTTTGAACGAAAAAGGAGAAGGAAGATCTTCAAGAAGTTTTGTTTGCTGAGGGTTTTTAGCTGGTCTATAAACATGCATTTCATTGGGGCTTATGCCAATTCATCAGTAGACCTTAAACCTTAAATTGACTAGGTAGAAACCCTCAATAAACTAAATTTTTTTAAATAAGATATCGAGACATGAATCAAATAATAAATTTAATAAATAAAAGGAAGAACATCATCTGAATTTTTTTATATTTTCTTATAAACCGATTGAAAATAATTGTATTTTGTATCAAATCGTGTACTGCCAGGTTGGTTCCGTTGCTTAAATTTTTTTTGTTGGAGTTGTTCATATATCCGTTTCTCTATATCTCTGCTTTTCAGTCAGTTGTTTTGTGTTGTAATTGTATTATAAAATAAATATGTAAATTTCTTTTTAATTTATTAATCAAGATTGCATCGATATCTTTTTTCAAAGATTTTCAAAAAGTTTTTGTTCGTTAAGGGTTTTTTTAAATTCGTTATTTTTCGTAAAGAAATATTCAAATCCGTGTATAAAATTTCATTAGTATGAGATAAATCATATTTCTGTGTAGTCGCACGTGGGGTTAAAGCATTGTATGACGCTACCTGACGCACATAGACATTATGAACTATCATGTGTTAAAATGGTTTATCTCCATATATCATCAGGTGATCCAAATGCAAGTATCCTTTTTAAAAATCACATAAAATTAACTGAACTTATGCCGTTTTCTTCTCTAAAAAAATGTAACATTATTTTTACTTTTTATCAAAAAAGTTGCCATTCAAAGTTTTCTAAAATGAAAAGTAAGTCATGATACAATAATTTCTAATAAACTCACTATTTAAAAAAATCGATATATTGCAAATTTTCAATAAAAAGGACAAAAAATGCTGCAATTTAGTTTCTTTTGGTAGGAGTGTATTATTTATGGAAAACTAACTACTTCATTCATGTGACCGGCGTGACTGGCTTCGCAATAGATTATCCCGTCAGTCCAATTTCCCAAGACTTTTACGGTTTCTGTTTTCTATCTTATGAATACCTCGGTCGATATTATGTATCCTTAAGAGTTTGGATTAGTCACATAAAATCGACTTTAAACGACGCCCTAGCATAAAAAGTCTGAAGAGGTTAAATCGCAGCTCCTAGTCGTCAAAATGGCTGATAACACAATAACCAAACAGAATGCTCAAAAAATCGATTGTTTGAAGAGCTTGTGTGCCATGGTGAGCCATCTTCCTGAAAACACAGATTATCCAAGTTCATATCTTCTATTTTAAACCATGAAAAGTTTGTAATCATGGCTGTGTAGCGTTCACCGTCGACTGAAATGGCGTTTGCAGCAGAATTTTCACCAAAAAAATTATCGCTGATGCCGCCACTACAAAATCCACATCAAACTCTCACTCTCAGTGAACAGTGACGTGCACTTTATCCGATTCCCAGATGCCGCAATTTTGTTTCTCGACAAAGCCGATGAGATGAAAATTCGATGTCTGATTGCAGCTTCAGTAGGGCCCAAACTGAGAAGCCATAACGAAGTGAATGGTTTTTTGGCTTCAATTGATGAGTCAATTGGACCCTGTAAGCGAATAGTCCGATATCTGTGCAAAATGCCGAGTTGCTGATATCGATGGCGAGTCGACGTCCTTGAACAGAATTGCACACTTTCGACGACAGCACCCGCATTCTAATGTAATACAGTAGTAAATCAGTCTCAGGAACATTTTGCACAAAGTTGTGTACAGCACTCGCGGCGAATGCTTGATTTCGGCAACAACTTCTTTTTAACAAACGCACAGTTCAGGCAACACGGCGTTCACTTTGGAAACAAGTTCGCTATATTTTCCAACGCTGTTCAAGCGTAAAGCGACTCATTTTGGGTCGCGGAGTTATGATACTGATTGATAGCCAATATTACGGATAGAAAAAATCTATCGGTTTCAAAATAGCTTGATTTAAAAAGATATTTGTATTTGGACCACCCGATATGATAATTGAAATGCTTGGGTGGGTCATTTGCTAAGATTAAATTTAATGTCATTTCTTCACATCACGTGAAACTAACGTGAACTCAACATTGAATTACGAAGCAGTAAAAATATTCCCTTTTACTTCATGGTAAAATCTATAAATCCCTATTTTCTTATTTGAACTTGTATCAGCCAGTTTATACTTTCAAAAATCAATTCTAAATTCATTTTTTTAAGGAAAAAAGTTATAAAAAACAAATATCTCTCAATTAACAGATGTTGTCGTTTATTATTAAATGATTTATATTGATTTTATTTTAAAAATCTGACACATAATATTCCTTGGGAACTAGAAAACACGTATACATCGTTAATTTACTCTGGTGTAGTCAACTTAAAGTATTTCTCAATTAACAGATGTTGCGATTAAATATGTAGTCTAAAGACTTTTATGGCGGCAACAAATTTTCGAATAAAGTTTCCTTGAAAATTAAAGTCAATTTTTAATAATTTGTATTAAATATAAAATAAAATGAAAAATTATTTATCTTTTCGTGAGTCTATGTTCACCTAGTTAATTTAACCATGCCCATATTAAGTTAACAATTTACACATATTTTTTAATTTTTTTTTTTTGGCATTTAATGACAACAAAATTTATTAACAAAAAAAATTAACAAACCATAATTGATTATGATATTATTAAAAAGTTAAATTTTGTATTTTGTATTTTTTTTGTCTCCAATTTATAAATTGACAAAGAACCTTGTCTAATAAGGAAACTTGTTATTGAAAATGTGCAACAATTATATGGGAAAATATTTTTTGCTTTCGTATTTTTTGGCTAATAATTGCAAACAAAGTTGTTCATTTTTGTTGCGCTTAACGAAATTGGTTAAAACTTCTTAATGTATAAACAAATAATTTTTAATCTGTTGTTGTTATTATTGTGACTTATTTTTTATTTTTTCTGTAGTCACTGTCAAAGTTAAATAATATAAGAAACAAAAAAAATAAATAAATAAGAGGATTCAGAGAGGAAAAATTCATTTATGTAAAATGTATTTATTGACATTTGACGTGCACGCATGCGCCTTTAAAAATGCCACACAATTATGTGATTTTGACAGACATTTGTTGTTTTTTCTTTGTAAATATTAATGTGTGTGAGCATGTGTATTTTGTTTTTATTAATTTTCCATTTCAATTTGTTGAAATTTGCAATGAACTTGTTTATTGTGTACTTGAATATAAAATAAAAACACAAAATAACTACAGTAAATTACAAAGTAAATAGTATATTTTTCAACATCTTATATTATTATTTTGTTAACATTCAAACGAGTATCATGGGTACATAGTACTCGTAAAATCGTACGTAATTTGTATACAATTTTTGTTTGTAGTAATTAAATGCTTAATTGAGATTAAAATGAGGCATAAAAAACAAAAACAACAACTAGATCTACTACATACATAAATATTCAATTTATTAATCATGACAATCTGTTGAAGAAAAAAATGATTTTAACAAATTAATTAGTTTCATGAAAATCGTCATATTAAGTTTTAATTACAACTCATTTTATAGTTTTGACATTTTGTCTTTCATTCCAAACTATAGCAGGTTAATTAAAGATTCGTTACGTAGTTGAATGTTCTAAATAGTGGATGATGCTCCGCTATTCCCCATCTAGCGAGCAAACGGTCTCAAAGATTTCCATCAGGACTTTTTGCTTCCTTCCATTTGATAGCGGCTGTTTCCAGTTCAGTTTCGCGCCCTGGATTTTCCAGCTGCCCTCTGCTACAATTGCTTTGCAGATTTTAGGTTAAAGGTGCTAGACGATGGTAACGTAGGAAAGGCCACAAAGTATAGCGTGTAATCACGTGTTATGCCTTTTTAGCTACAAAATTTTCAATTACTAACATAAAGTGAAAGAGCCAATAAGATTTGCAATATTTTTCATATGATCTTAGTAATGCTGTTGCAAGTTGTCGGATTCAATTGTTAGTCTGAATCTAGA
The DNA here is from genome assembly GCA_956483585.1 of Gymnocheta viridis. Classification (NCBI taxonomy): domain Eukaryota; kingdom Metazoa; phylum Arthropoda; class Insecta; order Diptera; family Tachinidae; genus Gymnocheta; species Gymnocheta viridis. Next base: position 42,960,474 of record OY101443.1, on the reverse strand, counting down.
GCTGAATCAATCTAAGTATTATAAGTATTTTCCTGAAATTAGAAATCAAACTGAGGTGTTTTATAAGTTAAATGATGCTTCCTCACTTATTCTTCAAATTTTATGAATCAGTATGAAAAGCGATAAAAACGATGCATTGCCGATCACTGCTACAAACCCTAAATAGCAAAGAATTTTGAATTCTTAGCTTCAAAGTTTTTTGTGTGGCACTATCCATCCGCATCAAAAATCAAGTTCCTCATATGAAATATAATTCTTAATATAACAGTTCTCTGGATAAATAACACTAATTTCTGCTGTTCATAACATATGGGCAGTAACAAAAAAAAAAAAAAAACTTCATTAGCTTAGTATTTAGTTGCATATCCGCTACCGGGCTTTCTTTTGGCATTGATGATATAAGCTCTTCAATGTAATCCAAAGCCAGGCAAAGATCCTCAATGTCCAAGAATCCCAATCCCAATCCCAATCAGCATATGAAATCGATGTTAAAAATTAATTCTCCGTAGGATGTTGCCGTCATAGTCTCAAACAATGCCGTAAATCTGACCAACCCATGTCTTGAAAAACATCCCCACACTATTATATTTACATCGTCAAGTCTTACCGCAGTGGGCGGAGTGGGGCAATATACCAAAGAATTACCGTTAGAATAATTTTCATTTCAATTAATACAATTCTTCTGTGTTTTCTTTCAATTTAAATTTCTATACCTCTAAGAAAAACACCCTATTCTCGATTAACTTTTTTTAAACTGAAAAGTAAACAAAATAAGACTACTGGAGATAAAAGCTTATCTTGACATTAGAACAAAAAACTGTGTGCATTGTGCTCCTTTGCATTGTGCTAAAATAATTTCGTTTTCTCAAAGCATACCAACAGCTAAAACTGAAGAAATACAATAAAATAATAAAAAAGAATATCAGACATATTTTGAAAATGAGTCACTTAATCATTAACAAAAGGTGCTTATAAGAATAAAAAAGCTTAAAAAGCTGGCTTTTTCAATTTTCAAAACATTTGTTCGTTTTATTTTTTTTATATAAAAAGCAAATAATAAATCGTTAGCTGAAATGCAGAATCGCGTAACTAACAAAAAATTTGATTCGGGTTTTTGTTTTTATTGCGTGTATTACACGGAAGACTTCTAAATTTACACTCCAGTTCATTTAAATAACAACAGCAAACAATTTATATGTTACTACGAGTTTTTGCTCAACCAAGCAAAATAAAAAGATGGAATTATTTTTTTTTAGATATTTTGTTTTATTGATGGTTATCGATTTTTTTAATGTTGTAATTTATTTACTAAATTAAAAATAAAACTGCTGGAAAATAATTAAAAAATAGTTCATTTGAATAACAACGGGAAAGAAAAGCTTGGAAAACATAAAAATTCAATTTTATTGTTAAGAACTGTTTGGTTTCACGTGTTCTCTAATGTTTAGTAATGATTGTTTCCTTCATGGTTCTTTTAACCTCAAATATGCGACTTGGAATGGAATCGTATAGAGTTTTAAGGAAATCTCGTCGCAAGCGGTCTCGATTGCATTGATCAACGATGGTACGTCTTCATATTGCTTACCTACTTCATAAACTTTCCGTGAAAGCCATCCCCAGACGTTTTCCACTATGTATGCTTTGGAATTGTGTATCGGAGCGTTATCCTGTTGGAAAATCCAACGCAAAGGACCAAGAATGTTAATACATTCCGAAAAAGCTCGTTCCAGAATGTTTTTGTATTGATCTGCGTTGAGTTTTGTCGTTTTAAATTGTAGTTTAATCCCGCCATAGTATGATATGGAGCCCCATACTATAATTCCACCAATGCGACAGTGCCGGCGGGTTAATATTACTTCCTCTTTTCTCATGTCATGGCAATAAAAGTTATACCCGTCAGGACCATCCACGTTAAATATCTTTTCCTCAGAAAAGACAACCGTGTGCCATTCGGTCTTCCACGCCATGTGAACTTCAGCAAAATCCAATCGTTTTTCTTTGTGAATGGTTATTGATACTGTTTTTTTTTTTTAATTTCATTCTCTGTAGACCATCCACAATCGAGCGCCGAACAGTCGAAATACTTGTAGAAACTCCGGATTTCGCCTTAATTTTTGGTATGGAATCACAGGAATTTGATGCAATTCTTAAAATTGCACGCTTGTCTGTTGGCGATAAGATACTTGCTGGTCGTCCTTTCATGTTTTTTCATAAGAATTCTGATTTTTGATGTAATTGAAGGCAACACGAGCACTTCCGATTTTCTCTCCAATTTTTCTAAAGTATAATTTTTGTTCAAAATAGTCTTAAATTTTTCCTATTTCTTCTTATGTTAATGGTTTTCCTCGTCCCATTTTATGAGATGCAATTAATCAAACTAATTAAGACTAAACAATCTGCGTACCTAATGATTTCGCTCAAGAACAGGGTTCAGAAGAATTCATGTATGAATACTCAAATATGAATATTCATGCTAAATTCTCATGTATGAACTTGTAAAATTTTTTGTTTTATGCTCGCATTCGAAAATGAACAGCTACGATTTTTTTGATTTTAAGCACACATGTATAAATTCATATACATAGCAATATACATACATACATTAATGCCAAAGGGTTTTTTTTATCAAAAAAAAATTCTCTAATTGATTTCCAAAAATTTGGATGAGTGGACATTCTTCAAACATTGTTATTACTATTTCCAAATTTTGTTGACTTTCTTCCACTTGAAAAAGACAATCAATTCAATTGACTTTATTTCCATTGATCTTATTTCAAACATATGTCTATACATCCATATGAATGCACGATAGGTACATACATAAATATATTTTGAAGAAAAACTTAACATTTCAACATACCAACCACAGTGCACAATATTCTATAAAAAACACACAATAACAAACCACATACATTCTATACAAATGTATAAACATACTTACGTACTTATAATCATACACAAGACGCCCCTATATATACATACATGTTTTCTAAACTGCGTATATTCAAGATGAATATTTACCGTATACTCAGTGAATATTCATAAATGAATATGTGCAACTTAAAAAAACACATACACTCATGTACATGAACATGCAGATTACAAATTCTTTGCTGTTCATTTTCGAATGCTACTGCAAAATAAAATTTTATATTCATATTCATTTTTGAATACTATACAAAAACTTTTTTTATGTATAAGAACGAATACGGCAAACTAATTTTTGTCTATTCAAACACGAAACACGAAAATTCGTATGCATAAATAGAAGTGATAAATGAGTGAATATTTGGAACTCTGCTCAAGAGTATCAAAAACCAGCAACTGTTGTTTTTCATATGAAATATTTTAAAATAACTTTTTTGTACATTTGACTTTTTTATTCTTCTTTTGCACATTTTCTTGAGCCACTGTGGTCACCTAATATAATATGTAAGCACATACTAATCGGTTTTTGTAACTTTTCTCGAAATGTCAATTTTTAGCAATACTATCACTGTTGTTATTTAAATGAGCTAGAGTGTATATCATAAAAAACAGCCAACTTATATACATACATATAAAAAGACTTCCCCGGGCGGGTAAGAAAACACTTTCGAAACACAATATACATACATAAGTATATGCTATACAAATTCTAATGATTTCCGTTTCGAATCGAAATACGTAATAACCCTCCAGGCCTTTGAACTATTTCCTTTAGGCTGTTTTTGTTTCTCCTGTAAAATTTGCAAAAATATTGTTACGTGATTTTGATTTTCAACTAACGAAATAATTATTGTACTCAAACTTGTATAAATGTCTACCAAAAAAGGTAAAAATGAAATTTAATTGCCATAAAGAAAAATAATAATCAACTCGATAGTGTTTATGTTGTCTGTACCGAATTTAATAAAAAAAACTTGTAGCTTTGTCAAATAAACAAAATTAAAATAATAAGAAGTTTGGAAATTCTAATCCTTGAGAAATAAACTTTATTGGATTTTATTCTTTTTTATTAAACATTATAAAATAAAGCAACAAATATTTAAAATTTTTTCTGCCAATCTTGCAACATTTAGCTTCCTAGAAACAGCAAAGTAAGTTGAAAATGTTGCTTTTGTTTTCTGTGACCAGCAAAGAAAAGCTAAGAATGTTTATTCACAAATTTTAAGCAGAGCTTCAAGTAATATTTCATGTATTCCGAAAACGCTTCTAAAGATTTTCTGCTTGAAAAAAATTTTCAGAAGTTTTGGAATGCTTTAAAATGTTAAATCGAAATTACGTCCGCTGTACTGCTCACGGAAAGCTATAAATAACTTTTGTAAGTGCAGGAAAGTGCCCGACAGGAGTATTCTAAATACGTGCAACTGCTATTAAATTAAAAATATGTTTGCTTTGAAAATTAAATAAAAATTTAACCTAAACACACAAAATTAATTTTCCCATGCACTGAAAGAAATCATTATTGTCCGACCAATCGCATTTTTCAGACCGAAGCCGAAAACGAAATTCGGTCAAATTTTCAAAGCTCGGCCGAACCCGAACTTTTTGTCATTAAATCTGAACAATTGTGCTTTTTTTGATTTATACTTTCGTAAAGAAGCTAAATTAAAAGATAAATTGCACTTTAAAATAGTAAACGGTGTTAAACATTAAAAATAATTAGTAATTGGTTTTCAAAAAAAGTTCAATATAGTATAGGAATTCAATATAGACAGTGTATGTACATATAGAAAAAAGCGTTTTTTTTTTCATTTATGTCATGCAGATTATTTTTTCGGCTTGAATAAAGTTATACTGCTTACTAGAAACGCTGATTAGTGGTGCTGAAAGGTATTTCCTCGTCACAGCCTAGACTGGAGTTCCAATATTCAAATGTATCTGTATTTCGATTTCTTCCTGAACAACATTTTCTTCCTATTCTTCTTGGAATTCTACATGTGGGGCTGTATCATATTTCTCCCACAAAGACGTTATTTTATTTAAGCATTTTCTTTTGTCATCGTTGTATTTTTCGTACTTATACTCATATAGAAATATGGTTGTATTGTTTTCGTATTATTTTTTTTAATATTCACACAAGGCGAATTCATGATAGATGGCCTCGACTGATCAGATGATTATTTCTGCTGACGTATTTTTCAGTTCATTTTATTTTACATTAAAAGTGGGTATTTTTTAAAGTGAATTGGGCGAGTCTAACTATTATGAATTTACTTTGCATGATAATAAATATGTAGTTTCATAAAAAAGTTCGGTAAAGTTCGTCAAAATTTTGCAGAACACGGAACATTGATCGAGCACCATTTTTTGCCGAACCCGAACGTTCGGTCGGACACTGGAAATCATGCAACAGATACACAAAAAAATTAAAAATATTTCGTACCAGGAAAGCCTTTTGTAGAAATTTTATGAAATGTATGAAATTCGTGTATACATCTACAATGTTGTGGGCAGAGCTGTAAAAGATTGAAATCGATTTAATTGTAATCACATGATTTCGCGTTGATTGCTTTTTCTTTTATTACATTCAAAATCGTAAATTTAGTTTTATGATTTCCATTTTAAATCATGAAATCACTACGATAAAAGCGATTGAATAAATTTTTTTGAAGTCAATCCATGTATTAATTGATTGCAATCAAAATCTTCGTTATCTTCAAACGAAATTCCTTCACTTAGAAGTAAAGTTGACTCTGATAATTTTAAATTGCCAACAGTGGCAATTTTTATTGGTAATCTTTATATTCCAAGTGTATATTATTTTATATCGCATGATTTGAAGAAACATTTAATTGCAATCGCAAAATATTGCAATTTTGGCAAGATTTTATTTGGAAATCTAAAATCATTTTGAGATCAATTTGGTTGAAAACATTTTGATTTCAATGTCAGCCATTTGATTGCAGCTTTTTACAGTTGTGGTTGTGGATAAGCTACTTTATATATTTTTGCATATTCACTAAAACTAAAATTGATTTAATTAAATTTTGTAAAAATTGCAAGAATATTTTATTTCTGATCTCATGACGAATTGATTTAATTATTAAATTAGATGAAACCAACTTTAATTTTTAAAAACTTTTGAGGGATGATTTTTTCTGTGTATGTGGCTCTTATCGTGAAACACAAGTTTTTGTATCAAAGTTTATAAAAATATTTAACAAATAATTAAACAAACAAGAAAAACGAACAATTTCTTTTATTAAAAAAATGTGACAAATTATTATTGAAATAAATTTGGAAATAAAACTAATTGCTCTTTTTTAATGTCGCCAATTGTGTTCGTTGGATGACGGACAGACGGGCTTACATTAAAATATCAAGTGCTGATAACAGAAAGGGTTTAAATCATTTTTAAACACATTCATTTGTATACAGATTCCCCTAATTTTTTTTCAGCGAGAAAAAAAATATTCAAATGACGATGTGTTGGATGACAATGTTAATGATAATGACGATGTTGTTGTTGTTGTAATATGTAGTTGTACAATGGTGATAATATTCGTTGTGTGCCAGGCATCATGTCTAATAATTTAAAATAATTTTTCAATCACATAGTGGCGGCATTTTTTATTTTTATTTTACAAAAAAAAGCGTTTTAAAGCAACCCCCCATTGAGATTTTATTTATTTATTTATATATTTTTTTTGCTTTAATCGATTTTCTATTGAGTCAATGTGAAAATTTTAGCTCTGAGTAGAAGTGTTTTCTTTCACTTCCGCCCTAAGACATGCATTTGTTGATTAATTGCTCGTATCAGAAGTAAAATTGAATTTTCCGAGAAATTTGTAAACTTAATTTTTTAATTTTGAATGAGATTCTTGAGATTTAATTATGTATGTATTTACTTTTTGCTTTTAAGTCTTTTTCTCTAGAGATGCACATCGCTCACGAGTTTAGCACAAAGCATGCAAGATCATGAACAACTTTTTCATTGAATCACGTTGACATGCATTAGTGTGAATATAATAAAATCGTCTTTAATAATTTTGCATGGCTAGAGAGATATTATTGTATGATTTAAAACTTTCTCTGTCTTTTTAAGTGTTTTTTTACACAAATGACACAAAAAGTCTTTGCAAAATCAATCAAAATCAAATAGGTATGCACATACATACATATGTAAGTAGTTTTCTCAAAAATCTGAGGTTGAAAGGAACGACAATTTTTGGGAAGGTCCTTAAAATGGGCCTCTGTTCGCGAAATCACCTAATTCGACTCGAATATTTTCGTTCTTCGGATGTATTGTGGCGAAGCCACGTTTCATTAACAGCTGCCTATCGGCAAAGCGGCAACCATCTTAATGAAATCAATGAACCATGTGATATGCCCGTGGCCTAAACTATTTCTCGCCCTTTAAGTGGCCGATGGTTCTGAAGTAATTGCCTCAACTGGACGTTCTAAACGAGGTTAATTATTTGTGACATTTATTTGTAGATGGAAGTGCACGAAATAATTTTTCCCCATTTTTCAAAATAGGATTTTGCTGTCCAAAACGATTTTTCTTCATAATTCTCATTAAATAAGATTTAGTTAAAGTGCCGGTCAAAAAATAGCATCAATAACAAAAAATAACACAATTGGAATGGCCAGAAGAAGAGTGGAGAAATGTTCTTTAAACAGATGAGTACAAAGTTGTTTTTTTTTTTGGAAGCAAGGAATCACATTCCTACGTCAGAAGGCCCCTTAATTCAGAATTCAACCCACAATACACAACAAAAACCGTTAAACATGGTGGTTCTAGCATTATGGTATGGGAGGGAGTGCATTTCAGAACAATCATGGATAAGACAGTGTACGTTAATATCCTCAAGGAAATAATGCTATCGTATGCTTTTGAGGAAATGCCGCTGGTATAGGTCTGCCAGCAAGACAATGACCCGAAGCTTATGAGCAAAATCGCAAAGAAGTGTTTTTTAGATAATGAAGTACACGTAACGGAGTGGCCCGCTCAGTCCCCAGATATCAATCCAATTGATAATTTACGGAAAGATATAAAGACGGGAGTGTCTCAAATACAGCCAACCAGTAATAAATCCCTTTGGGCTGCTGTTCAACAAATCGGGAACTCAATTTCGGAAGAAAAATGACAAAATCTCGTAAATTCCATGCAAAAACGTTGTGCAGAGGTTGTTGCCATTAATGGACACACAAATATCAATTTTAATACCATAAGACATCATAAATATAGTGAATTCAAAATTTTTAATTTATTTTAAATTAGTCTTGGCTTAAGTATTTAATTTCAGTACAAAACGAACTGTGGCGTTTTTTTTTGATTCAGTGTTTTTTAGGTTTTTTTAAAAGTGTTAAAAATTTATAATAAAAGAAAAAACAAAAACGTTTTTATTTAATATTGTTACACAGTCAGAAATAAGTTTAACGTATTCAAAAATATATGACGAAGAGAAATTTTGTTTACCGGGTGCTATTTTTTTGATCGCAGCTGTAAGTTTTGAATTTCCCATTCAATTCTAGCATTTTTCTTGTACATTAAACGAATGTTTCATACAAAATTGTTCTGCAAGCAAAATTAAAATATATAAAATTATAAATTAGTTTTCTTTCCGCGTATTTTGTAAGCGTGACGTTTTGCGATTGTGATACATACATACATATGTATGTATTTTGATATTCTGTTCGATGAGAGGCCACATATTTAAGTAGGAGTTTTCGAAGCACCTCCAAGAATCTTGATTCTATGCGCCATTGCAGGTGAACAGTTGCAAGGACAGAGCTGTCCCATCATGCATTTCATAGAATCTGCTTCGTTTGATTTCAGTTTGTTGGCATTGACACAGTGCGCGGTAAACCATCCCGTTTGTAGCCGGGTGACCTGAGTTTCTGGTACGTCTTCTTGAGCTATCAAAGAAGTGTTGCAGTCCGACGAAATTCGTCGATATATACTTTTAATGTTTGTTTCCGCCATTACCAGGCACCCGGCATAATATTAACCTACCTTTACCTTTATCTTCAAATACTTCTTGACACAGACGAAAGATCATATGAATGTTGTAATTTACCTCTTCGGAACGATCAGTTAAGCAAACCTGAAATACGTGTGACATATAATTGAATGTAATTGTGCATACTTATTGTTGCATTGAATCCAATGTGAAAAAAAATCTTTTTTCCTTTATTTCAACAAATTGTGGGCGGTATAGGCGTAGTCAAATATAAAGAATTTATCATTTATGGAATAAAATGCACTGCGTGATATTGTCTTTTTCAGAAAAATTTAAAACTATTCAACAATATGTACGCACAACTACATTCCGTTAAATATGTTTATATATTTATACGTTTTTTTTTAATTTTCACTCATAGTTCAAAAAATGGACCAACTTCAAGAAGGCATAAAAATTAAAATCGAGATAACTTCTCAAAACCGTTTGGCAGTTTTGCTAAATTAATGGTGAACTATCATTTCCCATTGGAGTTGTTGAGGCTGGCAGTGATGTCCCCAAATTTGTTGCACAGTGTTATGGTAGCGAAAGACCAGTAAATCATTTAGGTTTTACCAAAGATACTCTAATGGCATTGTTGACAGTATGTGAAATGTGTAAATATTGACCCCAAGATTTGACTTCATCAGAGGACTAATAGAGCCATTTAAAATCGGATTCATGAACGGTCGTCAAACGTGCCCTTGGGGGCCTTTCCAATAACCAAACACCCAATGTTTAATCAGTAGCAAGGTAGCTTTTAACGATGGAGGCTTATGTCGCATTGCGACTGGGTATATTTAACAACATTATTGACAAACATTTAGAATTTGATATACTTTTAATTAAAAAAGAGGGCAGTATGTTGAATTTCGTGTGAATTTTTTTTATAAATGTTTTATGTCGTATATGCAAACAGAAATAAAAAAAATTTCTAACATTCAGTCTAACCATTTCAATAAGTAAAACGTTCTAATTTTAAGTGGTTTCTACATACATATAATGTTGAAGGAGTGCGGCTTTTAACTAATTTTATTTCAAGTTACAAACTTTAAATATTCAAATTAATTAAAATGCAATCAAAATGACATTCATTCAAATGCCGCATTAAATTCTATGGCGCACCAAAAACAACAACTGCATTCTGAGTGCAATCAGTCATGAAACCCAACTTTCCACTGTTTATTTAATAATGTTGATTATTTATCTTTATCGTTTATACTAAAATTAGTGTCTTATTCATTTTATGAGTTTTAAATTCATTTGTTTTATGAGAATCACATAAATTGGTTAACAAATAAAGAACGAAACTTGTGTAAATTGTTACAGAAGTTTCAATAAAATTGTGGACACAATAACTCATTTATATTGAATCAATTAATAATATCAACTACACATTTCTATTGAAACTCTATCAACTCAATAATATTAACATGATAACAGATATTTTATAATTATGGCAAAAGATAATCTTATCTTAGTGCTCAATTCACATGCCCCTTACATCAATGTGTGGGTGTTGTATTATTGTATTATCTACAGTATTTACAGACTAAAACAACTATGCAACTTCATTTCCAGTGATGCCAAAATTAGCTATTTTCGAGCTAGATTTAGCTCTTTTTGATTAATCCTGACTCGTAATTTTTCCCTTTAGCTCTTTTTTAAAAAACACGACACTTTTCAAACGTGTAAACGGCACGTTTTGCACTTTTTGCATATGTCAGTAAATTTTAGCTCTTGCTTCGTCTTTGTATTATTTACATAGATAATACTGGTACACATTTCTTGCAACTATGTTTTTTTTTGTAAATACAGATACTCATTTTTGCAACTATGTAAGTTGTATTTATATATTTAGAGCATAAAATGGTAGAACCTCGTTTTGATAAAATATTTTTCAAAGCCCAAAACATTTGGATTACAACTGCCAGAAGTACAGAAAGGGTTGTGATCAAATTCTGCGTTTAAAATAGATTAGAGATCCGTCGAAAGCTTTATGTAAATATTGTATTCGATAATGAGAGCTAAACATTTTGATTTATTTTTTTTTATTTAAAGTGATTATTTTTCGAACAAATTTGTTGTTAGTAGTTTTTAATCCAAAGTGACTATTTTTTGGCAAATGTTCGTACCGTTTTTAGTCAGAAAGAATTAGACATGAGACAATATTCCAAAGGAACAAGGAAAAATTTTAACACTTAATTAATTTCAACTTACACGGCAGAACAGAAACAACGTTGTTTTTTTTATTTTGATTTAGTACGCTATTCGGAGACTCAAAAGCATGAGAAATGTGTGGGTCCATTTAACGTTGCTGTTAAAGTTACGAGTGTTTTTGTAAAAATAAATTTAATTGAAACATATAATAAATAAAATATTATATAAAAACAAACAGAAGAAGAATTGAAAATGACTGTTCTTTTTTTAATTCTGCGTACTAAAATGTTAATGTTATTGTATTTTATATTATTAATGTAAATATTTATATAAAATTTCTGCGAACTAATTTTATCAAACACGAATCATTTTTTAATGCAAAAAAGTCTTGCAGTACAAATTGAACACTAAATGTGTTGAAAACCGAAAAATCTTTAATTTTTAAATTTAGCACTTTTTAACTGCTCTCGGTTGGCGCGTTTTGCCTTTGAATAGTTGGCATCTCTGTTCATTTCAGATTTTAACAGTGTTGCCACATATATGTAATTTTTAATGATGAAACTGGTGTCATGGAGGTCTGTATGTATGTACATACATACGTATATTTTGATATATTGACAACAATACTGTCAGAGTTGAGTTCACAAGTAATAACGAAAAGTGTATTTCCATACATGAAAGACGATAAAATTGTGGCTTCTGAATTGGGCAAATAATCGTATAATAATCTTCTTAAGTTTTTTTTTAAATAGATTTTCTTTGTTTATAATATTGAATTTTATAAATTTTGTTTTATCCTACACCACATTCTATGCAATATTTTAAGGCGAAAGTAAGTGTTAATAATTCAGATTTAAATTGAAATCAATCAATAAAAATCACTTTATTTCAATTAAAGAAAGTGCAATTATTTTTAAAATAATATATGTAAATATTAAGGCTTTTCTTAATTTAATTATGGTTTTAGTGTTTAAATGTGCGAAATGTTTTTATTTTATTTTATTAGAGATACAGTATGTTTCACAAAAGTATTTTATATGTAGATTTGCATCGTAATAAATTATCACATGCACAAAATAATTCGTTTCCCAAGGGCCTAATAGACGACATGTCTTTTACATCAGACTTGTTGAATTTCCCATTGCAAAATGCGTGCATGTCGTGTGATAAAACTTCGATTCTGTAAAACTCGTTCAAAGTCATCTGACAAAATTTCTTTAATAATGGCTAAACTATCAAGTTATTCTGCCAAGGTATCAAAAACATTTTGGAGCGTCCATTAAAAGCCACACACGACCTAAGCGTCCTCACAGGAAGCAGGAGCAGTTAAAATAACTCCAAGAATAGATATGAATAGGTTATTTTGTGAAATAAAGAAACACTATATTGTGACAATCTTTAAGACTAGAGTTGAAAATAGTTAATATATGATATATTTTAAATTTATTGTTTTAGATATAAAAAAACTGTTCAAAATTACTGACAAAAAGCCTTTCAAAAACAAAAGAGTTAAGCTTTGAAAAAATCGTTTTGTTAGATAAATTAATATTGATTTGTTGATTATTTGGATTATTTTATTGAAATTTATTTGTACAGAAACGATTTAATAAAAGTTAAGCGATTCGGATATATTGCGACGCGAAAGAAAAGTGGTACGAAATCGAACTATTTGTACACTGAAATAGCTTTCGCATTGCAATAGAGAGTAACCCCCCTTGAACTTAGAATCTTCTGTTACTTCCACTGCCTTATATTATAGGCCATCAATAAATTCTTTGTAGAATCAAATGTGATCTTTTTGGACGTACAGAATAAGTTTCCTCAAATAATTTCATGAAAGTAACTACCTTCGCATTATTCATACTTTCTAATTAATATATTCAAAATTCATACTCATTCATTAAGTGAAAGATATGAAAGATACCACAAGCTCACCTGAAACCTTCGAAGATGTCCATCATCAACCTTGTATTGACCGAAAAAAATTTATATTTGCATTTGTTCTAAAATTAAGTTAAATAATTGGCAAAAGGTAAAATAGATTGGAACTTATGTACAAACAGTATATACAAATTATATATTCCGAGCATTTTTCCAATATTTTTGTATTTAGTAATAAGAGAATATTATTTAGTTTTAGTTAAAGATTTTTATTTTTCTTAATTAGTAAAAAGAGACTAAAATGAAATCAAAGTATAAAAGCCTTTTATTTTCTCATAAAAACAAAATTTTTATTTTCATTAAGTAACATACGAGTAAATATATGTAAAAGGTTTTTCAAAAAGAACTTTGTTTTTAAATTTTTCCAACATCAACAACATGATAGTTTTTACATTTAGTTTTTTGACGTATTCGTAGTAGATGCATTGGCAATTGTTACAATGAATTCAATTTCTCTTGAAAATTGCATTAAAATAATTAAAATAAAGTTACATTTTGTGAAATTCGTGATATTTTCGGACAACATAATGAATGGCCTTTCTGAGACCGCTATTAAGAACTTGGTGGTTAAATTTGAGTTGACAGGCTCGATACAAAATGTGCCAACACCAACGCGTGTTCGACCGGGTCGTTCAACTGAAAACATCGCAGCCGTGAGCCACACTGTTAAAGAATATCCAAATTTGTCAATTCCTCGACGTTCTCAACAATTAAGGTTATCCAAAACCACGACATGACAAATTTTGCATAAGGATTTGGCTTTAAAGCCTTACAAGGTTCAACTAGTGCAGGAATTGTAGCCGACCGACCATTTAAATTTCCGTAGATTCGCTTAATTCAATCAGGAACAACCCGCTGGTTTTTCTGAAAAAAAAATAATTTTTTCAGTCGAAGCCCATTTTCACTTGCCTGGGTACGTCAACAAGCAAAATTGCCGCATCTAGGCTTCTGAAAATCCTAGAGCGGCTATTGAGAAGCCTTTGCATGCTGAACGGGTCACTGTATGGTGCGCTATCTGGTCTGGAGGCACACCTGGATATGCGGTAACGGTCAATGGATCACACTAGCGCGAGATATTAACAACTCAATTTTGGCGTATTATTGATGGCGTGGATATCACTGACATGTGGTTTCAACAGGACGGAGCCACATGTCACACAACCAATAAAACGATCAAAAAAGTTCCCGATCGCATAAATTCACAAAAATCAGCTGTTAAGTGGCCAGCCAGATCGTGTGACAACACCACTGGATTTTTTTTTGTGGGGCTATGTTAAGGACAGAGTCTAGGCGGAGCCAATCGAATCGATTGCAGCCTTAAAACTCAAAATCTGTGAGGTGATTAACGAAATAGAGCCGCTATTTTGTCAAAAAGGGATTAAAAACTTTGATGAAAGAATCGACATCTCTCAGCGTGGTCGTGGTGGACATTTGCCAGATATCATTTTTCATTCATAATTGCCGAACTTTTCTCTTCGTACTACAATAAAAATTTGAATCATCTTCACCTAAATTTTTTGTTTTATTTTGTTTTATAAAACAAAGTTCTTGTTGGAAAACCCTGTACATGCATACGGTCGAACAAAAAAATTAACAATATTTATTATTTAGATTTTTTCCATTTTCGTGGAAATTAATTTCCTTGTTTTTATAAATCCTCTTTTATCGTATCTATTGACTGACGTTAAGCCGTTTTTTAGCAGCTTATTATACAGAATACTTCATAAATGTTTAAAAATGCTAAGACTAGATTATTAAAAGGAATACTATTCTTGGATTGTTACCAATCATTGCCGTATCATATTGTAAGAATACTTAGATTCAGTGTACTGAATCAAACACTGATTTCCTTTGAGACTAAGTTTTCGGACGTTGCAAATTCCAAAATGTTTATATGCATGGTTTCACTTTTAGTTCTCTCCATACAATTTAACCGACCAAGCCCATTTACGGCATTACGTTCCTGGTTCGGATAGGACAGGTGCAATAAAAACTCTCTAGTGAGACCTGTAATCCCACAAAGCGTTTAAGAGTATCCAAAATAAAAAAATTACAACTGGTACTTTTCGTTGTCGAAAGATTATCGGGGGAAGTAGAGATAAAACATGCATTCGGACATATTGATAACTAGTTGCATTTTCAATGATAAAACGTCGTCACAGAACAAAATGAGAAATTAATAGAACATGACAAAGGAATGATTGCCAAACAATATAAATTCTTTTAAGAGTATCCCTCATCGTTATATTTTTAATATCATGTAATAATATATCATATTGTAATATTTTAAAACATAAAAAATATTCTGAAGTAAGCTACTAAAAAAATGTGGTAACGCACGGGATTTAATCTCCTTGAATATGAAAATAATATAATATACCGAATGTATGTATACTTATGATACTTGAAAAAATTTTTGAAAAATGTCGATACCTTCTGGTCACGTTAGTTATTGTCGGACTACATATGTATACTTACTTATTGGCTAATGAATTTACAATAATAAAAAATGTGAAACTTACTGTATTTTAAGCTCCTTTAAATGTTGCACTTTTTTGTTCATAATATTTTGTCTTCACACTTTCTTTCGAATTTGTCTCTTTTAAATTTTGCCGGAATGAAAGTTCTGTTTATAAAAATATTTCTAAATATTTCTTGCTCAGACCATGCACAAAAATTTGCAGGTTTTCGTAAAAAAATTGAAAAATTTTATGTTAATAAAGATTAATTAAAGGCTTCAACGCATATTTTTTATTAATTTTTTTTTGCTTCAATCTCTTGCAATTACCACAGCAATACAGCAATGTGAATTTTGGTGTAGGCAAATTTTTAACTTTTTTTGTAAAAAAAATTATTATTATTAATATTTATTTAATTTAATTTTTTCTATTAATTTTTTTTTCTTTGTTTATTTTCATGTATACTTCTGCAAATATAAATTAAAACACGATCCTTAAAACAACAAAATTTTTATATAAAAAAAATTATATATGTATATATATTTATAAACTACACTTTGTACACACTTTTTGGTTGCTGTTACAATAATTTGGTTGCTGCTCCAAAATGAAATCAAAATACCTGCTAAAAAAATACCAAAAAATAAAATTATTTATTTGACTGTAAATATAATTTTCAAAAATATTTATTTACACCAAAAACACAATTTTTTCAACACCACCAACCAACCACCTCACCCACCTACATTTCAACACACCTTTACAAACATCAACAATTCCTGTTCGACAAATTCTTTTTATACAAAAAAAAAATCCACCAAAAATTTTTAAAAATCCAATATTTTTTTTTTAATTAAACACCAATAAAGGGACCACATCCGGCTTTAATTATTGTAAGTATTTCCTGGTTTTGTATATAAATTATTTCTTAAGTTTTTTGTTTTTATTTATTACAAACTTTTCTTGTAAATTTCATGCTTTTATTAAAATTTTTATTTAATATACACTAATATACAATTACTTATGTATATATTTTCATTTGGTTAAAGGTTTTTATTTAAACTAATATTTGATGGATTCACAAGGTGTCATAAAGTTTATAAGTCTTGAGTTTAATATATGAAAAATGTTACTGTTGTCAACAGTCCCTCATAATTGAGTATACAATTTTAACTATGAATGAGCTGATAGAAAGTGAAATGCCGATTTTAATAAATTAAATTCGTTAAATTAAAAAATTAGTTATATTAATATTTTTAGAATTTTTTTTTTTTTGATAAATTCATTATAATTTTATTAAGAGAATATTATTTGGAACAATTTATTATTCATCAGACTAGCAGAATGGATCAGTACTGATTTTGAGGTTGCTACACCAAGAAATAATGGGTAAACCTGGCTTTGAACTTGAATCAAACAATTCGTTTCAATATATACAAATATAAATTCGACTTAATACTTACAAATATTAATTATTAATAATGATGGCACGCGTCAAAAACTCAATGTTTAAGTTGGCTGAATACTAAAGAAATTCAACTACAAAAAGCAAAAACCAAGTAAACATTAATGGAAAAATAGCTTAATCTCAGCTGCCAATAGTGCTGAATAAAGGAGAGAGTATGGAATATATGGAATAATTAATCATCAGAGATGGGATTTCGTACTAACCGAAATTGATTTCACGTGTAAAAATGAATAAGTTGCACTTTTGGTATAATACGGTTAAATAGTTGATATTCCTTGTCACTAGTTTCCGCAGATGAGATTGTTTGGCGACCCCAAAATAGGGCTGCGATCTCGAGTCGGAAAAATCGATAACTCAATAATAGATTTTTTTGTTTTTTATTTAGAGATAAATCGGTTTGAGAAAAATCGATTTTTTTTAAAATAATACATTTTTGTTTATACATACTTCGACTTTTTATACGAAAAATGTCTATTCGATGTATTATTGGAAATATATTATAAATATTTAATTTAAGTTTAGTTCGAGTGAAAATTATTCAATATAATAAGTATCAAAAAATAATCAATTGGACCATTTTTAAATTTTATTAATTCAGATTCAATTTCTTCACTTACCCATTTTTTCATCCAGCGCACAGATAGCACTATTTACATTAAAAATCGATGTTTAACATTAATAAAACCAATTACAAAAATCGACAAAGAATAAAAAATAATCCATTAAAATAAAAATTTATTATTTATTCACTTGCCTACCTCGAAATCAGTACTGATCCGTTCTGCTAGTCTGATGAATAATAAATTGTTCCAAATAAACTCGCTTAATAAAAATATAATGAATTTATCCAAAAATTTATAAAAACAAATTAAAATAACAAATGGGTAAACTCGGATTTGAACTTGAGCCAAACAATTCATTTCAATTTTGTAAATTTTCGATAATAAAGTGATTTTCACTATGAAATTTATATTTTCGAGTTTGGGCACTTCTTTACAGTTTATAGATATGGTATGGTACCAGTTTTGAGGAGTCGAGTCATTTTATTTTAAACTTTTCGTTTTTAAAATAATTTTACAAATTTTTAGAATTTTCACGCACTTTTTGCTGGTTTTTGATTTTTTTTTAAATTTTATAACTTGCAAAAACATAAATTTTCCCAGCTAGTAGCTCTTAAAGTTTTAGTGATTTGGATTAAATTTTTTTAAATATATGTAATATTTACTATTTAGATGATTTTTCCAGTTTTTGCTATTTTTACTCTACTTATGGACTTGATTAAAATTTTCAAGTTTCAGTGGCTTAGTGCCAGAGCACATAGAATCCGTCGTACGTTATACTTTGCTTTTTTCAACTGACAACTTATTTGAAATACAGGTTTTCTTATGAGCTTTGTCACATTCGGTACGTCTCCGTCAACGCAAAGTACTAAAGTTGGGCAACTTTTAACGTACATTGAGCACTTTGAAAAATATATTTTTATTTTGCTCTGTTTTTATTAAGCTTTTTGTGATGTGTGGTGACAAAAATAAATTAAATGAAAATTAAATAAGAACAGTATATCCTCTAATTCTATTGAAAATGTGAAATTTAATCAAATGAAGCTGATAAAGTCCATCAACAAAGTATTCATTGTGTCAACCTCCTCCGCCGATACTTTAATGCCAGTTGAAAAAAGCAACGTATAACGTACGACGGATTCTATGTGCCTCGGCCTTTAGAATCCATTTTTAAACTTTTTTCCGAACTTAGCTATAATAGTCATTACTTGTCCGAGTTATTTGATTTCTAGTCGATTTAAGAAATTAATTTCGTTAAAGTAAATTTGAAATTATTATGTTCCAATTTTTAGCGCAAACATTTTCTCGATAAACTAAATACAGAGCATTTAGGGTTTTGTTATTAAAACAATCTTATTGTATGAAACGAAATATCCAAATCGTTCAATTATTATATAAGCTTAAAACACGTACACCTCGTGAATCCTCCAAAAATTTATGTATTTATGCGCTTTTGAATTGTTCAATTATTTTATGTTATTTAAATTTGTTTTTTGATTAATTTTGTACAAAATGACTTTTTGTTATTAAATTTTGTCCCTTCCCATTTTTTTCAAACTTCGGTATTCTAATGCATTTTCCATATTATATTTATCTACAATAACCAATAACAAATAATTACGCCATGCCATCAATCATATTCACCATGTGCATCTACATATCTATCTTCTCGAACTCCACTATCGCCAACAACATCAATATGTAATGCTACCACCTCTTCAACCACTGCCGTCATCGATGTTTTTGTTTTTTAAATTGTGTAACGTTTTCTTTTTTTTATTGTTTTTATGTGATTTCAAATACAAACCGTTTGTTTAACCCACCCATAAAAACAATTTTATATAATCCACTTTACTTTCTGTGTAACAAATTATAAAAAAAATCATTGTAATTGTAAACCTCTACCACCATTCAACCTTTTATTGTCGTCTTGTCTACGATTTGTTTCTTTTTATTTATTTTTTCATAAAAACGAAACTTCTTGCGATGCTTAACACTTGCGTCGTTAATTTTCCAAAATATCTAGAGTAGTACTGCAGGAACACTTGCGGTAAAGTATCAGTATTTATTGTTGTTATATACATACGAGTACATACGTATGTACATACTCGTAATATGTATTTAATTATTTATATTAATAGCAAACATTTAAAATTATTATTATGTATATTCACTGAGATTTTCATGGGATAATTATGTGTAGTTTATTTTTATATATCCAACATACACATTTTTAATTGCGGTTTTACTTAATTTATGTATGTAGATCAAAAGTTTGTTTGACTTTTATTTCAAAAATTGTTGAATTGTCCTAATATAAGATTTTGATCAGTTTGGAAAATTTGGTTAATTGATTTTCAAATGGAAATAGAAGTTTCTAAAAAGATAATTTCATAACAAATTAACTTAAGCCATGCTTACATGCACACTAACAGTTGGGTGCTGTTTGAGGAACCGATTCCTCTTTTTGTTATCTGAATATAAATAAGAATACAGTCAATAGTGCATTTCTTCTGAATTTCTTCTGTCTATACGAAAGTAATTGTCAAGGGCGTTTTTTTAACCCCATAGAACTATAAATTAAAAATAACAACACAAGATTAAATTTTTGTACCAAAAAGTTTTTTATTCGAAACATCAATACATGGCATTAACATTTGAAAATGATATCGGGCGAAGTGCGTTCTGGACGTCCAATTTTGTGCCACTTTCTCGAGCATGAATAAATCGTACAATGCCGTTAATTGTTGCTGGTTTATCAGCATAAACCAGTGACTTTACATGACTTAGCGCCATCTCGCCCAAATCACTGTCATCCGTACTTTCACACAAAAAATCAGTGATTATGGTTCAGTAATGATCTTCATAGACCGTAACGCTCTGTGAAAATCACACAAAACGGTAAATTTTTCTGGATCTAATGGATTCTGAAGGGTGTGTTGTGGATTGGTTTACTGCGTATGGGGCAATTTTGTTTATGAACAAATCAGTTAAGCCAAAAATGAGCCTCATAGCCGAACACAATTTTGCGATAAAATATCGGTTCCGTTTCTAGAGCCCAATCGCACGCGATAGTCTCGAGGCTTTAATTCCTGCATCAGCTGGATCTTAAACGGGTTTGGGCAAAATCTTTGCGCAACATTTTCCACGGGCAGATCCCCAATTCCTGCGACCGACGACGAACCAATAAATTTGGACTTTCTTCCCCACTTCGTTTACAGCTCCGATTTTCTCTTCCTTCGACGTGTTGGTGTTGTTGCAAAATTTAGAAAGTATATGGCATAAAATCGATTCACTGTTGCTCAGATGGACGATTATGTGCTCCATAAAAATTGTCGTCTATAAGTTCCGCGAATTGATACTGATTTTCAAAGTAAATCTGAATAGTTTGGCATTATTCTATTCATGATGATTTGCCAGGTAATACTGATTATAAATGGCAAAAAGTTGCGCAAGTTCTATCGGGCTAAAAAAACACCCTTTATATGAAAAGCAGCATCATTTACTTAGTTTTTATTTACATAATTGTTTTTCTTTTTGTGATGTCTGACACGACTAGGATTCGAACCAAGGCATTTTATTTTAACACCTAATCTCATATCACCACCTTAATAGACGGCATGAAGTTAACAAACATATTTGTAGACTTTTCACAAAACAACTTAAGTCGAATTAATAAAAATTTTCATATAATTTTTTATTTATTTTTTTTTTTTTTTTGTATATAAATGTAAATTTTTAATCTCGATTTTTATTAATTTGCGATTATCAAACAATCGATTCCAAGTCATGCGAAAAACGAAAAAAATATTTCAATAATAGCTTAATTATAAGTATGTAAATTCGAAAATTTAGTAACATTGCAATAATGAAAGTTTTGCATTCAAAAAGCAACATTTGGCAGCACATTTTTGCAACTACGGCAACATTTTATTTTCTGTTGCAATAGTTTGCAGACAGCTTACCAAATTTTCGGCATTTACGAATCCACCAAATGCTTGATTTTTTTCTCTTTTCTTTAAACTCATGCACTAGCGCCGTATTTGAGAAAAATTCGTTTTAATTTAGATTTGAAATGCAAATTATTTTCCTTAAATGCTTTTATTCGGCAATTTAACAATAGTATTTTTGCTTTCCTGGAAATTTTTATAATTATACTTACGTAAGTTGTTTTGTCAAAAGTCCGCAGGCAAAAATATACATTCATTGAAACTGTGGAAATAAGTCAATCCTTAAAAATTATATCCACATTTTTTCATCTATAGTTCGGAGAGGTTTTCAAAATACATAAAAATTGACGTCCAACTTATCTTCCTCCTCATTGCGGTAGTCCTACTGTCCCGGTTCGCCGGTTATCGTAGCCAGAATATCATTCAATTACTTTTTCTAGAATCCTAAAATAATTTTTGGACGAATAAGGGCCAATCAAGATCTATTGGAAGAATTCGTCAAAATCTGCATTTGGGAATACTGGTGCCTTCCGCATGCTCACACGTTACAAAAAAAAGAGAATCGTAGATTTGTAAATTGGAACTTTTCATGTAAAAATTTTTCTCTTGTTAGCAGGTTTGTAGCGAAAGTATTGCTTCTCTCCTTTACCGGGCTGTTTACATGTAAGCTCTCTTTTTGCTCGTAAAAAATCGCTTAGGAAATATCTTAAATAAAGCAGCCGAGCAATAAATTTATAAAGAAATTTCAGAATTAATCTTGACAAGATATTTCAGAAACAATATTTGAATATCTTTGTACCTTTTTCTAAATAATTAGCGTTCAAACGAATGCCCTTTCTTAAGATCTATTAGAACAATTGGCTAAAACCGAAGCCGAATTACAAAACTATCGAAATTTATTAGGACAATTAAACTCTAAAAGACATATCGCCGCTCATTTACTTGAGCAACGTCAAAAATAAAAATAAAACTTGATTTTTTGAGTTAAGAATGAATGCTGAATTATTCTTCGTATCGTTCTTTATATTGTGTTCAAATTTCACACAAATACTATCTTATTTACTCATCTCTTGAGAGAGACAATTGAGGTGTGTGTGTGTGTAATTTAAAAACTTCAAACTTGTTTTCTAAAGACTAGTTTTATGTTTTATTTATGACGTTGTTTTAGTAAATGAGCAATATGTTAAAGAAATTTTACCAAACAAACAGTAAAATATTATTATTATTTTAATTTTCAACATCAAAATTAAAAACTATATTTTAATTTTTTTTATAAACATTGAAGGATTGAAGTATGTATGGATGTGTAAACAATAGCTACCCACATACACACGTACGTACATGCATACATTCATATGTATATATGTTTGTAAATTAAACCCATCATCTTAACTTTCATTTACATTTCCATTATTGTCTTAATATTGTATGCTTTAAATCAAAATTGATTTCAGAATTTGCAAGTAAATGTTAAGAAAAACTTAAAAATTCAATGCAATGTTCATGGTATGTCCGAAACAGAATGTTTAAAATATCATTGTCATGGTAAAGAAAATGCTAAATTAACAGAAAATACCGGAAGCAGGTCTATATTTTACAAGGTATTTTTAAAATTAAAAAAAAAATCAAATAAAAACAAAAACAAAAAAAATATTGTGTAATAAATTTGTTGTGTACTTTAGAATGAATATCTTCTTTGTTACAAATTAAATTGATTAATAATTTGCATTTTTTCATAGTTTTGCTTAATAAAAAAGTTTGTGTATGATTTAGATGTAAAAGAAAAAAATATTTACTAACAATAAAAATATGTGTAATTGTAGTATGCATTTTAAAATATATTTTTTCAATAAATTGCTTAGTATTTTTGGTTGTGTTGCAAACTTTTTCTTTTTTGCTGTTTTAGCTTTTTGTTTCAAACTCTTGTTAATAAAAAATAAACCTTAAAAAAATGGTTTATTTCATTAATAAATGTAATTTTTTATTAATTTTTAATTTTTCTTTCGTATCTGTTTCATTTCTTTTCTTAATTATTTAGGGCGAGTTGGAGCAACAATTATTGCAAGCTAATCCAATTTTAGAAGCCTTCGGTAATGCCAAGACCGTAAAGAATGACAACTCATCACGTTTTGTAAGTAATATTTTATTATGAAAACCAAAATGTTAACAAATAATATTTTAATTGTTTTCATTTGTTTAGGGTAAATTCATACGCATCAATTTTGATGCTTCTGGTTATATTTCGGGTGCCAATATTGAAACTTATTTACTCGAAAAATCTCGTGCCATTCGTCAAGCTAAAGACGAGAGAACATTCCATATTTTCTATCAATTGCTCGCTGGCGCTACGCCTGAACAACGTGACAAATTCATTTTAGATGATATTAAAACATATCCATTCCTTTCAAATGGCAGTTTGCCAGTGCCCGGTGTCGATGATTTTGCCGAATTCCAGGCAACCGTTAAATCTATGAACATAATGGGCATGACAGCCGATGACTTCAATTCGATATTTCGAATTGTAAGTGCAGTGCTGCTGTTTGGTTGTATGAAATTCCGTCAAGAACGTAACAATGATCAAGCCACGCTTCCCGACAACACAGTGGCTCAGAAGATTGCCCATCTGTTAGGCTTAAGTGTTACGGACATGACCAGAGCTTTCCTAACGCCTCGCATCAAAGTAGGACGTGATTTCGTTACAAAGGCCCAAACAAAGGAGCAAGTCGAATTTGCAGTTGAAGCAATCGCAAAGGCGTGCTATGAACGCATGTTCAAATGGTTAGTGAATCGTATTAATCGTTCTTTGGATCGTACTAAACGTCAGGGTGCTTCATTTATTGGTATTCTCGATATGGCTGGTTTCGAAATTTTCGAGTTGAACTCATTCGAACAGCTGTGCATCAATTACACAAACGAGAAGTTGCAACAACTTTTCAATCATACCATGTTCATTTTGGAACAAGAGGAATATCAAAGAGAAGGTATTGAGTGGAAATTCATTGATTTTGGTTTGGACTTGCAACCAACGATCGACTTAATTGATAAACCTGGTGGTATCATGGCTCTTCTGGATGAGGAATGTTGGTTCCCTAAGGCCACCGACAAGACATTCGTCGAAAAATTGGTGTCAGCACATTCAATGCATCCAAAATTCATGAAAACAGATTTCCGTGGTGTAGCCGACTTTGCTATTGTACACTACGCCGGCAAGGTGGATTATTCTGCTGCCAAGTGGTTGATGAAGAATATGGATCCTTTAAATGAAAACATTGTTTCTCTGCTACAAAACTCGCAAGATCCATTTGTGGTCAACATTTGGAAAGATGCCGAAATTGTTGGCATGGCTCATCAAGCTCTTACTGATACTCAGTTCGGAGCTCGTACCCGCAAGGGTATGTTCCGTACTGTATCACATTTGTACAAGGAGCAATTGGCTAAACTTATGGACACTTTGCGCAACACCAATCCAAACTTTGTGCGTTGTATCATACCCAATCATGAGAAACGTGCTGGCAAGATTGATGCCCCTCTGGTCCTTGATCAGTTGCGTTGTAATGGTGTGCTCGAAGGTATTCGTATTTGTCGCCAGGGCTTCCCCAATCGTATTCCATTCCAAGAGTTCCGTCAACGTTACGAATTGCTTACACCCAACGTCATACCGAAAGGCTTCATGGATGGCAAGAAGGCTTGCGAGAAAATGATTGCAGCTCTGGAACTCGACTCGAATCTTTTCCGTGTCGGTCAGTCGAAGATCTTCTTCCGCGCTGGTGTTTTAGCTCATCTTGAAGAAGAGCGTGATTATAAGATAACCGATCTTATTGTAAACTTCCAAGCATTCTGCCGTGGTTTCTTGGCCAGGCGTAACTATCAAAAGCGTTTGCAACAATTGAATGCCATACGAATTATTCAGCGTAATTGTGCTGCCTATTTGAAGTTACGGAATTGGCAGTGGTGGCGTTTATACACAAAAGTTAAACCTCTACTCGAGGTTACGAAGCAAGAAGAGAAGCTCGTTCAAAAGGAAGATGAGCTTAAGCAAGTGCGCGAAAAACTTGATACTCTTGCAAAGAGTACTCAAGAGTTTGAGCGCAAATACCAACAGGCGTTGGAGGAGAAGACCTCATTGGCCGAACAGTTGCAAGCTGAAATAGAACTTTGTGCTGAGGCGGAAGAGTCGCGTTCCAGACTGATGGCTCGCAAACAGGAATTGGAAGATATGATGCAAGAATTAGAAACTCGCATTGAAGAAGAGGAAGAACGTGTATTATCTTTGGGTGTAGAAAAGAAGAAGCTTGAATTAAACATACAAGACCTCGAGGAACAATTGGAAGAGGAGGAAGCGGCTCGGCAAAAATTGCAATTGGAAAAGGTGCAACTTGATGGCAAAATTAAAAAGTACGAAGAAGAACTTGCCCTTACCGAAGATCAAAATCAAAAATTAGTGAAAGAAAAAAAATTGTTAGAAGAAAGAGCCAATGATCTTTCACAAACCTTGGCTGAGGAGGAGGAAAAAGCCAAACACTTGGCTAAACTGAAAGCAAAACATGAAGCCACTATAGCTGAATTGGAGGAGAGACTTCATAAAGACCAACAACAAAGGCAAGAATCTGATCGTACTAAACGTAAAATTGAAACCGAAATGGCAGATTTGAAGGAACAACTTAATGAACGGCGTACCCAAGTAGAAGAGCTCCAGGTTCAGTTATCGAAACGCGAGGAAGAACTTACCCAAACTCTTATGCGAATTGATGAAGAATCAGCGTCTAAAGCCGCAGCCCAAAAAGCTCAAAGGGAAATAGAATCGCAATTGGCAGAGTTGCAAGAGGACTTAGAAGCTGAAAAGGCAGCCAGAGCTAAGGCTGAGAAAATACGTCGGGACTTGGGAGAAGAATTGGAAGCTCTCAAAAATGAATTGTTGGATTCTCTGGACACAACAGCAGGTATTTTCATATTAGCTTAACAAAACCAAAAAAAAAACTGAAATTTTTAAAATTTGTATCCATCATTTTTATAGCCCAACAAGAATTGCGTTCAAAGCGTGAACAAGAATTAGCATCACTCAAGAAATCTCTGGAAGAAGAAACTGTTAACCACGAATCAATGGTAGCGGAAATGAGACACAAACATGTTCAGGAATTCAATGGTATCAATGAACAACTAGAAAATCTTCGTAAAGCTAAAGCTGTGCTGGAAAAGGCTAAAAGTACTTTGGAAGCCGAAAATGCCGATTTGGCTACCGAACTGCGTAGTGTTAATAGCTCCCGCCAAGAAAATGATCGTCGTCGTAAACAAGCCGAATCTCAAATAGCCGAATTACAGGTAAATTTTAAATATAAATATGTACATATGTATGTATTCTCATTCAAGAAAGTTCTCCCGCAAATATTGCCGTACATATTCAACTTCAACCGCAAAATCTCCTTCATTGAATTAAAACCAATAAAACACACAAATGTAATTAGTATTGTGCAATTACAACTACACTTCATTGGAAACTTGAAAGGTTTTTTGTGGTTTCCGTACAACATCTTTCAATTCTCCCTCCCACTACATACATACAT
The DNA here is from genome assembly GCA_956483585.1 of Gymnocheta viridis. NCBI lineage: Eukaryota > Metazoa > Arthropoda > Insecta > Diptera > Tachinidae > Gymnocheta > Gymnocheta viridis. Next base: position 42,933,445 of record OY101443.1, on the reverse strand, counting down.
ATTTGATACATCTCATTTGAGAAATATTATTGTTATTTGAAGATTAATTCTTATGTATGTGATTAATTTGTGTTCTGTGTCAAGTAGTTGAGTAAAGAGTGTAGTATGTTGCGTGTTTGTACTCGTAACATTTGTGTTGAGCTAGAAATCGAAATTGAAATAGAAATTCATCATCGTTCATTGTTTCAGGTGAAATTGGCTGAAGTAGAACGTGCACGTTCAGAATTGCAAGAGAAATGCACAAAACTTCAACAAGAAGCCGAATACGTAACGAATCAACTGGAAGAAGCTGAATTAAAAGCATCAGCAGCCGTTAAATCAGCCAGCAATATGGAGTCCCAACTTGCCGAAACCCAACAATTACTCGAAGAAGAAACCCGCCAGAAATTATCACTGAGTTCAAAATTACGTCAACTTGAGTCTGAAAAAGAAGCGCTGCAGGAACAGCTCGAAGAAGATGAAGAAACGAAGAAGAACTACGAACGCAAATTGGCTGAACTTACGGTGACCATGCAAGATATTAAAAAGAAGGCCGAGGAGGATGCCGATATGGTCAAAGAGTTAGAAGAAGGAAAGAAACGTTTAAACAAGAGCATTGAGGACTTGGAACGACAAGTTAAAGAATTACAGGCTCAAAATGATCGTCTAGATAAGAGTAAAAAGAAGATTCAGTCCGAATTGGAAGATGCCACAATTGAATTGGAAGCACAACGCACAAAGGCAAGTAGACTTTGGGTTTTTCAAGCTATTAAAACTATTTTCTAATTCTATAACGAATTTCATATTAAACAGGTGCTTGAATTGGAGAAAAAACAAAAAAATTTTGATAAGATATTGGCCGAAGAGAAATCAATTTCAGAGCAATTTGCCCAAGAGCGAGATACGGCGGAACGCGAAGCTCGGGAAAAAGAAACAAAGGTGCTTTCATTGAGCCGCGAATTAGATGAAGCCTACGACAAAATCGAAGATATGGAAGCAAAACGCAAAGCGCTGCAAAATGAATTGGATGATTTGGCCAATACGCAAGGTACAGCAGACAAAAATGTGCATGAATTGGAGAAGGCTAAACGTGCTTTAGAATCGCAATTGGCCGAGCTAAAAGCACAAAATGAAGAGTTGGAAGACGATCTCCAATTGACAGAAGATGCCAAATTACGTTTAGAAGTAAATATGCAAGCCTTACGCTCCCAGTTCGAACGTGATCTGCAAGCAAAGGAAGAACAAGCCGAAGAAAAGCGTCGTGGCCTGGTTAAACAATTGCGCGACCTCGAAGCTGAACTGGACGAAGAACGCAAACAACGTACAGCCGCGGTAGCTGCCAAAAAGAAACTTGAAGGTGATCTTAAAGAACTAGAAACCACTATGGAAATGCACAACAAAGTGAAAGAAGACGCTCTCAAGCATGCAAAGAAACTACAGGTGCAGGTGAAGGATGCCCTGCGTGAAGCTGAAGAAGCAAAGGCCTCAAAAGAAGAATTGCAAGCTCTTAGTAAAGAAGCCGAACGCAAAGTGAAAGCCCTGGAAGCTGAAGTAATGCAATTATCAGAAGACTTGGCCAGTTCTGAGAGAGCGCGTCGTGCCGCCGAAACAGAACGTGATGAGTTGGCCGAAGAAATGGCTGCCAACGCCAGCAAAGGAACACTGATGATCGACGAGAAGCGTCGCTTAGAAGCCCGCATTGCCTCATTGGAAGAAGAACTCGAAGAAGAACAGTCAAACTCTGAAATATTGCTTGATCGTAGTCGCAAGGCTCAATTGTTGAACGAACAATTGTCGACAGAGTTGGCTACAGAGAAGTCAAATGCGCAAAAGAACGAGAACACAAGAACGCTTTTGGAACGTCAAAATAAGGAAATGAAAGCAAAACTGGCAGAAATCGAAACAGCGCAAAGAACCAAAATCAAGGCCACTATTGCCACACTCGAAGCCAAGATTGTCAATTTGGAAGAACAACTCGACAATGAAGGTAAAGAACGACTCCTGCAACAGAAAGCCAATCGCAAAATGGAAAAGAAAATCAAGGAACTGGGTATGAACATTGAAGACGAGCGCCGACATGCCGATCAATACAAAGAGCAAATAGACAAAGTAAATTATTATCAATAATCTTGCAATAAAGCATTGAATTTTATATAATGAATTACTATTTACTTTCAACACAGCTTAATAGTCGCATGAAGTTACTTAAACGTAATCTAGACGAAACAGAGGAAGAACTGCAAAAAGAAAAGACCCAAAAACGCAAATATCAACGTGAATGCGAGGATATGATTGAAAGCCAAGAAGCCATGAACCGTGAAATTAATTCCCTTAAAACAAAACTAAGGTAAGTTTAACTTTATTCTTTTACTAAATTTTCAATATAAATATGCAATTAGAATGAAATATAACAATTTTAATTTTTATAAATTACGAAAAAAAACAAATAGATCAATACAAGTCGCCGAAACTGAAAAGGCTAAAGCTTATTCGCCTAAAAAGGATCCTACTTTAATTATGAATTGTGAGGGTATACAATAAACCGTGTTTTTAGCTGTATAAAATTAATAAGATGTTTTTATTATAATCGTTTAACCAACACACCACAACAACACACAATACTTTTTTGTTTCATCTCGTGCATACTTTCGTGGTAAAAATTTGAAATTTTTTTGTATTAAGCAATTATTATCCAATTTAGATTATCATCTGTGTAAGTTTTTAATTTTGCATTAAACAGGTTTTCCCCCATACATAGTCCTCCGAACTTCTTGTTTTCCGTTTATTGTTTGCAGTTTAATTTATTTCTTATAATCAGTAGATACATGAATGTTCCCAGTATATTTTTAAGTCTTATTTTAATTTTTTATTCTTGCACGATTATTTCCCCATAAATTCGGTTAATTATTCTGATTCTTACATCAAAATGTGATTGCACGTTTAATACTCCCAGTGTTTCTTTCTTGTAACATTTTTAACATGACCACGGCTTGAGACGAAGTTTTAAAAAATATACAGAATGTATAAACAGAGTATATACTACATTGGACTGACTCACAAAAAAAGTGTTTTGTTTTAATCGAATTACAGATGCATATGTTTGTTTTACGACGATTCCTAAAACGTTTTGGGGTCAGGTGGTAGCCGTTTCTTAGGTTTTTAAGCTTCAAAATTTAGGTTTGGGTGTGTTTTGTTTGCAAATAAAAGTCACACGCATATTGCTGTGTGTAATATTGAAAAATAACAAAGTTTTTAGATTTTGAAGCATAAGACGAACACAAATAGTACAGCTCGTATCCGTGCTACCAACATCACCAACATATCATATATTAGACATATGACTTTCAAATAAAAAATTATTTATTTAATACATATCTAACATTTATGCCATTTTATAATCGAACAGCCCTTATTCAAAAGGAAACCCACCCCCTTTACATGTACATACATATATATAAATTTCGATCATTTGTGTAAACGTTTTTTGAATTCGTATCAAATGTTATAAACAAACTAGAACGAACAACGAAATTTGCGTAGCTAATACTCGTGAAAGGAAATAAATCATATTTGTGGGTACGAAAATGCACACAATCAGTATATACACATGTGGTCATTAAATAAGGGATCACCTTTGTAAATATCAAAAATAGCACGATATCGACATGAAAAAAGATATCGAGGCAATCTCGATTAATATAATTGAACTCTTGACGGTTTTTGTTATCACATTTCGCCCAGCATCATTCCCAAACAAATTAATTACTTTCATCGCTCCAGAGTAGTTTTAATTTTGTAGTTCCCTCTGGTCCACACCAGAGAACGAAAACCGATAGAATAATAAATAAATTACTCTAGCATATATTGACTATTTTCAATACAAAATATTTTTCGTATCTATTCAATTTCATAATTGTATGTATCGGTGCGCATTTTGTTTTATACCTGTATGTATTAATGCTCATATTTGTTTATATCCCTGCGCACCCATATGTATCGATAGGTACTCCAATGACTATGAGCACATTTATTTTCCAATTTTTGTTTGATAAGTATTGCCAGAAATTTTGTCTGTAGTTGTATTATGGATTTCGTTTCGTAATTATTAGGAACCATTTTAAAACAAAATGCGATAAAATGGTATTAAAAATTCACGTTAACTTGGGAAAATATACAATTTTACTTTGAAGCAAATTTTTGAAAATAGGAAAAGCTTAAAAATAGAAGGAAACGAAAAAGGTAAGCTGCTTGAAAAAATTGCATAATTTGCAAACTTTTCACATTCCTTACATTTTTAAGTCTTTTTTAGAAGATGTTACGCCGTTTTCAAAACTTTTCAACTTTTCGCGGAATTTCGCGTTTTTTGCAATGTGGGTTACTTTTTCTATTTTTTATTGTTTCATCGACTTTTCATGATATTCAACATTTTAATTTTCCCAGTGATTGGAAGTCATTTGGAATTTTCGCAATTTTTGCGAATTTTTCACATTCCTTGCATTTGTAGCCCGTTTTAGAAGATTTTAAGGCTTTTAAAAATATGGAAAATTTTGCAAACTTTCGCGATTATCGCGATATGATTTATTGCTTCATTGAATTTTTAAGATTTTAAATATGAACACAGAATATTGATCCAATATGCATGAATTTCATTGACCTTATTTTTATGCAAAAATTATTTTTACTCAAAAAGTTAGTACCAAATAAAGAAGTGCAATTTTTGCCTAAAACAAATATAAGTTGAAAATAAATTGTTTCTTTTTGTTATAGTTCTGCAAACAAATTTTTTTCAAACGCAATTTGAAAATTGTATACCTTTGTCGTTCACTGGTCCACGCCATCTCTTATGACGATCTGCATAATCTTTTTTCTTCTGTAAACTCACTTCTTCGAACCATAAAATTAATATCACATATCCTACGCCCCACGGCTCTTGTTGAAATTTAATTAAATGACAAAAGAGCCTCGCTTCGGCACATTGCTTTGTACCCATCCGTAAATCGGCTTGTTTTGTCGCAACTTTCTACTGTGTTTCGGGGTTTAAGGACATTAACAACAAAATATATCGTCCAACTAAATCTTCTATAAATTTATAAGTCATTCTGCACTCGAGCGTGCAATGCTGTGTTCGACGCCATCTATCATTGATGTTGATTCGATATTACATCATTATTGTATTATCTATGTACATATATTATTAACAGGCAATACGTCCATAATACTGAACCAATATTGGATAGATTTTTATGCTTTTAATGTAGATTTTTACATAGATGTGCACAATCTTAATTTTATTTGAATCGGTTTAGTATTTTGGGATCTATAAGCGTTTAAAAGTTGTTCCTAACACTTGCACATTTATTACACATGCATTTATTTGCATAGAAATGAGACATAGTTGTGTTCTATATGTGACGCGACATGACGAAAGGGACCTTATCTTGCCAGGGGTCAAAATCAAGTTTTTGGTAAAGCACAAAATTCTGAACAAAATGACGCCAAAATCATGCAAAAATCTCAAATTTCATTTTGAAGGTTTTATTTCAAAAAACGTAGTTTCGAGATAATTGAGGTTAAAGTTTGACTATGTTTTGAACGTATTTTTTAGGATTTTGGCTGCCCTATAAAGTGCCCATGTGTTTATTTTGATTTCGCTTTTACCCACCCCTATTTCGAAAGGTTATTTTTGGTCGCTTTGGAGTATGGCCGTTGTCTTCTTCGGAATCGAAATGTTCAACACACATACTAAATCCTTATGCTCGTCCCTACAATACGGTCTAATTTTTTCATATAAATATAAATAGCTCATTAAACAAAACAAAATTACCGATAATGTGATGTAGATACACGACGAGATATGTATGTAGGTAGCGTTAGGTGTCAAAAATCCAAAACATGAAATTTAGACTTTAATTCACGTTTTGGCCTGTACTGAAAATTTTACTCTGGCAAGATAAGGAAATAGGTCCCTTTGTGATGCGTGATGTGGACAGTGAAAGAGAAATTCTATCTATCCTATGTTATGGTCGGTGTTGAACCACTCCGTATTTTTTTTTCAGATTGCATTCTGTAAGGTCTGCGAGTAAAGTTGAGTTACATAGATATATGGCTCCAATGTGTTAGAAAAACTTTAATTCAATTTTATATATATATGTATATGTATACTATATGTACGTATACATATATACATATTTACACGTTCAGTACGTCGATGAGCGACGACTAAATTGGTTCAGACTTGTCCATTTTCTTTTAAGCTTTTTAAGTTCTTTAGCAATCACAGTTAATTTTTAATTAAAATTAATTAACTATCGCTTAAACTGTAAATATTAGGAAACTCAGAAAAAAAAACAGAAAATTCGTAAAAGATCCAGCAAGTCAAAATTGATTACAAGTTGTTAAAACTACAAGAAAAGATCAAACACTTGGAAAAAATCACGCCTATCGCGAAAATTGACAGATAAATTGCGAAATATATTTTGATTCTGTTTCAGGCGGATTTGGGGATTTGTCCCCAAATAGGGGATTTTCTTTTGAGATTGAGGATATACTTTTTGATAATATCCCCAGGGGATTTTTGGGGAAAAAGCAATTTTTTTTTGTGACAAGTCTGAAACTTTGTGTTATTAATTGTTTGTTAGTAATTGTTGTCAACTGTGTGCCTAAAAGAAACGCTTGTGTAGCACAAGTCTTTTACAAAGAATACAACAAAAACCAAAATTCGCAACAGAATGCAGTATGAGTTATTAGAACCTTTTCTTATAATAAATACACACTAAAAATAATTCAGTTTGTTGGGCCAAATGTAATTCATCTTCTCAAATTCCAACACTTCTTAATATAACATGTACAACAAAATTGCATTGGCTGATGAATCAAAAGATTTTGGTTCTGAAGTTTTTGAAATGATGAACATTGATACATACATATATATTTAGAAATGTAGAGTTCAAAGAACAAACTACTTTTAATGATATTACACAAATGGATTTAATTATATTTCCTTTGACATAATATTATTTCATTTTTAAGGATATGTGGGATGAGATTATTATTATCATTATTGCGATCTTTTGATTAGTATTTGCAATAAGAATTTAAAAGCTTAAGTTCCAGTTTATAAGTTAATAAATAACAATATTCAATATTTGGCGAATTTTGTTAAGAAAAATTATAATTTTTATTGCTAAAAAAATTTTTACAAATATAGTTACCTTAATATAGAAAGGCCCTAATTATTTGTTTTTCGAAATCGGGTCTTTAACCTATTTCTATAAAAGATCCTTGAATTTATTGAAATATTCAAAAAACTCGATTTTGAAAAAAAATTAGTTAAGGCCTTTCTATATTAAGGTAACGATATGTATGTTTGTATGAAAAAGTTTTGTTTGTTGAAGGTTTTTCAGCTAATCTATATATGTACATACATGCATTTCAATAGTGCTTATGCCAAAACATCGGTAGACCTTAAACCATATTCTTGAAAAGTTTTAAACGAGATCCTCTTATCTTATACAACAACTTTTAAAAACCCAATGAGAATTTTATTATAATCTTTAAAACTTATCCAAAAAACTCAACAAACAAATTATATTCGATATAAATCTATTTTATTTTCTTTAAAAACTTTATACAATTAATTACACGCCCTTTGGGTGACTACACAATTATTTAATAAGGCAAAACGGAAAATAAAATCTTTATTAGTAAATTTAATAAATATATAGTACATATTTGTATAATAGACAAAGACCCGGTGAAACTCTAAATTTTTCTGTATCGGTATAGATATTATGAAGCGCCGCAAATTTTAATTTCTGGCTATTTTGTAGTAAGTGCGAACTCAAAACCACAGGGAAGAGAAACGTTTTCATTGCTCAGCAATATTAAAAAAGTGAAATATTGACTGGTAAATTTATGACTTCGACAGTTTTTACCAGATTAAAAAATAATATGTCTGTTCCAGAAGATTTTGGTCGAGTTCTGGCAAATTAGCGTAAAAACATACATACGTTCTGTTCTGTTATGAATCAGCTGTTTTGATTCTGTTCAATTGAAATCTGTAGAAAATATAATACAACGTTAAATAGAAGCCAAGAGTGTGTATTGTATGTTTAGTTTTGTGTGGTGTGAAGTGCTCGTATTACACATTTTGTGTTAAAAGTCAGAAAATTTTATTTTAATTCAAGTTCTTTAAAAATTTATATATTTTTCTCAAATAAAAAACATTTTATTTAAATTTACAAAATTCATTCCTATAATTACATCGTTCACATCTGAAAATTCAGACACAGAACAAGTACATAATTAAAACGGCAACGAAAAGTAAAGACTAATGAACGCGAAAAACCATAATTTTAAGTGCAAACAACTTATTAATTTTTGATTTGAGCTTAGAGATTTTAGTCACTTAAACCTAGTAAAACAATGTTTTTACGACTAACAAAACTTGAGCAAAAATTAAAAATTCAAAATAAATGAAATAAAGGCACAAATTTTCAAATAAGTTAGAACTATTTTCCATGTTATTGTTTATAAAATATAGTTTTAATAGTCAATATTTTATTTTGTTTTGATTTTCTAATTTTTTCAAATAGGCAAAGACAAATTTGTAGATTCCTTTTTCTCCTTTGTTTGCCAACCGATTTTCTTCATTTTTTTACCAAATGGCAAATTTTGTTGAGCCTTAGTGACTCGACTATATATTTTTTAAATGGGTTCAGTATTAAATTAATAAAAGGCTGATAAAGTTGACACCACTACAAATGCTGAAAATACAAACGTACACGCATTTACTTATGTAAGTATTGCTTCAAGCAAAGCGATGAGAGTGTTTAAGAGTACCTAGATATATATGTATATGAATAATAAGTTTTTTTTTGTAAATGTGCGTGTTTGTATGCAATTTTATTTGGTTTATTGTTTTTTCCGTGGGGAAGGGAATAAGTAGTTAGGTAGTTTTTTTCTTTTTAAATGAATGCAACTAGAATAACTATACGGTTAAACGGGCGGTCGAATTTCGACCATTAGACTAGACTACCCCTAGTTTATGCAAACATACATGAAACAGATGATCATTTCATTCGTTTCCGAACTTACCCAAAGAAAAAGTTCGTGCAACTTTGTTGTTAAGTTTGTGTAACATTGGGTAAGATTGGGTGACTTCGTTAACCATCTGAAACAGGCCTAAGGTTGCTATCTTTAATCTCGTACAAAATGATTAAACTCGGAACGAAAATCAGATAGCTGTAATAATCCTCATGGATTTAACTTCGTCAACTGTAAAGAGAGTAATTAAAAATTTAAGGGAATTGAATCGATTAAAGTTACTAAGCACAGTAATTAATGGTAATATCGAAGACAATGCGAGAAGGCATACATACCGTGGATGAGAAATTTCCTGATTGCTTTGGTGATTATAGAATCTAATGGTGATAGATTTCTTTCTGTGGGCTTATTTGAAATCATGGGTTTACAAACACTACTTATGTCCGTAATTTACCATAACGTTTGCGTACAATCTTTATCTACAAGTTAAAATTACCAATTTTTTTATATAAATGCACAATGATCATGTGTTGATTTTTTTATTGAATATCGCCAATATGTACTCGTAATGAGCACAGTTTCAAATTGTAAAAAAAATCTCGAGTTTTTATAATTTAGACATTTTAAAACTGTTTCCGAGCAAAATTTTAATATGTAAATAAAAATGAGAACACGTTTTAAGAATTATTTACGCCCGTATTTATTTTTATTAAATATTTTGGAAAAACAGTGATTTAGGAAAAACAATCTATGAATTTTTTACACTGTACGCACAGTCTACCATTAAAATAAAATGCATTACCTGCAACTGTGTTTGACGTGAACACATTAGTTTGTTTGACTAACAATTACTTGCATGTTTTAAGAATTTAAATTTTCTTTTTAGTTGAATACAGTTGATTTATTTTCATTTGTTTTATTTCAGACGCACCGGCGGCATGGGTCTAAGTTCAAGCCGCCTTACCGGTACACCATCTTCAAAACGTGGTGACGACAGTTCTTCAGTTCAGGATGAATCATTAGATGGCGAAGATTCTGGAAATTAAATTTTAAAATTTTAAAATTATTATTTTTCAAGTTTAAACAAAAAAGTTTTTTAAATTAATTTCTGTTAATTTTTTTTTAAATTTACATACTTATTTTTGCAAAAACAAATCACAGATAAAAGGAAAACACATCAATTAAAACAAACAGGTTTATTGTATAAAAAAAAGAAACGCGAAAAACGAAAGAAGAGCAAACAACAATAATAAATTAAATAAACTATTGTTTTTTCACTATTATAACTAGAAATTCTTCCTTTGCTCCAATTTTCCAACTTCCCAAAACAACCAAACAAAACCTTATCCCTTACTACCCCTTAAATACCTAAACAATATTAATTATTATTAACTACATTAAATTAATAATATTAAAACTAAAAAAAATTAAAATTTTTATAAAAATTATATTAAAAAACACAAATAAAAAAGTATTGGAAAAATGCATTTATACATAAAAAAAATTAAAAAAAAACATATTTTTTATTATAATTTCAAGTGACATGTTTCTTTGCCTAAATTCTATTTATTTTCAAAATTATTCGATAATATGCAAATGATACTGATGAGCGTGTTGTAAATAAGTGAGACTTAATTGGCGAAATAAGTTGTACTTTTTTTATTTGACTTTATTAATTTAAAATTCAAATCACATACACACAGATACAATATACACTTGTTTTGTATTGTATGCACATTATTTATATAACAGTTTAAAATCGTGTTCTACTTTTTCTTTTTCTTTCTCTCCTCTTTGATTTCCTTTTCTTTAAATATACATACTTATAAATATATTTTAATTATTATTTAATTTTATATATTTTTTTAATACAGAAACACATATTTTTTTTAACAATTTCAGTTTATGTTTATTTTTAAATAAAACTAATTATTCTTATTATTTTTAAACGTCTTTTTGTTTTAAATTCTGTTAATTGATCAAGTGTATGTTTAATTAAAAAGAAGAAGGAAAAAACAAGAAATAATAAGCTATAAAAATAACAAACTCGCAATATTTTTCTTTTTCTTTTATATATACTTATATACAAAAATATATACATACATATAAAATAAATACAAATCAACTTTAATTACTTAACGTAGATAAAATAAATGACAATTCGATAATAAACAAGAATAAATAACAACTAATTGAAATAATACAAATGGCGATAATCATAAATAAAATAAATAACAATTAAAGGGATTTACAGTTTCATTTGCTTTCGACAGAACCTCCACTAAAGTTTCATTCGATCGGTTTGGAAAACACGTATGTATACTATTAAGAGTCAAGAAAATTATTTCAAATCACAATGTGAATAACATACAAATTCGAAGAGTTTTATTTTCGAATTGGATTACTAGGTGTAATTTCAGAAAAAAATGGAAATTTTACGTTAATAACTTATAAAATAATTAACAAAAACCATAGAATTGTCTGACAATGATCCTATAAAAATAATCTTAAAATGTCTGACAATGGCAACAAAGGGTGTTCATACGATTGTCAGATGTCTGACAAAATATTGTTGTCAGGCGGCATTCATACAATGAACTATAAATGCTTTTTCTGAAAACGTTTACAGACAAAAATTATCAGTTCACATGATTGTTTGTATATATTTTTAACACATTTTATTGACAATATTGTTAGATCTGGCGATCTGCATGACAAACTCGAAAATTTGAAAGATTTGTTGTTCTTCCTTACATTATTTGTAGGAACTGACCAACATGATTGTTCTTGATTTTGTTTTTCTTTTAGAAAAGATAAAATTTTAAAGTAAATGATTTCTGCGAACAATCGTCTCTAAAATAAAGAGATGGACGGGCATGCGAAATAAAAACTTAATACAACCAATCTGGAAATAAGTTAACATTGCAGGCCAGTAAGAAATTTTTGACCACGATATCCCTCGAACTAATGAACCGATTTAAGTAAAATTTACAGCACTCGACGCAGTTTTTTTAATTCAACTTGAAAAATGCAGATCAAACTTGGAGCATTCTGCGTAGTTCAAGTCTAAAGAAGTATATGCATCCTGAAAAGCGACACTATTGATTTATTTTAAAAAAATATATTCCGAAAGCTCTCAAAGTCTACGAAACCGGACCTGGTGATTATTTCACGATATCTACGTGAGGCCAATCAATGTCTTTCGTATGTAGCAAATTTAGTTCCGATCGGTTAGCCCATTCGATTAATAATTAAAGAAAACGTTTTCAAATTATGCTGGATTTTTTTTTTTTAATTTTTTAAATGTTTAAAACATTTCCTGAGAAATCGGGCTATAAAAATTCGACAAAGCTATATTTACCTCATAAATTTTTGAACATAAAAATCAACAATATACAGCAGTATATGTACATGCATACGAGCATATTTACATATCATATATTAAAAAATTAAAAAAAAAATCTGACAAAATCGGTAAGATCGGAAAAATCTTTAGTTGCATAAAAATCGGTTGAACTTTAAGATTCAAAAATCGGAACCAACATTAGCTCATAAAGCTTCAAAGAATTGGAAAAAAATCTGAGAAGAAAGATACTTTCGCAAATGTGCAATAATGAAATTTTAACGGTCGATAAGCATCAGTTTATGCAAACAATTGACAGTGCTGACACACATTTCTGCAACTACGAAAACATTTTATTTATTGTTGCAATAGTTTGCAGACATGTTACACATTTACTGCATACGAATCTACCGAGCTTCAAAATTTGTTGAAAATTACTATCAAAGTACGCGTATGTGTGTCCGGTAGCTTTGCTTAGAAACTGAGGGCTTCGAAATTTTCAGATAAAATTTCACGTTTTCGGAGAGTTCGATTTTAAAAGAGAAACATATTTTTTGGGAGTTGTTGCTTTCCTTAGACACATTGCGTGCATTTTCGAAATTTAGGTGTATTTCCGAAAATGTGTTGTCTAAATTTTTGAAGATTTTGTTGTTCTATTATCGATGTCAACCGAACTCATGATGGGTTGTCTGTTGGAAAAACAGTTTTTAGAGATTTTTTGCAAAACACGAATTTTTAGTTGCCGTCTGCCAATGCAAATGCAGTTCGATTGCAACGATTGAAATTCATCGCACAAAAATATTTTTTTGTCTTTTCAAATCTTATTCCGACTACATTGGATTCTGTGACAACCCTGAATATGAAAAAAAAACGTAAACAAAATTTGTTATGTATGAAGTTTGTTTGACAGTCAGAAAATATAAATGTTGATGTTGTTGTGCTAACGGTCTTAACTTGTTTGTTATATCATGGGACATTCCATCCAAAAATGCCAATACTTCTGGTCTCTGAGAAGATGCTCTCAATTGTTTTCGCAGATTCGGTTATGACATAAATGTCCGCCTTTAACACGGTGAAGGTATTGGGTAACCGGAGAGGAACGAAGGGGTTAAGAACTTCAGAGGACAATCCTTTGATCGATTGCTGACGGGGGAAATGTCGCCTGTTCCTCCTGACTTAAAGGGCTTAAAATAGCTCAGAGTCCACGTGACTTTAGCTGCGTCTTCAATGGAAGGCAGCATTTTAATTTCTTTGAATAAATAATGTTGGCGGAAACTCCAAAGCAGTGCACCAGTGTTTCCCATCCTGGCAACGAGAATTTCCAAGACTTCCAAGCTGTTCATAGTGAAAATTTCATGAACACTATTATAAAGTTTCATGCAGATGTCTGATATATGTACAGATCAACAAAAAAGAATAAATGATGAAACAGAACAAATCTGCAACTTCAGGAACAATCGCTGATGGCGATTCTCAGATTCTCCTACATGTACTTATGTATGTAAGTATGTACATACATACATTTGTATGTGGTTTCATGAAAACACGGAAACATTGTTCAGCCGGAAGTTGCAGTTTGTTCTGTTTCATCATTAATACGATTAGAAACCAGTTGCTTTAACTTTTATTTGTTTATTATTCTTTACTATCATGCTTTCTTTTGGGATATTAATTTGGACGGCTTTTCCACGGTCAAAGTCTACTTTGCAAAGTTTTAATTCAGCTGGGAAAACGACGGAGAGTCGAATATTTTCTTATTCTGTTTTACTCCCAGCTGAATAAAACTTTGCAAAGTAAACTTTGACTGTGGAAAAGCCTGGTTTTTGGGTTCCCGTACTTTTGTACATTTTTTTTGTCTCTGAGAGCACAAAGTAATACCAGAGGTGACACGAACGGCATGCTATTGCTGTGTCTGTCGCACAGGAACTCGTAAACAAAGAATTTTTCATGTTTTGTTGTGGTTTTGTATTCTTATTAATTTCTGACTCACTAAAAAGAGTTGCAGAAAAATATTAATTTAAGCAATATAAATGCAAAAAGTTATATAACATTAAAAATAATATAAAATAAGAATTATTCATGATATGTAGAAGAAGTAAATTGCAATACAATTCATCATTTCTTACTTCCAAAATGCTTAATTTTGTTTTGTTTATTTTCCCTCATCCTTACATTATATTGCTATCTCTTTTTAACAGCAACTAGTGGCACAAAAAAGCTGATTTGCTCCAAAACATAACCTCAAAGTTACATATCTGATTACCCTGTGTCTGAGAGAGAAATTCTGACTTATTCTCATTTTATCACACTTTACCAAGGCAAATCAACAAGGTAGTAGCGACAGCACAGCTGATTAACCTGACTAGATGTCAATTCTGTGTTGATGACTAATAACATTTTCTAAAAGATTCATCTGTGTTGACAGTGCCACCCGGTTTGGTAAAGTTTTTAACAGCTAGTCAGGTATTTTATTAGAAGCGAAATATGTAATTCAATCTATAGTGAAAACATGCTACATATAAGATCGATATCGATAAACCCCCAGAAAATGAGACTTTGATTATTATTAAGCACAACATCTTATGTATAATCAAATTATGGCTACTTGCGTCGCAGCAGCCTATAAGGGTGCACACAGCATGTGTAGGGGTTCAACTTCGTCGTACGGTAGTTATGCCGACGCCACAATCACCGTTAGTAAACTCTAGAGTTCAAGAGCCGCCACCGGTAGACGTTCCGACATGTATCTAGATTCAAAATAAGAGGTGGTGAGAAGGAACTTTGGCCGTTGGGAGGATTTTGGCATTGGTCCAGAGGTCGTTAGATCCTTAGACGCGATCTTTGAAGAACGTAAAAGGCTAAATAAATAAATGAAGAATCCTTTAGAAGTAGAAGGGTAGTCATCTAGATTCCCCAGGCTGTTGGTCACGATCGGCCAATATTTATCAAGAGGCCCGGTTGTCGCTATGTTTGCCAGGGGGATTATTATGTATTTCAATTCGAAAGAAAATATTTTCGAAACACAATGCATAACCTATACAAATTCGAATGATTTCTGATTCGAACCGAAATACATAGAAACCTGGGGTGCTAAGGTTTTTATGTTGGTTCAGCATCTCATTTAACATCGCTGGGCTTATTACTAATAAGCTTCATACTTACGTAAGTGGTAGATATGCTTGGACATTTGCGCCTTCTTCTGGATAGTTAAGGATCGCTAGCTTTCAACAACTTTAAATACGATAGAACGCTTATAGTCTGACAACACTTCACTTTCATCTGATCTCGTCATGTCATCCCTTCCAAAGTCATGGTTCTCTGGTTTTTGTTCGTCTTTCTCGGTTTCATACAGTTTTAAACCGTCCAACTCCCAGAGGTTGGCTGTCATTTTCTTTCTAGATTTTTTTTTACTTTCTGTTTTTTACTGAGCCCATTTAGTTCCCATATCGTAGCGAGGGGTCTGTAATATCTGTAATAATGTTGCAAACACCTTGTCTTAATTGATATAAATATCGATCATGCAGGCTTTTGGGAATTATGTCACCACTTGAGTTAAACTTTAAGTCAACCAGTAGTTACACCTGAATCGAAGGTCAATATTGTTGTACACGGGAGCTGTTCACATTTTTGAAAACAAATTTAGGAACGAATAGGGAACGATTCCTCATGGTGAATTTAAACTGTAAATAAGAAAAAAAAAATGGAGAAAATGTTTCGAAAAAACCGAACCTTCGAAAGAATCACTAAGTAAAAAATTTCCAAAACATCGGAAAAAAGTGTTAAAAACGACAAAATTACTTAGAAATTGCATAAAATCACTAATTTTGTAAATTTGTTATATAAATAGGCAAATACGAAACTTCGGAATCGTTTTTTTCCTCTGTTTGTTATTATTCTACCTATTAGCATATATTTTCGAGATTTAGCGCAACGTCTATATCTTATTGAAATCGGTTCAGTATTTAAGCAATCAGGTTTTACAAACAAATGTGCGTGTTTATATGCAACTTTATTTTGTATATTATTTTTGGAAAGAAAAAAGTATGAAATTGTCCAGTTTTTCTCTTTAAATGATAGAAATTTAAAAATTTTTAGAATGCGTTTTGGTGTTCAAAATAGTAATTAATTAAAAACGGGATTTCGAATTATTTGTTAGTTACGTGTGTACCCATTTCAGCAAACGATATATAATTTAAAAGTGAACTGTAAATCCCTTTAATATACATAAATAAATATAAATTTTCCATTTTGTAACGGCCAATTAAAAACAAAACTTCTATTAGTCGATTAACAGGATTTCTTTGCAAACGAATTTACTCATTTATAATATTGTTATATAAAAGATTATAAAAGCCATTCTTCTTAAAACATTTCGTCGCCTAAATTACAAAAAGTCGTAACTACGCCCTTTCGTTTTTCACAGAAAAAGCAAAAGAGATAAATTAAGAACTATTTACAACCTTTTAATTTGGACGTAAACGTGTAAAATTAAGTGATCTAAAAAGTAAATTGTATGTACTTAACGCCTTTTTATATTTTAAAGGTCCCCACACTTCCAAACATTTACAAGTGTGGACCTGTCTTTAGGTGACGATTTGCTAAATTGGTATAGTAACTAAATAAACTTAAAAAATAGATTTTAATACTAAACATAAAAAATAATTGTTATATTCAATAAAATTGAAAATATACCAATTAATATACTATTAAAAAAGATTTATAAAACTTTTCATAATCTCCATTTCGTTTGAATCTCTCAATATCTCTATTTGTGCATTTAAATTCATTCAATATATAATTACTTTTTGTTATAATTTTAATCTAAATTAGCAGTCAATGAACTACAGCACTCGAAAATTACTCAATTAATTCTTCCTTGCTTTCTTTGAATGTCTTCATTTTTATGTTGAGTTTCTTCAGAACAGTATTCTCGTTGTATAGAAAGATCACAAACAGAATAACAGATATTTTTTTTCGTATATTTTCTACACAAACACTGTTTGCGTTTATGTATTCAATATCTACCGTACAGAACGTTAAAGTACATTGTATAAGTTAAATTTTCGAACACTGAAAAATTTCAAGCACAGATTAATAATAATTAGTAATCTGTTGTTTCAAGTGCAATAATCAAGAGAATGCAAGAAACCCTTACCGCAACCCAAAAATATTTTAACAAGTGGAAATAAAAGTAAATGATAATAAAACGCAGGTCATTACATTTACATATCGCTCCTTTATTAAAACGTAATCATATCTCAATAAACGAGATTTTTAAGCAGTGTTCGAAAATAAACTGAACATTATTTTGGGTCATGAATCAAGAAAATAAGATTGCGCACTCAGCCGTACAAAATAAATTTCTACTGCGTCATCATAGAATACAAATGAGTGTTTGTTATAAAAAGTGTAAGAAATTTTTGGCACAAAACTGGAAATAACTCAATAACTTCTAAACAGGTGCATCGATTTAAAAAAAATTTAAATGGACAGAAAAGAGATGCAGTCGAGTAAAACTTTTGAGTTTGGGCTTGAAGCTTTTTGAAGAAGACCTTCCTCGGGCTACCAAAGTTTTACATTTCGGTTTGCTTTCCATAAAAAAAATTTACTTTTGTTTACAACACATATTCTATGTTTACGTCACAACACAGCACAATCACACACAACAAAATAACAGACCTGCGCAATCTTGTTTTCTTTCATGATTTTGGGTATTGTACAGACACCTAGAAACGATAGCTATTATATACAATACAATAGATGATTTTTGAACGCAAGTTCAGTCTGTTAATAATGAGTTTTCACATCGAAAATAAACACGGTTTAGTTAAATTAGTAGCAATTAAATTATACTTTTTTTCAAATATATTTTAAGAGATCATGCTGAAAAAAATCAGTTTCAAATAAGAAAGAAATACAAGAAAAACAAATTTATGCTTCATTTCACATTGTCAAGAAACTCTGCACAAACATTTTTTGCGAATTTTGTATTGGGGAAAACATTAAAAACTTTGTTTTGAGAATATTTAATATTTGATATGGAAAAATTTTAGTCTACCACACACTGTAGACGATTTTTATTGATCCTATTAACTTCTTTAGGTCATAATTCGTTGGCATTTCCCGCCACTCTTCTAATACTGCTGTTTTAAGCGTTGTTATGTATATTTTTTGCTGGCGTTTAGCGACTTTGTTTTTTCGAATAAGCCCATAGATTTTTAATAGGATTGAGCTCGGGACCTTGAGCGGGTATATCGATGACATGTCCACAGTTATATAGCAGTATAATCCGCACTATTTGGGACTTATGCTTTGGATCATTATCTTGAAAAAATTTAAATTGTGGCTTATAGTCTCTAACGAATCCAAATTTCTGTGCACTACTAAGTAAATGAGTCCGTAAAATGTTCAAATATTGATGCGCGTCCATCCTTGAGTCTATAAAAGCAAGATTACCCGCACCTTGACTTGATATACACAACCGGATCATCATGAACATTTCTCAAATTTTACAGTTGGGATGATGTTTTGTTGTCTTAGAAATATTAAAGGCAATCGCCACACCGTAGATACTTAGTTCATCGTTGTAATGCAATATCATCTTCGTTTCATCACAAAAAATAACATTGTCGCAATAGTCATTTGGGTGTAAAACGTTCAGAGTAGCGAAGAAAAATCGCTTCTCTACATTTGCTGCTGACAGAAGTGGTTTCTTCTTGTTGCTCTTGATGAGTTTTTAAGGTGTGACGCACTGTTTCGTGGCAAACAATAACATCAAGTTCTTCCTTTAGCTCTGCCGCAAGAGCTCTATTGGAAATTCTTGGGTTTTTAGCTACTTTTCTTGTTATTAAACGCTCGGCACGCTCGTTTATATTATTTTTTCGCCCACCTCTTTGTTTTAATTCCAGTCCACCTTCTTTTTCAGCTCGATTTATAACGTTATAAATTGTTCTCCTTGAAACTGAAAACATTTCTGATAACTCCTCCGCTTTTTTTCCTAGTTGGCGATCGTAAGAAATCAATTTAATATTGTTATACGATAATCTTTTTCCTGGCATTTTTAATATTTTTATTATGCCACTTTACGACGCGTGTATTACAAAAATTTTGCAATTTGAACAATGTGCTCATTTTAAAACGGCAAATCACCGCTAATTTGGAAAAGAGATTAAAAAAAGCAAAATGTGCAAAGAGTATGTACATATATTAACAGTAATACAAACAAAACATTTTTGTGCAAAAAGTTTCTTGACAATGTGAAATGAATTATAAATTTGGTTTTGTTGTATTTCTTTCTTATTTGAAACTGATTATTAGTTTTTTCCAGCATGATCTCTATAAATATCTATAAATTTATGATATAGGTACATAACTAAAATATATTTTTTTTGAGCAAAAAGTATAATTTAATTGCTAATAATTTAAGTAAATCGTGTTTATTTTCAATGTGCAAACTCATTATTGACAGACTGTACGTAACAAAAAGCCCGACACGAGTGTTTGGACAATTCCGCAAATAACCAGCGTGTGTGGTCCAAAACTAGTACAAATGCATATATGTAAAATACATGGACATTACATAGGACTAACGCAAAAACTATTCTATGTCATTAATACATGGACCACTCACAAGTAATTTGTTCGCCATGAGTATGATCGTGAAAGCACGAACAATTGTCGTTTGAAATTGACATAGTCCATGACTGCATTACATATGACCATGTTGTAACTAGTCCGTTTCACCTATAATCGACCATGTAGTCCAATATTTTATGCAGGGCTTTCGTCCTAAAACAGTACAATTGTAGTGGTTGTGTACTACATCATTATATATGTATGTATGTATTACCGTTCTGTAGGGTTTTTTCTTCTGTAGCACCATGGTAGAATAATACAGGTAGTAGCGAAGCAATAACGAAATTTTTGGGTTCGCAGCTGTCAAAATTTTGTTATGTATGTGTTAAAAAACACACTTTAACATTAGTTTCAAATGCAAATAAGAAAAGGAAAAGAAACTAAATTCTTTAGAGAACATATGAATATAAAATTTTTTGTAATTTTTCTTTTGTGCTTTTTGGCAGCTTGGAACCTAAAAGCAATGTTTTTGTAGCTTCGACACTACCTGTATTATTCTACCAAGTGTAAAAACACAAACTGTAGATCATGGTAGAATAATACAGGTGCTGTTGAAGCTACAACAACACTGCTTTTTATTGTTTTTAGGTTCGAAGTTGTCAAAAGGCTCAAAAGAAAAATTGCAAAAAATTGTATATTCACATGTGTGTTTGGTTGCACGTTCAGCTCTACAAAGAATTTTGTTTCTTTTCCTTTTCTTATTTGCATTTGAAACAAGTGATCAAGTGTGCTTTTTTAGTAGTGTGGGTGTGTTATAGCATGTACACTCGGACAGCAATTATCGAGGTTCGCTCTCTCATTCACGGTTCGCGGTCGATTCTTGATTGAATCGACATGGTTCGCCATACAAAGTTCATTTTGAACCTAGCTGCGAACCATGAAGAAATTGCTATCATCGCTAGTTTTGATAACAAGTGATAATCTGAACTATGTAGCTATCAAAACAAATGAGTGCGCGCATGTACATACATACATACATTGTATGTATGTGTATGAATTAAAAATAGTAATTTTATTAATAATACATGATATGTTTATCTATTGTAAAAAACCAAATAACACAAAAAGGAAAAAAAGGTTAAAAGGAACCACGAATGTGTCGTATGAACGGCATGATTCGCAATCCACATACCTACATACATATATTCAGAGAGCGAACCAAGTGGTTCATGTTGCCGTCTGAACATAGTATTAGTACGAGTAAAACATAAACAAATTTTTCCAGACCCCCGTAATTATGTATGTTAACACACAATATACAAAATTTCAAAGAGAAATTCACTAACAAAGAAAAGCAATTGAAAGGCTTTTTAAATTTTCATCTGAAAAACTCATCCTGAAATAAGAAATTTTTATGTAAACTCGTATCTTAATAGGTATATCTTTAATATCTTTCAATAATTTATTAATTTCTTTTGCAAAAAATTTCTTCTTTTTCTTGTTTAATTGCGCTTCTTTTCCTTTTTTTCTTTTATTTGGAAATGTCAAACGGCTTATGACGTTTTATGTTCGCAATAATTGTCAACGAACAACTTTTGACAATTATTGCCAGGTACGAAAAAGATGCGTCTTCACTGGACATAAGGTAATTTTGATATTTGCCGCAATATACATACATATGTATGTATGTATGTTAACGAATTTATTGCCTGTCAAGACAGGGGGATAAAGAATAATGTAATGAACCGAATACAACGAAGTTTGTCCACGAGAAAAACAAAAAAAAAAACAATTAAATGTTTTCATCTTTAAGCAACCCTTAGACGTTGCGACCGTTGGTATAACTCGGTTGGTAATCAAGTTATATGCTTGTCGCACAAACGATACAATTAGGTGTGCGATATCATGCGAATAACACATAATATTCAATGTTTACTGATGGCCACAACAATAATAAACAATTATGCTATACATATAAAATAGTGCACGACAGGCACACAAACGTTGCAATAGTGATGTACAACTTGCCAAAAATCAAAACAACCACCCCGCAAACGTTACAAACTCGTGCACAACTTCATCATATTTTACCAACGGCACAAAGAAGACCAAAGGTGACACGAAACGGCATGCTATTGTTGTTGTTTTGCTGACTCTGTCGCACGAAAAAAACTAAAAGATTTTTCTTGTTTTGTTTTGATCCATTTTCTGCCGTAAGTAGTTTTTAATTTTAATTTCTTAAAAACTTTGTTTTATTAACAGGTAAATTCTTATTTTATATACAGGAAAATTAAAATTGTTCATGTAACATATTTTTCTTGTATTCTTCATTTTTCTACAGCAACTTTCAAGAAGCATTTTCGTTGAACAAACGCGTACATGTAAAAATACACACACTATTGAAATATTTCATCTATGCTTTTAATGTCCCTGCAGGAAATGTCAACAGTGAAACTGTACTGACTTACTATTGACACAGTCAGCAGTACTAGTGAGTTATAATACCCCAGACACTGCTATTTACTATAGATATTTAACATGTGCGTGTCATTGGAAATCCACTACTGACATTGGTACTATTGACTAGGTAGCTCTTTTGGGATCATATGTAGACATTTGAACCAGTGATTCACTAGTACGTTTTAGTAATTCTAGTGTACAATTTGGGTACTTTTCTGAAGCAGATGTCAATAATGATAGTGTAAATTTTATTAACTTTTGGAGTTTAATTAAAAAAAATGTAAAAGACTAAAAAGCGGTAATTCATAACAGTCGTTTGAAAAATATAGGTACTAATTCATTTCAGTCTTTTTAAAGTGTTCTTATTTTTACAATGACGCCAAATAGTCACCAAAATAGTAGGCAGAACTGGTGACTGCCGACGGCATGTAGTCAATAGTTTTGCTTCGTCGCCGCAGCAACTTTTCCACCAGCTTGTTTTCACAAACGTCAAAATTGTATATTGTCAAAAAAGATATCATATCAAGACCACAAACTACTAACAGACATGTAAAAAATGACATTGGTCGAAATCAGCTAAATCGCTGGCACAAAGCATACAGAGGTGACTGAAGGGGAAAACTATATAAGTTTATTTTCCGACTCCCTTTATACGCACAAGCATCGAAAAAGAAATTGAAAAAATATTTTGCTTTCTTTGTGTTTTTATTTTCTGTATTAACGTATTTAACACAAACTTGTTTGTGGTATTTTATTCTTCCCAACACGAAATGATTGATTTTTGCTTTTCCCACAAACTAATAATCATATTGGAGCTAAAAACTTTCTATTCACAAAACACAAAGCACACACAAACCACAATTTTTCCAAAATTTTATTACAATTTAATTTTTTTGTTTTGTTTATTTTCCCTTCTTCGCAGCATTAAGTCTTTATAGTTGTCTCTTTCTTCAACCACCGGCACTTTAGCTGATTTGGACCATTTGCAAATGTCATTTTTTACATGTCTGTTAGTAGTTTGTGCTTTTTTGCTTTGCTTCTGTTTTACGTAGCCAATGTCAAAATACATACAAAATACTGTTGTCTTATTTAACCTTTTTTCTGTATCTGTTTTCTTTCCTTTATGGGTGATGTTTTTGACATACCCAATGAAACTTCACAAACGAAATCTTGTTGTTGTTGTATTGTTGTACTTGTTTTACTAATACTGCCTAGGTTGTGGCTTACTTTGTTTTGTGATACCATGGTCCTAAAAATTTACAAGTTTTGTCGAAAGTTCTACTAACCACAGGGCAAGGCAGATCTACCAGGTCGTAACGATTCTACAATACAAAATTTGTTGTAAAAATACCTGACTAACTGTCAAAACTTGTACAAAACTGGATGGCAATGTTAGCACAGTTGAACATCTAATGCTGCCTTTACACACTATGTATTTCACAGTGTGCTTGTCAAATTGAACACTGCAAAATACATACATTGTGTGTAAAAGCAAAAAAATCTCTTCTGTAAATGTCAGGCCACTTTTACAGTGCAAAAACTTTCAATTAGAACGTCTTCTATTTGCAACTGACAAACCGTCTGACATCAGCTGTTTCACAAGTCAATTGTATATGGCGGGAGGAACATAGCGTTTGTGATTCGGCAAATTGTTAAAAATGTATTAAAATATGTATTTAAAAAAAGTGTTTAAACATATTCTTAAAAAAAACAAAAACACAAGTGTAAAAGCAAAAAATATAAACCGTCTGTAAATGTACAATTTTGACAAAAATGAGCAATTACAGATGCATTTTCAAGCTGACAAACACACTGTAAAATACAAATTGTGTAAAGGCAGCATGGCATACATCAAACATCAGCTGTGGTGTTGCTATAATGTTAGTATGAGTATATGTTGCTTACATCAATCAGCTGTTTCTTTGACGTGGAAAGGTTTCTTTGTATTTCTTAGTAATAGCAAAAGCGAATAAGAAACTAAAAACTGTGAGCAAAATTATTAAAAATAAAATAAATTTAAATGAGTTGTGTAAAAAAAATTGCAAGAATAATAAAAAACAAACGAAAAGTAAGTGTTTTTACATTTCCAACTGATCATAAATTATTAAAGCAATAAAAATATAAATACAAAAAATGGTCCCATTTGTATGGAACATTTAAAGGAGCATGATTTTGAAAATAAGTTAGGAGTTATTTTGTAAACTAATGATCTATTATTTTATTTCATAAAGGACGATTTTCCTGACATTTCCTGACAAGTCGTCTTATTCTGTCTTTCACCCAGCTGAATTAAAACTTTGCAAAGTAAATTTTGAGCGTGGACAAGCGTCTTATAGTTTCACCAATGGTAGAATAATACATAATCGAATTTTGACATCCCGAACCAAAAGTCTGTTAACGCTTCGACACTACCTGTATTATTCTACCATGGCTTCACCCGCGTGGAAATTTTTTCACAGGTGGTGTCAATACTACGATAAATACAGATAGTTTCGCTCGAAATATAATCAATAGGAAAAGAAAATTTATTTAAAATTGCAACCCATATGCTCTAAACGCAAATATTTCATTCTCTATGAAAGATATTATTGTCTGTACCCAAAAAATCACTTAAAAACATAAATAAAAAAGATATGAAATACACATCCACCAAAGCGAAATTGTCAGTTGTGCTTTCAACACCACCTGTAAAAGTAAACCGCCTTGAGGTGGAAATACCTGCTGCAACGTAAACACATTTGTGAATCCAGTGAATAAATAAAATAAAATCTTCAGCAACCGCTACAACATGCACAAAATTTGCAACCGTATCAATTCAGAATTAGCAGAGCAACTAAAAACATGTTTGATTGCAACACAGCTGCTGCAAGCCAAGTGAAAACCAAGGAGAACCACCATTGTAAACAAATTCGTAATAGATTAAAAAGTACACAAATCGTCACAAGTGTAGCACTGCAGAAAGTTACAACTGAAACCTTTGAGTTAATCAATAATTCATGTATAAAAACTTATGTCAGATTGCAAATTCATTTAACAAACATTAATTAAGTACCTGATATCTGAAAAAACATGAGAAGAGGTCGTGGTGAGGGCAATAGTAACTATAGTACAGATACTAGCAGCAGTGACGAAGATGCTCAGCTTAAAAAATTACATGCACGTATGTGCGGTGTTGGTCATCAAAAATACAATGATATTGTGACCAGGTAAGATTAAATCGCACAATCGGGTATGTATACATGAATGTAAGAAGTTGGATTTTATTTCGCAAACTATGTATGTATGTATGTAGCCACCACAATTTTTGGGTAATAACTCGTAGTAGATAAGAGGTGACGGTAAAATAAGTGTACTTATGTATGTATATTTAATCAGAAAATCAAAAAGTTTCGTTTATTGTTCCCTTACTTGTTAATAGAGCAAGCGCTTATCATGCAGGTGATCGGCTGTTCAGCTCCTGCCGAAGGCAATTTTTTTAACTGTGTGTGTTCGTGAAAACATGTTTTCTAGGCATATCACTATTTGTTCAATAGACCAGTGAGACGGCTTTTCCACAGTAAAAGTTTATTTTGACGACGTTCACGCAGGACAATTTTTGTTGCGCAGCTTTTAATTCAGACGGAGAGAGCAACGACACCAATTTTGAAACCCTGGCAAGAGTTCTGATTTTTAGTTTCAATAGCTTAATGTGATTTATCATCAATTTCTTTTAGTCTTGGAAAGAGTAGTTTCTTTATCTATGGTGTTGTAATTTAGTATGGTCAAGAACCTCCCCAAATCCCACGAGCGTAGCTTTCTTCAAGCTATGACTATTACTAGATGTTAAACATGAAAGTTGTTTTTTTTATCATGCCTTACCAGCATCAGAAAACGCTAACGTATGCCTAATACTTATATATAAATACATATGTAAATATGAATAAAAAAAAATTACACTAGCAAGGCGAATTCACAACAGGTGGCCTCGAAGGATCAGGTGACCGAATTCGCTTTTGGCTGCCAAAATTTTTTTAAATTATTTTGTTCATTATGAAATTTATATTAATCGAGATTGCCGCGATATCTTTTTTCAAAGATTTAAAAAACTTTTGTTTGTTGAGGGTTTTTAGCTAGTCTATATACATGCATTTCATTGGTGCTTAAGCCAAATCATCAGTAGACCTTAAACCTAATTTTAAATTTTTCAAACCTCTTTACTTATACAAAAACCGTTAAAAACTCAATGAGAGTTATAAAAATTACAATAGTATAAGCATAGTATGCTTTAAAACTTATTCAAAAATCCCAACAAACAAATTATTATATTCGATATGAATCTATTTTATTTTCTTTACAACCTTTTTTACAATTAGACGCCCTTTGGGTGACAATAAAAGTATTTAATAAGGCAAAACGGAAAATAAAATGTTAACATTTAATAATTTAATAGTTCTGATTTTTAGTTTCAATAGCTTAATGTGATTTATCATCAATTTCTTTTAGTCTTGGAAAGAGTAGTTTCTTTATCTATGGTGTTGTAATTTAGTATGGTCAAGAACCTCCCCAAATCCCACGAGCGTAGCTTTCTTCAAGCTATGACTATTACTAGATGTTAAACATGAAAGTTGTTTTTTATCATGCCTTACCAGCATCAGAAAACGCCAACGTATGCCTAATACTTATATATATGTAAATATGAATATTAAAAAAAATTACACTAGCAAGGCGAATTCACAACAGGTGGCCTAGAAGGATCAGGTGACTGAATTCGCTTTTGCCTGCCAAAATTTTTTTAAATTATTTTGTTCATTTATATTAATACTCAAGTCGAATTCATAACAGGTGGTCTCGACAGCTCAGCAGATTATTTTTTGTTCCTTGCATTTTGAGCTATTTTGTTTATCAAAATTTGTTTGTGTGATTTATATGTTGTAAAAGAAAAATCTTTTGCTTTCTTATTTATATTTTTATTTTATAACTTAGAGCTCACTCTTGGAGCTCCTAAGTATAAGTTAATAATTGAATCTTAAATACTAAGGCCCAATAATTGACTACTCATTTAAGTGTCATTTATCTTTAAATGCCACTTAAGTACGAATTTCATTTTTTCAGTACAAAATTATGTTACATTTAAATGAAACTTAAATGACCATTCTTCTGCATTTAAAGTCCATTTAAGTTTTGCACTCATACATACACAAACATATGTTTTTGCTTGCGTGTTGGTGTTTCGCGCAACAAAGTAAACAAAAAATTTGCGGCCATTAAAAAATCAACATCTTTTGGAGTGAAATTTGGACTTCTTTTATTAATATTATTCTTTTTTCTGGCTTTTAAAATTGTTTTAAACTTTTAAATCATTGCAGCAACCTATCATTGTTGTTATTTTCAGCCTGAAAAAGAATCCACATTAGAAATTTTTCTATAATTTTGTTCAAAAGCTGTTTCTCTAAGAAAATTGAGAGAATTTGGTGATTAAATACAAACAATAATTTCACACTGAAAAACTCGAAACTGTAAATGCAACTTAAATTTAAGTGACAATTAGGTAAATGGCATTACATGCGAAGTCAATTATTGGCCCTAAATACATTAGCTTAATTAATGATGAGAAGTCGTCAAGAGACTTGAATGAGCGTTTTCTAGAACTTCACTCAAAATCTATATTTCTATTCTTGTAATATATTTATTTTATATTTTAACAGGCAATCATAAATTTTAGACAATACCCAAAACCTATGATTGAGTGGCTTCTTAATATTAATAATTAAAGTGTGGGAAACCAAGAGACATGATCGTTTAGTTATGTTAAACATCAGTTTGAGTTCCTTCAGTTTCCTAAGGGGAATGAATGTACGACGCTTGTCTTAACAGTTTCTAAGGTCTTTACGAGTGCACACCTGTATGTGCCAGCAATAGATCTTTTAATAATTAAAACACAGAAAATTGTCCAAGTGACTTATGCAACGGCCACCGATTCAAACACAAGGTGTCAAGTAGCCGTTGCACAAATATTTTGTCTGGCATTTGTCAATGTAATTGGACGCTGTGTAGTTTGCGGTACTTTAGACTGCAATTGCTTGCTGTTGGTTATAGTGACTGCTAGATTACGCTACAATATAGTGTTTGACGTTGATTTTGACAAAGAAAGCACGACTTTTATAGCGAATTGAGGCGAGCCTACCTGTTATGAATTTGCCTTGTTATCTAGTGTACATCAGGTAGTCTCATCCGAATTCGCTTTGAAAATTAGAACAGATGTGTCAAAAACGGTTGAAAAATTTATGAGAAAACAAAAAAAATTAAAAATAAGAATGGCTGGAGAAAATGTAAATATAAAAAATGGTTAAGTAATATTAAAACACTCAGATTATCAACACTGATATAATGCATTTCTGTAATAAAGGCACATTGTGAAATTGTTCCATTTCCCTGAAATTGTGATCGGCAAATTTGTATTGTTTTTGGGGTATTTTTTAGTTTTTTCATCAATTTTATATTCATGGAAAACGTTTACCTGTTAAGCCTGATCATAAAATCGATTTCTTAGAAATTGGCACATACTTTAATTTCGCCCAAAAGTTGTATTTTATATATATATAAATATACAGCCAGCCCAGTATTTTCAGTATAAATTTTACCTGTGAAAGAAGAAGCCAAATAAAATAGTTCAAGTGACTGAAGTAACGTCTAGTAATTTGTATATATGTACATATATTTTAGTAGCTTTTTATGGTGGAAACTTGAAAATTTGTGTTGACATACGTTTTAGTATAATACACACTAATTAATACTGTTACGTTTCGACCTTTTCCAAAACGTTTACACGTTTGAGTTCTTTTAATTTGTCAAAAATTAAATAAAAGGGCAAACGGATATGATTTTTACTCTAGTACTGTTTTATTTGCTTTATAACACCAATAAAATACACGAAGTAATTTGTCTTTGCTTTGGAGACGTTTACGCTTCAAGTGTTTTTACACAACAGATATATAGACGAAGTTCGCAATGTACGAGTGACTCATTCGTTATGCAGAATGCATTTTTATACCTGTTGCCCTGTTACGTTTAAGCTGAAAGTCCACACCATGCGTTCTACTCATCTCTGCGTCCTACTCGTTTCTAAAAATAGTTTAATTAGTCTTGTGACGCGTGAAATGTTGAACTTCATTCATATACAGCATATCGGTTAGTGCTGCTATGTTCCGAGTCTAAATTTTTTTGAGATTGATCATTTAATTATTAGAAAGCTATTTTCGTAAACAGTTGATGAAAAATGAATTAAAACAATTTAAAGAACATAAAACTTAAAAAAGCCAACAAAATTTACTTGAAATTTGATAAGCAAAAACGTGTATAAAGCGTGGTGTGTAAATTGTAGTTTTTAAAGCATCAAAAGCTTAAAACGCATGAAACGAAAGAGGCGTAGAACGCGTGGTGTTGACTCTCAGCTTTAAGGATTTCGAACGTAGAAAGATCCTCGAAAGTTTATTATGCAAAGCTTTAAATCAGCTGGGAGAAAGATAGAGAGACGAATATATTCTTATTCTGTCTTTCTCCCAGCTGAATTAAAACTTTTTCTGCTCAACTTGTAATTCAGATGTAAGAAAGATGGAGTAGGAAATACAAATATCTCTTTTTTTCTTGCAGCTGAATTACGAGTTGATCAACAAAAGTTGAAGTGTGTAAACCGGGGCAAAGTAAACTTTGACCAAAGACTATAGAATTATAAAGATGTTGCACTGCCAACATTTCACATAAACAGAAATTTTAAGCTTCTATTGACGAGGGGGAAAGTTTAAAGGGTAAATAGAGAATACTGTCTTTGCATTGAGCAAAACCAACAACAGAAAAGAGAGTAGTACTTTTTATACACAGAAAAACACATTCATTCATGTATATGCTTACCATGAATACTTGTGTGCTGGTGTGTGTATTCTTTTTTGTAGTTTTTTTTTTAATTTCACACATTTTTAACTGAGTTTGAAACTTAAAAATGAATTTTGCTTGGCTAGCAACTTTATTAATGTACACAGCATACAGCTTGTATGGATCTTAAACAAAAATAGGGAACGAACATGATTCTCTGTGTTATTGTAGGGCAAATATACTTACTTTATTGTTGTATAAATGAAATTATTTACGTTCACAACGAACTCATGATGCTGTTGTTTACTTAGTTTTTAAAGTTAATTCAACTGCGCAGAACACTTTGTATGAGATCTCATAAGAGGGAGATAAAATAAAAGACATGTAAACATAGTAACTATTTTGTATAATTTTTTATTTTAATTTTTATTGAAATTAGTGTTTTAAAAAAGATACAAAGTAGTTTAACACAAATTTCCAATTTTCTATAATTCCTCTAATCATGAAAACACCAATTTGAGAACCCATTTCATTTCTTCGCTCGTATCCTATATCAACAACTCCATCTATGACATCCGCACAATCATTATAAGTTAAATTTCTTCTGATTGATACTTCATCAAATATTAAAACGCACTCCCTTTCAAGAGGATTCATCTTAGCAACTGTTTTCTTAAGAAGATTATATATGCATAGATTGCTACCTGGCTGAAAATTCTTAATATCGCTCCACCGACTTAAAGATGAAGGACTTGGAAGGTTCAATTTCAAAATGTTACGCAAGAACAAGTATGTACGTAGAGGTTGATCTATAATATATGCTTTGAGCGAAATTTTTTTCACAATCGTCCCACCGGGCGTTTGTTCCCCTTCTTTCCTTCATTAGAATTCTGCAGAATGTTTTTTCATTGGGGTTGATACTAAGTTTATCAATTTCGCTTTCAACAGAGGCTTTTGCTTTTAGCTTTGCTTGTAATACCTTCAACCTTTTCTTTAAGTTTTCATTTTTCGACTTCAAACATCGGTTTTGTTGGGTTTTACCCTTAAGTCTTTTAAACATGTTAAAAAATTTCTTTCTATAAAATTCTTCATTTTTTAAACTTTTAAGGCAGTTTGAGCATAAAGGTGGCGGTGATTGGGATCTTTTTCGCTTACGTGACGGACTTCTAAGGAAATAATCGTTGGTGTTCTCATTTTCAGAACAGTTACCTTGTTCAATACTTTCTGACTCAGCACTATCAGTTAAGTGTAAACTTGGTACGGCACCTCGCTGTAAATATCTTTTACCAATTAAATCAGGTGAAAAGTGCCTATCACATAAAAAGAGGGAAGTAGCTTTTTCCACAAACTGTTTTTCAAAATTGCACTTTTTTAACCATTCTTTAAATAATGGTGAGTTTGTGTTTGGAAAACGGAAAAGTTTCATTTCAGGAAATTTTTTTTTCGATCTGCTACAATGTGACAGAGAACATTTATTGCCTGCCTTTTTTAAAACTTTATTTTTCACAGCATTATTTAACTCAACTTTTTCTGTTTTATTCATTATTTTATTTTTTTTAAACTATGTGTGTGTATAATATATCACTAGATAAATGTAGTTTTCTTCAAATACCACTGTAGCTTTGATACTAAAATATTTTATACAAATTTTAAGCCTACTTTAAGAAAATACAGTATAACAAGTGCTAAAGCAAAATAACGGTAAATCAAACATAGATTAACCAAAAGAAGGGTCTTGCCATTTAATTTTTTTATCATATTCCTAAAAGAAGCTTTTAATACCCAAGTATCTCTAAAATATGTAGCTTTATAAACCATTATTTTATAGGGATATTAATCGAATAATGGTACTTTAGGAGTTTAAGAAATATACATATGTATGTATGTATAAAAATACTAAAACCACAAATGTAGCAAACACATATTTAAAATACCGCTAGTACTTACATATATGGAAAGTTTGAAAAATATCACAATATCAGCTGCATTAATGAATTGGCTCATAAAGCATCTAAAATTCGACGTCAGCCCATGCTGTTTTATTTATACAATAAAAAAAACTGCATGGTTTCGCTACGGCAACACAGAAGATCCAATATGTTTTGCATACAATACGTCATAATATTATTTGAATTTGTCAAGCCCAGCAAACACAATATAATAACGTTGATGTACGTTGTTCATTAATAATCGTATTTATAGTATATAATTTTAACTTACAATCTAAGGATATGTTTATAATAATTGTTCTTTTTCTTGTTTAGAAAGTCAAAAGAAATTAATTGATTTTTAAATGCTAGTGGACTAAGAAAAGGCTTATTGATCACTTATTTTTAAATAGTACATACTTATCTGAACGAAAACCTGCTTGCTTTCTGGGCAATATATTTAAATGGCAATGTAAACACACATACATACATAAACAATGCTTGTAATTATTAATTGTTTTTGATGAGAGTTTATTTCCATTTTGGTATTTTGCTCTCCGTTGATGAGAATTCTATCATTAGTCATACACAAGGGGATTTTCGCAAAATCCCATCAAAAATTTAGCATTGGCAGAACAATGTATGGTAGTACAACATCTTTATAATTCTATAGTCTTTGCTTTGACTATGGAAAAGACCATCTTGCTATCCAGTTATGTTATGGTTGTTTTAGTTAACATGTATAATTAAGTTACACGTTTATAATGTATAATCAACTAAACAATTCAAATTCATGTCAACTTAAACCACCAAACTATCGTTTACAGTTGCGAACAATACTTGATGTGCAGATTTCTCGAACAATCTTGTAGATTCTCGTTGTTGTCTATAGATTATTCTTGAATCTTCTATTTCCGTTATTTTGAATTTGAGTGCTCTCGAATTTCCTCACACGGTTGATTAAAATGTGCTAATCTTCACTTTATTTTTATGTTCGTTAACTTTGAATTTTGTAACAATATTATTAATAGACAAACACGTTTTTTTAGATCATTTTTATGGCCGTAACACTTACCGATATTAGAAAGATTTATATGTTTTTACATACATAGATGTGCATAATCTTAATTTTATTTAAATCGGTTTAGTATTTGGGAGCTATAAGCGTTTAAAGTTACTACTAACCCAAGTACACTTATTATTACACATGCATGTATCAGCTTCAAGTTGTAAAATAGATAAAGTTTGCATGTGTGTTTGTCCAATTTGCTTTTGCATAGAAATGAGACACAGTTTTTTCTATATGTTCATTGCAATAAAAGGGAGTTAAGTAAGATAGTTTAAAGTTGTTTATTTAGAATATTTTTGATTTTGTATTATATTATATATATCATGGTAGAATAATACAGGTAGTAGCGAAACGTTAACGACCTTTTTTCTGTAAAAAAACTACTGAAAAAGCACTCTTGAACATTTGTTTACAAATACAAATAAGAAACGGAAAAGGTACAGAATTCTTTATAGAGCAGAAAATGCAACCACACACATCTAAATATATAATTTTTTTGCCATTTTTATTTTGTACTTTTTGACAGCTTCGAACCTAAGCAACAATAAAAAGCAGTGTGTTTTTTGCTAGATTGCGGTCGATTCACAGTCGACCGCTGAATGCACTAGTTAATATAAAAACGTGATTTCGAACTTGTTAGGTATGTACGTGGTCTTGCATTTGAGCTTTATTTGAAAGCAATCTAACGTAAATGTTTTTATTTCGGATTTGCTCGTCTGTCTTAACGTCGCACTATTTTGGGGCTTGGATTTTTTCTAAAATTGTGCTAATTTTTTCCGAACTTCCTTACTTACTTCCTTACCCGAATAGAGGTTTTGCTTAATATAAAGTTGTAATATACATTATATTTTTTAGTCTTTCAGCAGTGGGTTATTTAATTATTGAATATATAATTAATATTTTAGACCGCGTGCTTCTCCTGGATACTGGCTTTGCAGTCTCTTGCCATTAGCTTTAGTTGTGAGCTATTTCAGATCACTTAGGAATCAAACTCAATGTCCAGACAAGTCTGTGAACTACAAAATTATTACAATTGTCTCGGTGACTTTAACAGTTCAAACAATAAGTTTCTTCGTTTATCTAAATCTACAAGCTAAACTTTACAAATGGTTGATTGTTTTCATACCATTCATTTGTGGCACCTGCATATTTAAAGTGTTTTTAAATGAAACCTGGAGCTGGTCTCTGCTTTGGACTTTATGTGCTACCATATTCTACCAAAGATGTTATATACTGCTAATGCGTAACATGCCCATGAGTTTTACATATGGCGAAGCTTCGATACTAGTGCAAGGTGTTTTACTTTTTGCCATCAATTCTATTTTCTTACTAAGTAGAACGCTCTGCGAGATTTCAGTACCGATTTCTGGAGAATTTTCCGCTTTAAATATAATTATGATGGTAAGTTTTTGCATGTGTTCTTATTTAAAAGATTATTTATATACTTATGTTTAATGTTACTATTTTCAGGGTGCTTTACTTTTGCTTTTGGTTATTTGCATATTGTTGGCAGGTTTTAAGACTTTACGCAAACCTTTTTTATTTTATCCATTAATGGCAATATTTGCTCTTGGAGCTACATTATCACCCGTGACGAAGCCAGTGCCTATCGTTTTCCTATTTGAATTTATTTTTAGAGACAGTAAAAGGGTAAACTATAAATTCTTAATAAAAAATGTGTGAATTAAGATATATTTGCATATTTTATGTTAATATGTACTTCTAAAAAAAAATTTCTTCGATTTTAATAGATTTACATAATTCTCTTCTACTTGGTCTTGGTCGGTGCAACGGTTTTTGTTATCAGTTGGCAAATACGTCGTAATACCATACATGCATCAACGCGCGTGCGCAAAATGTTTCATTTGCTCCTGGTCCTAGTTTATGTTCCAGGTATTCTGTATGATTGTGCTTTCCTTTATATTGCATCTGGAGTGGCATTAGCTCTAATGGCCATATTTGATATTTTAAGAATACTGCATATGCCCCCATTTGCGATAATTTTAGAGCGCACGTTTCAATCCTTTGCTGATGAAAAAGATGCTGGTGTTATAGCATTTACACCTTTCTGTTTGTTAATTGGTTGTTTCTTGCCTATATGGATACTACCGTGCCCTTGTTATCGAAACGAGAATGATTTCAATATTAAGTTGTTGCCATTATTAGCTGGAATTTTAACAATAGGCTTTGGTGATACTGCTGCCAGTGTAATTGGTTCAAAATTTGGTCATACTAAATGGAGAAGTGTGTTTCAAGTTCTTTTATTACTTGAGCTTTAATTGTAAATGTATATTTTTTATATTTTCAGATAGTTCCCGTACATTTGAAGGTTCGATTGCCTACATTGTGGCTGTGCTGATACCAGTTGTGATATTATGTCTACTCGACTTTATGACATTAACTCCAGTGCAATGTTTAATTTTAATTTTAGCCACCATTATAACGTGTCTTATAGAGGCCCATACTGATCAAGTAGATAATTTAGTTTTGCCTTTAGTATTTTATATTATTGTAAGCATAGATTGATCAAAAAATATCCTGTAAATCGTTTAACTATGTAAGATATTTTAATACATTCCTGTTTTTCAGTTACATCTGTATGTACATATATAAGACTTTATAGTGAGATTTCCCTATTGACTTTAATTTAACGTTTTTTGTTATATTTTTTTACTTAATAAAAGAAAATGCTTAGCTTTAAGATATTCAATACTTATTATTGTTATTAGAATGATGTCGGAGTTTACGAGGTAAAAAAAAGTATTTCATATTCAGTTGCGAACCGAATAAACTTCAGTAAAAACCGACAAAGCAGGTTTTGTCGGTATTTCGGATCTCTATTGGGAATTCAACTCTGGCCCATTAAGTTTTCATTATATGGCACACATATGGTTCATTCTCTTAATCAAAATGTATTAATAAGTATTGAAGCGCGAAACCCCACAAAACATTTTATTGGCTCTAATTCATTTTTTCTGAAATATTGATTTTCTAGAAAGAAAGATCGAGAGAGGAATACGATTGGTATATATTTCTATTTCAACTCTCTTAGGATGACTTCAAAAATACATGCACACATGCATATGTATATCAACACAAAGTTTGTATGCCTTTGCGCTACGGTATTTAATGTACATACATTGTATGTAAATAAGCAAAGTTCTAAACCAATACTACAATGTGCTTGGTTTATGTTGACATAGATCAAAATAAAGACCAAGTTTTTTGCTTTTCTAATATGGGAAAGAATTATGGGAAAAATGTTGCCAAGCTTACAGGTTGCCTAGAAGTGAGATGGTATTGTGCCTATCAAGAACTTGGTCCTTACGGCCGAATTTTTCCATATTTATGTTTTTGTGCGGATCTCATTTCTTTTTTCTAAGTTATTTTTGTATAAATATTTATATTTGTATTTATATATAATACATTTTAATTTAAAGGCTTATTGCTCAGCTTTCTAGCTATACTGGAAGTGCCCCATACAAAAGTTGGTCACCCTAGCCTCTCCCAGGTGAAAAGTCCCCCTTTTCAGATTTTTCTGGTTGATTTTTCGCTAAGACCTACCTGCATACCAAATTTCAGCTCTCTATGTATTAATTCTATTCAATTCTTAAGTGTTGTCCTCGTGTGGTCTTTTCTTTTTACCACAAGTGCCTTCAAATAAATCGACCGCCACTATATGAAATGGGTATTTCGGTGATTCCCCTTGCATCAATGGCTCTCTGATTATTTCTTCGAAACATTTCACATACAGCACAGGATTGGATTACTTCATTAATAATATTGCCCATCCCAGGCCAATAATACAATCCCCTAGCCCGTGTTAGGGTTTTTTCAATCCCAAGATGTGAACTGTGTAACCAACCACTGTGTAATTCTCCCTTGCAATTTTTCTTGTATCACCAGTCTATGATCTAACAATAAAAGGCCCTTTTCAACATGAAGTATCGATTTAAACTTATGAAAATGCTAACTCGTGGCATCCAACTGATGAAAACCAGGCCATCCATACTCAACATATGTGCAAATGCGACTATATTTCTCATCCCCACTTAAAATATTCCTATAATAGTTAAAATTCTCCTCCGATAAACAAACTGATTCCACTATACTATGGATTACACCTGACAAATCCTTTTATTCTTCCTATGATAACTGAGCACGAGATAAACAATCAGCAACCAACATTTCCTTTCCAGGCCTATAGACAATAGTCATCTCGGGATATTTCAATAACATCATAAATGTACGTTGAAGACGCATAGTAACATCATCAATATCACGTTTAATTAACGTTGCCAATGGCTTATGATCGCTCTAAACCGTAAACTCACGGCCATAAACAAAATAGTGGAACCGTTGGCATGCAAAAACAATTGCCAGGAGTTCTTTTCCAATTT
This sequence comes from Gymnocheta viridis, assembly GCA_956483585.1. Lineage (NCBI taxonomy): Eukaryota > Metazoa > Arthropoda > Insecta > Diptera > Tachinidae > Gymnocheta > Gymnocheta viridis. Next base: position 42,895,798 of record OY101443.1, on the reverse strand, counting down.
GAGCCCACTTAACAATCATATCTCAAAAAAGCAAAATTTATACTTTCATTAAGTAAAATTCTTCATTAAAACCATCTTTATAAGTACGAGTATGTATGAATTTTTTAAAGAAACATATCTTAACACAAACCGAAGTTATAACCATTAATAAGCTAATAACCGACAAATACATACTTATTTCCTAATATTTGTTAAAACATTAAACGCATTTTAGAAAGTTCACTTTTTTGGATATATGACTACGTTGCAATAAAGGAACGTTATATACATACATACATACGATATTCTTCATATTACTACACATTTGTAAGAACTTAAAAAATACATACTCCTGCTATATTTATTGCAATTTAATAATTTTATTAGATCAGGTACTACCTTCAAGTCAAAACAATTACAATTATTTAATTTTTTAGCATACAAAATTGCTTCTGAGGAAGATTTTTGAAACTGATTTCGCACTTCGGTCTTGTTTAAATTTACGATGGCGAAATATCATTTCTACATTTGCTGAAGAATGCGGAAAAACTCAAACTTTTCTGATATTCATCATCTGAACCCATCATGGTTAACTTCAAAATGGGTTTAAAGTTCTGAACAAATGCCAGTTTATAATTATTTAAAAATCGTTAAATTTAATGCAAAAATCGTACAGTCGTCAATATGCTATTTCTGGCATCCGAAATCTTCAAAATGACGATAAATCAGCAAATCTGGCAACGTGTGGGTACCATGCATTTCCACAGAACAGTGCCACACGAAAAAAATAACCATATACGGACACCACTACGTGATAAAAGATCAAAGAAAAAGAAGACCCGTGTCTCCCAGTTTTGCCCAAAGTAATGCTTTTTTTTATGGGCCCCAAATATTTGGGGCCTCGGTGCCATTTTCGCAAAATACTGATCATTTTTTCAAAAATTGTCATAAAATCAAAAAATCTTCATGAAAATCGCAAAAATTAAAAAAAAAAGATTCTATTTTTTCCACTGTTCAGGTCCATAGGTTGCAAACCATTAAAATTTCGAGAAAACACCCAACTACAAAATTGTACCTAAGATCTCAGTAAACAACTTTCTTGAACATACTTATGAACTTCCTAGCAATGATTCTTAATACCGTTTAGGTAGCGCTAAGGTAAGTAGATGCAAAAGTAAAAAATTTCCCGAAATTTTTTTAATTTTATTTGTTTTCTCTTTACTTCAACATTGAGATATGTACATACTATTTTTTCCATTTTCCCGGTTGCAATCATCCACACCATAAAGTTTTGTTGCCATCTTGGCCATTCCGCGGCCATATTGGAACAATCTAGAGAACGTGGTGTGAGATTTTGACCTTCGTCAGCCATTTTGTATTTTCGCTATTAGATTGTACTTTATTTATTTACGTGCTTTTATTTTGCCACGACTTCTGACACCATGTATTAATTCTTTCAATTCTTAAGTGTTGTCCTCGTGTCACAGGGTAGACCAGAGATGAAACTTTGAGGTTAGGTTGTACAGGCTGCCGATTTCAAGCAACCGGCCCACTTGGGTCCAGGAGAATAGGTCCCTTTGTGATGACTTTGAGGTTATGTTTTGGTGCAAATCAGCTTTTTTCCCCTCCCTCTACTTTCTGTTGTTCCCATAAAAACAAAAAATTCTGTGCTTCTGCCTTTAGGTCTTCTCGTTTTTCTTTAATTAGTTCTAGTTTTTGCCTCATAGCACACTTTTTGATTAGGGTGGACAAAGCTGTCGCAACGGCCAGTGTTTTGAACTATACTAGATTTTCGTTATACTGAGGGATATTTATCTGCCAAGTATTTCTCATATTTAATCAATATTTGATCATACCGTGTTGCCTGAACAACGTTATCGTTTCTGTGAACTGGGAAAATTTTGGTCTTTAAAATATTATTTGGTAATGGAGCTGCGTTCGAGTACTTTTACAGTAAAATGCAGTAAATGTGTAATTACTCAGCTGTTGCCCAAAAAAGTACTCGAACGGAAAAAATGTAAAAATTAGTAAGATTACGCAAACAGCTGCTTGGAAATCAATGTAGTGCTGAAATATATTTACACTTTGGACTAATCAACTTTTTTTCTTGTTGGTACTCGATGCAATATTTATTATAACATGAATATTAAAAAAAATATAAACAAATTGTTTTCTATAATCGTTTATTTTTATTTGATTTTCCTCAGTTGTTTCTGATTAAATATATTCAAAAGTATTTGCTTTTGCTATTGACTACCTTAAAAGCGAAGGCAGTACTGAGTAACCATATACTTAGCATTTTCACAGCTCCAACGAAATAACAAAATAATAACGAAAATGGCTGTAAAAGGTTTTTACAACATTTATTTCGTTTTAAAAGGCATATACATACATACATCATGTTTAACGAATGAATAGTTTAAAAATAATTGTTTGCTTATTATTTTATATTAGTTTATTTCAGACTTTAATTTTTTAAGTAATTTTTCACAAATTGTATACTTTTTGTTTTCTTGCTTTTGTTTATTTACCTTTAAATCATATGTTTTTCTGTAAAATGCAGTAAAATTCAGTAATAATTTGTAAAAAAATTTGGGTACTCGAACACACTTAATATTTGAACTTTTTGTTCATTCGTTAACAAAGGACTTTGGAAAAAATACTAAAGAAAAACTTAGTGTACTAGTGTACTTTATTTAAGTTTTTATTTAAGACAAATTTTAAAGATTTATGCTTTAAAAAAATCTTTTAAGTTTCTATAAAAAAAGATATAACTCAATTCGTACATATCAGCAATAATATTATGTATTGTTACAAAATTTAAATGTAGATTCAAATTTAACGGACATAAAAATGCTGTGTGTATACAAATTTGAGCACTCAAATTCAAAGAAAGTTCTAGAAACAGCCATGAGAATCTACTAGATTGTTCAAGAAATTTGTATGAAAAATCTTCATAGCAATTGCAAACAAAGACTAACACCCTCGATTGGATTGCGGCAAAAATTTACATAAAATTTGTTAGTTGATTCGCCATCCACATTTTAAGTTTGCTGCTGCCATCTACACGCCGCTTCCATAATATAGCTGAATAACAACACACGCTTACATAAGCAAACTTATTGTCATGGTGAGGATTTTTCTACTACGTTCGAGAACCGTAGCAGTCAACTGGTATATAAGCCGATACTGCCAGGCACAAATAAGTCAGTCTTTTGTGTTTTTATTTTATTTCTTACTAATTAAAAGAACTTAAACAAGTAAACGTTATCGAAAAGGTCGAAACGTAACAGCATGTATGTTTCTGTGTATACATACGTACATATGTATGTATGTATATGGACACAACCAAAAAGGGAAACTTAAATAATTAATTGCAATATCCATATTTAGTTTAACTAAAAATAATGCAGGGTTGTTGCAGCAAAAACGAGCCGGTTGACTTTTGTCGTCCCACAGCGATGCAGCAGAAAAATAGCAAACTTACAGCAAGTAGATACATCAACACATTTTTATTATAGCCACAGGAGCGTCACAGTTAATTATGAGACCCGATGCAGTGGAGGGAAAGTGTGAGCCATTGAGCAATGTACGACTGCGCACAGCTACCGGGGAGCCTGCCACTGTCTGTAGTAAAATTGAAGTGAAGGTGACTATTGCCAATATTACCGTCAAACATTGTTGCCGATATTGTTGATGAAGTTATCATTGATGCCGATTTTATGATAAGCTATGGATCAATCTGCATATGGGACAACAAGTTATGGTTTAGCGTAACATGGAAATATCCCTGATTTGATATTGGCTATGAAAATCAGGTTCACGTAAGGAAAATTGTTGCTGTTGAACATCAGAAGATACCACCGCATTCTGAATCTTTGATATGGACACGAATGGAGGGAGATTGTGTGGACAACCGGTTGTGGGTAGTAGAACCAGTAGAAATTAATAACAACGTCTTAACAGCAACAGCCCTCATTAAAACCTGCAAAGGCGGAAGAGTCCCTATAAGAGTGCGATAACAAATTGCGAAAAAAAATCTTCAACCTGCCAATATATCTATCAAGGAGCGTGAATTAGTTGACGAGCATGTGGGGAAATTGGTAGCAGGATTATTAGCAGCTTGTGATAGAAATAAAGACAAACAGCTGCCAAAAAGGCATGCCTGCGTCTTCGCCTTAAAAAGTCAGAGGCAAGGAGAACGGCAATAGTAAAAGATGAAAAAATACTGGTAAAGCGGGGCCCAGAACCGTACCCCTGGTGAAACGAAATGAGGTTAATGAATAAGTAATCGAAATGGCGTAATCAAAACATCTTCAAGTCCTTGGAGCTCGCCTGTAGTCTTGGTAAAGAAGAAAGATGGCGGTACCAGATTCTGTGTCGACTACAGGAAATTAAAGGACGTCACAAAAAGGACAGCTACCAGCTACCAAGAATTAATGACACCTTGGATAACCTGGCTGGAGCAAAATGGGTCCCTACCTTAGACTTGCAGAGCGGCTATTGGCTGGTAGAGATTGCGGAGCAGGACAAAGAGAAAACTGCTTTTAGTGCAAGCGATGGCTTCTGGTAGTTGAAAGTTATGGCTCTGCACATTTGAACACCTTTTGGAACATGTTTTAAAGAGACTTCACTGTGATGGGGAAGACTTTTGACAAACACCTCAAAAACCAGGCTGAGGTGCTTCAGCTCATATCATCGGCTGGACTATAGCTTAGGGCGAATAAATGCTTATTATTCCAGATAGAGGTGAAATATTTGTGGCATCGCGTCATGGCACATGGTATTTCAACTGATGAAAGTAAAGCACGAGCAGTATAGGACTGGCCTCGTCCGAATAATCTTCGAGAGCTCCCCAGCTTTCTGGGACTTTGCACATACTACAGACGCTTTGTACCGAACTTTGCCAGCGTAGCAGCGAGCTTGCATGAGCTGACCATACCAATGGCAAGCGGATGTTGAATAGGAGGTGTACTTTCATAGGTGTTTAATGTAACAGAAAATGTTTTAGGCCATTACAGCCGAATACTTTCGAAGCCTAAAATGAACTACTGTGTGACGCGGCGATAGCTGCATAAAACATTACCACAAGCATTTGTATGGCCAACACGTTATGCTAAGTACCGACCATTCTGAACTCAGGTGGATACTGCAATTTAAAACCCCTGAAAGGCATCTAGCTCGCTGGATTAAGCGTCTTTAGCATCGAACAAAGAAAGGGTGTAAAACATAACATTGCGGATTCGCTGTCACGTAGGCCCTGCAACTGGTCAGAAGAATGATCCCACACTGGCAAAAATTATAGCGGCTAAACAGGAGAACAAAAGGCCCACCCGCAACGAGATATCAGCTGAAAGGCCAGTGGAATAGCCTAAAGTCGCGGACAGCTGCAGCAATATATTTCGGGAGTGCCCTTTGAGTGGATAGCAATGGAAGTTGCAGGTCCTTTCCCTATCAGCAACGCCGGAAATCATTATGCTCTTGTGGTTATGGACTACTTCAGTAAATGGCCAAAGGTAAGTATGTATGTATATGCCATACCAAACCAAGAATAATAGTGGATGCATTCGTAAGCAACTGGGTTTATTGCTATGGTGTTCCAATTTTGAGTCTGCAGTTACACCCCTATTCTGGGTTTTGATTCGAATCGAAATTTTCTCCGGTTGGCAATGTTCTGCGTTCCGTTCCGATCGCAACTACGTTTTTGCAGGTTTTTTTAACTGTAATTTTTAAGTTTAATTTAATTTATTATAGGTCGAAAACGACAACACCTGAGCAGTATGAAAAGGATGAAGTTGCGAAAACACTAACGCTATAGGGTCACCAACAAGAAATGCAGCTCCCTTGAGGAAAGTTATTCAGCTGACGGATCTAGTAACAAATACAAATGGCGCCAGCGGTACACTGGATTTTGGAGTTGGCAGTGAGATGCAAGAAGACGCACGAGCTTCTGAAATGGATATTTTATGAAACATAGAAAGAGGAAAGTATATTATTCCGAATGCTGCTGCTTTCGTCTTCTCCCTCTTCTCGAGAACTTTCAAATTCCGATTCCCGCGTCTCCAAATCTTCTACCCGGTAGTGCATACAAATGTTGTGGAGGGCACAAACAACATTTATAATTTGTCTGGCTTTCTGTGGGGAGTAATGAAGTTCTCGAGCACCCAATAAACAAATAAATCTGTTCTTCAAAGCTCCAATCGTCCTTTCAACAATGTTTCTCGTCTTTGAGTGCCGATATGGATTCATTAGCCAGGGTTCCATGGGGTAACCCGCATCACCTAATGAAAATGCTATTTCTATCTGAAATTTATACAGTATTTCGCGAATAAATACCTAATATCCGAGTTTTTCTTTCTCCATCCCGATAATTCCGTTCCAATTGGGACCTCGCTTTGCTTAAACTCCATATAGGCGTTTAGTGGTTGCATACGCATTTTTTTATCGCACATCTACAAAAAGAGATTCAAAATACCAGCCCTGTAATCTTTAAAACGAAATAATCACCACCATTGCATTGATGCTACAAATTCCTTTTCTGTTATAATAAAGGAACTCCTCTACGGATGGTTTTATAATTTTTATAAGTGTGCAATCATCACACATACTTAACCCTGGAAAGCCGGCCTTTGCATAGAACTCCTGCTTTGCTTGCGTCTTTTCCTCCTCACTCTTGTAAAATTTTAACCACTGAGAGCAAATTCATCGCTGCATTATGTCAAGGAAAAACGATAGCGAATTTGATAATGTGGATTCAGCCATCCCAACGTTATCATCTACACCAACTCCGTGTTGGTAGCTTCCTTCAGCAAAGAATCTCAAAGCAGTTACAGCTTGGTTAAGCGGTGATAAAGATGTTAACGTACTCGGCCGTGCGTCTGGTGCAAACGTGTCTAACACATATATTCTTAAACGTGTCTTTATTTAAGCGAAAGTTTTTTTATGTGTAAAAGTAAAATAATTATTTCACACATCAAAACTTAAAAAAAATATCTTACAACTGATCACTTATCTCGAATGGATTGCAACTGTCTCTCAATTTCCGCTTTTAAAGTCTTGACTCTGTATTCTGGAGCACATTGTTTTTTTCTTCCAACAACAACGTCGCTGCTATCGGTTCTATTTCTTTTTGAAATTAAACTAAAGAAACTTTATTTTTGTCCTACAATTATGTATAAAAAAAGTCAAATATCCCCTCCGGCAACACAAGATTCTTCACACTGGAATAGTTCGGGCACAAATACCTCTTATTTATATTCTAATTATATTTAATAATTAGTGTTTCCACAATATTTAGTGTTTTCTGCACTAAATTGCACTTTTCATTAAAATGTTTACGAAATTTCTTTTTCTGTTTCCATTTCATACGTCTCATTGCAAAGCAGCTGGTTTAAAACATACGCTTTTCTTATTTTTCTTTAGATTAAGTTTTTTTTAATACCATTTTTCGATTCGAACCTAACTGAATGCGGGAACGTAATCGAAAAGCAGAATAGGGGTGAATATTTCAAGAAATATGCAAGATATATGGAATGAAGAAAACCAGAACAACGGCGCTCCACCCAGTCAGATGACATACCTAAAAAATTTAATCGTACTCTAGAAGAATACCTACGAAAAGTCGTGAGCGTGCATTAAAAGGACTGGGGCGAGCACATTCCAAAATTTCTACTAGAATACAGGTCAGCTGTGCACGACTCAACATCACGAAAACCTGCTAAGATTGTCTTTGGAACCGAGCTAAAACTGCCTGGCGACTTGGAATTTGGTATTAAGCTTACACCAGCAACTGCAGAAGATGCAAAGTATTGCCAACAGCAAGATTTTGTACGCAGTCGAATTAAGATGGTCAGAAATAAAATTAAAGCCAGATGCGACCGAGCTGCCCACAACGAAAAAAGGGATTCTTCTCCAAACTACAAACTCACTGGGATGGACCTTATGCAGTAATAAAAAGATTAAGCGATGTCGTTTACAGAAGTATAACGGTCCAAGATCCAAAAATAAAGGTTGTTGATCTTGACCTACTAGCCAGCTATGGAAAAGGTGATTGATTGCCTATTCGGGACGAGCAGGCTTAAGTGGGTAGTAGTGTTACAAAATACAAATTTAACGAACATAAAATACAGTGATGATAAAGCACAGTTTAATCAACCGTGTGTGCAAACTTGATAGCACTCAAATTCAAAATAACTGAAATTGCTTGTTAGTAGAAATTTGTAACAGCTTATGGCCTGTATTGGCTAGGTTATTGGTAATAAAAATAAAATAAATAAATAAATATAGAACATTCAAGAAAGTCCTAGAAAAATCAACGAGAATCTACAAGATTGTTCGACAAATCTGTATGAAAAATCTCTATAGCAACTGTAAAGTAGAACGCACTCGATTTTAATGACACTTTAAAATTACAACATGACGGTTAATTTATTCTGCATGCTAACTAAAGATGGGATCGTGAGTGACTTTTCACTCACGCTCATGCACGCTCACGATAAAAAAAATTTCACTCATGCGCGCTCACGCACGACCTCATATTTTTGGCTCACTTTCACTCACGCTCACGTAAGTGAAAAAAAAAAGTTAGTCACAATCACGAAAACTCACGCTCACGAAATACTCACGAATTTATATATTAAAATTTATAAATGCAAAGAGAAAAATCGAATATACAATTAGAAAATTCTGCAATAAAAGAGGATAATTATGTTTAATTCAGAAATATTCTTTTCTGAAGCAATTTGTTAGTTTTGAAATAAAATTTTTCAATTTTGATATAAGGATAAGCCCCAGAAACGTGCGTCACGGAGGGTGCGTCTCAAAGGGTTCATGTCTTCTGACAAAAAATGAGAAAATTTTTTGGCTGCAAATAAGTTATTTTAGAATTCTCTTATATTCATCTTTCTTTTAGGAACTATATCTTGTGTACCTTATCATGCAAAATTCGCAAAAAATTACGAAAACATACTTTAACTTTCAAAGTTACTTCCGTTTTTTGTAGCGTGCGTCACAAAACTTTATAAAAAAAAGCCATTCGAAAGTGCACTTATATCCCACTAAACATCATGCATAAGTTGAAGGTACGTACCTCTTTTGAAAGACGAAAAAAATTTTCTATATTAATGTGAAAAAGCGTACGAATGTAGCGTTTGTCACGCAGGATTTACACATTTGTATGTATGTGCATATGTATCATGCGATTTCAAACTTTGTAGCTAAAATTAAATTTGACAATTGAAAATTCTTAAAGAAAATATAAATTTTCTTTTATTTCGAAGTTTTGAAGTGAAATTTAAAATTATGTTTGTATGTACATACATACATATTTAAAATATTTTGATTAAAATCATTCATTTTCTAGCTCATAAGCAATCTGTGTTAATTATTAAGATTAAGTAAGATCTTGTAATTTAGCGAAATAAAATTTTGTCAACATTTTTCCCAAGAAGTCTGTTTTACATCTCTTCAAGTATTCTTCCTGGTATTGAAAAAACTCCTTCGCTTGTAGCTGAGCTGGATGGTACACACAATATTTGTTTAGCCAATTTTTGCAGAAGCGGAAGATTTTTAACTTTTTTCCAAAAACTTAAACTTTATAGGTCTTGTTCGTCTGCGAGAACGCGAATGAAAAAAACGAAAGAGAATTCCAGTTGTTTTTCTTCCAAATGTTCGCCAGTCGAAACTCGGACTTATACTGCTACATTGACTCTTTCATTCACATCAGTAAATTAATACATACGGGCACAAGTAGCAATCACTTGTTTTATTTCTTCATGACAAAATTTAAAACCACGTACCTATTAAAAATATGAAAAAAAATCCAAAATCGAAAAAATCACGCAAAAAATCTACTCATGCACGCTCACTCACGTTAAGTTTTTTTATACTCACGATCATGCGCGCTCACGTGATTGAAACAAAAAACTGCTCACAATCACTGCATGATGCCCATCTCTAATGCCAACTTCGCATAATTAGTTCCTCCTTGAACCTCGTTTGAAAAGAACCGTCCAGAAATGGGTATTGCTGCTTAACCTTAGTGGACAGTAGCGCCAAAGCGATAGAAAGAACGGTGAACTTCACAAGCGAATTACTCCGTGCATTTTATTATAGAGTGTGATAAAATAAATCAAACAGTTTTAAGCAGAAACCCATATCCGTTTGTGTTTTATTTTATTTTTGACAAATTAAAAGAACTCGAGCAAGGAGACGTTTTCGAAAAGGTGGAAACTTAACGGTATAGGCCGTGGCACATAGAATCAGTCGTACGTTATACGTTGCTTTTTTCAACTGACAACTAAGTTGAAATACAGGTTTTCTTATGAGCTTTGTAACATTCGGTACGTCTCCGTCAACGCAAAGTACTAAAGTTGGACAACTTTTAACGTACGTTGAGTACTTTGAAAAATATAATTTTTTTTTTGCTTTGTTTTTATTAAGCTTTTTATGTTGTGTGGTGACAAAAACAAATTACATAAAAACTAAAATTAAAAAAACAGAATATCCTCTAATTCTATTGAAAATGTGAAATTTAATCAAATGAAACGTATTTACTGTCCCCCAACAAAGTACTCATTGTGTCAACCTCCTCCGCCGATACTTTAATGTCAGTTGAAAAAAACAACGTATAACGTACGACGGATTCTATGTGCCTCGGCCTTATGTACATATGTTGCTACAATTGTCGGAAGTTCTGTATTATTATTAAATAATTATTAATTTTTGGATAAATAGCTTGAGTGTCATTGGTTGGAAGTTCGCAATAAGTGAAAAAATAATATATATCTAGCTTTTGCTAAAAAACTTCTTCAGTCAATATAGAACTAATCATCATAACGTTCCTCACAATATGTGAAAATTTTACACAAACATCTCGAAGATTTAAGCAGCACAATAATGCATTTCCGCAGGGGGACTTTTCCCTTCCAATCATTCGTTTTTCCCTTCCAATCATGCTAATTCGGATCCCACGTGATCCGGATCTGCACGAAAACTGTTCCCGTACTGCAAGATTTGGTAAATGAGTGAGACTTTGAGAGAAATATGTACATACAAACATATTTCCGTTTACCATTGTTACTTAGTCTTGTAAAGGTAGCATAGACCTTGTTAATAGGCTCTGTATTGAAATGTTACAATGTTTGACATTTTATTTTGAGCTGAAAATATAATTTTTTAACATATTTGGGTATTAGTGAGAGTAATTCTTGATTACTTGCTTAGCACGAACTTTATTGAAAAAGTACAGGATCGGATCTTCTAAAAGTTCGGGGAATAAATAAATAAGAAAGAGGGAAAATCAAAATCAGCTGTTTAAATTTTGAATTTATTTCTGTTTGATTTTAACAAAATAAATACTCCTTTGCAAGACTGATTGGCTTCTAACGCACTTAACTTAAAACATTGTTTTATGACAATTTTTACACCAAAAGTGTATATTTATGCATTTGCTCCCTTTAAAGTGGCTGGTAAAAAAAACTACCAAAAATGCTAATATTGAGAATGTCTACTTTTTCCCCGGGGAAAAAATCCTAGGAAAATTTTCATTCATAATAGGAGGAATGTTCATAATTGACCTGAAGGTGTTTTCAAGCCCGAACTTTAAGTAACGATAAAACAGATACAAATTATGTTAGTTGCCATTAATTAACTTTATTCGCTACGGCCAGTGGCCGCCGCGTAGAAGGCGCAATCTGGATGTCCAATTTTTATACACTTTTCAAAATAATTGCACCCGTATTCGCCAATAGCTTGCCGAATGATGCGTTCGTCTCTGGTTTGTCGGCGTAGACAAGTTACTTGACAATTCGCCAGAGAAAATAATCTGATGGAGTAACGGCCAACTAAAATTTTTTTTGAGATTACTACAGTTTGTATGCGCTGGTCTAGCATGAATCTAATCATTATATAATAGCAAACCAGACATCTGCAAAAATACATAATACCCGCGAGCCCACTTGCTTTTTACTAAGTAATTTTTGGCTTTTATTGATTTGTGTTTTTTTCGGTTGTTCTTCATATGCCGCGAGCTTCATGCAAGACAATACACACAATAACTTTTTATTTGTACATGTGTTGATTGCAGAAAAAAGTAAATACAACCACTCACAGCAAAGTTTCGTGTTTTTTTCTATTTTCATACTCGGTAACTTCTTTGTATTCAACTAACACGACTTGGTGTTACGATCAGCTCGCAACAGCACCATTCGAAAAAGTGACAAAAACAAATAAATGCGAAGAATACTGGCCAATAAACACATTACAAACCTGTGAAAAAATTTTGGAAAAAGTTGTCAAAGAACAATTAGAAAAATATATTGAAGAAAACTCTATATTGTCAAAGTACCAATCAGGATTTCGTAAAAAATACTCATGTGAAACGACTGTAAATTATGTAATAAGTAAATGGAAAAATATAGAAAAACAAAAAAAGTAATGGCAATTTTTTTAGATTTTAAACGAGCCTTTGAAACAATCGACAGACAAATTATGGTGAAAAAACTCTACATGTATGGAATACAAGGTACGGAATTAAATTGGTTCGAGTCGTATTTAAAAAATAGGAAGCAAATAACTAAAGTTAATAATGTTTTGTCAAATGAAATTGAAAATGATTTCGGTGTACCACAAGGCTCAATTTTGGGAGCTCTTTTATTTATTATATATATTAATGATATGCCAAAGGTATTAGATAGAAGTGAAATGGTCCTATACGCAGATGATACATTAATAGACACGGAAGGAGATGATGATGAAAGTTGCAGAGCAAATATGTACCATGGCATCAATAAAATTAATACCTGGTTAAAAATGAATAAATTAAAACTAAACGAAAATAAAACAAAAATAATTGAAATAAATATGAACACTGAAGCAATATTTAAAATTAACGATAAAATAATAGAAAAGGTTGAACACATAAAATATCTCGGATTTATAATAGATAAAGACTTAAAATTTAAAGAACACATAGACTATACTTGTAAAAAAATCGGATTTTTTAAAAGAATACGAAATAAAATATCAAAAACAACTGCAATAAATATTTATAATACAATAATTAAACCACATTTTGAACACGGATCGACAATAATATACATATACTTGCTGTAATGATAGTCAGGTAGAAAGAATGCAAAAACTACAAAACAAAGCAATGAGGGTTATACTAAAATGCAATCGATATAAACACATCAACGAAATGCTTAGAGAACTAAAATGGTTAAATATAAATCAAAGACTGAAATTCAACACTTTAATTTTTATTAAAAAAATGAAACAAGGTGATGCCCCAGAATATCTATGCGATCAAATTAAATATGTTGGAGAAGTACAACCGTATGCACTAAGAAATACTGAAGATTTTTGAATCCAAAGAGTCATGACAGCAACTGTTCAATGATTTACCAAACAATATGAAACTTGAAAGAAATTACAATGTATTTAGAAAAAAATGTACAAATGTAGTAAGATACAATTTATCTATATAGAACTTATAACTAATGTAATATGAATTTATGTAATATTTTTCAATATTTAAAGTATTTTTAATACTAATAAAAAAATAAATAAAAAAAATATTTATTTGGTATATATTTTTGTATTTCCTATTCAACATTCACTGCAGCCGCGGCTGCCAGATTTGATGATTTGTCGTAGGGTTGACAATTTTAGGCGTTTTGATGATTTAGTGCCTGTTTTATTATTTATTTTAAGATCAAAAGCTTGTGCAATTTTGAAATATATGGATAGGAACTAGTAATGATTTTCAAAGGTACGAGTATGTTCTCTTTACTTTAATAACAAAATAAGAGATAAAGAAGAAAGGAATGCACAAATTTAATAGATTCCCATAAACTATATGTACATACATACTTACATATGTGTTCATGTAATACTATGTATTCACGTAAGACAAAACAATTGTTATTTTTGTCTTGCTTAACCTTTTATTGCTTGCAATTAGTTTTTACATGCATGTAGATTTTCCAATTACCATTTGGGGTTTTTTTTATGATTTTAGGTTTTTCCAATATGTCATGGTTTTGGAAATTGACGTACATAGTATGTATAAAAAAAGTGTGATTTTAGCATTACATAAAAATCTGCCCGTTTTAAATTCATAAATAAACCTGTGGCATTCGTAATATATTTTAACTAAAATTTTTTTGTAATAGCTTTTAAATACATTTTATCACATAATGAATTTAGCTTAAATATACGATCATTGATTTTTTCCTAAACCTTCTGGCAACGATGCCTTAAGTATTAATACGATGAACGAATGCTTCCGAGTATTACTTATGAACTCGGATAACTATAGTTCTAGTTAACAAGCTAAGTGTGCGTCTTCGAATTCCTACACAAGCATTTCTTATGTTGTTTATCAGAAGTACGAATACCATTGCCGAATGTTGAAAAAAATATTTACGAAAAAATACTAAACAACCAACGTGTATGAAAATTATACGAGCCTGTAATAAGCTCGTATGTTGAAACACAAATTCTTACGAGTATGACGAGCAGATACAAAAACAATATGCTATATTAACTACACCGCAACTTGTTTTTAGGCGAGTATTTCAAATCATAAAATCGGGTACTCGTTGCAGTTCTCTGAACCAGACTAACCACAAAGCAACTGTCTGCTGTCAAATCGGTTGTCAAACAAAGAAGTGTTGCTAATTAGATTTTCTGTTGGACTTAAAAAACACCCTTTATATAAGTTCTTGAGTGGAGAAAGACATCCATGATTAATTACAGAATAATCAACGTTGTACGGAGTTTGGCAGAACTAAATTGTAAAACAAACTGAAATTTAAAATAACGGAAATATAAAATTCGGAAATGTTCTATAAACAGTCTATAAACTTTTAAAAAGTTAGGCTGAAAAGGCATCGTGTAAGTCTTGACTAACAGAAAATCGTATTCAAAGAATACTGCGGGATACAGAGGAAGAAAAACATAATATAAATATTCCTAATTCTTAGAATCTTAAAAAAACTGCACTTCTGTACTTCAAATTGTATCCTTTTAATACATGGCACTAATTATCTTAAGCAACATACCATTCCTTTATAGCATCAGAAGAATCAAGCCACAAAGTTATAAGAAATACTAAGTTGTGGTACACAACGTATCTCATTCTACAGTCAGAACCATCAATTTAATGAAGTAATTGAAAGAGA
Organism: Gymnocheta viridis; assembly: GCA_956483585.1. NCBI lineage: Eukaryota > Metazoa > Arthropoda > Insecta > Diptera > Tachinidae > Gymnocheta > Gymnocheta viridis. The sequence continues at coordinate 42,880,631 of OY101443.1, read as the reverse complement.
AGATTCTGCCAACATAATATCTAGAATGGTTTGGTAGCGGAAACTGAGTGATAGCACCAGCGATACTGAGTAGAATATCGTATTTGTATAAATGTATGTATGTATTAATATGGATCTGAATAACTAAATTATGTTTTTTTTAATATGTATGTATACTTTTTAAATTTTAGGTCTTATAATTAATTATAATATAGTAAGTTTTTAGAAATTTAAAAATCTTTTACTGAACTTTACTGCATTTTATTGACTTCTTATCAGTGATTAGTTGCAAAAATAAATAAGGAAATTTATTTTTTGCTCCTTTTTCTACTTTTTTGAAAAAGGACATTTTCGAGGTAGGTGTATCCTTGATCGCAATTGAACTAAATTTGAACGGATCATTAAACATATTAAAACTAGTGTCTGTACAAAATTTCATCACGTTATCTATTTTTCGTTCTCCGTTATGGCAATTTTTAATTTCAGGATATATGGGAAGGACATGAATCCTTGGGATTTAAATGATCAAACTTTAGGTGTGGCAAATTTCATCACTTTGCGATAACTCCTTCTTTTTTTAGTCACTCGTTATATAAAATCATAACACTGTGCGTCCTGAAGTGAGTGAAATCACTTTCAAATATTCCTTTACAAGCAAAAAAAAAACATAAGAATTACGACTTTTCGAAGGAACAAGTAAAAAAATATTACTAATAATGAATCTCCAATTAATCGAAAGGGATTGAGCCTTTTCTCTCGAAAATCGGAGCAACGATTTGACACCGTTAAACTACTTCTTGTGGTATGAAGTTAAGGACCGATGCTATGCGAATAATCCAGAAATGATCCACACCCTTAAGGTTAATATCGCCTGATTCATTTGTGAGGTAGAACCAGAAACCACGCGGCAGCCACATGAATGAAGTTGCGCCCCATAAATAATGGGAATATTTGTTATTTCTAATAAGGCTATAATATACCAAAAGAAATCAACTTTGGATCATTTAATTTAATTTTTTAAATAAACTTGTTTTTGGACCACCCGATATAACAGTCCTTTCATTTTCAAATAAACAATTCATCGTAAAATATCTATTTAATAATTTGTCGACATATGCGACAATAAGTAATTAAAAGTTTACTTCTAATTTATTATTTAATTATTTTATAAGATACATACATTCAAATATATACTTAATTAGACTTACATTTAAGTTGTGTATTTTTTTTACAAAAATTATCAATAAACATAACTCATACATAGGAAAAAAATATGTGACCTTATATATAAACATACAAATTTATAATTAAAAAAAAGAAACACAAAAATATAAACGAAAAGAGCGAGATAAATAAACATTTCGTACGAAACGAAAGCAAAATGTATTACTATTAAAGAAAGATACAAGTACACCTAAATAATTCTATGAACACAATACATAATGAAATAACTTATAAATTCACAAACGTCTAAATACAATGTTTTATAAGATGTACTTAAGGAACTGAACTCAAAGAAAACGAAACTTGAGGATTTTAAAATTTTATATACTTAAGTATTTAAATATTTTTGGGAAATACAGTGTTAAATGCTTTGTTATAAATTATTCTTTCAAAGATTTTTGTTTTTTTTTTATATTTTATATATGTACATATATAAATTTGCAAAATAATTTTGTTAAGGAAATTTTCATAAGCAATATTTAACTGAACACTTAATGCCGTGATTTAAAACGCATATTTGTATATTTATGTATGGATTTATATGTAACTAATTATTATTTTATGTAAATAACTTAATATTATATGATAATAAGCTAACAAATACATTTAAAATGCTTTAATAAGATCCTTCTATTAAAGTGGTTCCTGCTGAAAATATTCATGTTCTAAGCAGGCCAATGCTGAGGGTCGTAAACGTAAATCATACGACAGCATTTGCTGAAAAAAGTTTTACAAATTTCAAACTATTTTTTAAAATAAAACTAATGAGACTTACTGCCAGCAGATCATTAGCATATTCACAAAGATAGGGACACAAATCCCTAGGCTGTTTAGGATGTCGCAAGGGAAAATGTTCTCTGGACAAAGATATTGTTTTAGGCCACTGTTGAGCAGTAGGACGACCAGTTAGTCTAAATTAAATACAAATAAATACAAATTTAGAAAAACTTACAGACTTACGCATAACAAGAAGATGGTATGAAGTTCTCATAAGTGATGATATAGAACTGGATTTTGACGAGTTCTTACATACAATTTGACATTACAAATCGCCGTAGGGTGTGTAGACGTGATTCGTGACTGCATTCATTCTATCATGATTTTTAATGCGAAATTTTATGGTCCAATTCAATTTCATTACTTATAATAACTTCATGCTAAGTTGTTGTTAACCGAACTTACTCAAATATACGATCTAATTGGTTTGCTTCGGAGGTACCTGGAAACAATGCTTTACGGGAAAACATTTCAGCTATAATACAGGCTGAACTCCATATGTCAACTGAACTGTTATAAGTTTGGGCCAATAGAACCTCCGGTGCTCGATACCATAATGTAACCACAACTGAAGTTAATTTCATTTCGAAGTCATAAGTTTTTGCCAAGCCAAAGTCGGCAATTTTTAAATGACCCTGCGAGGATATTAGGAGATTTTGAGGTTTTAAATCACGATGTATAATCCGATGTGAATGAAGAAAATCAACACCAGTAAGTAGTTCACGGGAAATTCTCTACAAAAATTAATTTTTTATTTTTGGTTTATTTTTTTTTATATCAAAAATGTTGTTTTACCTGTATTGTAGTAGGAGGCATACCAGATTTAGGCAATCGTTCTATTAAATCTGATAGATCTTGTTCTAAATGTTCGAAGACCAATAAAACCATAAGTTGACCTTCCCGCTCCAAGAATTGGCATACTTCAAATAACCTTATGAAAAAGAAAGATAAAATTGCAAACAAACGAAATAGATTATTAATTGCTAGTTTTTACGACAAAGATCCACTGCATCTGTTAAGATAACTGTAGCTTTAATTTTAAATATTGATCTGCAAACAAAATATACATACATATATTACTAAAACTTGTTAGAACTTGTACATTAATAACAAACTCAGATTAATTTACTTTCTGCTAATAAAACCGGCAATTTTTTTTGTTATCCAAACTCGTAAATATCATTTTTACAAGAAGTATTAAAATTGGGTTCTGGTGAGTCATTAGCCGACGAAAAGAAAATGTTTTTTAAGACAACCATCTGAACATTGAAAATACATTAAAATAGTATCATTATAAAGCAACTATAAATCTGGACAGAGGAGGCATTATTGAGCTTCCTTCCACGAATTTCAGCGATTCTGTTGTGAAAATTTAAAAAAAATATTTATTGCAAGTTTAGCTACTGCAAAAGACCTAAGCAATACAAAAAGATTAAAACTTGAAGAAGGTTGGGAAAGGAAAGCCTTTTCTTGCTTATTTTGCTATATTACCCTTTTTCACAGCCAGCCGATTTCACTGCCTTCGCCTTCTTCTGAGCACTTCCACGCATTGTTTCGATTGATTTTTGGTTTCAAGTGTGTAATGGTGGACCCACGTTTCATCAAAAATCAACAGGATTACCCTTTGTCATGTCCAAACACCGCTGTGAAGTGGTCTGTCGAACTCGTAACTTGACTCGGCGATTATTAATAACGATATCGAGGATTTTCTTGATATTTTCTTTAGTAACCACCTCTTTTGGCCTTCCTGTTGATGTTATTGTTGCAGTGCTTGTGCGGCCGCGTTTAAATTCAACAATCCATTATTTTACCATGTAATCTGACGGTGCAGACTCACCGTAATGTTTATCGAGCTTTTCTATTGTCTCTTTCGCCGTTTTCCCTTTCAAATAATAGTGTTTAATCACTGCACGAAATTCAATTTTTTCCATTTTTCAAGAAACACAAAAGTCGCTTACTTCAAACGACTACAACAAATAAACATCGATTAATGAATTTGGGTGAAATTTTAACAGCTGACGTTTGACAGATCGCAATTTCTAAAAAAAGATGTTTGTGTTTGTGCTGCCATCTAGCGATAGGTAGCTTCAATATCAATCCGCCCTCGTACTACTTAGCTGACTTTGTTACCAAAGAAATTATGTTTAAAACTTAAAATAGCACTGTTTCTTATTTAGTATCGATTTACGATAATACGTATCAAATACGTAATCAAATGATGTGTATTTCAAGAAATTTCGGTAGTGTCGTACTTTATTAAAAAATATATCTGATGCACGCGGCGATATTAAACAAATAAAGGATTTTCTGTAATATACGTTGGAGCTGATATTTTCAATGAAAAATATAATCCCAGTTCGCATCAAAAATATTCTTCCCATATTTAAAATATTAATTTTAAATACCAGTTAGTTGATGCAGATAGTAAATTTGTTGTCTCAACAATTTTTTATTCATTTTAATGATGCACATACATGCTGTTAAAAAATAATGGTTTTATTTATTAAAATAACAACTAAATTTTATTATTTTTCTTTCTTTATTTAAGAACTCTAACTATAGTTTTAAGTGCTTCTTTTGGTTGCCCTTGTTATAACAATAGTATTTTCTGTGAAATATTAACCCATTAAATCCCAACCATCTTTAAAACAAAAAATGGCATTTCTTTTTGTAAAATTCATCTTAGTAGTACTCAAATAATAATCAAATGAAAAACAAATAAATTTATTATTTTATTATTATATTAAAACATTATTAAATTAATTGTTATTATTCATGTTTATAGATTCGGTGTGAAGTTTCTTAAAACAGTCCTTTTCAACGCAGTGTCACGTTACAAAGCTCGCAAATCCATCGCACTCTATTGTGAGATACTTTACATATTAGTTACTTTGTATACGCTTTGGAAAGTGGTTTGCTGCCGATGTTGCTATGGACCATGCAGTAGAACGTCTTGGTTATTTTATATGTACGCACATAGGGCTCGCTAGAACCAATTTTATTTTAAATTAAAAAAAAAAAATTAAGAAACAGCATTTACAACCAAGCTTAAGCTTATCTTCTTAAGTATGGATCAATTTCTAAGGTTTAGAAACTCTTAACCCTTTCATGCATATGTTGTATATATACAATTTTTTTTCGTAAAATTTAATTTTCTAACGCTATATTTATAAAATCTAAGTGTGTCAAAAGCCATTATATGAGTTTTTTGTCCAGCTTAAACCTGAGTAAACAAAAATTTAAAAAATGGGTTCACCAAAAATTTTTTATAATTGATCAAAAGTTGCTTCAGAGCACCGTGTACGGCATATAAAAAGATGAATATCTCAAAAATCGCAAATTTTCGCAATTCAAGCTAAGGTGAAATGAAAAATATACATCAATATCTTCTTTTTTTAGTCGTATGTCAGCCGAACTAAGCCAAAATTTTAAAAATTTAAAAATCGTAAAAAATTCATAAATTTTATAATACACCAACATATTGATATATATTCACTTCACCTTAAAGATTTTTAATTTTTCTTAATGTTTTGAATAAACTATATACTTTCAGCTATATTTTCCATTTTAAACTTTAGAAATTTCCTTTTTTTAAACTAGAAAATATTTAAAAATGCTAAAAAAACACCTGCACTAAACTATTTTTTAAACTTTAATGCTGTAATGTTGTGGTTGCTCTGATGTGTTTGCTATTAGATTGCAACAAGAAAATTATAATCGTATCCCATGTAAAATATTTAGTTTTAGCTAAAAATTTGAATTTTGAGACCCTAGTGGTATGGCATGGTGTGATAACCACTGAAAAATTTCAGTAAACAGTTCGAGCTCTTCTTCGGTAAAATGAAAGGTATGCGTGTTATGTTGAGGTAGTTCTACAGGTGTTTTACCTTGCATTAATATATCCATTTCATACTTCAAAGATTCAAAGAAGTTGGTACTCGGCATTTTATTGCTTTTGGTGCTAATAGATATTTTCCTTAATCTGCTATTGGGATGTCATCTTCGCTGTCGCTAATGCAAAGTAATTCCAATTCACTTCGTGCATCATTGGCAGATCATCACGTAATAAATTGCCTTCATCATTTTAATCATCATCTGTTTCGCGGTCATTATTTGGATCATATTATTTGAAGAAGTTATTCGATATAAACGATAATTCGTTACAGTTATTGGCTGTATGTTATAAACGAACCCCACTGTAGTTTTAAGTTTTATAGACTTTATTATTTTTTTTAGGTAAATGCATCCAAATACGAATCTTCTAGGCAACTATGCATAAAAAGATCGCAAAATTTTACAGAATTTTCTATCGATAAATGGTATTATTATAATGTATAAATCAGTAAAAAAAAACACATATTTTACATAATTAGAAATTATTCAAATAACTAGCCAACTTATTGTTAATATTCATATCCTGCCATACTTAACATACAGTCGTCAAAAGAACCTAAAAATCGCTACATCTGACAGACATAATTGAAATAAAATGTTTCTTCAAAGTTGAGGTAAAAAAAATCGAATTTATTTCATACCTTTTGTTGATTGAAAAAACACAAAACGAAACATGTTTACATGCAACACTACAATATTTTAAATTCTCTAACCCTGGACTGAATCTTAAAATACAACATTGTCAACATTTAAAACAAAGTGTTGCTAGCGCCACTCTTAAATCCGTGACCACTCACAGCACTATAAATTTACACTCAATGAGAAACTCAAATTAAATATATAAACAAAGAAATGCTTACTCTCTGCGAAGCGAAAATGTTACTCAGATTTTTTTAATTTTCTCCTTATGAGAACGCAAGTGACTTGTCCTAATTCGACGAAATTATACAGCGAAATACAGTCAAGAGATATATTGAGAATCTACTCATAAATGGCATGTATGCGTGCATTTATTTATTAAAAAAATATGAGTGTATGGGTGTTTCGTGTGCAAATTCCCCTTCGATATAGAGAATACAATGAAATGAATTATAAAAATTGTAAACACAGCAAACTAACAGCTGATTGTAAACTCATATGATCGTGTAGTCAATTTTTTTTTATTTTGTGCTTTTCTTTTATTAAATAATAAAGAGCATTGTTGCTTATTTTCCACTTAATCACTTTGCTGGAGGTGTTGGAAAAATACGTTTAATATTTACATACATACATAATAACAATAATAAACATATAGTGGAAGAACGTCTGAGGTTAGCAGAGGATGGTTGACCTGGTTGCTCTGATATTTTTCATTAATGTACATACATACTTATGTACAATATTCATATGTATGTAGGTATGTATCTATACGATTGTTTGTTTAGTTCGATCGAGTTAGATTCTTAATTGTGTTTGTTTAGTGATGATGATTACGTTTGTATTTAATTCCTCTATACTTTCGCTATTAATGCCAAACATGACGTTTTATCAGTTGTTGTTGAAACTTTGTATAAAATATAATGATAACGAGTTTTTTTTGTTATTGCGTGCTGATCGAACCTTCTGTTAAGAATTGTTAAGTAGAGTAGACAGTTTCGCCTTATTTGATTCATTCAACGAGAACGAACGAACAACCGACCGGCCAGTATTTTTGTGCTGCTTGCGTTTGGAATTTCAAAAATGAGTTAACATCGTCTGCTGATCGAATTTATATATATGTAATATATAAACTATTTCCCCCAAATTTAACACTCTGTTGCATCTTTTGCTGTTTTTTTCTTTTGCTTTGCTTGCAAATAAAAGGGGATAGACATTTGGTTTTGTGCTTTTGTTTCTTAAGTATTTTTCTCCTTAAAAATAACATAGATACCCCTACCTTTCTCTTCGACAGAGTAAGCACAAAAGTACATACATATGTAAGTTAATTCTCTTCACTAAAGTAGAGTAACAGAGTAAGCAAACAGAAAATTCGAAACAGCGTGACTTATCAGCATTTACGGCGCCGTTGTGTCGTCTATTTTGGATTTGCAATCACACACGGGTTATAAAAAATAAGCTGGAACATTTTTGCACTAAAACGGCCGACGAGAAAACCATACATATTTTTTTATACCATCGGCAAACAAATAAGCATACAAGTGGAACGCTAAAAATCATCAGCTAACAGACCACGAATGTTCGATCGTTTGACTAGACGAAAAAACAGACTAACAACAACAAAATATTTTACTAGATAAGAGTGGTGGCAATTTTAAAATGCATGAATTATTGCTGCTCAGGTAAACACAGTACACAATAAGAGTTCTTCTTTCCTCGGACTTTTTCATTTCCCTGGAAATCGGGAAATAAACTAAATTTCCCGGGATCCCAAAAATTTCCACTCCGAAAAAATAAATAAAAATGATACCTATACGAGTACATATATATGTATTTTTTTATTTACATACATATATGTATGTATACATACTTATACCTCCAATCATCACTATTATCACTAAAAAGACGGTTAAAATTTGTTTAGCATGCAAAATTATTATAACGTAATTTCTCTCCATACCTAGCGATTTTCAACGTGGTTTAGCTCGCAAAATCGATTTAGGTTTCAGATAGATAGGTACATATACTATGTACATATGTAACCACATATACAGATTCTGTTTGCTACAGATAATAAAATTACAGGGAACTTCCGCATACATTTTTCGGGAAATTCCGTGTACCTATTCACAATATGGCGCATTCAAACACACTGTAATTATAATGTACTTACACACTAGGGTGATCGATTCGGTTTTTAAGCCGAGTTTTTACAATACCGTTGTCGGTTTTTCGAAAATGTTGATTTTTCATAAATAAAAAACCGGCTCAGTCGAATACTTTTCGATTTGTATATTTTTCCAATAAAATTAGTTTTTGCTATATTAACTGTCTGGCCCACGATGTCGAACAATATCGTTCTTTGGTGAACTTACATTTAAAACAATTTCTAAAACTTAGACTAACGATTAAAACTTAATAAAATAGCAGTCAAAGCGTAATAATTTTATGAGGTGGTAGTAGGGACGAATTAAATTGGGCAAATGCCTTCAATCTTAAAATTACGAATGCGAAAACAAGGCGTAATGACAGTACATGCATTTTGTTTATCCAGTTGATTTTATTATTATATTATTTTATTATATTTACATGAACTGTTAATTCTTTTTTTTAATAAAGTAAATTGAAATCAAAACTATTGTTTATTTTTCTCAAAAAGAAAAACATGAATTTTAAAAACCGTAACCGGGTTTTTCAAATACTATTCAAAGTATTCGAAAACCGGTTCCTGGAAAATGTCGAATAATCGATCACCCTAGTACATACATACCCAACAAGCGCAAGACCAACCGTTTGATATATAATCATTTAATTATTTGATATCAAACGGTTTTTTCAAACCGAAAAAGTGGTTTAGGTTAATCTTTTAAATTTGAATTCAAATTGATACGTATTCATTCATTTGAGTATAAAAGTTAGAGAAGCCTGCCTCTTTCTCAATTTTATTGGTATCAAGCATGGTGGAATAATACAGGTGGTGTCGAAGATACAACAACACTGCTTTTAGGTTCGAAGCTGTCAAAAAGTACAAGAGAAAAATGGAAAAAAGGTTGCATTTTCTATTCTATGTAGAATTTTGTGTGTTTTTTTCTTTTCTTATTTGCATTTGAATCGAGTGATAAAGTGTGCTTTTTTAGCAGTGTGTGTGTGTGTTAGTAGTACATAATCAAATTTTGATAGGCTCGAACGCTTCGACACTACCTGCATTATTCTACCATGTTATCAAGTGTAGTTCTCAATTTAATATAAGCCCGTAAAGTAGCATATATTACAATCAACTTTATATTTTTAAGTCTCCAATAAAAAAGATTTTTAGCTAACGAAAGTTTTTAATAAATTTGTATTTCATAATTTTTATGAATAACTACCTGTTTTTAGAAAATTAAAACGAAATTGTGAGTGAAAACAAAAACAATTTTCGTATTTTATTGTTTGATTCTCACTCACAATTTTTTTTCATTTTCTAACAACAGGGAGTAAATTTTAAGTAGATATGTAGATAGCATGAAATAATAAACAAACTAATCTCGATAAAGTAAGTGATCGCTCGTGATATACTTACATACATATATAATTCCTGACGTAAACAATATTTTTTATGTATGGAATTTGTTTGACAGTTAGAAAATATACATAATTATTTTTGTTGTACTAACGGCTTTACGTTGTTTATTATATTTTGGCATGAAGGTATGTATGTATGTACCTATAAAATGTTCATTATTTGTTGTTTCTAGGAAAAGGTATTTCTCTGAGAAGGTCCAAGAAAATTGGTCGAAATAAATAACACAAAAATCAAATAAGTAGTTTTTATGTCTTGCAAAAAACCCCAGTACTTAAGAAATGGGGAAGGGGCAGAAAGGCAAACATTTAATCCGAAATGAAAGTTACAAAATTGGAACCAACTTGGAAGTAAGTACTTCTAAATTAAGCAATCATGAAAAACAATCGATTCAGATATGGTGCCGTTCTGATGGAACGAACGGTAACAAAAACTGCAAACTAAATTGATAAGCGCGTACGTACATACATATGTATGTATTTGAAGTGGTTTAAGAAAACTAAGCCGAACAACTATTTAATGTATTAATCAAAAAATGCTCAACACATTCGTAATTAATAAAGTTTTACTTTATTTCAGGCTATGAGAAATATAAATTACAACCAAATAAATTAACTTCACTTATATTTATTTACAATAGGTACACATTTGAAAAGTATTTGAGAACAACATTTGAATAGATGAGATTAAACCAATTTCTCAATATGCGAATAAAGTGCCCATTATGTTAATTATGTACATTGAAATAATTTTCAAAAGTTTATCCTTTAGGATATACCTATTATAAAAAACAGTAACTGTGCAATAATGAAAGTTTAACGTTTCAAATTTAAAACTTGAAAGCACATTTTTTCGTCAATACACCCATAGTTCGATATCAAATGAGTCAATTTGAGATCAAACTTGTGAGTTTGCTGGGTATGTTGGTGTGTTTCAAACGTGCCAGCAACTATTTAGAACAGAAGGAAAAACAATGCAAATATGCAAATAACATTAAAATAATTTTATTTATTTTTTTAACGGGGTTCGATGGCGAAGCCAGCCAACTAAATTTACCACGACTGGATGATGAATGAAAATTGTAATTAAAGAGTATCCAGCATCAGCATACAAATTGTCTGGTTTGTTGCAATTATTCAATATTTCTGTTTAAACTTCAGATCGTTTAATTATTGTTTGCAGTTGCAATTTATTGACTCCAAAATATTTAAACGCAAATGCAGCTTGTTCTTGAGATGTTTGATAATACAAAGAGGATTTATGTTTGCCATTTAAAGACGCCAATACTCTTTATTTATTATTTTTCTCAGTCCTAAGAACTAAAAACTAATTGTATTTACATACTATGTATTCACATTACATTATTACCATTTTTTGTAAATATCAAAATGGCCCTAGCAAAGTCGAATACTCCATTGAAAACTATTAAAAAATTATATTAATTTTTTGCGGTTTTCAAAAAAGGTCACCCACAAAACGGGGTAAAGTAAGTAGTGGTACAGGATATTTACTCATTATGCAATACAACACGCACATTGAAATTCATGTCCTTTAATAATTAAGAAACATTTTAACTTTTTTTCCATTTATTAATAAAATATTAACAATATTTTTATTAAATTTTTTTCTTTAGGGATTTTAGAAAATCGCTTTTGTGAGTGGGGTTTTATTTTCAAACGACCCAAAAAATTTGCTTTCGTAAATAACACAATATTCGCTTTTGCGTAGTGCTAGAGCCAAAATTTGGTTATACCCAAAATGTACATATCGCTCCTTTCTTGCAAGATAGTCATATCTCAAAAAAAAAAATCAAATCGTTTGCCAGAAAACGAGTTTAAAGTTTTTAATTTACACAGACATCAATGGAAAAATAAAAAAGTATTCTCCTCTCAAGATGTGAGTAAACAGGATATTTGTATAAATTTTTTTTACACGAAATGAAGATCGATACGACGAATATTTTTGCATTCTTATCTCGAAAATCAAGATTTTTTTAGATATGACTACGTTGCCATAAAGGAGCGATATGTATGTACATACATATGTGCATATTTATTCGAACAGCCAACATTTTTTGCACAATTTGGTCAGAAAGTTCGCCAAAAGTTGCCGAACAATAAGTCGCTCACAAATAGTGCTGCCATATCCTTTTTGGAAAAAAACTTACAATTGGAGAAAAAACAACTGGATTTCAGAAGAAAAAACTGTTAAGCTAAAATATGAACAAAACATATAAATAAAAAGTTCAATATTTATTTATGTATGAAACAGCATAAAATGATAATATGCATGTGCAGGCAGGCAGATTAGTTTTTCATTTCCAACAACTCACTCGAATGTATTTACACAAGTATAAAAATTTATTCATGTACAGTCGAACCTCTCTATAGCTCTCCCTACTATGAATTCATTTAAAAAACAGAGCTTTCTCGTTCCAATGTTAGTGTATTTTCATCTCCTTATAGTGAATTTCCATAAAGTGAATTTTTCTTTACAATGAAGCAATTTTTCAGATGTAAATTTAAGTTTCTTACGCGTTTGTCTCCATATAATGAATTATTTCAAAAAATCTTTCGTTACGCATATTAACAACACTGTGTGACGAGAATAAAGTAATATATAAATAGGGGATTCCCAAAAGATGAAAAAACATAACAACGAAAGGAAACAAAGTCCCACCACTAACAAATTTAGACAATAGTAGTCTGTCCGTGTTCATGAACAAAAATGACTCAGCGAAGTAGCATTTCTTTTGAAAAAAAATTATTATTAATTAATAAAGTTGGAGATGAAGGAAAATAAAAGATATAGGTTCACAAGCAGTTTGGAATTCTTCCCAGCACCTTATCAAATATTAAAAAAACAAGGCATTAAAAATGCAAAAAAAAATTCTGTATAATGAAGTTCGACTGTATAAACAAATAAAAATTTTCTGATAAAATAATCATGTATAGGTATATGTACATATGTAGCCACATAGTACATATGCATGTAAGTATGAAAATAATTATAGTATTTTAAATTAATAAATAATTTATTTTGAAATCCGGTGAATACCTATAAAATAAAACATATTTGTATGAGTTTAAATATGAGGTACGTATGTATATCAGCAAGTGCTTAATAATTATCTGAACAAATATATAGTTTTCAAGACATTGGGTTTTTCAAATACTTTCACTATAGTAGTGATTGGACGAACATATCGTCCCTACCATATCCAACTATCGAATGTAAAAAATCGTTTTTGGTAATCCATTTGTTATGAGACGCAAAATGCGCATTTGCTTTTAGGAATGCGTTTATTTTGAGTTCACAATTAATGGGGTTTGATGCTCTTCTAAAAAGGATTGATTTTCGTATTCGACAGTTTGACATGGTAGGAACGATATGTATACAGTAGTTTTCCGATTTAACGAACCTAATTGTTGTCAAGCCTTCGTTAAAGGAAATCGTTCGTTATATCCATTGCTAAATAAAAAATTAATAGCTTCGTCTCTTTTATTCATAACTATAAATATGCAGTTTTTTTTAATATTTTATTAAAGAGGAAAAATACATAAAAACACAAAACATAAAATTACAAAAATTATTTATTTAAAAGAATTTGTTAAACACAGTCTGCTTATTGGAATGGATATTTGACATGGATATAATGACATCTTCTTGAAGCTCTCTCAAAAGCATTAATTTTGTTGTACTAACATTGTTTTGCTAAGCTCATCTAATATAAATTTCGAAATGCTTAATGACATCTTCTTGTTTTATTTGGGGCTCTAGAATTTCAGTTTCATCAAGCTCGTCATAATTTTCGTTTTATTCATCCTTTTTTTTCATTTATTTCGTAAACCGAATACAAAATAAAATTTTTATTCGTTCGCTGAATGCGATGTTCATTAAATAAAATGTTCGTTAAATCGGAATACTACTGTATTAGAAAGCACTATTGGAAAATCAATCCATAGAAAATTCTTATACATTCTAAAAGATCAATAACAATCATTCGCCAATACTAATTTATTTGTTCAGCATATTAAAATATTGAATAACTGTGATTTTGCTTCTTGAAAGCAATTAATTTTTTCAAATTTGAATTAATAATTCCAATTAGTCTAATTATATCTCAACTCCGGTTAACTGATCAAAAGAGAACCCGGATTAATCGAATATCGTGAATTCGTATCAAAGTTCATGAAGTTTGGAAAAAATAAGGCAAAGTTTGTGTTTTATTTAGTTGATGTTAGGTTTGTTCGCCATAGACTAATACGACTTGGTCGAAAAAATCATACACCCTAATTAGAGTACATACAATCATATGTACTTACATATGTCCATACTTATTTATAGTTAATAGTTAGACATGTGGGAAAAAGTCTGTGTTCTCTACTTACTTTACAATATTTGGATGATCTGAAGCATTTAATTGTTTCAAAAGAGCTATTTCGCGTAATGTTGACATGGGAACACCATTATCTGTTAGTGGTATTCGTACTTTCTTAATGGCAACAATTTTTCCCGTATGATTGTCTCGTGCTCTATATACAGTTCCGTAAGCACCTGAAGGGGAATTAAAATTAACAACGGTCACATGGTACACAGGCGAACGCACGAACAACATACCACCCATGAAAGCAGTAATAGTCCATGAGACCACAACATCGGAATGGTCGATGATTAATGAAGAGCATGAAAATAAAAATAAATCAAAACAAAAGCATTTATAAGTACAATATCAAATATAAAGAGAGAAAAAAATATATGTATGTATACACAACAAAAGCTTTCAACAGAAGACCGAAATAGGTACTAACAAGAACATAATAACAAAAGGGTCAATGTCACAAATAATTGCATTCATTATTTTTAAATTTTTTTTTTTTATTTGCAGCAAAAACAATTAATGTTGCCGACGATGCACTTTTCCCTGCGGCTGGCATTGGAGTTAATTGAAACGTAACACAATATAGCCACCAACACAAATGAGGTCTGCAATAGTCGTTTTAAACATTAAAAAAATTATTTAATACGAGATAAGCCCCATAATTTTAGAAACAAATATTTACAAAATTATTTTAAATGATTATAGGAAGTCAATTGTACAAGTAATTTATAACTTAAATAAGTGAGTTATGCCAAATTTTATGTGTGCACATTAGGGGACAGAAGTTGATTTTTGATGCCATTTTTTTACGTTTTTAGACTACGCTAATTCGTATAAATATTTCTATATCAAAGATACGCAAAAATTAAGAACAAAAAGTACAACGATGGCAATATAAAAGGTTTTTATTTCTATTAAATTTGCTTCTTTTATATAAAAAAAGTTACCAAAATTAAAATAGTTTCCGTTCAATAAAAACAAAGTTCAGTTTCGAGTTCGGTCTGAAAAAGTGCGTTCGGACGGACTCTGCAATTTATTGATTCCGTAACACATTGCAACCCCTCAGTGCGTTACGTAATATATGAACAGCCCCTTAACCTTCAAGCGCACAAACAAACACAAGTGTGATAGTGTGCGTTTGGTCACTACTGACCAAGTTCAATAGCACTATAGGCAGCTGAGCATTATAAATTTGAATAAAAAGTAACAATTTTACATAAATTTTGTATAATAAATAAACGTCATAGTAAGTACAGTACAACCTCCCTAATCTGGACACTCGCTATTTCGGACTATCCAGTAATCCGGACATTTACATTTTTCGGACAGTTTAGAAATTGGTTCTCTATAGTCCGGACAAGTGTTGTTTTTTCCGTAACATTTTTTCGTTCCTTTACCGGTAGACAAAATAAGTTGTTGTGTTAGCGGGAGAATTAAAGAATGTGTAAAATATTTTAGTTTAATTGAGATTGTGTGACGAACTGTTTTCAAAAGCTAATTTAGGGGCTGAACAAACCAAAGCGACAGATAAGGATAATTTATTTTATTTTTAAAATAAGTTAAAAATAGAGCTGACAAATTACAGAAAGATATGTATGTAAAATACATTCAAACAAAAATAAATTTTTATTTTTCAAAATGAATATTTTTTGTCACTTTTACTATGTTTCTTTATGTTTTTTGTAAATTAATTAAATACAAATGAATTCTAATTCGTATTGATTTTTCTTTTCGGTAATAAAAATATAAATTATACATATGTGCAATATGTATGTGTTGCATTTAAAATTTCATTTTAACTGTAGTCCCGACGATCCACTAATCCGGACAGTAGTTGAAAATATATCTATCCGGATTATGGAGGTTGTACTGTACATAAGATTACAATTATGAACTGATTTTTGGTGCGTATACATTTTCATATAGTTATATATACTAGTGTATCCAGCGGTCGAGTCAATCGACCGCATTCTAGAAATTAATATTAAACATTTACATAAATACATACGATAAAATACAAAAACAAAAAACATTCTAAATAAACAACTTAAAACTCTGTCTCATTTCTATGCAAAACCAAATTGGACAAACACACATGCACACTTTGTTTATTTGAAGCTCATATTTGTATGTATGCGTAATAAGTGTGCATGTGTTAGTAGCAACTTTAAGCGCTTATAGCTCATTAATATCGAACATATTTAAATAAAATTAAGATTGTGCACATCTATGTAAAAAACCATTAAAATATATAAATCTTTCCAAAATCGTTTCAGTATTACGTCCGCAAAGGGGATCAAAAAAAGCGTGTTTGTTAATAATATAGAAGATAGATTGATGTTTTGATTGTGCATCTGAAAGTAACATTTTGCCGTAAATAGGCCCTCCAACGTGAATGCATACATAAATATGTATGTAAATGTATGAAGTAGAAGAGGGATTGTGAAAACTTCTCGCTCACGATCATGCACGATCAAAAAAATACTTACGCACTACCATTTTTTCGCTCGTACTCATCACTTGAGTTCAACTAAAAATAATTCACGACCTCAAAAGCTCATACTGACAAAAAAAAAGGAAAACGAAATTGCCGTGAGATTTGGAAAATTTTCAAAGTTTGTCTGATATCAGCTTCTCTGGGTAACGATTTTCTGTCTAGCGTCTTCGCTTAGAACTGATTTTCTGCCTAGAGGGCATCGCAATGCCAACCACAGGTTTTCTCTTTACATGACAAGAGAAGAACTACTTTGGTTCTGGCTGAAGGCCGACTATGCAGCGATTATTCGACATTCCTAGAGGAGAAAATCTATAATTCTGACCGAAGGCCGGTTAGAAAAAACTTCAGTCGGCAAAGACGATTTTCTCCTTTGTGAACTCAGAATAAATTGAATTTTGTATTGATTTTTAGGCATTCTTTTGCAAAATCTTTAGAGTATGAACCAATAAAAAATAGTCAAGGCCAAACAAATTTATAAATATTTAATCATTTATTTTTTGGGATTATTAAATCGCAAGCCGCTCCTTCAAGAAATGAGAACTCACAACAAAATGCACCAAAAAATCGTGTTTTTTCTAAACACCGTCATTTTAAATTAAGCATGTCAATGTATTGTAGTTTTACTTATTTTGCAAATTTTCAAAATATCGAATACGATATGAAACACTTAAAAAACTAATATGGAATTTTATGTGCGTTGTGGTTTCTTATCTGGACTACATACAAATGAAAAGCTAACATATTTAAATATGACATTGGTTAATATTTTTGAGATTGCTCCCAATTTGTAAAACTTTTTAACCCACAGCAATGTTCTAAACTAACATCGGGTGGTTCAAATACAAGTATATCTTTAAGTTACATGTTATTTTGACTCTTATACAATTTTTCTGTTCGAATCATATTATAACAAGCAGGAGCTATCCTACAAGATGGAAGCAAGCAAAAATTGTTCCTTTGCCTAAATCTTCATCTGAGTACCACCCAATTGCTGTGTTGCCATATCTGTCAAAATCTTTTGAGAAACTTATCCACACGCAAATCACAAACTACCTCTGTAAGCATAAGCTTCTAACACCAAAGCAATCTGGCTTCCGAGCCAACCATAGCTGTGTAACAGCACTAGCTGATGTTACCGAAGATCTGAGAAAGGAATTAGACGATGGGCATAAGTCGATACTAGTGTTACTCGACCATTCCAAAGCTTTTGACACAGTTGATCATACCATATTAATACAGTATGTAGAAATCAATCCACATAGATTTTCGACTTATCTTCCAGTCACCAGGGATGTGCCACAGGGTTCCATACTAGGACCTTTGCTTTTTTCTATTTATGCAAATGATCTACCTAATCAACTACTGCAAAATACGTATGTATGCCGAAGATGTTCAAATGTAGCCGCGACAGCGATTTTGTGGAGAAGCTTAATGAAGATTTGAGCAGAGTATTTTTGTGGGCCACCAATAATGGTTTAACCCTTAACTCCAAAAAATCAAAGTGTATCCTTCTGCATAAACGAACACTGCATATTACCGATTACCCAAAAATTTTCATTGACAAGAAGGAAATAGAATTCGTGAAAAAATTCAAAAATTTAGGTGTGATTCTAAATTGCAATCTGACTTGGGCAGATCACGTAACAAACGTTTGCGGGATAATTTTTTTCGAAACTTCGTACTTTGTGGCTACACCACCTAAAATTCGGGTATTATTAGCAAAAACGTTCTTAGTCCCCACTTTAACATATGCGTGTGAGATTTTTGCAAATTGTGACGCGCAAAGTAAAAAGCGACTTAATGTAGCTTTTAACAATATAACAAGATACGCACATATATGGGCTCAAACTTTATGAAAATAACGAGCATATTAGCTTCTACACGAAGAAAATATTTATTGTTCAGTTTGATGATCTAATGAGAATAAGAACTCTAACATTTTTACACAAAATAATCACAAGTCGTTCAATTCAGATTAAGATATCACACTTTGATATCGAATTGGCAATTCTTTGTTAACGCAATACGTCTTTGGAATAATATTCCACCAATAGTTAGGGAAACAAGAAGAATTTTTAATATTTACGCACAATAATAATAACTAACTATACACATGTACACACATTTTCGTGTTTTGTCATTCGTTTCTAAACTTTTATTGTAATGTTTTGTAATTAATGAATTAAATATATTAAATGCACTAATGCAACTGTTCACAGCGGTGAACACATATTTTATCCATTTGTAATCTTAATTAACATTCAATATTCTTCTATATATTATAAAACATATGTTTTGTTATAGAAGGTACCAAATAAACAAATAAATAAATAAATAAATAAATAAATAAATAAATAAATAAATAAAATATTGACTACCACCACGAACCAAAATAGTGCGCTTTACAATTCAAATATTGCAAACTTATCAGACATCGGGTTTGGTCGCGTTATCAGTCGTCTTGGCGAGGTCAAATTGCCGCTTCGGCCATGCGATTTGAACCCTTTAGACTTTTTCTTGTGAGGTGCCGTTAAAGCATCTATGCGAATAATCCAGAAACGATCCACATTATTAAAGGTAATGCCGTCCGAGTCATTCGTGAAATAGAACCAGAAACCGTCAAAAGTCCTTGAAAATGTGACTGCCAGGATAAGCCACTGTGAAGTTAGACGCGGCAGTCAAATTAATGAAATCGTGATCCATAAATAATGGAAATATTTCTTATTTCTAATAAAGCCATAATATACCAAAATAAACTAGCTGTCTCTTTTTGAGTTTATGTTATGTATTGGGTCTTAGATGACCTTTTGTATCGTAGATATGTCTTTCAATCTATGGCAGCGTCATTTCCAGATTGAGTCCCATATTGTTGGGTACTAATTCTTATGCACTTCGTCTCAGGTATCCTGGAGACATTATTGCTTCATCGTATTACAAATTTAAGGGCCTCCATTTTTATATGTATTAAAGATCTTGAGATGTAAGTTGATTTCCGGTCTGCCGCAGGTTGTCCAACGACGCCGTAGGCTCAAATTTCCGTGAGCGCGCTCAGTTAAGTGAACATGATCATTTTGAGGAGAGATTTTATGAATTGCTCAATAAGAAAACTTTTTTTTATCAGAGAACACAATGTTTGGAAATTCGCCACGTTCGTGGAAGGGTAACAACTCCTTTGCTCTTTCGGGTCTTAACTTCGTCGGATGCTTCGGTAGGATATTTTCATATCTTTGGCCATTCGATTACCACTACCACTCCATTTTCTTCGTACCGCAAATGAGAGGATGATTCCAAACGGTTATCGTTGAGGTCTCTTACGGTTGTGAACGTGTTTACTATGGTTGGAATGCAAATGCTGGTTAAATGGTTGATGCTCGGGCCAGAGCTATTAACTAGCTCCGCACTACGACTAACTGAGGGCACTCAGTGCAATGTACGAAAATTGCCACGTGTGCGTAACTTGCAAGTTCAACAGATTATTTTAATGTGCACACAGGGGCGTTGGTGGATGCTCAACTTCATCCGATGTTAAGAGCATCGTGAGGTTATGTCGTATGGTCTCGGTAATTCTCCTTTCGTTTGAATTATATTAATCTTCTGATGAATGTTTCAGTTTTAGAAGCACACTATTCATGCAGCAGAACATATTTTGATCACTTGAGGTGAGGATACCTTTTCCCCCTCCTGGATCCCAGACCTGATTGATACTCTTAATACTCAATAAAACTTTTATTTATACAAATATGTTAATCGAGTTTACTTAGAAGTTCTCACATTGATAATAAAACCAAACGGTTTTTTTATGTACATACATATGTATGTACATACATATACATATACTGAATAGGAAGGCAGTCTGTGACGACAATCCTTCATTAGAATGGGTGACAATTTCAACAACAAAAAATTTATTTATTTAACATCAATTTATCTGGCAAACACACATATTTGTATTTAAAAAAGACGGATATGAAAGTATATTTTTCAAAACAAAAAATTATCATTTCTGTTTCACAGGTGCCGCCGCTTTTAATCTTAATGCCTACTGAATACAATCAAAGTAAGTATATTAATTATAAGATACATTCACTACATCAGCCAGATTACCAATTAATTTCTTCTCATCTGTCAAATTTTGTTAAAAATTAAAAAAAATGTATGTGCTGTTAGAAAGTTTTCAAATAAGGGAAAACAAATGAAAGAAAATTAGAAACTAATTGAAATGATTTGATTAATGTTTAAATTGAAAATTCAGGAAAATTAGCAAAAAATCCTGTTGTTTTTATTGTTGTAGAATAGAATAGAATTAAAGCAATTCCGAATATCGGTATTTATTTTAGAGTATTGAAGTCGATATATTCTTCCAAATCTGGATCCACATCAACATCAAGGCACTTCATCTGCGTCAGAGAATATTAGGTAAAACGTCGCGACGGGACTATTAGCCTTTTATCACATGTACTGGGTGCTATTCTGCAACAGTGGTCTTCTTTTCTCCGGCATTTCTGCTTTGAAGACTATAGGTCTGGAAACGACCTTTGCATCAGGCTACCTGACTGCATGACACTGCGATACATAATGGTTATTTTGTGCCCCCAATTCGAGTTATGCAAAATAGTTAATTTTTCTAAAACGCACAGGTCGACTACACCAATCAATTGAGCTTGGTAGTTCACTTCGTTCATCGTTCTTGTTTATATCATATCGATTTTGACGTTTGTCAAGAGAAAAAACCCAGCAAAACAAAAGTTAAATCATGGCTTGTAGTGGTCTGCACTAGTTCAAGTTTAGGTGGAAAATGAATGACTTTAAATAGATATAGCGCGTTTCGTGCTGTTGGCTGAAGTAGTTAGCGCGTTGACTACAAAGCAAATAATGTCTAAGAACAGGGTTCGAATCCAGCTTCAGGCAAGTCATAACCTCCAGCATTTTTTCAGATGTGCATTAGTATGCCATTGTATTTTTTGTTGTCGGACTGTTTAAGTGATGAAGGCATAGCACTGGTCACTGAACAGTACTGGCAGCAATTGATACTGGTGTATGCTAGCGGACATCACAGTGCCCTCCTTCGTCGGTATTATAGCAAAATCGTCGCCGAAAAAAAATAATTAATAAAATGGCTATAACAGCTTAAAACACATTTAATGCGCCTACTTGACATCAGAGGCGCTGCAACAACGCGCAATATCAGAGTTGTAAAAATTAAGCTTTCTCACTTTCACCATCTGTCCTCTCTCACTATCCCTTTCCCAAGGAAGGTAACACACCTACGGGTTGGTAGGCATACTAATTGCCTGAGTGTTACTTCTCTTTAAAAAAAAATTTAGCTCGTTTTAACTGTGCCAAACGCGCTGTTTTTCATCTTAGCGCGTTTAATAGAAAACGCGGTGAATTGATGTGTTTTTAGTAGTTAATAAATTCAAATGAATCCTATAACAATTCGAAGTATTACATACAATCGGTTTTGTGACCAGAAAATGTGCCAGACGGTGTAAATGAAAGTATTATTTTGTTATTATTTTTACAATATTAAAAAGTGTCTTATTGATGCTTTTAATCAATGAAATATCAACTCCCTTATTTATAATACTTACCAAAAGTGTATAAATAGGCTTTTGAAACAAATTTTGTATGTAACACAGTTTCATAAACCGTTAATAAACATTTGATAATTTATAATGAATAAGGCCCTAAAAGTTTAATATTAAATAAAACAAGACTAGTTATTGATTTAATCTTTTCAACTTTATGTAATGCTTAAAACATTAAAATTTTTATTGATATACAATAAGAATATTTTGAGTTTAGCTATCGTTTTAAGTTTCCTACATGTTGTTAATAGTTGTAAGTATCTACTTTTTCTGCCTAAATGAATTTAACAACAAATATGTACTATAGATAGTTAATATTTTGTTTCAATAAATATTGGATTTTTTTTCTAATATGTGCATCGACTTTCATTAAAATTTAACTTAGCGCGTTTTGAGAAGGTGTATGGCGCGTTTTTGTTATAAAAAGTTGACAACGCTGCACATGAGTGCTTATGATCAAATAAGAAAAATCTCTATGATTATACCAAGCTTTTTCATGTACCTATAAATATAAAAATAATGTCTCAACTGGGATGCGAAAAATTTAGCCACTTTAAATATATTTTATTACGATCTAAAAATTGTTTTATTGTACTTACTCCTAAAAAATATTCATGTGTTTCGCTGGTAACTTAATAAAATATTTGAAATATGTACATATGAGTATGTTTATTTAAAAAAAGCTTTTTTCGTCAGTTCAAAAAATATAGTTTTATTCAAATTTACAATGGCATTACGCATTCGAAGAAACAAGTGTTTAAAGAATCATGAGAACACTATTTCATTTTCAACTTCATCGATTGTTTTTGGCTGGAAATCGTTGGCACGCCAAGGGGTGTAGTGAATGATGATCGATAATAAATAAAACTAGGGTCGTATAGGATTAACACAATTCTAGGACCAATGGAGAAAGCAGGCTTGGTGATATGGAGATGTCGAAAAGGTCTGGTTCACTACATGCTTCGAATAGAAAAAGAACAATACCAGAGTCGTAGTTTAAACAAGCAAGCAAAGCGGTTCATTTAGCTGAGTCTGGTCAAGTTGTAAAGTTTGGACAATCACGGGTGGTTTATTAGAAATTGTATAATCAGATAATACCGGCTTATTGTGGAGAAATCGGAGAACAGACAATGTACATTCTGCAATCAGATCTCTATGCATGTGTTATGTGAATGAACAATTTGTATGAAAACCACTCAGTTGTTCAAATGGTTTCCATACATGTTTTCTACTCAAGTCGATTGCTTGGATCCTATGAATAGAACATTAAACTAGTGTTTTTATTTGAACTAGTCTATCCAGCGCCCGACTCCATCGACAGCATCCTAGAAATTAATATTAATCATTTACATATGTACTTAAAACTCTGTCTCATTTCTATGCAAAAACACGCATGCCCACATTGTTTATTTTTCAAGTTGAAGCTGATACATGCATGTGTAATAAGTTTGCATGTGTTAGTAGCAACTTTAAACGCTTATAGCTTCCTAAATATCGAACCGATTTAAATAAAATTAAGATTGCGCTTATCTATGTAAAAACTCGTTTAAAAACAAATAATGTTTCCAAAATCGGTTCAGTATTACAGCCGTAAAAGGGATCTAAAAATTTTTTTTTGCCTATTAATAATATAGATTATAATCATCACTAAGTTTGTTGGAGTACCAAAAATTTTTTCAAATTTTTACTGCATTTTACTAAATTGCGTTCGTTTACCCAAAATGCAGAAAATGAGAACACAAATTGAGAGTGTGAAGTGACAGTTCATGGCTGACTATTTACAAATTTTTAATCCAGAAATTACTTGTAGTAAAATTTAGTGAAACCAAAAAACAAATGACTCAAAAGGTAAACAAACAAAAGTAAAAAACAAAAAGTATACAATTTGTAAAAAAATTATTTACAAAAAGAAAGATTGAAATAATAAGAATAAAAACTAAAGTGAATAATTATTTTTAAAATATTCGTTCGTTAAACATGAATGTTGTAGAAACTATTTACAGCAATTTTCGTTGAGTTATGTTAATTCTTTGTAGTTATGAAAGTGCTATGTATATGGTTACTTAGTACTGGTCTTATTTTTAGAGTAATCAATATCAAAAACAAATAATCACATGCTTTTGAATAAATTTAATCAGACACAAATTAGCAAAACTAAATAAAATAAAAATAAACGTATCGCCCATTTACTGCAAAATAATCTTAACTCAAAAAACGTGATTTTTAAGGCAAGAATCCAGAATTATTCTCCGTATCGTTCTTCACCTTGTGTAAGAAATTTATACAAATATCTTGTTTACTCACCTCTTGATTGGATAATACATTTTAATTTTTCCATTGATGTGTATGTAAATTAAAAACTAAAAGCTCGTTTTCTGAAGAACGAGTTTTTTGAGTTATGACGTTTTTGTAGTAAATGAGCGATATGGAAAAGATTACAGAAAATAATTTGTTTATACCTATTTTCTATAATATTTGTTTTATAATAAATATTGCACCGAGTGCCAACAAGAAAAAGAGTTGAGTTGTTAAAAGTGTAAATATATTTCAACACTACATTTACTTGCAAGCAGCTGTTTCCTTAATATTACAAATTTTTAAAATTTTTCCGTTCGCGTACGTTTATGGGCAACAGCTTTTTTAAAGAGTAAATCTTTCAATTTACTCACTAATTACTCATTTACGGCTTTTTCTGTAAAAGTACTCGAACGAACCTATTAAATTATCGATAGTTTTGTAAAAAAACACTTGGGATATTCACACGGTGTCCTATCATATCATATTGTCATAATGTCTTATTATTTTATGACGTCTTAAAAAAATTGTTGTTATGCTTCAAACAAAAAAGTCCTAAAATAATAAGACTATTTATGTTGTGTTTTTGTTTTGTCATAACTAAACAGTAGTGTAGCTTTTGCACAAACTAGCTATTATTTTCGTTTTTTCACTTGCTTTCGGCATTCTAATATAAATTTTTTATGATTGTTACGATTGTCCGTTTTATTATTGTTTTTTTATCAGCTGACTCAAATTTAAAATAGCACACTAAATTATGAGGGGTCATATTTTTCGTGTTATTTTTTAAGACATATGACTTTATGACAACCGTGTGAATACCCCAACTGTTAAACAAATATAAATAAATATTTTAAAAATGGATTCTTTTTTAAGCAATAGATAAGCAGAGTCTAAAGTTGTTGCAATATTTAAATTTCACGCCAAAATAGATTCGAGTTTTCAATGGAACTATACAAATATATACATGTATGTATAATTATTGTAAGTACCTGGGTAGAGCAGCATATTTTATATAAAACACTCCAAAGGCAAACAATTTTTTTAATATTGATGATCAAAACAGACATCGCATATGTACAAACATGTGTATGCACTTACATACGTATGAACATATGTATGTACATATGTAGCAGAAATTCCTTTTGTCATTCTCAACAAGAATGATCGCTCCACTTAAATGATGGGAATATTTTACATACCGGAAATTTCCCAATAATTTCTACAGAATTTTTTCGGTCACATTGTAAAAGTTTTCAGAATTTCTCCAGAAAAAGTCGCCCGCTTTCTTGTTAAATACTCAACCGATTCTCGGTAGACTTTGTACTGTGTCGATAAGAATACAGCAAATATTGTTCAGTAAGTACCTAATATGTACCTATTCCACAGTTTTTTGAAATTTCTATGCAGATATTTATCTATAAGTTATCGATAAAACATTTTGCTGGGTAATACGTTCTAACGGTAGTGTACCGCCACACGTGGGAAAATAAATCGAATAATATATTCAAGTTTGTCGTTCTTGTTATCAAATAAATTTTATATTTTATTTCACTTACCGGTGCCAATAACATTAAGTTCTTCATAATTAAAGGGGTCACCATCTCCGAATGTGTTTTGTTGCTGTTGTGGATGCTGTTGTTGTTTTATTTGATGCTTAGAAGTCATCGTTTCGTGGTTGCTTTAATTATTATTTAGACTATTTTATTCTTTCACTTAATAAGTATTTTTCAATTTATTTTCACTTTTTTTTTGTTACAGATCAAACATTAAACAAATTTCAAGTTGATTATTCTCATTTTCTTCTCATAAACAAACATTTAAATATTGTTTATTTTAAATGGGACAACACACTTTAAATATAAATAAAAAGAACAAATTTAATACTAGATACCAAAATTCTTTTAATATAAAATTTTAATTATAATAAATAATAAATTAATAAACCACCGAATACAATATTAGACGAAAAAACACTTTATTTTTGAAGATCATTAACAAAAGATTAATAACAGAATCAAAAAAAAAATAAATACTGTCTGTCTCTCTGAATGTGTGTGTGTGCGTTGAAACTTAAATAAAGAAAGCAAAACAAACAACAGCAGCAATAAACAATAATAGAATATTTTAACAGGTGAAGAAGAAGAATACAACAAAAACATTCATACGTACATACATTTAGAAGTATGCACATATGTATGTATGTACATATATTTAATAAAACAAAAAGAAATAACGACAAAAATGCATACATACACATGAATGAATGTTTGCACAAAATAAAATGAATTGTAAATTTGACAAAATAAATGTAGGCTACGAAAAAAGAACCACCGAAGGGAAGGGTAGCACAGATGTCGGGGTAACTCTCATTTTGGTTTCGTTATATTGACAAAATCATATGTGTGGTCTGAATAGAATGTGAGTGATGAAACATTGCTTTTTATCATCATTTGATAACGGTCTAGATACGACATGGTGAAAAAACTACCATATCACTGTGTGTAATTTTTCAAGTCATAAAAAAATAACCAATACGGACACCACTACGTGATAAGACCAAAAAAAGAAGACCCGTGTCTCCCAGTTTTGCCCAAAGTCATGCACTTTTTTTATGGGCCCCCAAAGATTTGGGACATCGGTTTCATTTTTGCAAAATACTGATCATTTTCTTAGGCTCATATCTTGCAAATTGTTCGGAATTTTGATTTACTCTCTGAGGCAAAGTTGTAGATCTTGTCATAAAGAACAAAAATTCAAAAATTCTTAGAAAAATAAAACCATGGTATATTAAATCTCCTATTGAATAATGCAGCACATCCACGTAAGAACAACAGCCTCTCTGCCCCACCCACATGTAATCCTTGTCAACTCCGTAATCTAACCATATGCTTACCCAGAGTGTTTTCGTGATTTTACATATTATGTAAGCTCGCACCATTCCTCGTGAGTTCATCTGGTTTTTATTCAATCTAGATATTTTCAGCAAAGAATCAATTTTTAACTATGCACTTGAAGAAAAAACGTGTGCCATCAATAATATTGGAACTGTTTCTGAAAATATTATAATATCAGAATGTAGCAAACGAACCTCCTACCTTCAATATAGCGAGTCACCTTTGCTACCTGTAAAACATGTACACATATTTAAAATAGCCTGAGATACTGGTGTTGTACTCATTGCTCCCATCAAACTCATAAGAACCACTCTATTAAGGAAGATTCGGCCACCATATACATACATACATATGTGCATATGCCATTTTTAATGCATTGTTCCAAATAGCCGGTAGTGTATCTACAAATCTGATCTTATGTCCGACGACAGGTACAATTAGCAACCGTGGTACTTTTAATCTTGTCTAACACATTAGACTCTAATAATAGAGGGTGTTCTAATAGCAAAGAATGAAACAATTTCAATAGCCCGCCATTTTAACAGTTGTCACTGCTCAATATGTAACTACTTGACAGAATGACAAGCAAAAACTACACCATTAATAAAAATGGAACAATATACATACATAGTACATACATACATACATACATACTTATGTATATACAGTAGAATTCATTTATAGCGACCTCGGTTATAACAACCATCCGTTTATAACGACGGATTTTCAAAGCAAGTTTGGTTCTTAATAGTTTGTACATGCGCATGCATTCGCTTAGAACGACTCCGGTTTTAGCGACCATCTGCTTTTAACGACCAATTTGCACGTCTGCTTTGGAATGGACATTCGGTTATAACGACGATGTAAGTTCTGTGTACTAATTTTTATTTTTTTCATTCCATTTTTTGTCGTCAGCCAATACTAAATAAAGAAACATATACTGCGGGGAATCACAGAATTTGTTTTCGACTATCCCAAACAGAGGTGCAAATGACAAAGAAGAAATATTCAAACCAGTTTGAGTCGTAAAAGCTGATGGACGCATAAACATTCACTTTTTAATTACCAGCGGTGTTATAGAAATTTTTTGAGAGAAATAGTGGAGAACACAAAAGAAAATGATGAAACTCACAGCGATAATGAACCAGATGACGAAGATGAGCCAATCAAAATTCCAACTAGGACAGAAACCTTGAGTGCGGTGCACACATTAAAACAGTATTTACGATTTGGGGGTTCTGATATATCAGAGAGTTTATATAGTTCCGTTGAAATTATTGAAAGTAAATTATTAAAAGAAATTCTTGTAAATAGAAAACAAACCACAATTCTAAACTATTTCCAATCTCAATAAATATGAATATACATGATAAAAAAAAACTTAAAAATATTGTGTACACATATTTGGATACAACGACGTTCGGTTATAACGACGTATAATTTCGGTCCCTTGACGGTCGCTATAAATTAATTCTACTGTACGCTTAAACAACTCATTGAAATTATTAGAATTCACTACAAAAATGTTGAATACTTCGCGTTCAGTTCGCAAAAACAAAGCATTTTTGGGTCGTCGTGATGCACCTTCTCGGCTACGTTAATAAGCAGAATTGTCGCATTTGTGGCCCGGAAAACTCAAGAAACTATCCATCTTCAACGTGCAACTGTTTGGTGCGGATTTTGGTATGGCCGGGACCTTAGTTTTTTCAAAACCGTAAATGGATTGCGCTTCGAGCGATGATTAATAATTTTGTATCGCCGGAATTGAAAGATAATGTGATCGACGTTTATTTTCAACAAGACGGCGCTAAGTGCGACACAAGTAACGAACGATACCATCTCTCTTAATTTAGCATTTTTTCTTTAGGCTTAAGGGAAAGATAAGATAAAATGAAACCTCTTATTAGAAGACACTATAGTTTACATTCCAGGATAGCACATAACCTCCTGTTGAATAGCATCAGTCGAAAAAATCACCGAACAAAAAGAAAATTCTGAAAAATAATTTAGAAGCAATATTATAATAAAAAAATGAAAGAAATATTTCTATTTATTTTCAGACATTTCGTGATTGTAGGTACAATTTTTCCACTCATTTGACTGCGTGAGCCGTCTTGATAAAACAGAAAGATGAAGGGAGCATACAATTCTGTTTAGCGTAACAATTCCGTAGCAAAACTAGTTTTATACTTTAATTAAAAAATTTATATTTACAATTAAGTATATGAAACCAAAATTCTGAGAATGTAATTGAAAATACTTGTATACATACATCTATACATACATATGTAAGTACATATGAATAATTAGAAAAAAATTAGCTTTAAGATGATGGATGATTTATAAATATTAGAATAGGTATAGAAAATATAGTATTTTAATGAACTTTTTCGGCAAATAACTTCTTCATTTTAATACCTATATAAATACATATGTATGTCCATATATGTATGTATGTATGTACATACATACATATGTAGGTACAATATTATCTTTTTTAACAAAATATTAACCGCAAGAAATTTTCCATCAGCTAAGTATACGATTCATATCGAATTTTAATTGGGCAACATACATATGTATGTATGTCTTACTTTCGTCAAAATCATCTAAACAATTATAATTTTTATGGAATATCGCGTTGCTGATGGTACGAATGGCCAGATTTAATGCACTATTAGATTGAAAAATATTGCATATGGTGTTCTATTTTGTATGTTATTTTGCTTAGAGATATGAAAGTATGCAAAATATACCAACATGTATGTATGTATGTATTTTATACAGTCCAGTTCAGGAAGAACCATCTCCAGACCCTCCAAAATATTTTTTGGGATTCCCCAAAAACTGACTAACTTTAATTTGATAGTGGCAACTAAAACACTTTTCATCTTCAAGCATACAACGCAATTCGGTCTACACACATTCATATGTACTTACATATGTACCTACATACATAAGTATATACCTACCCTGCAGGAGATTTAGCGTTAATTGTCTGAAAGGTACTGGTGCAATAGAAAAAAACAGTAGTCCAAAAGGTGATAGAGCGTATGCGTATATGTAAGTATATAGGAAATTACTAGTACTTCAAATAGTTCATTTGTAGATTGATTTCACTCATATAATTAATGATATACCTATTTCATATCACTTTTTGGATCCCGATCAAATCAGAAGACAAATTAAATGACCTAAACATTTTAATAAAATAACAGGCAGATCCTTATGTAATTATTTCTGATATATTTAAAAATTGATTATGAGCCTGTTCTTTTCACAGTTGGGACAAAAAAATCATTATTAAGAAGATATGTTGGGCGACTCTTAAATGAAATCTTAGGACAAAATTTAATATACGAATTTAATGTATATGGTACACATGGAAAGCAAAGTCTAAAAAATATGAAAACTTTTATTCTGCGTGGATATGTAATTAAATTTCAAATGCGTCTCAATCTTTTGCTGTTTCATATAGATATTTACATATGTACATTAGGGTGGCCCTAAAAATTAAAAGTTGGATTTCTCACACGTTAAATCGGTGTCAATTAGTAAAAAACAACTACACAAAAAATTGCAGGTCAATCGGTGAAAATTTTCAAACCACAAATTTTAAATTAAGAAGAACGAATATCAAAAATAAAAAGAATTTCCGTGTACATAAAGCTCTCTACAAATTTCTATATAAGTACATATTTTCAAAAATATTAGAAACTCAGAATTGCTGAAACAAGAATTCCGTATGTAGGCAATGAGTTAACAAATTTCGTTTGGTTTAATAAAATCAACTATTCTATGGACCTTTTATAGGTATACAAAAGAACTGGAACATAACTAGTTCTTAAGCACCCAATCGGATCCAAGTGCTCTGGTATGCAAGTATGTAGAACCAATTGTACTTGTATCCCGCTAGAACCAATGGCACTAGTCTCCGTCAAAAAACAACGGTACTAGTATCCGACTACAATTAATTGTACTAGTACTCATCTAGTACCAATGGTACTAGTAATTTTCCTAACACACCCAATGTTAATTTGAGCATTAACATAGTAGGTATAGGAAAGTTTACAGTTGAACACTAGCACTGGTAATTTTCGTACTAGTAAAATACTAGTTTGATACTAGTTGCACCTCCTGCAGGGTATGTTGTAAATACATATGTATGCATGTGTGTATGTAAGAACATACATATGTACATAAATACTATGCAGGGACTTGCATTAAAAAGTTTGGCAACTCTAAAACAGATATCGGAAAAGCAAATGCGGAAATAGATTGATAGAACTAGTAGTAAAAATAAAAAGCGAAAAATATACATACATATGTATGTACATGGACAATCATACATACACACATATGAATACGTACATACATACACACATATGCATTTGTTTTTACACATACGAGTTAAATAGTGCAAAACATAACGAAATAATAAAATACTCAAAGAATAAGAAACCCAAAGTGAAAAAGCAAGTAATAAAAAGACGCTTATAGTAGATACCTATAATATGACGAAGTTGTTGTTATGATGTATATACATATGTATGTATGTACATCCATAGGCATTAGTTGTTGTTCATCGATGTTGGTTGGTTGTTGGCAGCGGTGGTGACATGAAGAGAAATAAATGTTAATGACCTACTAATGACGATGCTCTTAGAATTGTTTTTGTTCTTAAACTAAACCCCAAACATTAGGAGCAAATACCTGGAAACCCAGCAAACACAAGTTTGAAATAAGATTTGATATCAAACGTTAGCTAATTAATATCAAACCTTATTTCATACATATTCTGTGCCTGTGTATATACATATGTATGTACATATATATGTATGTATATACATACATACATACATATGTACTTATGTACATACATATGTATTTATTTTCAATAATTTAAAATTATTAAAATACCTACAAACTTTTTATTTTAGTTGGTTTGTACATACATATAACTCTACTCGTATTAAGATTTCAATAAAAATATTATTTTTAAACAATAATTTCAATGAGAAAACTAGAATAGGAATAAACGCAGAAACAAAAACACGTTGTATGCATGCAGTAGGTATTTTTAGTGATTGCTGTAAAGCAAAAAATGAATGGCAGACAAGCCAGACCAGACCGCAGCAACAAATAGTAATTGTACGAAGTATGTATCATTTGTCTCAAAGGTTTGGATGTTTGTTCACTTGCCAGAAACTTTCCAGCAGTAGTCAGACGAATAGACAATACGACTGACCGAGAGACATGTATGAATGAAACACGTTTTACCGTTTTTTTTCTTTCTACTTATTTATTTCGGTGCTGTTGTTTTCATATTGTGCTTTTTTAAATTCTTATTTGATGGGACAAATGGTAGAAAAAATTGTACAAAGTACGAGTACTATTTTAAATATGTAGGTACTTATTTATAAGGTACATTAAAAAAAAGTACTGTTCGCATTTATTTTATAAATGGAATGTGTTTAACTGCGGACTAGCTGGGCTGGTTTGGTATAAAAATTAAGCAGAACAGTTAAAGTACAATTTTTTCAACAATTGTGACCTTGATTAATATTTGATTAGACAGAATAAGATAATTGAATACAGACAGTTTAAATACTCGTTTCGAACAATAAACAATTCGATCAAACTTAGTACGTAGTGCATGCGTAATATGTATGTATGTGTGTATGTACATATGTATTTACGGATGTACAAAGAAATTATTATTTAGAACTACATATGTACATACAGACGTTCATACAGCTTGAGCTGCACAAAGCGTTCTCTAAGTTATAAGTACATACTACATACATACTTTATTACTGCATAGTATGAACTGCCAAGCAGTATTTCTTCAGTGCAGATGCTTATGTTCTGTTCTGAAATAAATTAAGAAATTATAGTAAAGTACCAAGAGGTACAGTAGTTTTGAATTAGTTGCCTTTTGGTTAGAGCATTTTTGCCTTAACTGCACAAAATGAATGATTTCTGTCACTATTCTTTAAAATCCAATACAAATGCATTTTGTATACCTGCATACTCGTATTTACCATATTTTTGTCAGTTTTAAAATATTTTCATACAAAAAATCAAAGTTAGCAGCCCACATTAAAAAATCGCAAACAAGTCACACAACAAATCGCATGTTGTCGTCGTTAAAATTGATCTATTTTGTTTGCATATACTATGTACATACATTTAAGATAGCAGCATTTTTCACTTAGCTGCACAAAGAAAATCGTGCAAAGTTGATTGTGCAGCTAAGTCAAAATTACTGTATTAAGAAAAAATCATAGAAAGCATTACGAGTGCAATAACTATTCGTATTTATTTTTTAACAAATGAGAAAATTATGAGAAATGTGTTGAAACTAGTTTTCTTTATAATTTGTTTTTATTATACCAATTTGTATCTTTATTAAAAAACAACTACAAGTCATACATAATACCTATAGTAAAGCACTGCTTGATTCTACATTATTATTTATTACTTGTTTTACTTTATTTTGCTTCTACCTGCATATATACATACATAGGTATTTCAGTTTTGTTTTATTTCGAATTGTCATCAAAAGTTTACCGTGCAGTACTTTTTAAAGTTTCAAAACATTTTGTCAAGTATTTGTTTTTGGAAAGAAGAAATAGAAACATGCACGTATAGAGTATTTCAAATATAAGTAAATTTTTTTAAAAAGTAGAGATAGGATCGTGAGCGACTCTTCACTCACACTCATGCACGCTCACGATGAAAAAAATTTTACTCATGCACGACACGTACACGTTCATGTACGCTCACGTGAGTGGAAAAAATTTACTCACAATCACGAAGAAATAACAACCATACTTAAATCAAAGCGTTGAGCGTCGCGATAGCAACAGGGTACGCATTTGCAGTACATTCAGAGTAAGCTTGCTCTGTGCATCAAGTATCAAGATCAAGTATTCCCTAGCACATATGAACACATTCTCCAACCTTATATTTCCGCCTGAAAGATAGTTTATCCATGGGAATTGCCCTCTGATAATTTCGGGCACAGAAAAACTAAGTTACCGTCCTCTCGAAAATTGCTGTACTACGTGGTAAATTGTAGTGAAAATGTAGTGACAACAACATGACCCAATGTAACGCATTCATAAACCATCTCATTTACAAAAATCAATTTATTGCCACCCAACTGTTCGTGCTTTACCGATTGTACTCGTTGCAAACACTGCTTGTGAGTGGTCCATGTATTAGTGACATGGACTACTTTTGAGTGAAATGCAAAGCTGGACTATATAGTCCAGCGCTATGGTCACGTTTATTGCATTCCCTTTTGCGGTATACATACATTACGCGCATGTATGTATGTATGTATAATCTAGTCGCTATTGTGCACTTTAATTGGAAAGGCGTCTAACACTTAATGGAAAAAATTTAAAAATATCCTCTACAAGGATGAGTAAACAAGATATTTATATAGATATTTATATAGAATTTTTTACACAAAATAAAGAACGATACGATAAATAGTCCTGCACTCTCAACTCAAAAATCACGATATGACTACGTTGAGATACGAGTGAATGAGCCAATTTACACTAGACTAATTTTTAGTCCGCATAACTTTTGTTCTTTCTAAAACACACTGGATTAATTCATCTGGCATAAAATTGTATACGTATACACATCCTTGTGTGTATTAGTGTTTTTTGTATTCATTTGACATGTGTGCTTTTTTAATTGTGTATGTATTAGTTTTGTTCTGCTAATGCAGGGTTGAAAAATTATGCCAACCAAAAACGACTCCACCGAAAATGCCTATAAGTTGCCATGTTATGCCAGCATAATTAGTCTAGTGTGAATTGCCTTAGTTGAATGTACATATGTAGTTTATTTTTTATATGGAGATCTATAGATCTACACAAAGTGTTACCATCATATACCACTAAAACTTCCTTTGAGGCTTCAGCCGAAAAATTCAATTCAAAACTTGTCGTTTTTTATGACCGGTTTCTTCTCTATACCCCGCTCAAAAATAAACATAATGAATTTCAAAGAATTCAAAATTTACATAAATACATACGATAAAATACAAAAACAAAAAACTTTCTAAATAAACAACTATAAACTCTGTCTCATTTCTATGCAAAAGCAAATTGGACAAACACACATGCACACTTTGTTTATTTTGCAAGTTGAAGCTGATACATGCATGTGTAATAAGTATGCATGTGTTAATAGCAACTTTAAACGCTTATAGCTCCCTAAATATCGAACCGATTGAGATTGTGCACATCTATGTAAAAACCCGTTCAAAAACTTATACCTACATAAATATTTCCAAAATAGATTCAGTATTACGCCCGTAAAAGGGATTTTAAAAAACGTGTTTGCTTATTAATAATATAAAAGATGTACATATGGATGTATGTAGGCCTTGTCATCAACGAACTTTCGTTCCATTAGCGCAAGTGCAAATGATTGTTCTTCTGATGGTAGGTAATTTACTGTTGACCATTTGCAATGAAAAAGTACTTCCTTTATGAACTGATTGGTACATTAAAATATTTTGTATGCATCTCTGACGCAAATTTTACATATATTTGAGACATTTTATTCTTTTTAGATTAAAAAATAACCTTGTATTTACATATTTACGTACATATGTATGTATATAATATAAAAAGCCAAATGTTTAATTTAAATAGAAGCAAATGCAAAATGATCTTTAGCATTTTAATATTTAAAGAAATTAAAATTATTGTTATAAAACAATTACGAACGACTTGCTGTTTCACTTTTTCAGGAATTATGTACATATATATGATTTCGTTGTGTTAGAGAATTTTTTAAAAAATGTGTGTTGATTACGGAGTTTTTTTTTTGCAAGAAATGTGACAAATATTTTTTTTAAAGAAAACAAACCCAAGAAATAATAACAAAATAAACGATCAGCACCTAAAATAATTTTTATATAAAAAAATCAACCTCTACTATAATAGACACACATTCACTATCAGCAAATACATGTATATAATATAATATATCTACAACAACAAAGTCTACAATCGACGACGATGACTGCGACAACGACGAACAGCACAACACCAACAATTACCACAGCACACAATTGCTACCATCAAGATCGAACAACCTTCTTCCATCCAACATTCATGACGATTCTAAGCACAAAATCACCAGCAACCAACTAGCGAACCATCCATCCAGCCGGCAAGTATTTCTGTTGCTTTCTTATATGTATATCTACATGCATATGTATGTACATATATATGTATATATATACACATGCATGTGTACATATTTTTTTAATAATTTTTTTTATTTGGGTTTTTCTTATTTGACAACTAACAACACATTGCTCTTTCTTTTTGCTTATTGCTGTTGTTGTTGCTTGAACTTTTTTTAATTTTTAATGCTATTTGATATTTTTGTTGGGTTTCATTCATGTATGTATTTATATTATTTTCTCGATATTTGTTGTGTTTATTATTTATAAATTGCAGCAACAAAACGTAGTTAAATTTATTTTATTATGTAGTAAGTAGTTGCTTTAGTACTCGATTTTAAACAACACAAATAACTTAATTCAACAAATGAATACACTGACAACAAATAAGACTGATTAACAAAAGTAAAAAAAAGAAAAAAAAACAACAAGAACGGATCAGCGTCGTTTTACTTTTTTACACTCGGTTAATTTTTTTCCACATTTTCTGCCACTGCTTTTCATTTATAAAAATTTTTCATCCGCATTTTTCGGTTGATATTTGTCAATTTCGATAGGATTTTTATCAGCACTTGCAGTGGAGAGAGTGCTTTAAGGTTTTTAACACTTTTATTTAATAAATTTTAACCTTAACATTGATTTTCCATTAAAACTAAGGCAACTGCAAAGACGTTGAATTTTTATCGCGTCGGCACTACAGTACACTGAAAGGAAATGCCAGAAATAACTCAACTGTCACAAAAACCTCGATACAGTAAAAAACACTGATTCTCAAAAAATTCACTCACACTCAAAGCAACAGTAGAAAAACAAACAATGGCAAAAACCTCATACAAAAATGGTCTTAAAAGAGAGAATGCCAATCTGCCGGCCGGCCGGCCAGCCAACAAATACAACTCACATTGAATGTGTTTGTTTGGTTGACAGAAAAACAGGGGAAATTTGTTAGAAAACATACTGTTATCATAAGCCTGTCAAAAATATTAGCAAAAAAAATTCAAAGTGCAAACCTAATAAATATTAATTCAATTAGATTGGTATAACATTCTAAGAGCTACACATTTCTCCTTTTAACTCTCCTCTTCAACTAGAAGCCATGTTATTTATAATTTATTGCCTTTTGTGTTTGAAAGGCAGAACAAAAGCAAAAGTTATTGACTTTGCGGTTGGCTGGTTGGTTTTTTCTTCAGGGGTAAAATAAAAGTGGTATGGTTTTGTGAATCTGTCGTTTATTAATTCTCCTTAATCAATGTCATGTTAGAATTCACCCTTTATTTCCCCTTTAAATTGGTTTAAGTCTGCGAAAAATCCCATAACAAAATCCCATATATTCAGCATATTATTGCTCCCTTCACAAGTACTTTGTCTTAACTAAATGATCAAACTTAAAAAGTGGGATTATTTTATCGAAGGGTAATTGCATAAACTACTACGAGGTATTTATACGGAGATTATCCAAATGTAAGGAAATTTTCTATATAATTTAACACTATAAGTTCCTATGAGGCGAACTCAATACCTGAACCCAGGAATTTTAGTAAGTATATTTTTAACGGTTTATGGACATTCTCGTTATTAATATCTATTAATTTCCCGCAAATATTTTATTTAAACTTTTCTAATGAAAACTCACCAAGTGGTCGTTGTCTCATAATAAGAAAATTGTTTGGGGAAATTGATATACAACTGTTTTAATGAAGGTTGTTGTCTTCAAGATTTCTTTGAATATAGATAGGCATTGTTGTATTCGGTTCTTTCTAAATTAAAATAACCCAAAAAAGTTATTTCATACTTTTGTACAAAATTATTTTATTGCATCATTACCGCCAAACATATAATTTTAATCTTTTAGGAAATATTTATGTATGTACGTAAAAGAGTTTTTATCTTCTAAGGTGTGATTACGCAAAGAAGCCCAACAGGAAGAGGTATTAAATAAAAATCGAAGAGGTAATACTTAAATTGTATCATGTCTTAAGATAATAATGTACAGATTATTTTGATGTGTCCGCAGAACGAATTGTATATTATATTCTTCATTCAATGTAGACGATATTAATTCGGGAACACTAACAAAAAAATTTAGTTTTTACAAAAACTACTGCATAGGAAGCTAAAAAAATTAAATTCTTCTTAAAATAATCGAATTTTCGTTAATGTTTGACTCAAAACAAAAATGCACAAATGAACTAAAATTATCTAATATACAACTTTTTTGATTGAAGGAATGCAATTTGATTCGGTGGCTTCTTTGCAACTCTTAAGAACAAAATCATTGGCATATCAGCGTACAGGAAGTCGTCGATAGCGTGAAGCTCAGTCGCAATTCATTAAGTTTATAATTTTATTTTTCGTCTTATGTATACATGTATGCATTTATGTTTTAATAATAACTTTTAATTCTGTGCTTTTCATATTAATAACGACATGTCGTTAGATGAAATACAAGACTACGTAAATAACAAAAATTCAAATTCAAATATGTTTAAGAATAAATTTTGAGACGAGTCAAAATAATTTTATTTATTCCTACAATCTTCGTACCTGCAATTTAGAATCGGTTGAAATGCTTATGGGTTTGGACATTTTGTAAGACTAAAGAAAATTTTGTAGAACATGTAACGATGAATGTAAATTAAAAGCGTATGATTTTGGATTTCATCAAAACATGGTCGAGTCGAGCTATCCCAACAACTATTTAAATCTCTTCTAAGACCAATTTTAAAATATGGCTCGATCATTTGGGAACCGTACTATAAAGTACATAAGTGATCACATTGAGTTTCTTATCTTCTGCTTAAGAAATATTTATCGTGACCGTGTATGTGGGACTTCGATCATACTCAACAACAGATTTTACGTTTTAGGCTTCGTGGCTTTTTTGTAACCATTTTTTTATTTTAAATTTAACCTCAAAAAGGCTAAATTTTTGTTTTCTACTGAAACACTAAAAAAATTAATCCAATGTGAAAAGCAAGTACACGAAGCAAAATTACTTTGATTGAAATCCAATGGCGAAAGCTTTTATGTTAGAAATGGACAAATGGTAAATCAACAGTCGAATTCTGGGTGGAGGTGTGACAATTTAAGAATGCGCTGTAAGAAAATGTTAATCTAGTACTTTGCTATCTATAGGGTCTTCCAATAAAATGTTTCATTTGATATGTGTTTCTTTAATTGTAAAATGGATGGTATCGCATCCATAATCGAAAACAAAATCTGTCAAATGACCGCCATGGCTACGCTTGCAGGGCTATATTCTTTTCATTAAATTTTTCATCAACAATTCGCACATTTGCTGCTATTTGTCTTCGATATCTTCACGAATTCTATCTTTCAGGTCTTGAATCGATTGTGGGCCATTGGCATATACCATATCTTTTACGTAGACTCGAATAAAAACGCCTAAAGCTTTAAATCTCGGTGGGCAATTGTGATCGCCTCTTCAAGAACTCACACGGTAACGATACTTTTCACGTGTCGTTTATGGAATGCCCAATTTTAAAGATCGACGAGAAATGGACAAACTTGGGATTTCCCCAACACTATGGGTTACAACAGCAATATTCTCAGTTGAGCGGCGTACACGAATTTAATTTTGTACATCACTGACTTGTCCCAACTGTTAAAGTTTTTCTACCAGTTTCACAATTGCCGACAGAGACGACGCTAAAATGCTTTAGTTTTGCGAACTGTAATAGCGAAATTTTCACCATATTTTTATTGAATTTTAATCCTTTCAAGGTAGTTACAGGTTAAGT
Source organism: Gymnocheta viridis (assembly GCA_956483585.1). Classification (NCBI taxonomy): domain Eukaryota; kingdom Metazoa; phylum Arthropoda; class Insecta; order Diptera; family Tachinidae; genus Gymnocheta; species Gymnocheta viridis. The sequence continues at coordinate 42,839,917 of OY101443.1, read as the reverse complement.
CATCACAACGTACATTAGAACCCCGTAGTATTACCTTTCAGTAACGCTGAGGTTGAAATACTTTATAGTACCATGGAAAATAATTAAAACTAAAGAAAGAAATCGTACTAGAATTAAACCGCTTTATTTAATATTATACATTCAATGCTCTTTAAAAAGGTTTCAGAAATGTTGTCATGGCTTTTAGTGATTTCCATTGATTTAATAAAATTATTAGACTGTCGTGATATTTATGCAAATGATAGTTTCGAATTTACTGGCAATGAGGAAATTATGATACCAGTTATATGCATAAATAATAAATGCATATAAAAGTATATAATATATGAAATATATAATTATATATTTATTTTTTATTTGTTTTAAGACTACTTGATTATACGAGTATTCAAATAATGATGCAATAATTATTATATCATGCCTAAATACAAATATTCTGTTATATTTATGATCCAATACTGAATTGAAGTCAAAAGATGTATGTATATTGACTTATTTAAATTGATTTAAAAATATGGAGACTTTTAAACGTTTTTTTTTCTTTTTGTTATTTTTTTTGTTTATGCACTTGAAGTGTATTTCTTTGTATAACTTGTAATATGTTTTATGCACTTTTTTAATATTAAATAAAACGTTGAATTATGATTAAAAATTATTTAGCTTTTTTTAGCTTTTATTCAGATTTATCGGACCTTTTTGAAAAGCCGTTTTAGCATCTTTTTCCTCTAGCTCCTGGCAACACTACTTAGCAACTTTAAAAGCCGAAGAATAATGCTCAATATATCTTTTATGTTAATATTTATATGTACGTAATTGTTGAACTTGTTTCTTTCAAGTTATATATTGAAATTAATTTTTGGCTTGAGCTCAAATCTGAGTTTACCCATTTCTTTTTAATTTTTAAGAAATTGTTGCTTGGATAAGTGCTTTTTTAGAGGGTGATAACTTTAAAGTGTTAATTATTAGTGACGTTAAATTTGAACTTTTCAAATAATTCGAGAGCAATTGTGTGTATTGAAATAATAACAATTTTCGCACACATTTTTCTCAAAGGATTTGATAAATAAAGACTTAAATTTACGTACTTAAAATCAGCACAACCTGGCAAGTGGTGAAGTACATGGAATACATATGAGCACTGACGACAGAGGCTATGGCGTCCCGCGAAAAACAGTGTTTTGTTCAGCCGGTATAGATAGAAATAATTAACGTAAACTTTTGCTTTTTCTTATTCAATTACTTTGAAAAGTTTGACAATAGTTGTATACGTCTGGGCATTTCCCCAGAAAGGTCCACTGGTATCGAAAATTATTATGTTAATAAACAACTGATTTTTTTCTTATAATAATATATAATATAATATATTTTCAGCTTGTCTCGTATGTTATTATGAGAAAATTGGTCTAAAAACAGATAATGTGTTTCTTTTGCTTTTAGATACTTTTAACGACATTTGTCTTTGGCAGTAATTGTTTACATACATACATATGTACGTATTTATATTGTGACTGTACGCATGGTATGAAATCTTTCTATCAACAACAAATTAATACCAAAAAAAAAATTAAAAGAGACTAAACAAAGCTCGATTAAGGGAAAAATTTTCATTTTATTTTCTCCGTGTTCTACTATCGCGTTCCAGTAATTAAAAGACCTCTTGTTATCAGTGCTACGCGATCGTTCGAATCAAGTGGCTGAAAATTATTTTGAGTTTTCAAAGTGTGTCCCGTTGGCTATCGTAAGTGCAGTTTTTTTAAAAACAAATACTTTTTTATTATTTTAACATGCATACTCGTATATACTTACGAGTATCTACATATTAATATAGATGGATAAAATATGTGTAGATAACAGAAAGGAAGTAAATATGCGGTACCTGGAAAAAACTAAAAGAAATTCTCTAAAGTATAAAGAATATTGCAATAAAGCCGTCGAAAGAATGAGAAAACGCCGCGAAGAGCTATAAAATTTGTCAAAAGCAAACAGCAGGCTTCTGAAAGAAAAAAAAGGGAAAAAGATCGTATAAGAAAGAAAAAATTGGGCGACAGAAAGAAAAGTGATGCTAAGGAAGAAGAGAAGTTTGAACCTGCAAGAAAACATTGGCAAAGCAGTAAAGACGGCAGAAAATGCATTACTCCTATATTAACAGAAAAATGTAAGGAAATGTCAAATATATCAAGCATTCGAAAAATTTATAATTTTTCTTGTGATGAACATAAAAAATTAAAAGCAGCTCAAACGGCGTATTCATTGAAAAATAATATTTGCTAAATTTGTTTGCTTCCCATTTCTATAATTATTAGTAAAAAATAAAATATACATATCTGTAAATATAAGTATCTATGAATATGTATAAAATAATAAACATGCTTTTACGTAGTTAATACAATTTTAACTTAAACTAGATAATCCTTAATACAAACGTGGTAGGAAAATATGTTCCATTATAGATGTTCCGTGCTAAATCATAATAAAAATTGTTCAAAAAAAGAGGAACACAAATATTTCAACATGATAATTATAAATATGTATAAAGCTATATTATTCAACTTTAGGTTTAAAAAAATCTCTTTAAAAAATTATGGTAGAAGTACTAAATTTTGTCCCGTTTGTGATATCATCTTTATTGCTTATATATCAGAAACAACAAATCTCCAAAAGCTACGTTTGCAATAAACATAGTGTTGTTAACGTGCTATAAAAAAATGTAAACAAGAGAAAAAATATTTAAGATTTCTTTATTTTGATATCACTTCAAAGGCCTGCGAGTATCGCGTTCTAGACCCTGGAAATGTCCATATGGATGTTTTTATAGGAAAAACAATATTTTCTTTGAATTAGGGCTTTAAATTTTTGCTAGGATATTGCGACAAACTCGTACAATAGCCTCGGTACCAAATCGTTACACAACTCGAGGGTTTACTGTATCTAGGTTTTCTTAATTAACTAAACCAGAAAAAGGTTAATCATACTTAAGAGGAGAACATTTTAGTTATAAAATAATATAAAACTTTTTTCTCTAATAAAGTCAGAAGACACAGGGAAAATTTATTGAGAAAAAAACTCACCATCCAATAAACGACCGAAGGAAATTTATTTAACAGATGCCTGTGTGTAAATTCCAAACGGTTTGGAATTTGCTGTGGGAGATATTTTTATTATTACTCTCACGATATTTCTCTCAAATTACCAAATTCATTGGAATATTTTAACTTTATCTAATAAAAATTCATTAAGAAAAGGGGAATTGAAAAACTATTAGGGGCAATTAGCATGTAGCTGTTTCAATCGAAGGTTGTTATCTAGGAAAAGTTACTATGTGTGGGCATTGTTTTAGGCACGTTCCTTAAAAAATAAAGCCTATAAGAGGTTAATCATACAATTGAAGAGAAATGCTTTCGTTGCAACAACTTTAGCAGAGTATCAACAGGGAATATTTAGGTATGAGTTTTTTTCAAATAAGTTGAGATCACATAGGGGATATTTATAAAAAAGCTTGGGGAATGTAAAACTAAACAAGAAGGAAATTTATTTTTTAGGTTGCTGTCTTTACTTGGAAACATATATTGGCCAGTAAATTTTTTTGTTATATCGTTGCTTTTGTATTAAATTCTTATTATACTTCTTTAAATATCATAAGAAATTTATTTCATTTTGCTTGAAACTTTAAATAATAGCAGTGTAATTTCATGATATTTTCTCAATTTAATTTTTTTTGGATCTAACTATAACGAAATTTTAATAATTACCATCAATCACAAGACTGCAAAGTGAACTTTGGCCGTGGAAATGCAGTCATAGCTTCACAATTTCCGACCGTTAAAAAACACAACGCTACAAAAAATTAATTTTAATTCACTGCGCAGTCTTCCAAATAATTTAAAATGAAAGATATTTCATTTGAAGTAAGCAAAAACATATTAATTGTTCCTTTATTGCAACATAGCCATATCTCAAAAAACATGATTTTTGAGTTAAAAACGCAGAATTTTTCGGCTAATCGTTGTTCATCTTCGGTAAAAAATGCATACAAATATCTTGTTTACTCACCTCTTCAAGGAAAAATACTTATTTTTCCATTAAGGATGAGTAAATTAAAATCGTTAAACTAATTTTCTGATGAACATACATATGTACATACATTCAAACAGTCTAATACATAAAAACATAAAAGGTTTATAAGAACCAATAGCAAAAACAGTATTTATAAGCTTACGAAAGCGCAACGAAGCTGTTATAAAGGCGCAATAATTTTCAAATATTTATTATAACTTTTGACGTTTTAAGTTTTAAAGACGTTTTGGTCATTAACTGCGAAAAAGTAATGTGTGCATGCATGTATTCATGCATCCATATGTAGTTATTTATATATTTACATATATACTCACACAAATAAAAATATATTAGTTAACTTAAACAAAGTGAACGAACTCTGCTCTTTTTCCACTACCTGTGGTTTCAGTTATTTATATTTTGCAATAATAAAACGCTTATTTATATTTTGCAATAACACCAATTTTTATTTCGCAATAATTCAATTAATTCAAATAAGTTCTTAGTAATAAATCATACCACTTCTATAATTTAGGTCATTCATGTTAATATAATTTAAGTACAGTAAAAACTTGATAGTCCGGACTTCGCTAATCCGGTTTATTCGGTAATCCGGACATCGTTTTTTTATTAAATTGTGTACTCTATAATTCGGATCCAATAGGCGTTGTCAACTTTAAAATTTCAAAACGCACCAAAATGGAGCAAAAAACGCGCCATTTAAAAATAACGCACCAAGTTGAGAATTTCTCTTTTGTTTAAAATGTTTATTGAATTAATTTTGCATAAAATTTATAATATTTTTGGATTAAAATTATAACAATACACCAACCAGCCTTCTACAGTTAAGAGTTTGAAAAAAAAATAAATTCTATACTAAACTTTTTAAAAAGATATCAACGATAATAGTAAGGATTCAAAATGAATAATAATAGTTCACTATTTATACATTTATTAAAATATTTTAAAAAATTTATTTTTCATCAAAAGTTTATTATTTTCATATTAAAAATTTATAATATACACAGTAGGACGGCTGATTTGTAAGGAAAAAAATTTGCCGATATTGTGCCATCGATTTTTCGATAGATTTTAGAATGAGAAAAAAAGTTCCACTACGGCATATCAAAAAAATAATTTTCGATTCAAATTTAGATTTTCGATAATAAATAATTCAATTTTATCAAAAATAAATGAAAATAATAATAACTCAAAAATAGATTTCACCTTGAAAAGGTAATATTTAAAACAAAATTAAATCAGCCGATTTTTTTTCATTTGTACAAAATGATACACTTTTGTACATTAATTTTATAAAACTTTTTAAAAACAGGTCAAAAATTTATACTAATTATTCTAAATTAAAGAGGTGTATTTTACTGTAAGAATATGTTTTTCACACACTGAAATAAAAAGTTGTGTTGAACTTGCTTTAAAGCCACCAAAAATTAAAAAAGGCACCGAAATTAAAAAAAAGCGCATCGTATAAAAATTTTTAAAAAGCACCAAAAATGGTGCGAAACGCACCCAGATGACGTCGCTGTTTATAATAATCCGGATTGTATACAAACTGTTGTGTAGTGTTAATCCCCTGCAGATAACGCGACTCAGGTAAGGAAAATGGCTTTTATGATTTTGTACCAATTATGAAAACAAAATGTACTTTTTAGACCATTTTTTAATATTTATTAATAATAACATAAACTTAACAAAGATTTCACTTTTTTTACAACACATAAAACTATAGGTGTGAAGTTGGCAAACAATGCTTACCAATCATAAGTAGTTAGCAAAAATACATATATCAACAGCCAAGGCGAATTCATTCAATTAACAGGTGTTTTTTGTAAGAAGTTTGCAATCAACTTCTAGACAGATTTTGTTGTTGCAGACTTGACACCACTTGGTACATGAATTCGCTTTGACAACAGCATTGTAACAAAAACAGAGAAGCTGACTGACAGTTTAAAATAAAACACAAACAAAATTAAAGAGAACATGGACAAAATTATTGTTGCCATATAGTGAGACGTTGGAATTTTTAAATTGTATCAAGTAGCTCGCGGTAGTACCACGGTACCAACAAGGTCAAAAGTGTACCATAAAAAGTACAATTGTACCATAATTTCCATCCGTGACGCGACTAGTCCAAACACGCATGCAAAGTATTCTCGATAAAGGACTAGTCCAAAAGTAACCCGAAATTACATAGGTATATACAAAACATTTAACACTACGATGTCCTAGGGCTGGACCATATGGTCCAGGTTTGCATTTCATCGGACTAACCCAAAAACTGTTCCATGCCATTAAAAATGGACCACGCACACGCAGTTTGTTCGGCGCGAGTACTATCGTGAAAGTAAGAACAATTGTCATAAAGCAATAAACTCTTGTTTGAAAATGACATAATTCATGACTGCATTACTTAGGCCAATGTTGTAACTAGTCCGTTTCAGCTATAATGGACCACGTAGTCCAAAAACATAGTTTTTTCTTTTTCTACGCAATTCCATGTTGTTTTATCTAAAACATTCAAAAGTACCGTTGTATTTATGTTCAAAAACTTTTTTCTTGTTTTTTCTTTTGGAGTTCAGTGTTTGTACAAGACGCCTTCAGTAAAGAGACCATACAAAACTTTATCTCTTTCAGATAAAGTTAAAATTGTAGATGAGTTAAAAAAGGTGGATATCAATTGTCTTTAAAATTTGGTGTTGGAACTTCTACAATTTCTAGTGTCCGGATCAATCGAGCTCTTATATTCTTAACCCTTCCAATCATCTGACACGACTTAAGGCGACATCACACAGAAAAAGATCATTGTAAAATCAACTTATACAAGGTTGATTCAACTAATTTTGTTAACAATTTTGCTTCATAAGCGTTTCATGTTAATATAACGTGATATTAAAGTAAAATACTAGTTATAGTTTTCCACTTTAAAACAACTAGAGATTGTCATGTCAAAATAACGTTAAGATCCTTATTGAAACAACATTAAGAAAATTTATAACAACATGAATTTCATGTTGAATCAAGATAAATTTAATGTCGAATCAACTATTAATCCATTTAGAAATTATGTTACAGCCATATTGAAATAACATGAAAAGATGTTAAAATTACAGGAAATTCCATGGTAATTTAACATGGTTCCTATATTGAAATAACATTTACGCAATGTTGTTTAATAATGGGACAGACAGTTAGTAAAAAGCAGTTAATTAATTTGTTTTATCTTTATTCATTTATAAACTCATGCATATAGCAAATACATTTAGGTTTACAAATTTTTGTTTCTTAAATATATTTTACGATTATTAATTGGGTGGGCTTTGGAACCTTGTGTCGTATTTTGAACAACTGGAATGTTTACTATAATATTTCGTCACCAAAAAAATTAATATTTTCTCCACCGGTTGCTAAATTTTCCACAAACACTTTTAAATTCATATTATAATTGTTAGCTGCAGACATAATAAAGAATTTAATTTACTTAAAATTTATAACACTGCACTTCTGATACGTAGTGAAGCTGCGATAGAATGAAACTTGCTGTTTCTTTAATACTGTAAAGTAGTAGCGGTACTTTTGAATTTTTTCTGTTTTGTCATGAATTAATTTCATTTCAACATATTTCACGTTGTTTCAACATGTTCAATTTTTTTTAACATTGTTGATTTAACATAAGCCAACTTTTGTTAATATTTAAAATTTACAAACGTTTTTTCAAAGTATTCCAATGTCGTTTTTAATGTTTATAACAATGTTGATTTTACAATAGTTAATCTTGTTTCAACTACATATGCACATATATCCAATGTTAATTTTACATGAAAAACTGTAACTATAACTTCAAAAATGGAATTTACAAAATTAAATATTGATTGATGTTATTTTTACTCTGTAAAAGGTAAAATTTAAAATGTACAAAATTATTTCAATGTGATTAATTTTAAATCAACATATTTTAATACTAAATTAACAATTTCAACCATTGATTAATGTTGATTTTATATTGGATTTTTTTCTGTGTGTATTGCTGTCCCTTAGCAAATAGTCCAGAAACAAGGTATACTACAGCTAGGGTTGCCAGAAGGGCCTGATTTGGCCTGATTATCAAGTTTTTTCATGCGCGTCAAGTGTCAAGTGAAAAAGTGATTTGTCAAGCTTTTTTGTAAGTTAATTTTTTTTCTCAAATTTATTCTAGCTATGTAATAATACTTAAAAAAAGTACGTGTATATTTCTAAAAAACAAATCTAAAGCCCATATTTTTACTATCAATAGAACTAAGGACTAATATGATACATATTTTTTTGTGCAATTATAGTTTAAAAAATAACTATAACTTTCTGTACAATTATTATAAAAGTGCCAACACTTGAGCCGGGATTTTACCCGCGCGCCATCCTTCTATCAGCTTAGCCGACTTGATATACCCACGGTGGAATAATACAGGCGGTTTTTCATTGTTTTTTTAATAAAACTTATGTGTTTGAAGAATTGTCAAGTTATTTATGAAAATTATTATTTATTTATTATAGACTAGCTAAAAACTCTCAGCATTTTTATGAAAAAAATAATAAAAAATTAAATAAAAAACAATAGTATGAGTGTTTCTATTTGTCAAGTTTTTTTTTTTCAAAATAAGTTTTTTTTTGGTCAATGTCAAGCTTTTTGACAAATTAGATCTGGCAAGCCTAACTACAGCACTGTTCATCTTTGAATCTTATGGACTGTTCACGGCCAGCATAGTATTTGTGGAAGCTGTGTTCGCTCGATTGTTCCATAGTGTTGGAAATGTATCGACTTAGGCTTTATTAAATGCATTATTTTTATTACTTTTTTGTGCATTTTCATCCAGTTTTTATTTACATACATACTTATGTATGTATATACATACTTATGTATGTATATACATACATACATACCTATGTATGTATATACATACATACATACCTATGTATCTACATATTGAAAATTTCAAATCCTGTAATCAGGAATTTAGCTTAAAAATAATTACAAAACTCCATCCAAAATTCGGCATCTACGAAAGAAAGGTGATTAACAGGAAATTGTAAAGGATTGTGCAGAATGAGAACACCAAATAACAATTTTGAGCACTTAAGTCAAAAGTGGTCTTAACAAAAAGGCAGAGAGATAAATCAAAACTTCTGTAGTTTGTTTTGACATGCCGAACTATACATTTTTGGCAAAATGTTTTCGGTTGTCTCAGTTTAACAAATGATTCTACATAAATTATTTCTGGGAATATTTTCTTAAAAAAAGTGCTAATTCATGCATTCTTTGTTTTTATTAAACAAGTCCGAAAAAGGTTAATCATACTTATGAGGAGAAATTTTTCGGCTGCAACATCTTGGAACGAAATTTAAATAAAATATTTTTTGTCAAATAAAGTCAGCAGACACGGGGTAAATTTGTAAATAAAAACTTGTCAGCGAAGGGAAATTTTTTATATCAGATGCCAGTGCTCATATTTGAAACGGTTTGCAAATGCTTCAAGTGGGATTTTTATTATTACTCTCACAATATTTCCCTCAAACTATTCATTGGAGTATTTTTACTTTATCTAAAATTAATTCACCAAGTGAAGGGGAATTGAAAAACTGATAGGAACTGCTGCGTACCACTGTTTGCGTCAATTCAAGGTTGTTGTCTAGGAAAGCATATTATAGGCATTGGCATATAGGCATTGTTTTCAGGTTGGTTTCATAAATAAAATAGAGCCAAAATAAGGTTAATCATACTGCTTCATAAGAGACTTTTAACATTACAACAGTTTTGGCCGAAAAGCTACTGGGGGTATTTATTGAGAAGAGCTTTTTCTCAAACAAAGTGAGATCTGACAAGGTACTTTTATAGAAGCTTAGCAGTATGTAGCGAATAAAGGAAATTTATTTTCTTAGTTCGCTGTCTTTACTTGGAATATATACTATATTTTTTTGTTACCTGGTGGTTTATGTATTCGATACGGTTAATAGGTTTTTTAAATTTAATACAAAAATTTTTTATTGAAAATTGTAATAATTAGTAAAATTAGGAATAATAGCAGAGTAATTTAACTATCAGGCATGTTCTGAAAATCACATTTTTCAAATCACATGTGATTTTAAAATCAATAATGGCCCTGCAGACGTTTTCAAAATCATATACGATAAATTTCTTTCATATATGATATTTGATGCTCTGTGCAATAGGAGAATTAAAAAACGAGAATGAAAAAATATCTGCATGACCATTATTACTTTTAAAATCGCATGTGATTTGGAAAATGTGATTTTCAGAACATGCCCGTATATTCAAAATGCAATGTGACAAAACAATGATTTTCAACTGCCCTGGTGGTCGCAGTTGGAATGCATACACTGTTGTGCAAAACTAAAGTAACAAAATCCTGATATGAGTTTATTTGTGAAAATATGGCTCTCAACAAAAACCCAAATTACGTAAGTTTATGAAGTTGAATTTTTCAACATAACCTTACTTCTTCAGAAAACACATTTCGAAAATGCAAAAACATTTCAAAAATAAATATTCGGGTTATTATTGGTAGCTCCAGAGGGTCTAATATAGTGGTGCCCCTTCTTCCAATTTCCTACGCACGCAACATGCATTGCGATGTCGACACGAGTGGCGGAAAATGAAATTTTTCTTTGGTTTCGAAAAAAAAAAAATATATACATATTACTTTTTTGAAAAACTAAATCTAAACTTTTTGTAATTTTTTTCTTAATTAAATAACAACATATAATGAATTGAAGTTGTTATTACAAATTTGATACCAAATTCGAAAAAAAAATTATTTTCCTGAATTTTAATTTTCTTCAAACTAAAAATAAATTTGAAGTAAAATTTTTATTTACTTAAACATTCTGTCCTTGGTTGTACCAGCTTCATATATTGCATTATCTTCCAATATTGCATTAACAGCTTCGTCTAATCCTGTGAAAGTATTACAAACTTTAAAACGTTTGGAGCTCGTCGTATGCAATTTTTGTACTGTACACTTATCCTCTTAACAGTGTTGCCAGAGTAAGACATATTAAATGTGCTAGATTGCCAAAAACAAAGTGTTCAAATGTTCTACGGTTCAAAAAAAGTGCTAGTTTTTGTAACATTGCTTTTTATTAATATAGTTAAAAAAATTTACATTTCAGACATCTGTACATTTTTGATAAATTTTTATCATTGGTACAGATATTAAATTCCTTAAATTTTATTTGATATTTTAGTTATGTAAATATATTTACATACAAAATGAATTTTATTTAATATAAAAACTTTCAAAGGCACACATATGAGATAAAATTTTTGTAGTCAAAAAGCTTTAAAATATTTATTTTATTTATGTTAAGAGTATTCAAAATATCAACCATATTATTTGCATCTTCCTCACAAACTAACTCATTTTTGTATATTTCAGATGAACCGATTTTTTACAATATTCTCCTGATATATCTAAGGCAGGGATATAACTTTTATGCCTAATATTTATTTATAAAAATCTTCAAAGAATTATTATTCAAGGCATTTTAAAATAAAAATCTCTTAATCACCGTTAAAAATGAGGAATATTTTGTTGGTCTTCTTGTAACTATTATAAAAGATTTTAATTTATTTGGGTCTAATATATATATACATTTATTTGGGTCTTTCATAACACTTATAAAAGATCTTTATTTTTTCAGCCTTTTCATAACCATTACAGAAGACTTTTATTTTTCTAGGTTTTCTCCTGACTTTTACTTTTATTGGTCATCTATATCCACACATACTTAGTGTGTGCAAGCTCTAAAAAGTCCTAATTAAATAATGGCTATGCAAAGACCGAAGAAAATAAAAAATTGGTAAGAGAAGAACAACATAAATAAAAATCTTTCATAACAATTATGAGAGGACTAAGAGATTTTTAGCTTTTTCTAATTGTTATTTCAGGGCCAACATTTTTCCAGCTATTTCTTCTTTGACCAATTTTATATTTTAAAAATATCAGCAGATATTTTGGGTCCCTGGTCTAAAGTATAGCAACATACGTTGTCTAATTTCACACCCTCTCTTATTCGTATAAACGGAAACAACAATTCTTTGTTTTATTTTATATATATTTGTACGTTTTTATACAGTGAAAGAATTTATTCTTAACTGTGCATGATTTTTTTTAAATAATTCTGCGATCTAAAAAAGTTCTAAAAATGCTAAATAATTACAAAAATATGCTAAACTAGCATTTAGTATTTTTTTTAACTCTTAGTGCTAACTCAGAAAAAATAATGCTAGATCTAGCACTAAAAGTGCTAAAATGGCAAGTCTGCCTCGTAATCTGAACAGAACTTATGAACGTTTAATCTAACGATGGTAACTTTCAATACAAAAGAACTTTATTCAAAGCCGGTAGAATTGATACTCTCATATTTTGGGTGGTACCCAGCGGGAAAACTGTAATGGAAGATATAATGTATTATTTTCCAAAGCAAAACAATGCAATTCTTTGGAAACGTGAAGGTAATTTGATCACACACAAAAATTACACATTGCTTACCACGTATATTACCACTTCTTGCGAAGAAGGAATGCATTGTTTTTGCTTGTTCATTGCGAATTCATTACTTTCCTAGGACATGTTCTGTGTTACCAATAATGAGTTCTGGAATGAAAAATTATACATGCTGTACATTACTCTCTCATTTAATATTCATTACCTTTTCCCGCTGGGTAATTATGCTTTTAAATTTCTGTAAACAGTCGTTAAGCAGCTCTGGGCTGAAGAACAGCTCTCGCGTCATCGTAATTATTTCTTAAGTGCGGTCAGGCTTGCGTGTGTTTTTTGGCCTTCGAGAGTTTTTCGTCTCACTCGCACTGGTTGACTGATTTGCCACGGATAACCGTAGTCTTGCGGTTCTTTTGTGGAATTTCGTTGACAACCACGTTGCTACTTCCTATGTGAAGGCATAGGTCGGGTATAGTCAGTCACAAAAACATTTTTGAAATACTGTTAATAACATCTTGGACATATGGTCTAGTTACCGGCGTCATTTTTGTGCAACTATATTCTGCAAATTTACTTTGCAGAATATATACCAAAAAATAAATAAATAAAATATTTCTGTAAACATAACAGTGTTGCCAACATTTTTATATGAATTCTGCTGCTGTTTTCAGTTGAATACAGTTCTGTTTAAAAAAGTTACTAAAAGTAAATTGCACACTATTTGATTTTTAATTATTTTATAAATGATTGCTTAGATTGATTAGAAAATTAAAATAAAATAGAAATTAACAATACAGTAAAATCTAAAAAATTGAAAAATCTGTTTTTATCCCGCCAATCCAATTTTATATGAGCTTAAGAGTCCACTTTGTGGTTCAGGGTTCTTTTAAGCTCAAAAACATCCCAAAGAAAATAGACAACGTTACAGCTGCCATTGCTCTGTGGTCGATCCCATTGGCCAAGAATAGAAAACCAAAGTGAAAAGTTTGTCCCGAAATGTGGCATCACTATTTCTTATAAAAACAATGTTTTAGATTTTATGGTTGTTTTTGTTTTATTCCAACTGTACTCTTTAAGAAAAGCTTCAAAAAAGGAGAGCGAGGTTAATATTTGATTTTTTCAGTCTAAAAAGTGCAACTTTAAATTGATTAAAGCAAAAGAAAAAAATCGTGTAGAAATAAATAAAAATGGATCTATCTATATTATTAATCGACAAGCGCATTTTTTTATATCACTTTTACGGCCGCGATACTGAATCGTTTTTGGAAAGATTTATATGTATGTTTTTAAACTGTTGGATCATGGGCTCAACTTTCGTGATCATATTTCTATAATGGTAAATAAAGCCTATGGGGTCCTTGGATTCATTAAACGCTGGTCAAAGGAATTTCTAGATCCCTATATTTCAAAACTTTTATATACTTCTCTTGTTCGAACAATTCTTGAGTATGGATTAATTGGGATCCTTGTTACTCTATTCATATTAATAGTATTGAATCCGTACAAAAACAATTTTTAATTTTCTGTCTCCGTGGTCTTGGTTGGAATTCCTATGTCTTGCCGCCGCACAGTGGCACATTTTGTGAGTTGGCGATCAAAAAAGCGCTTTTTTTAAGAGAAGCTGAAATTCAAAATATTTTAGAAAATTTTTGAACTTCAAGTGGGCATAACTTTTTTGGTTTTATATATTTTTGGAAAATTTTTTTTCTTTACACAATATCATTTCTTAACTTATAAAATAGTTTAAAAAAATCGTGCCTTACTTTGATCGAGTCCTAGATTTGGGCATTGCAATAAAGGTCTAAAATATACCCAAATCTCGATGTTCAGTGGAACTCAACTTTTTTTCTGAGAAAAACCTCGTAAAATGACTTATAACGTGTTATAGTTCGTACTTTGAGGTGTTATTATATTCTCATTTTTTTAAAATTATATTTGCGTCTCTAGGAACTACAATGATTTTACTGCTTGCAGAAAGTTCAGCAGAGGTGGTATTGCAAGACATATTAAATCATACTGCGGAAAGATTGTTGAATACATTGGACGCAGATAATATTAAAAAGCTTTGTGACTGTAGCCTAACATTAATTTCTAAATGGGGATGTGATGGATCTTCTGGACAAAAGCGATATAAGCAGTATAATGCAGAAAAAATATCAGATTCTGACTTATTTATGATATATTTTGTTCCGTTAAGACTAAAAGCAAATAACATTAATTTTGAGCCATCTACTAGCAAAGAAACCGATATTGACATATGGAAAAACGAAATATTGCAGACCAATTAAATTTGCTCTTAAGAAGGAAACGAAGGATGTAATATTAGAAGAAGTATCTAAACTTAAACAACAAATAGATAAACTTCAACCGATAACTTTGTTACTTAACGATCAAGAGATTCAAAGAAATTATCAAATGTTACTTACAATGATTGATGGAAAAGTTGCACAGGCCATAACTGAAACAAAATCATCTTCGAGCTGTGTTATTTGCAAAAAAACTGCAAGCCAATTAAGTCAACTTTCCAAGAAGCCTATGAGCTTGGCTTGTCCCCACTCCATGCTAAAATTCGATTTATGGAATACATATTAAAGCTAAGCTATGATTTAGATTTTAAAGGAATAGTACGAAATAGTGACGAAAATAAAGGCAAAAAAGAAACACGTACAAGAAAAATATTTAGAATTGGGTTTACTGATCGATAAGCCAAAGCAAGGAGAAGGAAACACAAATGATGGCAACACAGCAAGAAAATTTTTTTCTGATCCTGAAACTGCTGCATCAATTACAGGAGTAGACTTTGAATTAATAAAACGCTACAAAATCATACTGCAAGTAAGTATTATCATGCAATAAAAAGATAAATGCAAGAAAATTTGGTCGGTATGCTAATGAAACAGCGAAACTATACAACGAAAAATATGATTGAAGGAATATGCCATCGACAGTCCATAAAATACTATATCAGGGGGAAACATTATTCAACACAAATGCTGCCGATTGGAGATCTTTCTGAAAAAGCGCAAGAAAAAGGAACAAAGATTATAGATATTTTCGCGAGTACAACACAAGAAAGATATCTAGATATAGTACCAATGAAGACCTCTTTAATATTTTACTGTGCACTTCTGATCCATATATCTCCAGCATTCGACAAAAATGGAATTCCACCCCCATGGAATTGCACAAAGACGCCAAGCAGCTCCTTGAAGATAAACAGGAGACATACTTAGATGAAATTTTCAATAAGACAGTTAAATGAAAAATGTATTCTATGCAAATTAACATAAAATTTAGAGCAAAAAGCACAATAAATATTGAAAATGTATAAAAGAAATTTTATTTTATTCGGAATAAAAAGATTTTCTTAGAATTTATGATAAAACCTCTTTTCGGATATGGATCTCCTACATATCTGTTATGGATTCACGTTTAAAATATTTTTAAATTTTTCATATAATAATAACATTTAAAGCTGTCGAACTTACATTTGTTAGTGAATTATGATCACCAAGGCTATTTTTCGAAATTTGACTTACAAGGACCCTATGAGTAAATGTGGACCGATTGCTCTAAAATTTCACAGGGATATCAACGACTAAAATAAAATTAGTTTTGCTAAGTATTATATCAATATTAATATATTTAAAACAATTATGAGCTTCAAACTCGTATTCTAAGTGGTCCATTGAAGAAGAGGGCTAAAGGTCAAAATAAAATGGACCCGGGTGGACGGCTTAATTAAGTATGTAGGTTTTTAGTTCAGTTAACGTTACTATTTATAAAATGCAATGTTAAATCACTACATTCACAAATTTATTTTTTTTTAAGGCCGATAATACCTATATTTTTAAAAGTCATTTTTCAATCATATATAAATAAGTGTACTTTAATAAGGCCCGATTGCAAAGATAATTTCATTAAAAAATTTCAACCCAGTCAAAAGTTATAGAATATTGACCGCCAACTCACAAAATGTGCCACTGTGCGCCGTACCATAGCAGACTTGCTCTGATAAAATTGGCTACTCTAAAAAGTCGACTATTGATGTTGAGTGCTTTACTTGTTCTGGGTCTGATTCGTGGTGATGTTGATTCAGAGTTCCTACTTAATCAACTAAACTTCAATGTTCCTGTAAGACCTACCCGCAATTTTGAACTCTTGGCATTAAAATACTACCGTTCTGTATATGCTAATAATGATTCTTTTCGTCGCGCATGTGTTAACTTCAATAAATGCTACCATATTATGGACTTATCTGAGAGTAATGATGCACTGATGAGAAAAATTACTTAATATCTAAATTGTTGAACCAATTATTTTTATACATAGTTCTATATTCATTACTCATATTTAGTCAGTAAGGGTGTAAAAATCTATTGACATAATAATAAATAAATAAATAAAATTTTTATTTTGTAATTACCCAATTTAAATCAATAAGCGTTTAAAGTTGCTACTAACGCATGTACACTTATTACACATGCATGTATCAGCTTCAACCTGAAAAATAAACAAAGTGTGCTTGTGGGTTGGTTCAATTTGGTTTTGCATAGAAATGAGACAGAGTTTTAAGTTGCTTATTAAGAATGTTTTTTGTTTTTGTACTTTATTGTATGAATTTATGTAAATGTTTGATATTAATTTCTAGAATGCGGTCGATTGAGTCGGCCACTGGATACACTAGCATTGAATTAAAAGGCTGAATAATTATTACACAATTATTTAAAATTTCAAGTAATAGGGTGTTCCTTAATTTTTCCTTATTATGTATGTATATATTGGCATATACATATACAATCTGAGTTAATATAATAACGTAAATATTATTAAATAATTTCGATTTAATTTCTAGGATAAATTTGCAGATTCAATTTAAAGGTTGGAGGGGATTTTACAGGTTGATGTGCACTTATGGCGGGTTAAGAGGCATATAAGTTGTTGTTTTCACCGAAATGTAGATCTTGAGCAGGGCTGCCAGTAATATTTTCCGAAATTTCGTAAAATTTTTGAAATAAAATCGTCAAAATCATCAATATTTAAAAAAAATTTCTTCAAAAAATCGTCACACAAAAACTTCCCATTTTATATTAATAAAACAATCTTTCTTTTGAAAATTAACAATTCAACGGATTTATTAAAAACTACAAACACAAAATAATGGAAACCCCAACAATATCTTAAACATGTTTGAACAGATTTTGTGTCGAAATAGTTAATATATTTTCCAAAATAATCGTTAATTTTTTATTTCAATATAAAACTAAGCAGTTCAACAAATTACGCATAAGCATGTATTATTAAAAACGAAGGCACCCGTCATAAACTCCATATTTACACTGTCACAGGTGGTTGAATACCACAAAGAAGAACATAGCTGACACGAAACGGCATGCTATTATTGTTGTTTTGCTGACTCTGTCACACGGAAAGTATTAAACAAAGAATTTTTCATATTTTGTTGTGGTTTTGTATTCTTATTAATTTCTGGCTAAATAAAAAAAGATGTAGAAAAATATTAATTTAAGCAATAAAAATGCTAATGGCAATATAACATTAAATATAAAATAAATTAAGACTTATTTCATGATCTATAGAAGAAGTAAATTTCATTACAATTCATCATTTCTTACTTGCAAAATGCGTTAATTTTCTTTTGTTTATTTTCCCTTATTCCTACATTATGTTGCTATTTCTTTTCATCAGAAAGTAGAGGGGAAAAAAGCTGATTTGCACCAAAATATAACCTCAAAGTTTCATCTCTGGTCTACCCTGTGTTAATGAAAAAAATGAAAAGAAATGGGTAAACTCATATTTGAACTCAAGCCAAACAATAATTCATTTCAATATGA
The DNA here is from genome assembly GCA_956483585.1 of Gymnocheta viridis. Taxonomy (NCBI): domain Eukaryota; kingdom Metazoa; phylum Arthropoda; class Insecta; order Diptera; family Tachinidae; genus Gymnocheta; species Gymnocheta viridis. The sequence goes on along the minus strand of OY101443.1, from coordinate 42,821,502 downwards.
ATATTTTTTTCCATCGAGATTGACATTTTGCCACACGTAGAGGTTATGTTGCGCAAAAAGTAGTGAAGTCAAAAATTCGTCAATATATAATAATAATAATAATAAATTCGCTCTAAAATCGTCAAAATGACTTAAAATCGTCAAGTTTGGTACCCCTGATCTTGAGCAGCCTTTGGCTTTGCTTTAAGCTTAATAAAAACCTCGGTAACAAGCCCGAAGTCAAACGGTTTCACCGCTTGATATCTGCACTGCGGTGAGAGCAGCTATACACAACATATGGATAAATACAGTGAATTCAAGGTAGGTATAATTTGAGGTAAGTAAACATAACTCAAAGCAGATAGAATTAAATTCAAAATTAGGTTTATAATTCAAATTCAATACTAGATTTACAATTCATATTCCATATTAGATTTATAAATAAAGTTCAATACTAGATTTACAATTCATGTAAGTTATTGTCCAAAATAGTTTTGACAAAGGCATTGACTAAATTTTAAAACAATTGCAATGTATTTTGCTTATTGTGGATTTGTTATAAAAATAATATTTTTCTATGTAGTGTTATTGTTAGTGTTCGTACGTTCATATATTTAAATTTCAACTAGAGTTTTAGTTGTGTGTAAAAGTTGTGTACGGTGTTTACATAAAGAGGCTGTTTTCCCCATAGCACCTTAGTTTATTTATAGCCCAAGTGTGGTATGGGCTACTTCGTTGGCTTCCACCGGTGAATTACCAGGATCCTGAATCTGAGGGTCAAAAGCAGTCTTTAATTACCAGAATGATTCTGATTTTATTTGCCATCACCGTTACTATTTATACAATTATTGTTAACATACTTATTTGCTTGCAACATATTAAAGTAGTTACTGCTCATATTTATTTATTTTAAATTAGTTTCTATTCAATGATCTTATTTCATTTCATTTAATTCTTTTGCTCACTTTTGCTCGTCTTTGCGTTATCTCCCACAGACCAAAGCGGTCTCGTTGTTATTATATCCAACTTTGAACTTTGGTGTGTGTTTTTTTCTTCTTTTCCACGGATTTTTAATTTAATTTTTTCGTAATTTTATCCTTGTTATAAATTTTTTTGCAATAGGCACATGTTATAATTGCCAAATTTTGCCCTCATATATTTTTGATACTCGGTGCTTAGAAAGAGGAGCAAATGCTGAAAAACCTAGAAAAGTGAAGAATATCTTGAAAAGCTACATTAAAAATGAAGGCTACACATTTGGAGAAATTCAATTAGAAATACGCTTAAATTATAATTGCAAAAAAAAAACAATTTAATAATAATGATTTAAGAAAAGTACATTTTTTCCATTTTTAGGTTCACATTAGCATAACTTCAATAAAAATTGATATTTTTACCAAAGAGATCTACGAGAATTAAAAAAAACAAAATTCATCAAAATCGGTTCAGTAGTTTTTGCTATACAACTGTAGCCTATTTTGTCGTTTCGAAAAAGTATCTCACATTTGCGTGGCAGCCCTGGCAATTCTAGTATGAGTCATTAACCAATCCCATTTTAAAATAAATAGTTTTGACATACAGTGGCTCACAGCTTATTTCAACCACCCTCTTTAAGAAAGATAAAGTCGATATAACTTTTGAATGAAACAAAATATTGGAAGAAATCAAGTAAGATTTGATAAAACACTTTCTTATCTTCAAGACAAATATATTTTAGTCTGCTTTGTATAAAATGCACTGGTTTTGTTGTGGTTTCGGTAGTTCTCTTGACCATTCCTCCTTCAGTGCTGTTATTAAGTCATTTCGGTTCGAGTTCTGATGTTGGCGTACGTTTTGGTCTAATATTGTCCATAAAATTTCAATGACATTTAGATCAAGCAATTGCGCCGGCGGTGACATCAAGTGGGAACATTTCCAAAGGAGCACAACTGCAGCCAATTTTGTCGTTTAAAAAAAGCATCCCACAATTGCGTGGCAACATTGGCAATTCTAGTATGAGTCATTACCAATCTCATTTTACAATAAATAGTTCTGACATATGTATTTGTAATGCCGTGACCAATACTGGAAGTATTATCGGCTCCGACCATTCTGCATTGGTTACGTACCGACCGAAATGCTGAAAAAGTATGCAGAAATTGCAGTTCACGGATGGACCACATACGGCGTAGCCGCGGGCAACACTTACACGAAATATTCTGTAAAAAGTGAATGACAGGCATTCATTTATCGCCCCAAACTAATATTTCTTTCACTTTTGAAAATTTTCTGTGCTCTTTTCAATTTTCAAAACTCAAACTGTTAAAAGGCCACCTTATATACATATTTTTAACGATGTACGTACTATATGATACCATGCCATAGAATTTAGAATAAATCAAACTAACACCACACTCGAATCAGCTCTAATCTGCTGATAAGGAGATGCCGAATAGAAACAACTGAAGAAAGAGTCGAATATATTGGTTGCTCTGAGTTTAATGATCTTCCAGCAAATTTGAAAAATATGCAGAGAATTACATTGTTGGAAACATTATTTACTTTAAGAAATAGAAATACTTCTACGCAATTGAACTACAAATGGACAAAAATCAAATAACTATAAGCAACAATAATTGTACTTCTAATTTGTTTTTTATTTTTCTATACTACGAGGGCAACGTTGCAACCGGAGTGCGCCAGGGATGTATACTATCCCCTCTTCTCTTTAACATCGTCCTAGACGTCATAGTGCGCAATGCTACTCAGGACAGCAGAGGTATACGATGGGGACTCACTCAACAACTCGAGAGTCTGGAGTACGCGGATGATATTTGTCTTCTGTCTCACAGCTATCGGCATATGTCAGCTAAACTTAAGTCCGTCGAAACCGAAGCTGCAAAAGCTGGTCTAACAATAAATATTAAAAAGAGCAAGGTAATGCGCTGCAACACCATTAATAACAGCAGATTTAAAATACAGGATGTTGAACTAGAGGAAGTAAGGTCGTTTTGCTATCTTGGTAGCATTTTAACTCATACTGGAGGCTGCAGCAATGACGTCACCTATAGAATGTCAAAGGCCAATCAGGCATTCGGTATGCTGCGCCCTGTATGGAAATCTACTGTTATTTCAAAGCACACTAAGATCAGCATATTCAATTCGTGCGTCAAATCGGTGCTCCTTTACGGTTGTGAGTCATGGAACACAACAACACGTGAAATAAATGCCATACAGGTGTTTGTTAACCGCTGTCTACGAAGGATCCTTAAGATATTCTGGCCAAGCACCATATCAAACACTCAACTATGGTCACAAACAAATCAAAGTCCAATCAACATCGAGATCCTTAAGCGAAAATGGCGCTGGATTGGTCACACGCTCCGTAGACCACAAGGCGACCCTACTAAAACTGCTATTGACTGGAACCCCCATGGAAATACACGAAGAGTTGGTCGCCCGTCGCACTCCTGGAGACGTCAACTCGAAGCTGAAGTAATCCAAAGTGGGCTAAGCTGGAGGGAAATCAAACACCTAGCATCAAACAGAACCGAATGGAAAGAGTTCGTTGTGGCCCTTTGTTCCTTATAGGAACCACAGGACATAATATATACTACGAGGGCAGTTTGATGGTTCTGCGGATTTTAATATTTCCAAAGCACTAACCTTAAATCCAACACTGGTCCTGTTAAATTTTATCTATTACTAGACTACTGTCGAATTTTGAGGATATTGCGTCTATTAGTTTGCTTTTGACAGCCATTGAAAGTACACAACCTCGTCAATTTTAACGAAAATGGAAAAAAGTGAATTTTGTGTGCTGATTAAAAATATATTTTTACATAAAAACCGTCACAGAAACCAAAAAGAGGTTCAATAAATGCTATGGGGACTCTGTACCATCAATTTCAATAGTTAATAAGTGGTTTCCTGAGTTTCGTTGTGATCGCACCAGTACAAATGATGCCAAACGTTTAGGTCGTTCAAAAGAGGACTTCACGCCAGAAATAGTCGATAAAATATATGAAATGGTATTGGACGTTCGGAGAATGAAAATATATGAGCTGGCTGATGCTGTAGGCATCTAAACCGATCGAGTACATCCCGTTTTTCATGAATATTTGGATATGAAATGACATCCGCGCAATGGGTGCCGCGATCGCAACCATGTGACCATTTCAAAGTAGTGTTTGGCGAGGTTCAAGCACAATCCGAACGAGTTTTTACGCCGTCTCTAGATTTAGCACCTTCTTTTCAAATTTGAAAATATGGAAATGAGGTCACTGAGAAATTTTATTATTTGGTTGAAATAAAAAATAGAAAGACACTGAACTCAATGTATCGAGCTTAAAATCGACTATTATGGAAAATAAAACGCTTTTTTGTGGAAACAATTTTACTTTTTACTGAGAAAAAAGAACGATCAGTTAGTAAGTAGAACTAATTAAACATGATTTCTTCATTTTTTTTAAATAGATCTCTTTTTAGAGACGGAGAAATGTTTATAGTATCCATAAAATTTAATAAAAAATAAATTTATGTCATAAATATTTTAACGTGTTCACAAAACGGCAAAGTACATGAAATACCGGATGAGTTCCTCGAACTGATCCATAAATACAAAATAATTATGAATAATTGGCAAACGTTGCGGTGATGCGATGAATCGTCAAACCAAACTTACAATAAACTAAATGAGAGTTATCAAAAAGGCTGTTAGAGAATAAACTGTCCTCACTTTAATGTTTTCCGCCGACGCATCAAATTTTTATTGAAATTTCGGTCATCTCAAGCAGTACTTCTTTTCTTTGAATTTCAGTAGAATACTGATTCCGTGCATTTCTTGTTTAAAAAATATCAGTGAATAAAAGTTTTAGTCACGATCAATTTCATAAAAGGGTGCATTATTGTGACATGCCTTGGCCTTTTTATCGAGTACGCCAGAAAAAGGTTAATCATACTTATGCGGATAAATTTTGCTATTGGAACATCTTAGAATGTAAAGAGATTTTCTCGCTCTAATTAATTGAGATCAAACTAATGAAATTTATAAAAACTTCACAGTCGTACAACGAACAAAAGGAAATTTATTTGTTTGATTCCAATCTTTATAATTATAACGGGTTCCAATTGCTTCAAGGGATATTTTTGTTAATGCTCTCCCAAACTATTTATGGGGATATTTTTGCTTTATCTATTAATATTAATCAAATGTATTCTCATTTTAATGGGGTATAAAATATCTTTTTTGACTAAAGGTTGTTGTCTAGGACAATCGATTATATGTTTGAGACTGCTTTCTCTAATTAAATGAGGCCAAAAAGAGGTTAATCATACTAAAGAAGAGAACACATTCCATTGTAGCAACTTTAACCACTCAGAGGATATTAAGTTAAAAGAGCTTTTTCCTCAAACGAAGTGAGATCAATCCAAAAAGTAAATTTCGAAAACATAAACAGAATACAACGAATAAAAGAAAATTTATTGTTTGCTTGTTATCTCTACTTGGAATTGCTTTTTCCTTTCGTAGTGGTTGTTGTATTTAATAAGAGTGTCTGCGTCATTTGATCAAACGAAATTTTAATAGTACTTAAATTAATATTTCGATCGATATCAATTATTATTCAACATTTTTTTGAAACCGGATTTCGAATAGTTCGAATATTTAAAATTTTGATTATACGAACGTTTTGATTTTCATTTGCCTTATTAAAAAAAGGAGTTATCAGTTCATGTAAATATAATAAAACAATATAAAAATTTAAGGTCAAACATGAAAATCAAATTCATATTTATAAATACATATGTATAAGATATATAATTAAATTTATATTAATCGAGATTGCCTCGATATCTTTTTTCAAAGATTTAAAAAACTTTTGTTTGTTGAGGGTTTTTTTTAGATAGTTTATATACATACATGCATTTCATTGGTGCTAAAGCCAAATCATCAGTAAACCTTAAACCTAATTTTTAAATGTTTCAAACCTCTTTACTTATACAAAAACTTTTAAAAACTCAATGAGAGTTATACAAATTACAATAGTATAAGCATAGTAGGCTTTGAAACTTATTCAAAAATCCCAACAAACAAATTATTATATTCGATATGAATCTATTTTATTTTCTTTACAACCTTTATACAATTAGACGCCCTTTGGGTGACAATAAAATTATTTAATAAGGCAAAACGGAAATTGTATGGAAAGGACGGACAAACGAAATATCAACATATTATATGTACATATCTATATATAATTAGGCAGACAAATTTTTAGATCCCTTTTTCACCTTTGTTTGCCAACCGATTTTCGTCATTCTTTTACCAAATGGTAAAATGATTGCGCTTTAGTGACCCGGCTATATATTATTTAAATCGGTTCAGTATTAAAGGAAGAGAAGGCTGATAAAATTGACACCACTACAAATGCTAAAAATATACACGTACACGCATTCACTTATATAAGTATTGGTTCAAGTAAAAATATAAGCAAAGCAATAAATGTTTAAGAAACTTTTTATAAATGTGCGTGTTTGTATGCAATTTTATTTCGTTTATTATTTTTTCTATGGGGAAGGGAATGAGTAATTTAGTAGTTTTTCCTCTTTAAATGAATGCATCTAAATTAAGTAGGTATACGTTTAAACTGGTGCTCGAATTTCGACCACTAGGCATACTCTAGTATAGAAAATTGTGTATACAATTAAAATCAGATTTTAATATTAATCCTAAATATTGACTATTATGTAAGTTCTTTCGATTGATACCAACAGCTGTTGGGGATTACTATGTACAGTAGAATCTCATAAATTCGAACCGTCCAGATATTAAAACCGGCCATTTCAATGTATTGGACGTTCTGCAATTAGAACCTGTGGTTCATATTTCAGGAAGTGTTTTTTTTTGTTTCCTATTTCCACTAGAAATTTTTTTTAACTAAATAGGCGAAAACCCAAATTAAACGCTATTAAATTAGAACATTAAAGTAAAAATAAAACGGAGAATCATCGAGTTTTTAGTGGTGTGTACAATTCGGTCGCATTCGTGTGAAATTTGATTTGAAAAGTTGATTACTGAAGGTCAAAGTGAAGTGTTCATACGTGTGAAGGCATCAATACTGTTATAATATGGTGCAAAATCATTGATATATTTTCCAGTAAACGAATATTTAACTTACCTTATGGACATCGGTAACAAATAAGTATTACCAATTTTATGTTAAAATCCAATTAAATTAATAATTAAAAATTTTTTAAGTTTTTCTATAAATTTAATATGTTCAATTATTTAACAAATAAATAAAATCTGTTTTGTGTCGAAATGAAGCTTATATAACTAGTTTTATTATAATTTTTCTTTGTATTTCGATTCAAAAGAAAACACTTTTGAAGCACAATTTATGAATGTGATATTCAAATTTCAATGATTTTCTTTCGGATTCAATATAGTAATTCACCATGATTTTGGTGCTACACATTTTTGTATTTGTATACATATAGAATGATATTTTGCTTGTGCTCCTGAAAAAAAACTTGGTGCAAATCACCCATAAAATAGAAATGTAATAGATCTGTTTATATTGTTAATATAACAATTAAATTGGATAAAAATTAAATTGCTTAAAAAATCTCTTAAAAATAAAATACAGTTGCTTTTATGAAATTTCAAATTGCAAGTTAGACCTGTGAAGCACCCAACTGAACGAAGTCATTTTAGTTCACGCTTTTGGTTCATTAGCGTACCGATCGATTTTGTAGATGAGCTTAAAACTTGTTTTCGTTCGTTCAAATGTCTTTTTTATGTCAAATTTACTTTCGTTCATGAATCTTTTTTATGTTGTATTCTTTTGCTTCATTTGACTTTTGATGTATTGGTCAGAGTCCATTTAAAATTTTGTTCAAATCGGTACACCCGCTTAGAAGTTATTTCCAGTTTTTCGATAAAAATCTCTTACAGCCTGTTCATCGAACACAATTAACTTAAAAAACGATTAAAATTATCAAGGTTTTTTCTGTTTGGGTTCATGCAACACGAATGTCAAGTTCTTAAACAAAACACGTAACTGGCACATTTTTTGGTCTGTGTATCGCGTTTTTAAATGTCAAACAGCTGAAAGCAAAACGAATGGAATAAGTTATTCGCTGTGGAAAAATATAATTTGACAAACTTAATAAAAATTAAAAAAAATATAGTATATAGTAAAAAATTGTTTAAAATATTAATTTAAATGTCGTACAACGCACAATTGAAAACATGTTACACAAACCCTATTTGTTACGTAGACGTTAACATGTCGCCCAGTTTCGTTTTATTTTTGACGCGCTCCATGAACAGGCTGTTACACTTTTTACAACAAACACTCATTTGTATTCTATGATGACGTACATGCGCAGTAGAAAATTTTTTTGTACTGCTGAGCTCGCTATATTGTTTTTTTGATTCATGCGTAGTAACTAAACAATCTGTACATAAAGAATAATGTGTGTACAAGGAAATTTGTGTTTGTCCTCCAAAAAACAAAACACAATTAAATGTTTTTATCTTTATGTTGAGTTTCTTCAGTATACAATGTAGTATTCTTGTTTAGAAAGATCATAAACAGAATAACGTTTTTTTTCGTTTATTTTCTACACAAACACTATTTGCGTTTGTGTATTCATTATTCTACCGCACAGAACACTAAAGTATATTATAAAGTTAAATTTTCGAACACTGAGCTGAATATCCGAAGTTTTTTTCACACAAAGGGTTCTTAAGTCACTTTTAAACCAGAAAACGGTTAATCATACTCATGAGGAGAAATGTGTTTATTGCAACATCTTTGAAATGGAAATGAACTCAGATAATATTTTACTCTAATAAAGTGAGATCGCATAGAGAAAATTTATAAAAACTTATCAGCCATATAACGAACGAAAGCAACTTTATTTATGCTTGAAACGGTATGCAATCGCTCAAGGGGCATTTCTTATTACTCTCTCTCTCTCTCACTCTTTCTCAATTTATTCATTGGAGTATTTTCACTTTATCTTAAATAAATTTTAAATTCAACTTAAGGGGAATTAACGAACTGATAGAAGCTATTTAAATACACCAGTTTAATTTCACGGTTGTTATCTAGGAAATCTGATACATGTAGGCATTGTTTTTAGGTTCGTTTCTTGAATAAAATAAAGTCAAAATAAGGTTAATCATACAATTTAATAAGAGAATATTTCATTGCATCAATTTTGGCAGAGAAACAAGAGGAGATATTTTCTCAAATAAATGGAGATGACAGAAGGGAAATTAAAAAGAAATTAATTTTGTAGATTGCTGTCTTTACTTGGAAATATTATTAGAATCTTGATAAAGTGGGTTGTTAAAAATTTGTTGCAATAATTTTTAAAATTTCATAGCAAATTAATTTTATAAAGGTTTATGAAATATGGTTCAATGAAAAATGGCCACAAACCAAAAAACAAGACGTGTGGCACTCGGGGACTGCCGTGGCAAAGCTGTTGCATAGCATTTTTTTATCAACTTATGCAGTTATAATTATTTATTTATTTTTTATTTATGCATTATTTGTTTTCTTTGATATTAATTCAAGTTTTTTCTTTGATATTAATTCAAGTTACACTTTTTGAGCGTGGTGAATTTCTTGATTCGGTCGCCATTATATATCACTCACGCTCATGCACGCTCACGATAAAAAAATTTCACTAATACACGCTCACGCACGACCTCATATTTTTGGCTCACATTCACTCACGCTCACGTGAGTGGAAAACAACATTATTCACAATTACGAAAACTCACGCTCACGAAATACTCACGAAAATAACACAACCTATAGGTGTTTATACATTAAAATTTCTGAATGCAAATAGAAAAATCGAATATACAATTAGAAAATTCTGCAATAAAAGAGGAAAATTATGTTTAACTGAGAAATGTACTTTTCCGAAACAGTTTGTTAGTTTTGAAATACAATTTTTCAATTTTGATATATGGGTAAGTCCCAGAAACGGTCCACCGAACAAAATTTTTTTAAATTTGTTTATTTTTAATTAATTTATTTTTTATCTTTTTTTATGGAATATTAGACTAGATATATAATTGTATAAATAAAATAAATGTATTTCGACGATCATTAATGCAATAATTATTACTAAATCGTACCCTACCTCAGTTCTTCTTATTTCATACCAGAAATTATTTAGGTATTCGTATCATTAATTTAGTGTTAGTGAAGATGTCCCGATCAAAGGCCATATTTTCATACATTGAATTCACTTCAATTTTAGTAAAAAATTTTGTCTTTACTATTTTGGAAACATTCAAATTATGTAAGAAATTTCAGAATAGAAATATGATTAAAAAATGTAAAGTGAGTCACGTAGGGTGCGTCATAAAGGGTTCATGTCTTCTGACAAAAACAACGCCAACATTTTTTGGCTGCAAATAACTTATTTTAGAATTCTCTTATATTCATCTTTCTTTTAGGAACTATATCTTGTGTACCTTATCACGCAAAATTCGCAAAAAATTACGAAAACACACTTTAACTTTCAAAGTTACTTCCGTTTTTTGTAGCGTGCGGAAAAAAATTTTATGATCAATTATTTCGCAACAAATACCTGATAAAAATATTTCTTATGCCATTCGAAAATACACTTATATCCATCCCTCTAAGCACCATGCATAAGTTGAAGGTACCTCTTTTGAAAGACCAAAAAATTTTTATATATTAATGTGAAAACGCGTAGGAATGTAGGGTTCTCACGCAGGATTTACACATTTGTATGTATGTGCATATGTATCATGCGATTTAAAACTTTATAGTTAAATTAAATTTGGCAATTCAATACAATTGAAAATTCTTAAAGAAAATATAGATTTTCTTTTATTTGAAAGTTTTGAAGTGAAATTTAAAATTCATTCATTTCCTAGCGCATAAGCAATCTGTGTAAAATATTAAGATTAAGTAGGATCTTGTACTTTAGCGTTAATATATAATAGATAATTAGCTATATGCAGAATTAAAATTTTGTCAACATTTTCCCCAAGAAGTCTGTTTCACATCTCTTCACGTATTCTTCCTGGCGTTGAAGAAACTCCTTGGCTTGTAGCTGAGCTAGATTGTACACATACGAAAAAGAATTGCAGATGTTTTTCTTCCAAATGTTCGCCAGTCGAAACTCGGACTTATACTGCTACTTTGACTCGTTCATTCACATCAGTACATTAATACATAACGCCACAACGTTTTATGTCTTCATGAAAAAAATTAAATTCACGTTCTTACTAAAAATATGAAAACAAAAAAAATCCAAAATCGAAAAAATCACTAAACAATCACGCAAAAATTCTACTCATGCACGCGCACTCACGTTAAGTTTTTTTATACTCACAAAAAACTGCTCACGATTATGCATGATCACGCAAGTTACATATGTATAATACTTACAACTCATTATATTTTATACTTTTATACTTACACTTACAATTATGGTGACGGAGGGAACTTGTTCCCATACCCAATTATATTTTATTTACATTTATGCTGACGCCTGGGAATGTTATTTTTAACAAATAACATTTCCAGGGAATGTTATTTTTAAATAGGAAATCTCTGTGAACGACTGAAGGTCAGCTATTCATAATATCTTTATTAAACAAAGGCGGGTTTTGTTCTCTACGATATTTCGCACCGACTCCTAATAAAGGATTTTTTCTCTCTCGTATTTCGAGTACCGGTTTCCCTAAATAAAGATTTCTTCTACTCTTAATTAATGCTGAGGATTTCTTTCTATTACACGCTTTTTTATTTCTTATCTATATAGGAAAAATTACCCTAAATTTAAAAATAAAAAATGGACCCACAAATTCGGAAAAACGCCTCAAAATTAGGAGAAGTGTCCCCCAAACTTTATTGTTGTTCTCAGAAGAAAATTTTGGGACCCATTTTTTGTTTTGAGAGCACTTTTAATTTTTTACTTTAAAAAATGGCCCGAAGCTGAAAAACGAAAAATTTGCCCTAAAATTTTTTATATTGAAAACAGAAAAAATTTTTTTGGAGCCATTGTTTCAAATTTTTGGGCTCATTTTTCACATTCGGCTTGAGGTAATTTTTCAGTTTGTGGGCATTTTTTGTTTTTTTAGCTTGGGAGCATTTTTCATGAGGTACAATTTTTCATGGAGCCGCTTATGCTGCATTAAACTTCTACTATTTGATGAAGTGAGAAATAGTAGCAGATTATTTAGATTAAAAAACCCAGCAAACGTTGTTTTTTCTTACAGAATACTTTATTTTGCTTAAGCTGTCTGAGTTCGCATTTAAATTAAATTTATAACTCTTAAGAAAATTATACAGGCGGATTCCGGTATAACGAACGATATAATTCGTTACACTGAAAAAATCTTTATATGTACATATATGTGTACTATAAAAATTATATCTTTGATTTTAATATTGAATTCGAAAAAAATAATTGGTATAGATATGTTATTTTATACGGGAGCCTTAGTTGCACCTGCATGCACGAATTCTTTATCCGGTAGCATATTCCCGTAAATTATACTCCTCTACAATTTTTTGAAATTTTATTTTAAATGGATTTACTAAATCAAAAATATGTGTAATAATTGTCTCCAGATTTCTGAAGAAGTCCAATTTTTTACCTAGATTTTTTAATCTATTTAGCCAGCCATGAATGACGATTTTTAACGACTTTTTAAGCTTAGCTTTTATTGCTCAAAAAGTGTAACTTGATTTAATATCAAAGAAAAAACTTGAATTAATATCAAAAGAAAAAAATTCTACATAAATAAAATATAAATATATAATTATAATTGCATAAGTTGATAAAAAATGCTATGCAATAGCTTTGCCGCGGCAGTATTTTTTTTATATACTGACGGTTATGACGATTTTATTTATAAAATTTGGCGATTTTTCTGAAAATTTTACTGGCAGCCCTCTCTAGAAGTGCTAATGTATAAAACTTAGTAAAATTACTGTAATGATGAGTTGCCATATAAAATTACTAAAACTGGAAGATTTCTTAATTGTACTAAATAAGCCATTTGTGTACCGTTGTACTTTTCAATTGTGAATAGTATCAAAAAAAGTACAATTTACCAATTTTGCCATCCCTGTTCTCTTTAATCAGTATTCTCTATTCGAATGCTAAAAGCTACTTATTTATATTTATACGTATGTGATTTGCAGGTGGTTCAATTCACTTTGATTCAATAATATTAAATAGGTATTAAGGTAGCAATATTTCACAAAACTACCGCTTCATAAATTTAGCTAAAAATATGGTAAGCAGGCTGTTTAGTATTACAGATAGACAATACCCGATTAATTTATTTATGAGACACTCTTAGGACAATATTCGGACACTCTTGGACAATTATGGTTTTTGTCTTTGATCTTTTAATGTTGATGTTGATATAATCGTTTTATTTCGATTAATTGGTGAAATTATTTGGCATAAAGGTTTCTAAGGGAATATTTTTACCCTTTTAGCAATCACTGTATGCAAAAGTTAATGTCTGTGCTAACATATATTTTGATCACAAGATGGTGCTCTTTAAGAAATTAATTTATATTAAGTTATACGATTATTGCCAGCCAAAAGAAAAAACTCGAAACTAAAATAAGTACTTAGCCGATCTTGTACCACCACTGTAAGCCCACATTTTCAATAATTTAAAAATTATTTTTTGTTTTTGGCTAGCGAATCTAACAACCTCTGACTTGCAATCAAACGTAAAGTTTCTACAGTAGTCTTATTCATAAAAACGCAAATACTTAATTTAAATTTTTACATATTGACTAGTTATACCTATATTTTTTATTTTTTTTAGTAAGAGTGGTATACTATGACCCTTAAAAATATTTGCAAGGAAAGATAGCACAACTTTTAATTTTATATACAAACATTTAACGTGTATTTTTACCATACGGTTTTTTGGGATTTCGTTGCAAGACACAACCTGTATTTAAATACATTCGTTCATACTCATTTTCTTCTTCAATTTTTTCTTTTTTCTGTTCAAGCGCATTCGTTAAATAATATTTATGCCATTCATTGTTATAAATCTAAAAATGAACAAAACTGAATAAAATATTTCATTGAAAAATCATAGCACATATTTTTTTACCTTTTGCCTCTCTGACTGTTTTAGTTCTGAAAATAAATTTCGATCTTGATGTTCTTTCTGTAAACAGGCTTCTTTTAACAACAATCGAGTTTCCAGCAGTTTCTTTTCAAAATTTTCCGATATTTGAGTCTATTAAAACAGAATTTTATTTAATTACACAGAAAAAAAAATATTTATATGAAATTAAATTTTACTTAAATACGTGTAGTATGAATCTAACATGACTTTTTTCCCAAATATTTTTAATTTATTTTAAGAAATTTGTCATAAATAATATGAACTGAACATAACTTTGTTTTAAAATAAACTTTCTAACATGGAACCTACGCATTGTGTCACAGCTGCAATAAATTGTTTTTATTTTTTTACTTCACGTATGTAAATCAAGGTGTATTAAACAGGTGAAATTATTAGTACAACAATTACAACAATACAAGAATAACAGGCATATTTTATGTCTGGTTCTGTCAAAAACATCTACAGAAAACAAATACAGAAAAATATAAAGGCACCCTTTTTGACATTCAAAATAGACAGCATAAGCAAAACAAGTTTCAAGTTTTTACTAATACACTCATAATTTTAAAACTTCCCTGTAGGAAATGTCAATAGCGAAACTGTACTGACTTACTATTGACACATTCGCTAGTACTAGTGACTTTTAATATCTCAGATAATGCTATTTCCTATAGACATTTATCATGTGCATGTCATTGAAAATCCACTACTGACGTTGGTACTATTGACTAATTAGTTCTTCTAGGACCATATGTAGACATTGCAACCAGTGGTTCACTAGTACATTTTCGTAATTCTAGTCTACACTTTTGGTACTATTCTGAAGTAGATATCGATAATTAAAATGCATATATTGTTAACTTTTGAAGTTTTATTAAGAAAAAAGTAAAAGACTTAAAAGCACTAATTAAAAAAATGATAGTAAGAAAAAGCATAGTCTTGCTGCAGAGCTCCAACTTTTGTGGCTAAAGGTTGTCTGAGAGTAGCCTGCGGCCTTCTTTTTAATTAAGCCTACATTAAGCTGGGTATTTTTCATGTACTTTCTCAAATTAAAAATATAAATACAGTGCCAGCTCGCTAATCCGAATTAATGATTGCAGACACTGATTCGGATTAACGAGATATTCGGATGTAGGTTTGCTTCTCCTTTAGTGTGAGTGCTTCCAAAGCTTTGTTCCGCAATTCTTTTAGCCTGCACAGCTTTACGATTTTTAACGTGTTTCATAATTTTATGCTCTAATTCCACATTTTCTGTGTCTGACTCTGAACTATTACACGAAGCATTGTCAGTTGTCAGTAAGTTGGTTATTGTGCGAAATTCTTCTGTCTCTTCAACACAATGATTCTCTGGCAATTATTTTTGTAGCAATGATAGTGGGATGTTATCATCTGAAGCCCACCTCTGAGAATGAATATGCTTCCAACAAGACTTTATATATGTATGTACAATGTCAATCATAGAAGGTTCATGGTAGAATAACGAACTTTTTTTGGTTCACAGCTTTCAAAATTTGTTTATGTTTTACCAACATACACCCCACTACTAAGAAAGCACACTTGAACATTTGTTTACAAGTGCAAATAAGAAAAGGATAATGAAAGAAAATTCTTTATAGAGCAGAAAATGCAAGCATACACACATGTGAATATATAATTTTTTTGCCATTTTTGTATAAAAAGGCTGAAAAATATAAAAAATAAAAATTCCGTTTAGCGAGCTCGCAACCAACGCGGACTATAGAGTATGTAACGCGTCATAAATTCAATTCGGATTACTGGATAATTCGGGTTACACACCTTCGGATTAGCGAGCTAGCACTGTATTATGAATAAATTTTATATGTAGCACATTTGAAAAAATAATCGATTAATTAAAACCATTGTGCCGTCGTCAAAAATTTTATTTCTCATCAAAGGCAAGTATAAAAATGTAGACGCTTTGTTGACAATATCTCCAAACAGTCATCAAAATAATAGACAAAAGTGGTGACTTAGAGACACTTGTCCCCAGCTTTCCTTCAGAGTACATATACATATGTACACGCATACATACATATTTTATATGCAAAGCTTCTAGATTTTTTATCGATAGATACCAGACGAGCAGACGTGCAAGTTAATTCTATATATAAATAGACAAAGACAAATTTTTAGATCTCTTTGTCTCTTTTGTTTGCAAACCGATTTTCCTCATTCTTATACCAAATGATAAAAATTGTTGAGCTTTAAGGACCCGACTATATATTATTTGAATCGGTTTAGTATTAAAGGAATAAAAGGTTCATTAGTTTGACACCACTACAAATGCTAAAAATTCACACGTACGCGCATTCACTTACATATGTAAGTATTCCCTGCAAGAAATGTCAATAGTGAAACTGTACTGACTTACTGTTGACACAGTCAGCAGTACTACTGAATTATAACACCCCAGATAATGCTATTTACTATAGACATTTGACATGTGCGTGTCATTGAAAATCTATACTATTGACTAGGTAGTTCTTTTGGGACCATATGTAGACATTGGAACCAGTAACGACTAGTACGTTTTGATAATTCTAGTCTAATATTGGGGTGCTTTTCTGAAGCATATGTCAATAACGAAAATGTAAATTTTATTAACTTTTGGAGTGTATATTGAGATTAATTTAAAAAAAAAATAAAAAATTTAAAAGCGCTAATTCATAACAGTGAAAAATATAGCTACTAAAAATAAGGTACAAATTCATTTCAGTCTTTTTAAAATTTTCTTATAGTGACAATGACGCCAAATAGTCACCAAAATAGTAGACAGAAGTGGTGAATTGGGAACACATGCCCCCAGTTTTCCTTCAGGTGGTACGAACTTGCTTTTGAAATTCTCTTTCCATCGAGTGTTTCAATTTACTGTTAAGAAAACATTTTTTGGTTTGTTTTTTACAAATATTCAAAACTACTAGTTAAAATCAATTAATCAAATATGTTTGTGAATAAAATTAATAAGTGTAATCATGTTGTGTGATGTATAGAGCAACCATTTGAAGCTGTTTTCTTGACGATGACATTTAGAAAAATTAAATTGCTTTAAAATTGCGTGCAGCCTACGTCACAGCCATCAACTTAAATGAATTTTTATAAGCAGTACGTGTGAAAAACTTGAAGGAAAAACTTGAGCGTGTGGCTGCAGGGTTACATAATTGTAGAATAAGCTACACAAAAAAAAATATTGTTGCAAAATTTAAATGTAGATTCAAATTTAACGAACATAAAATTACAGCGATGATTAAGCATAGTTTAATGGAATGGTTAACTCAGAATATTTGCCCTAATAACTGGTTTGCTTAAGTCTACTCCTTGCAGAAAACTGTTTATTAAGGAAAGTAATTTCATACTAACTAGCAGACTTTTAAATGTTAATGAAGAAGTATTCTTTATCAACAAACGATTCGGTTAAATAGTTGATATTCCTAGCAACTGTCAATCAACTAAAAATAAAAAAAGGAAAAAATAAAATAAACAAATACATGAATGCTCATGCAAGGGTGTTACTGCCCTCGAAAACAGCATGTTTTCCATTCCGCTATAGCGAACTCGAGTTCATTTTAATATCTTTCAATTGAAATTCATACCTTTAGCATTTGATTATAATGCGTTTTATTTAAAAAAGCCTTAAGCTTTCCATCCTTGCGACATTTCTCTTCCATATATAAAGCTTTTTGATCACTGCAAGAGACACAAATTGTTCAACGTTCAGAAATAATTTTGGCCTAAAGAGAACTTACTCTAGATGAAATTCCTTTTTAGTCCGCTGGTATTCAGCTTCCTTTTGTTTTCTCTTGTTGTCATCGATTTCTTGATTTTTCAATTGATTTCCTCTTTCAATCACTTTGAGTAATTTATTTTTATAAATTTCTTGATATTCTTTCTCACAACTTAAACGTTTCATGACTTCGTGCCACATTTTATCAATTTCTTTTTCATTTTGAATTCTAAGCTTTCTATCTTCAATTTGATGGAGTTGCCCTTTTTTAGAGTCCAAAAGTAACTGTTGGCTTTGCAAGTGACGCCATTCTTCACAATTTTCTCTTTACAATTATCGAAGTCATCAGAAAGGAAATCATATCTTTTTTATTGTGTTAAAAAAAACTTACAGTTCTCTTTGTTGATTTTTTAAATTAATTAGTTCTTCTTCGGCCTTAACACGTTCCATGCATTTTGTGTTGATCCAGTCCAAACGTTTTCTAAATTGTTCGTTTAATTTTTCATTTATTAGCTCAACTATTTCTTCGTTATATTGCATATTTTCGAACTCGAAAACATCTCTTAACCTAAGTTGCATAAGAAGAAATAAAGATTTTGAAGACATTTATAAGACCACCTTTCGACTTTTAATAGAATTGCTTATTAGATCTTTAGATTTACTCACATTTGCTGCCGTTCATGTAAAACTGCTTCGTATTCCAGAACTTTTGCTTGAACCTTTAAATTGCAATAAGAAACATTTGACTATTTAATCATTCTTTTATCCTGTTTAATCAGCTTATAATTCTGTGTTCACTTTACCTTCATTCCAATATAACTTTTAATATTTTTCTGTCCAGTTGTTTGTAAAAATTCTATTATATCCATTATTAAATAAATATTTATGAAAATAAACTAAAGATTTTGAAAAGAGAAAAGTATCAAGATATCGTAATATTAATAATAAAAGATTCCCGAGAAATTTTGTTATTAAGTTGTTATGGTAACTTTGTTTAAAATAAAAGTCACAAAAAAATTGTATTAATTTCTAGTTAACAAGTAAAGTAACCATAGAAAGCGATTCATTAGTTGGATTCTTCCTTATCTTGCAATTTTGTGTAAAAATCACTCAAAAGTATTTAAAATACGATAAATAAAAAACTACTTTCCCATTGTTTCTAAATATTTCTTCAAAAGGATTATATAGTTTTTAGTGAAGAGCAGATATTTTATTGAATTTTTTCAGTCCACTGAATGAAGAATGAATTTGTACAGAAATATCATGACTTTTTTTGCATTGAAGTTAGAAATCTATAATAAATAATATGAACTGAAGTTAACTTTTGTTAAAAAAATTTGTGTTAAATTTGTGTGTATTGAAAAATGAACTTACGCTCGACACTGCCATACAGTCTGTAATAGATTAATTTCATTTTTACTTCATATAAATAAGAAATAAAATTGTGTATACAAAATTTAAAAATTTTCTTCAAGAAATTTTAGTTTTTTGAATTCATAAATACAAAAATAAAAACATACTTGGGGCATTCAAACGGTGTCCTATTAAGTCATATTGCCATAATGTCTTAATATTTTACAATAGTTTAAAAAAATTTTGTGCTTCAAACAAAAAAGTCATAAAATAATAAGACTTTTTGAACTACTTAAGTTTATTTTTTTGTCATTTTCATACAGTAGAAATTTGAGAGAAGCGTGAGGGAAATCACTTGTTCTTTCCCGTCAAATTTTTTCGTGTTATTATTTTAAAACTTATGATTTTATGACTACCATTTGAATACCGCAAATGTGTATAAAATAAATTATAGTTTTTATGACCAAAGGCGTTTGAAATCGTTTCATTCTATTAGTATTCAAATTTGTTTCTGTATAAAAAATGCATGTATATAGATTGCTGGGAATTTAGTTACCGACTGTTAAAAGAAAATGAACTTTTACGTTGTTGTTTTGACAGTCAATAACTAAAATCCCCGTCAAACAATATTCATGATTTATTGTATGAATAAATCAATTCATTAATCATATTTTGCTGTAACGTAATAATATATATCATACCATAAATCCTAATAGTTTTTAAGATATTTACATTTTGTATATAATCATAATTAGTATACCGTATCATATCAATGCTATAATAAGTAATCATTATATAGTTCATATTATAATATTTAGTAAAGTTGAAACGAATTGCCTGACTCAAGTTCAAATCTGACTTTATCCATTTCTTTAATTTTTTTGGTAAATTCAAGTAATTTTTTATGAAGAAAGCAATATTGAAACAATTTATTCATCAGACTAGCAGAACGGATTAGTACTGATTCGAGGTCGCTACACCATATCATCAACGTAATTTGCTCGATTTTTCCACTTTTGACTTTTACGTATTCGAAAATATGAATGCGAATACGAATAGCTGCGTCAATATTCGCGGACGTGAATATTCAATGTGTAATTTAGCGTTATTTACAACAACAAAAACCTTTATCCTTCATAATTGGCAACACGTTGGCTTTTCTCACTTTCTCTTTTGAATTAGCAGCAATTCATGTTGCTTTATAGAATATTTTCACATATATTTATAAACAACACTATTCAGCTAAATAAGGTTTTATTTCAGGTGTTCTGCAGTTGATGAATGATTGTACCATTACGTCGAAATTGGGCATTCCTTCTAGAGTTTTCAAAAATATTTGAAATATTAAAAAAATCTGTTTTCGAATAATTCGAAAAAGCGTAATTTTTAAAAACCTGTTTTCGGGATTTTATATTTAAAACCGGTTAAAATAACAATAGAAAAAAATATACACAATAATTATTTATGTATGGTGTTTGACACCAAATCTGCTTGGGATCTCCATGAACCTTCTTCTTAATTTGCGTTATTAATGCTATTCAACATGAAATGATAACTTAGAGTGTTGATTATTGCCTGATTATTAAAAGTAAACGCATAAAATAAAAAAATAAAAAATAAAATAACAAATAAAGCAATAACAAGTTTTCGTTTTGGTTTTATAAAAACTGGTTTAATAAATCTGGTTTTAGAATAATTCGCAAACCGGTTTGACAACTATAATTCTTTTACTTCAGCGATATTAAAAGAGCACCGAAATGTTGAATAGATGTTTCGGCATCACCTATTTCGGAGGTTTTTATAGTTTTATTTTTTTAAGCATAATTTTTCCCAAAAAGTTTTTGCCTCGATCACAAAGTATTCTGAAAGATTTTAATTCATCCGAAGAATTAAGTGGTAACTATCAAATTCAGTCAGTTCACTATCAAATTTTCAGTTTTATAAAATGAAATATTGTTTATCGCGGCAATATTCACTGATCTAAGATATAAAGTAAAATTTCCTAGAAATACTAAAGATCGCATTTTACAACACATTTTGGATTTATTCCCGTAGTCAAATTTCGAAACGTGTCAGATTAGATGAAACCGAATATTCCATAAATCATAAGCGTACATCTCTAACAGACACGACGTTTTATATCATAAATGCCAAACTTTAACATTTCTCAACTTAAATAGTTTCCAAAATTATGCTCACCTTTAAATTCGTCGATCATCAGACATGGTGGAAAGTAAATGAGCAAAAATTCGAACTTCTTTTACATGTATGGAGAAAATATTAAGTCACACCAGTGCCAAATGTTCCGAGCAAACGAATGTTTAGTGATGCGACGCTTATTTACACACCGCATCGCAATATTCTTGAAGAATACAAGGATGTTCAGATACGCATTCATAATTAAAGAAAATTTGTATGAAAATTTTTTCTTAAAATGCATTTCAAATACAAATAATTTTTTATGAATATGGGCAGCGATGCCAGAAGGAAGATTTTACCTTAATTTTAAAGATTTTTTAGTCAAAATAAGATTTGAAAATTTTTTTCCCAAAATGAAGATTTTTTGATATTTACCCCCTTATTCTATGCTTTGTGAAAAAATCAAAATTATAGCAAATAACAATTTTTATATTGTCATGCGCCTTGCTTAAATTTATAAAATGTATTTACCCTTCAGCTTAACGTTACCTCAATAAAAGAACAACGTATTATAGAGAATTGTCATTTGATAATTTATAAAAACATATACATACATGTATATAAAAATGCAACATAGCATTTTTTATACATAAAAGATATATATGTACCTAAAAAAACAGCCTTGGTTTGGCGCTTATTGTTTTGTGAACATATAAATGAAATATTTTAACAAAGATACTTATGGATAAATTTTTGATAAGAAAAGGTAATTTAAAATTAAAATATGAATGTATATTTGTTAATTCTCAGCTAATTTCCATGCTTATTTCAGATGGGTGTTAAAACAGCTTTCTTATCTTGACCCGGTAAAAATTGTTAAGAAAAAAAGTTTCTTCACTAGCAGATCTAATAACAATGATGACATTGAGGTTCTAAATTTAGATGACGAATTTAGAGAGCTCCACCACATAGGATTTAATAAATATTTTTTAAATTTAGAAAACGTCACCGTGGAAGACTTTCGGCACATAATATCAAAAATTACTAGAGAAAATAGTGAGTTAGTGTTTCCAACGTTGTCGAAATTTGCATTAAATTTAATGTGTCTCCCTACGTTTATCTACAAACGTTGAACGGATATTTTCAAAAGTAAACTTAAATAAAACGAAATACAGAAACGGATTAAACAACACCACATTGGAGGGTATTTAATTGCACAAGATTATTTGTTTGCTAACAAATGTTTATGCTATAATTTAAAAATTGATACTAATCTATGTATGTATGTATATATAAATAGGCAAGTGAAAAAAGCTAAGAACCATTTTAATTGACTTAAACTCAACGTATTCGGTTGATTTATTTTTGTTTGATAGATTGTTAATAGGAGCAGTGCAGAATATATTTTTTCTTCTACATTTTTGTGTCTAAGATAGTTAAAAACAGTTAAGAATATTAGCCAATCATAAAGCCATGATCTCTCTTTCTCTCTTAATTTGCTAAAAAATTACAACAAAAAACTCAAAATTGACTAAATTAAAATTGGCTTGGCAACTCCGTAAACACTCAGAAGGAAAAACTTATTTTATTTGTTCATTCTATTCCAGGGATGCAAAATGAAATTTTCAAATTGTACTAAGTTTTAAGAAAAAGTGTACTTTTTTCAGTCTGATTGTACTTTTGATTTTTTAAATACATTTTATAAAAACAATTGACTAAAAACGTACATAAGAATTCGTTTGTACATAAATATATGTGTGTAAAAAACTTAACAATTAACAAAAAGGTACACTGAAATTCATTTGTAATAAGTACTTGTAAGAGTATATTTTGTAGACAAAGTTGACAATTAAATTTAATGATTAATTCGAAAAGGTACAAAAAAGACTATCGGTTGTTGAGATCTGAATATAAAATTATACTTTATGATATACTTATTGGTAACAAACTCTTAGTCATTTCTAAATTGTAGCAGCACGAATTAGATGACTTCAGCAAATCCTTTTTTTGGATTAGATTAGAGACAGTCGAAACAAACAACCTGTTCCTCTCTTTTGTTTTTATTAAATTTTGAAACGAAAATAAATCTTTCCATATTGCAGAAGAATGTGGGATCGATAATATTCCTCTAGCAATTCTTGAAATATCATTAAACATCGGTTCATTTAGTTCATTTTTCGTCTCTGATACCTTCGTTCAAAACAAGGCGTATTTAAACAGGTGTTCTACTTTTTTCCACAAATTAGAGGCTCGTATGTCAAAATTTGTATATGTTAACATAAGGGTTGACATGTCTGTTGTTATTGCAATGTACCTGTTGTAGAATCGCCACCATCTATATAATTCCGCCTTGGGTATAAAACAATTCACAACGAATGGTTAACATGGAGTTGCCATAATGGAATAATGACTTAAAATACTTTCGTATAACGAAATAAAATTAAAAAATATATGAAATATAAAAAAATATATGAAATAGTGCTAAATTAGGCATGGGGGTGCTATTATACTTTTTACTTTCAAATAGTGCTAAAAAAAGTACAATTGTACCAACTTTTGCATCCCTGTTCTATTCTTATTTCCATCTTTGTATGTACTTAAACGATTATTGCTGAAACTAATAAAATTTGGATATTTAAATAACGAGTAAGTTTTATTGAAGTTAAATACATTATTGTACTGTGTTATTTTTCTTTAGATGCTTAAAAATAATATATGTATTTGTTTCATTATTAATAACTTGACTTTGATTAGTTAAATTCACCTACAGCACAAAGTAAGTTTGTTATTTTTGGTTTATTTTGTGTGCGTTTTGTTTTTGTTCATTGTTTTCATTATTTTTATGTGCTTTAAGTTACTGAACATACTGGAATGTTGGAATGTGATGGAAAGTTTATATTATTAAGCTAGCATATTCGTACATACATATGTGGTCTTTCTCATGGAATAGGGAATAGAAACATTAAAAACAATTTAAATTTGTATTTAGTAGTTAAGAAAGTTAAGAAAGAGAGTGGTTTACTCTGAAGTCTATACATATGTATATTTGAATATCTATGATAAATAGGCAAAGACAAATTTTTGATCCCTTTTTCTCCTCTGTTTACCAACCGATTTTCTTCATTCTTTTACCAAATTGTAAATAAAGTTGAGCTTTAGTGTCCCGACTATATATTATTTCTATCGGTTTAGTATCAAGGTATTAAAAGGCTCATAAAGTTGACACCACTACAAATGTTCAAAATATACACTTACACGCATTTACTTATGTAAGTATTGGGTACAATTAAAAACATAAACAAAGCAATGAGAGTGTTTAACATTACCTACATATATGTATATGAGTAATAAGATTTTTTTATAACTGTGCCTGTTTGTATGCAATTTTATTTTGTGTATTGTTTTCTCCATGGGGAAGGGAATAAGTAATTAGGCAGTTCTCTTCTTTAAAAGAATGCAACTAAAATAGGTATACGTTTGAGCTGGCGGTCGAATTTCGACCACTGGGCGCACTCTATTATATTTAATCTGAAACCCTCACAGTATTATAATTAAAAATTTGTGAACTATTTTAAATTATTTATAAATTTTTGACTACTTTTATAAAATCAGTCATGATATAATATTTTACCTGTTGGTTTAAAGTCAGAAGCATAGGGTGCTGTTGGCTGAAGTAGTTAGCACGTTGACTGCAAAGCAAATAATGTCTAAGAACGTGGGTTCGAGCCCAGCTTCAGACAAGTCATAACATCCAGCATTTTTCAGATGTGCATTAGAGTATGCCATTGTATTTGTTGTTGTCGGAGTGTTTAAGTGATGAAGGCATAGCACACTGGTCACTGAACATTTCTGGCAGCAATTGATACTGGTGTTGGTGTATGCTAGCGGACATCACAGCGCCCTCCGTCGTCGGTATTGTAGCAAAATCGTCGCCGAAGTAAAATAATTAATAAAATGGCTACAACAGCTTAAAACACATTTAATGCGCCTACTTGACATCAGAGGCGCTGCAACACTGATCTAAAAACTAACACAGCGCGCAATATCAGAGTTGTAAAAATTAAGCTTTCTCTCTTTCACCATATGTCCTCTCTCACTATCCCTTTCCCAAGGAAGGTAACACACCTACGGGTTGGTAGGCATACTAATTGCCTGAGTGTTACTTCTCTTTTATAAAAAAAAAACGTTCACTATAAATAAGTTATATGAGAAAACAACATTTGCTGAGTCACCTATTTTATATATAAATATTAATAATAGCGTTCCCCATTTAAGTTGACACTACTGCACGCCAGGTAGAATTTTTTCGACTTATTTAATAGGAAACCAATAGCATATTAAATTATATTAAATATATATAAAAATAGTATATCGTCGGTCACAGGTTGACAACTCTTAACTCGCCAAAAAATCGAATCGGAGCGAAGATAACAACTGCATACCTGTTATGTTTTGCGAGATATAAAGCTGTGACAAATGGACAGACAGGAAAACATACATATTAGCAAAATCTTCTGTTTCTAAATTTTTGTAGAAAACCCTACATTTTTTCGAACCATTAAACCAAGGTTAACATAAAATTTGTGGCATTTGACGAGGTTTTTCAAGCCTAAACAAGTATATGAACACTAAAAATATATTAAAAAAAACTTATTTTATAACTAAACTATTGTATTTATTTTTGTATATAAATATTATATTTCTAGCACTACTTATACCTACTCAAAGTGTAACCACTAATTATTTTGCTTGTATACTTAAATTTTAGTTAGCACTACTTACAATTACTTACCCAAAATTATTAAATTATTTATTCACATCGGAAAAAAGAGTTAAAGTTGTCCATTTGCAAAATTTATAAAAAATCGTTTTTTCAAGTGCGACAAATTTAATTCACTTCTCTTTCCCCTCTAACACAAGCGAAAACAGGTTTAATTTCTTTTAACGATTATCTCTATGAGTATAAATATTGTATACTAAAATTTGTATAAGCCAAACAAATGCAGGTGCAGGAATTAAAAACCACTCAAACCATTTCCTTACTTTTCGCATCCCCTGCAATTGTAATTACTCTCGCCGCAAAGTGAACCATTTCGCGAGAAGGTGGTCAAAAATCTGTAACTTTTGACTGAATTGCAATTTTGATATGCGGGTTTTTTATTTACTAAGATAGACTATAGGTTTCAAGTTTAAGACATGAAACTTTAAAATCCACCGGTTAGAAAAATAGTTATGATGGGTTTAAAAAGCATTCTAAGTTTTAGCTGATTTTTGGTACAAAAGTGAAGTTTTAAAACTTTTTATAAAAGCTTTGTTTTACGATTACAACTTATACTTATTAAAATGTTAAACTTTGTCAGAAAGTGCCAAACTTTTGCCCACATGATATTTTTAATACGAAGGGCCACATGTTGCTTTTTTGAAGCAGATTGGGTTAAAAATTAGTTTATTAAGTAGCAGATTGGGTTAAAAATTAGTTTATTAAGTAGCGAAAATACAAACTGCAAACATTGGTTCATATTTACTTTAGATAAAGAGGTTTTAATGGAGAAGATGTAGGTTTCTATTTAAATACAAAATAGACATTATAAATATTATATATAAACTTTTATTATAAATTTGTAAATTTAAAGTTGTTTAACGTACATAAATAATTAAAAAGTTAAAATAAGAATGACTCTATTGTTTTGGAAAATCACTATTAATAAAAATTTTTTGGTAAATCTTTTATCTATATAGCCTTGATTTTCATCTTCTAGAAGTAGTTCAGCTTCTACGTCTAATTCAATAGAGTTAGTTTGTTGTCGCATATTGGATGTACATAATAGATCTGATGTGCATAATAAAATAGTTATCAGGTCTTCATTAGTACAACATCTGGAAATTCTTCTTGTCTTTGTTTTTTTTCTTGCGCTTTTTTAGATAGATCTCCTATTTGTTCTCCATGGTACAACATTTTATGAACTGTAGATGGCATATATCTCCAAACGTATTCTTCGTTATTTTTTGGCGTACTCCAAATTTTTTTGCATTTATCTTTCTGCTGCATGCTAGAACTTGTAATATAATGTTGAATCGCCTTATTACTTCCAAATCTACACCTGTGATAGTTTCTGGATCTAAAAAAATCTCCTTGCGGTATTTCCATCATTTGTGTTTCCTTCTCCTTGCTTTGTTGGGTGATCGATCATTTTAGGCCCAAATACTTTTCTTGAATTTGTTTTTTTGCTTTCTTTTTTTTTCATTGTTCTAACTGTTTCGCCTAACGGACCAAAATCCAAATCATAACCTAATTTAAGGTTATTCTCCATAAACCGTATTCCAGCATGAAGAGGGGAGAATCCAAAATTTACTTTATTTTAAGTAGGCAAAATGTTTTTGTGACCATTTTCAGAAATCGACTAACAATTATTAATTTTCTTTTAAAAAATACGCATGTGCAAATAAAAAATGTCTCTAATAAAAGCGATTTGATAGAAAAACTAAAATACTTCAAAAAAGAGCATTAAGGAAAAAGCATTTTTAACTCTTTTACTCAAATTTTGCAAAAAATATTTGACCTTGTGCCAGAAAACTTGTTCTGGTGCTCAGGGTCGGATCGGGACGGGTATACAATGAGATATAGTAGTGTAGAAAAAAGTTTGGACTACAACAAAGTCTTTTCGAACTTTTGCGAACTTTAGAAGTTATGCTCTAATAAGTGGGTGAGTTTAGGAAAATTTGGACCTTTAAAAAAAGAACAACAAAAAATTAATTTCTAAAATTATATACACTTAGATTTTCTAGTACTAATAGTTCACAAATTAAAAAAATAAACAAAATTTATTTCGTTTGAAAATCTCTTAAAGCAAAAAAGTTATAGGTGCTTAAAAATCAAAAGCTTACTAAGATATTTTTCATTTCAGCGAAATACTGAAAATATCCATTTTGAATCACCCTGTTCACTGTGATTAGTTGAAATAAAATTTTAATTTTTTGGCTCCCACGGTACACTAGTATCTACTTTTGAATGAACTTTAAGATTTTACAATCGGTGACCATAAAATAATGAGTTTTGGCTGCATTCTCTTAAAATGGTACACAGTGCGCCGGTTCCAACTCATATTATATCTTCTAGCTACAGGAAGATTATTTACATTTTTTGTGTCCACCAAAAAATTCACTATAACTTGCATTTGATTTCCTTTCACAGTTTTTACAAAACCTGCAATTTCAAAACCTGCGTTCCATATATCCGTGACAAATCAATTTAACCATTTAAGATTTAAGTGATGCCCCCGATAAGCTATCAGCGCATTTTTCTTTAGTCAGCAATAACTTATTATAAGCTTGTAATTGAGTACAGTAGTCGTAAATTAGCAGAACACGTGTCTGCAAATTATAAATTAAAACTGCTGCATATACACAAGTAAATTAACAATTTTATTAATATACGCTGCAACACTAAGCTACAGAATTAAATTGCTGTATCTTGTGAAACTAACAATAAAGTATTTATTTTTATGATGTTAATTTTGAGAAAAATATCATAATATTTACTAATTTACGTTGCAAATGTTTTAAAAGTAATTCGCTACTTTAAGCAAATGTTACAAATTAATGTAAATTGGACATAAATGTTTTTAAAATAAAATTAATTTGACGCATAAAATACTTATACGCCTTTTTATAATCATAAAATGTATAAATATGGGCATGTTTGGAAAAAAATATTATATTTCTTGTTGCCTTGCAGTATCCATTAGCTAAGATTTTCAAATAAAATTTGTTTTTCAATAGGAAATTCCATTGGAAATTTATTTTTGTTTGTTAAGTTACCGAAAATGAAAATCGAAATGGTATTTAAAACAAAAGAGTTAAGCGACAAACTTGTAAATGATGAGTCAACATTCACTGAACTCAGTTTGAATAGAAAAAAGACTTTTAATGAAAATTTGTACAATCGAAATGATTTTTGATGAAAAGTTATTTTATGTAGTTTAACTCGAATTTTAAATGTGCTGTTATCATAATTAATATTTTATGATAATTATAATATACACAGGCTGCTGGGGCGCTAATGCACAACTACTAGAAGCCCAAGCCACATCGTATGTATATGTATATTATATATAAAATAAGTACAATAATTAAACTTGTTTTTATGCAATAGCTAAGTAAAAAAATTCGCAGAAAGTCTAGCTTGTATATTATAAAGGGACTTTCATCACAAAAGCAGAAAACTCTTAACAATTTATTTATGGCAAATCTTATTTATTATTAGTTTCCTTTCGTGCTAAATTCCAAATATAATGTTTGCCTGAAAATCGTAACATCATCAATCATAACACGCCTTCCTTGTAACAATAATTAATATAAATTGTTTTAATTTTAACTTTTCCTCTGAGCACATGGAGCTCAAATCCATTCAATTTGCATAAAATCCATTCAAGCAGCATACAAAATCCACCACTTGTACAAGTACAAGCGACTGCTCTATTAGATGCCAAGGAAGGAAAATAACTACCATTAGCCTGAGGCTTTTAAAATTAAATTGGTTGTTGATGTCTTGCATGTGTTTTGTCACTTCAAAGTAGTTTCAATTATTTATTGAATAATACGAGTGTATTTTGGAATTCTATGCACAAAGATAAATTATTATGTTTTAATAAGTGGCATTTACTTGAATATTTAATGAATTTGAAACAACTAAATTTAACAATTTCAGATGGCATCAGTTGTGTGTTATATTTTATTTCATTATTACATTTTACATATTTCTTCATTAGTTATAGAATTCGGCAGCATTTCAAGTAAGTTGAAATTAATTGATGTTAAATTATCTCTTGTTCCTTTGGAATATTGTCTCATGCCCAATTCTTTCTGACTATAAATGTTACGAACTTTAGCCAAAATAATAATCACTTTGGATTAAAAACCACTAACAACCAATTTGTTCGAAAAACACTGACATTAAATAAACAATTAGCTACTGGATTGAGTCTGGCAATGTTTGCTGTCACATAAAGCTTGGTACTCCGTTTAAAATTTCACGCGAAATGTTGACATAATCCATATAAAAAAGTTTACATGAAATATTAATGAAAAAATGTTGCAAAAGTTGTACTCTGTTCAACTCGTGAAAAATTTATGAAATGTATCTGGCAACATTTTCTTGCCATCTGTGAAATAATGTGACTGGCATTTATTTCCTGCGAAATATTGACAGCTGATTTAATTTTTTCTGTAGCTTTTTTACTTTTAATTTTCTGTACCAAAAATTTCTTTAATATAAGTTTTTTCTTTTATACTCTATAGAAGGAACTATCTCAGTGTTTATGATTTTAATAATGGCACAAACAAGCAAAATTAAATATTTGTTTTTTTTTTACAAAAGTCGATCAATGTTGCATACTTCTAACCAATACAAACAAAAATTTTTTCCGAAAAAGTAATATGGCCATCACTTGTTACGTGTCAAATTTTTCACGCGAAATAATCAAAGTTGCTGAAAATTTTTCACAACTTCAAACAGCGTACCAAGCTTAACTAGTTGAAATTAATCAAATAAATCAAAAACTCTTGACCAAAAAACAAAGATCAAAACCAAAAAAGTTTTTCTTAAGTAAAAACAAAAATTAGAAAGAAAAATGGTACATGAGATAAAAACAACGTGTAGCAATGGGTTAATTTATCGTTAATAAGTGATGGTAAAATTCCAATATTGATGAAGTTGTGTTTGCCTTAAAAACAACGAATAATACCTTCAACAGTACAAATAACTCTCGTATCCTTTTTCGAGTCATAATTTGTATAAATACAAATTCGAAATCACATTCAATCGAGCCACCTAAACAGTGGCGGATACATGGAAACACACGTGAACACTGATAATGGGAGTGTAGCGTCTCCCGAAAAACAACGTTGTTTCTGTTCCGCCGTGTAAGTTGAAATTAATTGATGTTAAAATTTTCCCTTGTTCCTTTGGAATATTGTCTCATGTCCAATTCTTTCTGACAAAAAAAAATTTTACGAACTTTAACCAAAAAAATAATCACTTTGGATCAAAAAGCACCAAAACCAAAATGCAAATGAAGTTTGAAAAAAATTACGTGTTCCTTTTTTATTAATACTCAAGTGTGACCTCTACGTATGCAATGCATTGTACTGGAACTAGGAAAATAGGTTATGGGAAAGAGGATAGAGGGATATTCGATTTAAATCTTTCCACGCTGAAAGTGACTGGAAAGACCTCTGCGGAGAGTTTATTCCACATGCGAACTGTGCGACTTAAGAAACGAATGTTCTCTGTAATGCATGGTACGATTCACACGCTAATCGACCAAAATTGGATGGGCTCGTAATGAAAAATGTGTTGTATGCAAAATGTTCCTGATTTCATTAGAGCACATCCCATTGTAATAACGATAAAACAGTGAAATAAACGACACTTTGCGATGATGTTCTAGTGAATTAAGAGAATTGGCTACGCTACTGTCATCGGTGATCTTCTTGACCCTCTTTTTGTGTTATAATTTCGGTCGGATATACAGCATAGGTTATATAAATAGCAGGGATATTTTAAAACGTCATACTACTTATACCAGACACTGCACACCACTAATGTAAATAAAATTCTTTAAATAACTTGTATTTCTATCTGAATACATACATACAAGCATTTCCGTAGCTTATAAACTTTTCTATTCTCTTAATTCGAAAAACCATTTGTATCTCTGTTAGCAATACGGGAACATAATGTATGTCTTATTAAATTCAATATGATTTGGATAATTTCTTTAAACTAATGCACGATTTAATGCAACTTTGCAATAAAAAATAATTATGCAGACATCAGATACTTATGACAAAATCTTATAGTAGAAAAATAGTTTGAATTTATGAAATTCAAAACACTCATCAATTAGTAGAGTATAAATTACGTAAATAACTAATCTCTGTGCGTTTTTTTTTAAATTTATTTAAGTGATACTCTGGTTCGTAATAGGGTCGTTTCATAAGGGGTTTAAATAGAAAAGGTAAACTTATTATTTCTCAGAGGAAAGCAAGGATACATATTAATTGTAAGGTACACTCCTGAATTGTCAAAATTTTTTCACAATTGCAAAAAAGCTTATCTGCACTGTGAAAAAGTTTTCAATGTTTGAAAAATTAAAATACAAGAAAAACAAAAAAAATATTGAAAATTGTTTGATTGGTTTTTGAATTTACAATTTAATAGAAATGGCGAAAAAATGACTGGAATTTTATTGTTTTTGTAGAAACAAGCGTATTTAAATAATTATATGTATGTACTTTGGTTGGAAGCAGCTCCCTTAATAATGTATCAAAGTTAATGTTTGATATGTCATTTTAAGATAATTCGTCTCTCGAATGACCGAAAAAAGTAAATGCTCTATTGAGTAGCAGAGCATTATCCAGTTTTTTGGAAAGTCTAAACCCATATATTTATTTGTTTTTTCACTTCATCCTCGCCCATATCGCTCCTTTATTGCAACATGGTCATATCTCAAGAAATTTGATTTTTGAGTTAAGAATGACAAAATATATTGAAATGAAAATTTATGGCTTGAGTTCAAATCTGAGTTTACCCATGGTGAAATAAGCAGGTGGCATTACTACGCCATATGATAATCTTCTGTCATTTTTGTTTATATTAGAGATGGGTATCGCTCACGTGGTTAGCGTGAGTTATCGTAATTAATTTTTTTGTTTCAATTACGTGAGCGTGCATGAACGTGAGTACAAAGAAATTGAGCGTGCATAAGTAGATTTTTGATGTGATTGCTTCGTGATTTTTTTGCTATATTGTTATTTTTTCGTATATTTTTGTAATTAATATTTCTACGTAATTAGTCAAATTGTTTTAAGTTTATGTTGAAAGGAATTGTTAGGCTCAAGTTCAAATCTTACTTTACTCATTTCTTTATTACTTTTAGAAATTTAACTAAAATTAAACTAAACTAAAATTATTTTTATTAAGAAAGTATTATTGGAACAGTCTATTCATCAGAGTAGCAGAATGGATCAGTGATAATATTTTTTTTTTATTATTTAAAACTTTTTTTTTCGTGATTATTTCGTGAGTGTGTTTTCGTGATTGTGCGTAGCTTTTTTGCCTACTCACGTGAGCATGCATGAACGAGAGCACAAAATATAAGGACGTGCATGAGTAAAACTTTTTATCGTGAGCGTGAGTGAGAAATCACTCACGATCCCATCTCTAGTTTATATTTACAAAATATCCAAGCTTTTGTTTGTTCAATTTGTGTTTATTTTTTATTAAAATTTTCAATTTGTGCTTGTTTTGAGAGTGGCACTACCTTCTATATGGACCGCAAATACTTTCAAAGTAATCCACACTTCCTTGTCTTGCTCATTTGAGCGTCCAAAAAATTCAATGGTTTCTGTTAACTTATTTTATTTAATTTTTGCTTACAATAATTTTTGACAAGGGCTTAGACTTTACACAAACAAAAATTCCTTTTTTTGTTGTATTGTTGTAGTAGTAGCCCTAATAATGCCACCTGTTTATTTCATCATGAGTTTACCCATTTCTTCTTAATTTTTAAAAAATTATTTTTTGGATAAATTCATTATTTTATTAAGAGAGTACTTTTTATTTGAAACAATTTATTCATCAGACTAGCAGAACATATCAGTACTGATTTCGTGGTCGGTACACCATCTCATCAGCATTCTTTGTTCGATTTTACCACTTTTGACTGTGAATACTAGTTCAGATTTGAACTCAAGCCATACATTTTCATTTCAATAAATACCTTAGACAGTTCAACAATTACGTATAAATATGAATGACAAAATATTCGTCATAACGCTCTTCATTTTATGTAAAATATTTATACAAATATCTATTGAAGGGAGAATACTTTTTTAATAATTCCATTGATGTGTGTGCAAATTGAAAACTTTAAACTTCTGACGAACAAGTTTTTTTTTTTTTTTGGGAAATGACTACGTTACAATAAAGAAGCGATATGTAATTACATATATAAAACAGTATTAAGCTGATAATGGTAAAACTGCCTTTTTGGTATTATTAAATCACTCCAAGGGATTCGATAATGTGAACCACAACATTATATTTCACAAGCTAAGTAGGATATTTAATTTTTCTTCGACTGTCATGCAGTTATTGTCAACATAGTACTTTTGTGAAAGATACCATTATGTTGAAACTCATAGCAAAAAACCAAGAGTACTTCCCGTGCCAAGAGGAGTTCCGCAAGGATCTATAATCGGCCCTTTCTTATTTTCAATGTATTCAAATGATCTTCCAGCATA
Organism: Gymnocheta viridis; assembly: GCA_956483585.1. Taxonomy (NCBI): domain Eukaryota; kingdom Metazoa; phylum Arthropoda; class Insecta; order Diptera; family Tachinidae; genus Gymnocheta; species Gymnocheta viridis. Next base: position 42,786,829 of record OY101443.1, on the reverse strand, counting down.
TTAACAGACTGTAAGATTAGAATGTTCACTGATGACGTTCAAATATATACTGGTTGCGGCTGGTAAGTCGGTGGGCTGGCAGAGGCGGGTGTGTGTAACCATCCGCTTGCTGTTCAGTTACACGACATGTGTCTATGTCTTACCTCCTCGTGGTATCAGCTGGTAACATCCTCACGGATGGCAAAAAGACAAGGCTATCCATTGGGCTTTGAATGGATCTTGGTGATGGCAAACACCTTGGTAATATATGGTGCATGGTACAGGGTAGAGAAATTTTGCAGACCTCCGATCTTTTGGGCTCTACCCTGCAGTATAAAAAGAGAGTAAGCTTGCTTATGTTAGTCTGCGAATAGGTATGTTGATCTTTCCTGGCAGTACCTTTGATCACATGCCTACAATCATATTGTGGACTACCCTAGCTCTGGTATTGAAATCAGGGGAATGGGCGTACTCATATGCTAAAGTTAAGGAAATAGATCTTAAGATCTATTCCATTCTCATAGGAATGGCACTGCATCAGTAGTGATCGTCCTTAAAGAAGGAATTTCGAGTAGGGACCGGTTACCTAACAACTGGTACTACGGGATCTGGTAGCCCCGCAGATGATTCTCCGTACAGGTTTAAAAGTTGATGCTCGTCGCATCTTCTTCCAGTGCACCGTCTGTGCGTGGACTTCGTTCTGGCCCCTTTAGGGTTTAATGGTTGATGCTCGCCACTGGCGTGTATGGAATGGAACGAAGCTCTGCGATGGACTTCGTGCTTACCTGTATTGGGGATGACTTCTGCGACCGGATATTGGTGAGGTCTCTTTCGAGAGCGCACGTAGTGGCTGTGGTTAAACCAAAAATTTACGCTGGGAGTATCGGTGGTTAAAGCCCTGATGCTTGACAGCGCTAGTGGTTGTCAGACTTCGGGACACCACATAAGATACTAGGTGCTGTTGCCAAAACAACAGAGCTGGGAAGGGAGAGTAGAATGGAAGTGAGAGGGAAGGTCAAAATTCAGTCATGGTTACACTGGTTGTGTAGCTAATGTTCTGACGCATTCTTCTTGTCTGGTGGAAACTCTACAAAAATTTCCCTCTAGCAACAGAGTTTGGATAGCTCGAACTGCTTAGCAAGCAGTTGTGCATAATGGTAAGATTATATACAAGAATTGCAACCTGTGCGGACTTTTTAACACACGCACAGGTGCTTTTCAAAGCACGCACGGGGGCGGTGGTGAACGCATTGTTTTCACATGGTGTTGAGAGCACAGTGGGGTTAGGCCGTAATGGTGTGTATCCACTCTAATCTGCAACACATCTGCATACTGGTTGCAATAATAGCATGATTGATCACTGCATCATGTTTCTAAATCAGCAACTTAATCGTTTTGATAATTTGGCTTCTATTAATGGTCTTGGAATCAATCCATGTAATATGTCTGGCTCATGGGTTCCATAAAGTTTTCAGACTTTGTTCGCTTAAAATTTGAAATGTTAACTCACTTGTTGCAAATTGCAAAACCATTTTTCTTATGGTAGAACTACATACATGAATAATATGTGGTATTTTTCCTAATAAACTTATTGGCCTAATTGATTTCCAGGCGCCCTCTCGTATCAATGTAATGGATTCTATGCACCCAAATATGATCAATCCCCCAAAAGTCCTGCACCACACACTAGATGGGGATCTTGGTTAACAACTTTTTACAAATAAGCAGCGTTTTAAATAAGCTCACCGATGATGAAGTAGAGTCGATATGTAATGCAAAGGCTTTATTTAAGAATTCATCAGAAAAAAAAGATTTACCATATCTTAAAGATAATTTTGAATGTATTTGCAACAATAAAATTAAAATAGGACTTTCTTTATCTGAAAGCTTATCCGTCATAGAAGACGTAAAAAAAACTTCAGAATATTAAGAATAAAATATTTATTGAAAAATTTTAACAAAATATTTGATCGAAATGTTGGCCTTCAAACGTTGACCAGGATGTTGAAGGTATGTATATTTTCAATATATTTGACCGTTTTGTGCGACAATCGAAGATCCTTTCAATTACAAAACTTATAAAAACATATTATACTTTGTAATAAAGATTTGTTGAAATAAAACTGATTGAATGAAAATGATTAGTCAGTGTTTTTTCGGGTGCATATTTTTGTGCATGTTTTAAATATTTTTTTGGAATATTTCTATGCATATTTTAATAATTTTTGTGCATATTTAAACTTGCACTGGTTATAATAACACTGTAACCATCATTTTCTGTTAAATAAATAAATAAATAAATAAATAACTAAATAAATAAATAAATAAATAAATAAATAAATAAATAAATAAATAAATAAATAAATAAATAAATAAATAAATAAATAAATAAATAAATAAATAAATAAATAAATAAATAAATAAATAAATAAATAAATAAATAAATAAATAAATAAATAAATAAATAAATAAATAAATAAATAAATAAATAAATAAATAAATAAATAAATAAATAAATAAATAAATAAATAAATAAATAAATAAATAAATAAATAAATAAATAAATAAATAAATAAATAAATAAATTAATTAATTAATAAATAAATAAATAAATAAATAAATAAATAAATAAATAAATAAATAAATAAATAAATAAATAAATAAATAAATAAATAAATAAATAAATAACTTTATGGATATCAACTGTACGCTGAATGTGACTCCATTAGTAAGAGAAAATTAAATGTCGCCTTTAACAACATCATTCGTTATGTGTATGACTTGAAAAGACGTTCTAGAATATCCATGTTTTCTTCAAGGTTGTATAGAATATCTTTTGCAAATTTGCTTAAATTAAGAGTTTTGCTCTTCATGCACAAGGTGGCTTACACGCACCAGCCAACTCTCCTTTAAAAATATTTGTAGATGTAAAACATAAGGTATATTTGCCATAAAAATGTAGTTTCGAAATGGCATTTTTCTTCTCTCTGGAACTCGATTCCTTATAGATTCCAACTTTTAAATAACGTGCGACAATTTAAAAACTGTTTTCTGAATAATATATATTTTTTCTCTTCTTTGTTTCTAAAACATTTGATAATTCTTTTTTTTCTGCTCACTCTCATTTGATATTCAATTTAGCATATAACGACCATATCTCTTTCTTACATAACAACATAGTATTGTAATGCAGAAAATAATATTACTGGAGCCTAACAATTTTTAAGTTCTCGCGAAACTAGCCAAGTACCAACTGCCCAAATTGAAGGCCTACTTCCGAAAATACAATTTGAGGGCTTGAGTACAGATAAAAATTATTTGTATAAAATAATTATATAAGTTATAAGTTGACACTGCCACGATGGCTTAGCTAACAGGTCTCTAGGAAAAATATCCCATGCTTGATGGCTAACAAAAGCAAATAGAATTTTACGCTATTCCTACATCAAATCCGACATATCAGCTACAAGTATTAAAACAGTATTGTGTAAAAGTTTAAGCTGCCGTATGGTTTGAAATAAAAACAAATCCAACTTGCAAACATGGATCTAAAAATTTTGGGAAATTGGTAACAAGCTCACGTTACCTTCGAGCAGAGTTATAGCTATTAATAGCTTGCGTAATTCAACGTAACTCCTATTTTGCTCACCCAGAATACTTGCTTCGTCGATGTTGTTGGATGAAAAAAAAACAGTGAGAGAACAGGTAGCCAGACAAATTCAAGAAGCACGAAGCTCACCTCTTACTGGAAAGCAACCTCGCGTGTTAAAGATCCCAACTAATTTTGACGCAAGTATCTACTATTTTGAAGTTATAAATTGGAATCAAAAGTTTTTCGATCCACAATTCTTCGGAAGATCACTACTGAAGAAATAAATCCTATACTCAGACGGGGGAATGAACTGTGGAAATAGTATCAGAGGCATTAATGACTCTATGCGACAAAAAATCAAGAGAAGGTTTAATACAGACGAAACTTGAATCAAGATTTCGTGATTTTATTGTTTTATGTTGTATAAGAATCAATGTTTTAATTTTTGAGTTTAATTAAAAATGTTTTTAGTTTTAACTAATAATAATTGATAGTAAATAAAATATTAAAATTTAAAAAATTATGTAGCGACCTCGAAATCAGTACTGATCCGTTCTGCTATTCTGATGAATAAATTGCTTCAAATAAAAAGTACCCTCTTAATAAAATAACGAATTTATCCAAAAATAATTTCTTAAATTAAGAAGATATGGGTAAACTCAGATTTGAACTCAAGCCATAAAAATTTCATTTTAATATATACCTTAAACAGTTCAACAATTACGTATAAATATTAAATGTTTTTTTCTTCAAAAATACTTAACGTTTAGGAGCTCCAGCGCGGGCTAAAGATATGACTTTTTTAAACTTTTTTGTAGCAATTTTTATTTGTTTTAACGTAAGACAAAAAAAATATTGCTATTAGAACATGATTTGATAACTTTTCTTTTTTCTCATACATCAGTGACCAACCCTAATGTACATATATACTTATATATGTTCAATATTGACACTTAAATTCTACAAAATATAAGTACATACGATTGGAAGTCTCTTGCTAAATTTTATAAAGAAAATATATCATATCAATATATCATGAATGCATACAAATTTAACAACTAAAATGGTTCAAATATTAAAAGAAAAAAAGTACATAAAAAGGACTACTGTACCGCATTCGTAATCAACATACATGTATTCCATGACTGTCTACATTTTTCACGTAAAATCGTAATGAAATTCTATTTTCTACAAGTTGGTACGTTACGGCCAAGTGACATTTCGGTCAAGTAAAGGCCTCATTAGTTTTTACTTTTCGTTGCCTTTCTGTACCGTTCTTTTCTGTAGAAAATATTTCTTAGTTACTTGTTCTGTGTCTGAACTTTTGGAAGTGGACGATATAATTATAAGAATGAATTTTGTAAATGTTTGCAACAAGCTTTTTATTTGACAAAAGTATATAAATATTTAAAAATTTGATTTAAAATAATATTTTCTTACTTTTAACACAAAATTTTTAATATTTCATACCACAAAAAAATAATACATACAAACTCTTGGCTGTCACTTAACGTTGTATTCTATTTTCTACAGAATAGTCCGCAAAATAACAGAACGAAAAAGTAACAACAAACCACATATTTAGTTTTTCAATTGAACAGAAACAAAACAGCTGATTCGTAACAGAACAGAACGTACAAACTAATTCTGTCTTAAGCATTTTCATTGCTTTTTTCATGGCAGAATAATACAGGTACACGCAAGTCAACAGCTGATCATTTGTGATTTATCTAGTACCGTCAAATTTTATATAAAAAAATTAACAACCATTCTTATGTATGGAGTTTGTTTGACAATCCCAGTTGTTATCGTTTTTGTTGCAGTGATGCATGTACCTGATTAATTGTGTCATGTGTGTGTTTTTCGTCATTTTATCTTTTTTTTAATTATTTATAATTTTCTCTATAATTTTTAAATTGATTTACTTTTAAAATTAGTTCTTAAGTTCAAATATTGATTTGTAAATTTCTTATTCTCAGTTCCGCACTACAAAATAAGACCAATGATCTTGTGTGTGGATCGCTACTAATTATAAATAAATAAAAATATAAATTAATTTTAACTGACGCAAATGACAATTAAATAATTTAAACTGTAATAATTTTAGAATAAACGAATAAGAGCAGAACCGACTTAGAAAATAATAAAGTTTTTCTAACCCTGCAGTCACACCATCAAGAAAACAACTTAAAATAATTTTTTCCCTACAATTATAATTATTATAATTAATTATTATAATTAATAATTATTAAAGGAAATAAACAAAATTATAGAAACAGAAAAAAAACCAACAACAAATATTTTTTTTAATATTTGACTGTAATTTGAAACACTTTATGGAATGAAAATTTGTAAGCAAATTCTCGTCAAATTTTAAAAGTGTTAGTGTACTGGTAAAAAAAGTGAGAGAGAATTTAAAATTTGAATGAAAATTTGATCGTGTGACTAACAAGTAAGTTAAAAGTTTTTTATTAGACTTAAGTTTTTTAATTAAAATTCGCTACTTTTAAGAAGAGGTTTTGGAGAAATTAAAAAATAAGTTCATCGAAATTTTTCGACAGCAATATAATTCGAATAATTTAAACGACTTAGATTGAATTTGTCAATGAGCCGATGTAAGTGAAATTCTCGGTACTTGACAGAGTTTTCCAGAGAAAATCGATTTGCCAATAACTTTTGGAGTAATTAAAATAAAAACATGTTTTTGAAATTTATCGTCAACGAAATACCTCGGAACAATCGATTTGAAACACATTTGCTGCATTTGCCCTTGATTTTAACGCCCAATATAATTGCAAAATTTTTAAATTGGACATTATTTCACTTAAATGTGTCTTATTTTCGAAATTTCATAATGAAATTAAACCCAAATGGAAAAAGTCTTTAGAACAAACAAATTGGAGTTAATTTCGAATAAAATAATTTTGAGTCTTATTTCATTTTAATTGGGGTTTGTTTAACTTTTTTTAAATTAAATTTTTACATATTTTGAAAGGAGTTTATGCTTTATTGTTTCCAGTAAATATCGTCAGAATCTACTTAATAAAAAGCATGCAGATCGTGAGCCAAGAGATAAAAGCCATGAATGAGTGAAAGTTACTCAGGATCTCATTTTTTAATTATTTCAGTGAAGATGATTTAGTTTCTTCGGTTGCCAAATTTTGAAACTACACATTTAACATATTAGAAAAATCAAAAGTTGCGTTGGTAAATCGTTTTACGAATGTTTAGTAGTAGGGCAATTCGTAAAAGCAATTAAAATGTCAAATCAAATAGACCTTTGATGATCTGACATGAAAACGCGAAGGATTTGTACGGACATGATTCTGGATAAATTTCTCTCTTATAAGATTTTTTAACGCTTAAAATTTGTATCTACGAACAGGTGGTTTTAATATCGGAACTTTGATAGTATTTATCGTTACATCATGTCAAATTTTTTAACACCGAAACATGAAAATATTTATATTTCAACTTCTGTAACACTCGCAGCACAGGACAAAACGTTAAAGTATAGTTTGCTAACTGAAAGAAACAATTGTTTATACATTATAACAAATTGTTAATGGCCGAAAGTTGGCATGCTAAAAGACAAAAAGAAACCAAAATATATTCGTTAACATCAAAAAATCAAAAAAAAAAAATAAAAATAACCACGGGCGCTTAAGCACCATTAATCTGTTTAAAAAGTTGGCGCCAGTAGCCACACATCTGTTTTATTTATATTTTATACTCGTATGATTGCCTAGATCCAATATGGTTAATTATCTTCTCAACTTACATATTCGTCTTATTTCTTGATGATAGTCAACACACCTCAGTATGAAACAAATTGAGATAGATTTACTGTGTGGCTGGCACTATTGTTGCCACTCACAATGCTGCCGAGTGACTGACTGACTGACATGTCGCAGACAGGATTACAAATTTCATTATGGAAACAATGAAAGAAGGAAGCAAGGAAGGAAGGAGAGCAAAATCAAAAATACAAAGAAAAATCAACCATAATTATGGCAATCAACTTTAATGGAACCATGTAGTCGTACTTTAAGAAAATCTTCATTAATTTTAACATGCCACATATATTTTACACAAATACTTGAGCAAACAGTGAAAATTCGTATATGCATGAGCTTTGTCAGGATGTGTGTTTCTGGTGCATGTTTTCAACTTTTGTAAAGTTCATTTATTCGTTCAACTTGCCAGCACGTTGCATGTAATTGAAGTAATTATTCCTCCATTAATTTATAACGATAATCTGGTACTTGTGTGATTTAATTCTTGTTGCAACCAACAACAAATTAATACCGTGAAGTAGCGGTCGAACCAGTACGACGGTACATTATTAATGAATTTTTTGATAAAATCTTATTGGTGGAAAAGCGAAGCGTTGCAGATAAGAAGTATTAAAATGTAATTTTTAGGTGGAGCATTTTCTTGAGGAATCTTATATATATTAACCCATTAAAAACTTGGCAATGACTTAAATTAGAAACAACATATTATTTAACACAAAGAGTGGCGCGGTAGTAGAGCGGGCTCTTATCGTTCACTACATTAGCGGTTTAAGCTTTGACGCAAAAATGTGGGGTTTTTGAAATAGTGTTGCACAATAGAACAGGGGTAAAATATTGAGGCACGAGCTAAATACTCAAAGCAGACTTTTGATTTTTATTTATGTTTTGTATATTCATCGACTTCTAAATATTGACATTTTTAAGTCATTACTTGTGGTAAGTGATTACCTTCAATGACATCGCCGTGTTAAAATAATGAGCTAAAATGTCAAAATTGTAGCGGAGTCTTAGTTTTACCAGACGTGCAAAATGCAGGTCCAGGAAGGAAGCATTCAGTATATGACGTCGTAATAACAAAAAATCCAAATACTGACTGGCTGCGCGAACGAGCGAGATCTTCGTGGGCCAAAATATTAAGCGGCGAAAAAGTTCTTGCTGCCCTTTGAGGTAGCAAGAGCTCAGAATATTCGTTGAAAAATAATGGCCGTTCTTCTATTCCGACTCTTTTTAAAGGATAATTAAGTACCTGTTTGATAGAGCTAACCTTCTAATTGCAAGTCATTCTCACTTGCCGGAAAGCAATCAACCATTGCCTCTACTTGAAAGAGTATCTGCAAATATGCAAACTGGTCGTGCAGTTAAAAACGTTTTTGCGAAACTCAACATAAATGAGTCTCCTGGGTCGGATGGAGAGTCAGCATTGTTCTTGAAGCAATGCTCTTCGCCGCTAGCTCTGTTCTTTTATATATTATTTTGAAGATGGTAGCTGCATCTGCCATTCGTATGCATTCTGTCACAGGCGCAACCTGTTGGAGATTAAGATCTAGTGTTGCATACTTACGCACAGACGTACGACCGAATATGCTGCTTCACTTGATATGGGTGGTATGGAATTCATACGTTGGATATTAAGGAATCGGGTGCTCTTAATGTTCTTGGCCTGAAGATCCAGTGTGATGTTTGATGGACAGACCTCACCTTCCATTCATTTACGAAGTTTCCATAACATTTATATGTCGCAAAAAACAAGACACATTTAATGTACCTTAAGTATCTACAATTCTCTGTTTGTAAATGACAACTCTGTTCAATGCACTTGTTATTAATTGGCAGTAATTATTATTGTGTATGTATTTTGATAAAATTTTTTTCACGGCAAGTTTTCTTAAAAAAATCAGAGTGGATAAAATCATTGCTTAGATCTGAAGCAGATTTTTCATTGATTTTACTTTAATTAAGATTTACAAAATCGTTAAAATAAATTTACAAACATTAATTAATAAATTTAAACTTAATGTTAAACGATCTGCTTGTAATAAGTAAACGAGATTGAAAACCAGATAACAGGAAATGAATTTAATAGCATTTTAGAACTTCAAAGACAATTTTTAAAAGTGTAATTACGAGTACTATTTATTATTTGTAATGGGTTCATATATTGGAAAATTCCACAAGACTTGTTTATATGATTAATGCAGCGTTCATTTGGAAACAGTTTGAGCAAAAAATTGTTGTTAATTTAAAATTAATGGTGAGGTATAAGATATTTTATAAATTTTATTGAATTAATTACACAATCTTTGAAGTTTTAAAGCTGAAATCAGTTCTACAATCTTTATTTAGAAGTATTTTTGATACTTTTTTATTCCAATTATATTCTAATTAATATAATTTTTTACGAATTGTAAAATTTTTCTATTTAAGTCATTTGGTAACATGTTATAAAGATTTACGCCGCTGAAGAACAGCAGACGCTGCCTCGCGCTTTCCAATATGAAGTTTTGTGCGTTTCTTGGACAGTATATTCTAGCTTTTCTCACAAGTGTTGCAGTGCATTTCCCATTTCAATTTTCTAAACAAATGAAGCATATTTGTTCGTAGTCATTATTTTATATATAATGTTTAATGATATAATGATAATGATTTTAATGTATCCAGAATAAATGGAATCGGTATCTATTAGAGTATCCACTCGATTAATTTTTGTTCGATTACTCGAGTAAAGTTTTTCGATTATTTGATCGAATAATGAAAATAGTTAATTTCAGTTAACGAATAACTCGAACAATTGATGCCAATTAATCGAGTAAAATGAATTTCTTAGTAAATACGTCTTTTTTCAATAGAAACATATTTTTTTTTAATTTCTAACTCATTAATTCCCTTAAAACTAAGTTACATATTATTACCTGCTGTATTAATTTTCATTACACATTAAACATTGTTGGCCATCGTTAGCCAATATGATTCAAAATTTCCTTCTATTTATAAATGTGTAAACTATCCCACTATCAGATTACGGGTTATATAATTTTACAGACAAGGAAATATTGATACTTTCAGCAATGAGTAATACTTAGAAAATATTGATCATCAATAAAGTGAGGTTTTTGTAATCCAAGTAGCATGGACGATCAGAAAATTTATATGAAAAGCACTCAATTTTTTGAGTGATTTCCATACAAATTTTCTAAACGTCCATGCTACTTGGATTACAAAAACAGCACCTAAGTGTACCGGAAGGAATAATAAACTTCTTAATCAACAATTTAGAAAAGGCGAATAATTCCTTTTAAAAATCTTTACTTGCTTTCGAATTAAAGTAATTAGTAAACTTACTCTTTATATTAAGTCCGCAAGGTTCCCCAACAATGATAAAGTTTTCAAAAATAGCTCGGAAATTGAAACAAAAGAGTTTGCGATGATATTTTATAATCGCTTATCTTACATTGAATCTGATCAAAATATATATGACGATAATATATTGGAAGACAAAGATGTCGTTCTAAATGAGAACAATCTGTTGTTGAGCTTAACAACACTATACAAAGTATTGTAAATTTTTAAAAATCTAGCACAAACTGTATTAGTATAATATATGATTTCATGTATTTAGATAAGACAAAGAAAATATTGGAAAAACTAGAAAATCTTTTTAATGCAATCCCATCGCTATCGCCAACATCTACTTTAAGTGAAACAATGTTTTCCACGCGAGGTTTGATTAAAACAAACTGTTAAAAAAGCAAACATTCAAACTGTATACTATTTTTAAAAGACTATTTCAAAAGATTTGATTCAAGTCTAGTAAGCAATACAATTTTTAATTGAACATCATTTTTGATGTACTAATATTTTCTAAGGTTTTAAAACTTTATACGTAGTAAAATGAATTGTTATTTTATTGTTTAATTTTTTAAAATTATCAAATCCGATACACATGTACATTTCATCCTTTCATCTATCGCATTGCATTATTTTGTAACTTTTGAAGCCTATTTTGAACTCTGTTGATGTGTGCAACATAAAAATGAAATAGTAGAACCAAATTCGAAGTGTGGTTTCATTATAAAATTATAATGGCCTTATTCACAAACGACTAATAAAGTTAATGTGTGCATTAAAACCGGGTTTCCCATATAAAAATCCAACATTAAGCCTACCATAACTTTATTAATCGTTTGTGAATAAGGCCATAAATGTTTAAAACATTATTTCTAATATTATTGAAAAATTACTTTGAAATAACACATTTCTATATTACGTTATTCTCGTCGTGTTTAAATAAAATAAAAAATTTCAATTTGATTTGAATGAAACAATTAATATTTTAGTGAATATGTAAAATATTAATTTAAAATAAAAGTGCGATTATAAATTTAAAAGATAAAAAAAACCAAAACTGCTTAGGTATAAATAGAAGAGAAAGAATTAAGAATCAGGAAAACGCACTATCAAATTTACATTTTTTAAAATGCATCCTGAATTTCAATCATTTAGATCACACTTTTTGACAAAAAGCACGTGAAGACAGTACGTATAGATAATACGAGTATATAAACAAGTAATTTTTTATTTAACAACTTCTTATTTAAAAAAAAAAATAAATATTTCTCCGAATAATGTAACAAGATTTGATGTTAATATGTAAAATATTATTAAAAATTATTTAAAACTTCAATAATTTTATCGGTGTTATAGAGTTTTTATTAAAAAGGATATATGACACGTACAAGTGTCCTCGCTGTGAATAAAAAATATAGAATTCAATTCAAAATAAATCGACTTTGCTTATTAGTGGTAAGTAATTGAGTAACTACTGTAAAATACTGTTTTGCAAAGTATGTCGTTCTTAATGGAAGTCATTGCCAATCTTTCATGGGGTTACTTTATAAAAACCGCTTGACCGGTTGTTGGCAACAACGCTAATAATATTTTTATATAGTTCCTTTTATATTTTTAATTTGTTCAAACATTTATAATCCTCACTGTAACTTTATTATATTACATATTACCATTTATTTAGTGAACTCATTAGCTCTCAATTACTTACATATATACAATCAATATCTTTGAATTTATTTTAATGTTATACTGAGTAAAAGAGAGTAATTGAATTTACGATATTTGTTGGACACATGGTATGTGCATATTAATTTAATTACTGCATACAATTTATTCATATTTATCTATCTTTCGTTTCTTTTATGCCTACATATTTAAATATTGCTAAAAGTTGTTGTTGACATTCTTAAGCATACCGCTATATTTTGTTAATCTTGTTTTACGATTGTAAAATATTGCAGTAGCTTATAATTTTAATTGTACTTAAGTTCTTGAAGCGAAACCATCAAAAATAAAAAATAGCTTTTATTAAAATTAATAGTTAGCTAGTTTTTTTTCCTTGAACACCGGTTTTTTGCACAAAACCGTACGCGAAATTGGGATTTTATAAAAGCTCTTTTCGAATAATTCGAAAACCTCTTTATCTTTCTACTTTCACGTCTGAAAAATATTAAGAACAAGAATTATAAACAATTTAAAAGGTCTGGCTCGTTTGTGGACTATGGAAAGTACTCAGTTAGTCGATCTGAATATAACCTGCTCAACCATGCTTTATATAAGGATTATTTAATCAAAGTGAAAAACAACTTTGCTAGGTATCCAACATCTTTCTATTCATTTGTGAACTCTAAAAGAAATTCGAATGGATATCCATCAGTTATGAAACTTCATAATCAAGAATCCAGCAATGTTGATGTCATTTGTGATATGTTTGCTGATTTTTTCACAAGTACTTATCCTGATGCTGTTTATGATGATAGAAATGGATATCCCTACGCGCTTGCATCAAATCAACTGATATCTTTCCCTACACTCAATTGTAGCGATATTTTATTTAACTTGAAAAAACTTAAGATGTCCTTTAATTATGGTCCTGATGGTGTTCCAAGTTGTATTTTAAAACGATGCGCAGAATCATTCGCCAAACCATTAACTTTATTGTTTAATGCTTCAACAAAACATGGTTATTTTGCCGTATTTTGGAAAAATTCGTACATTTTACCTCTTTACAAATCTGGTAACAAGTCCGATATATCGAATTATAGAGGTATTGCTAAATTAAGTGCCATTCCGAAATTGTTTGAAAAACTATTTGCTGACTTCCTATGTCATCACACCGCGTCATTAATGTCACCTTACCAACATGGTTTCAGAAAAGGTTGCTCAACGACGACGAATGTTCTTCATTTAACATCTTTAGTCATTCACGCATTTACACTAAAGAAACAAACTGACGCTATTTATACTGACTTCAGTAAAGCTTTTGATAAAGTTAACCATAAACTTTTTCTTATTAAATTGGATATATTGGGTGTAACTCGTAGCAGTTTAAGCTGGTTAAGATCATATTTAACGGCCAGAAAGCAAACCATTCGATTTCACAACATTTCTTCCACTAAGTACATTTACGTCTCATTCTGGTGTTCCCCAAGGCAGTCATCTTGGTCCGACTCTGTTTTTGCTGTTTATAAACGATCTTCCGAACGTTATCAACTTCTCAAATATACTGATGTACGCGGACGATGTTAAAATTTTTTATTCGTTTAATCATTTTATTGTGACCTTAATAACTTTTTTGAATGGTGCAAACACAACATGATGGAGCTGAATTTAAAAAAATGTAAATGCATGTGCTTTTCAAGAAGTAATCTTATTGCTGTTAACTATTCCTTGGGAGGTCATCAGTTGGATTTAGTTGATTCATTTCTTGACCTTGGAATTTTGCTGGATCCGAAATTAAATTTTGTTTCTCATATTACTTTGGCTGTAAATAAAGCTAGAGGTGTTCTTGCCTTTATAAAGCGTTGGTCTAAATAGTTTTCTGACCCTTACATTACGAAGCAGCTGTACGTGTCTCTAGTTAGACCTATCTTAGAATACGGATCAATCATATTGGATCCATACTACAACATTCAATACACTGTGCGACAGTCAAAATCGGGATGGGATGAAACCAACGGGAAATGTTATACCGGTAAAAAAGAAGTTATACGTGTCCCGGCGTTTCGCTGGGTCACGTTTAGGAATCGAGATATATCGATTTGAAGTTAGTAACTGTCATATAGGGGAAATTGTCACCTTTCGTGGTCTTTTTTTTAACATAACTCGAGAACCACTAGTCCGATTTTGCTGAAACAAATTAAAAAAAATTGGGAATTATAATTCCTTAAATCTGTTTATACAACGTTTCGCTACATAAGCAACAGTTTCGGAGTTATAAATAAATGTATGAAGAAAAAAAAGTATTTTTTGCCTAAAAAATTTAATTTTTTAATTCATAAGAAATCCAAAACGGTAAAAAAAAGTGTTCAGACACCTATTACTTTCACGTAAAGTCACATAACCTATGAACAAAATGAGACATAAATCATGAAAATCGATGAACGCGTTTCGCTTTTATTCACAATTAAGTGAAGGTATGAATTTCAAAAATTTGCTCGAGATATGCTCAAAATTCCTTGGAAAAAAAATTGATGACTTTTTTTATGATTGTCAGAATTAAGAAAAAAGTAATAAACAAAAGGTTATTTGATTTTTATGGTAGCGGTAACAAACTAGAAAATGGTCATAAATGTGCGTGGACAATTAAAAAGAAAAAAGGAAAGTGCACTTTTTTAATTATTTTGGTTTTTTCCGTTGGCTACCTGTATGATTTATTTACAGAAATTGCACCCACATTTATGAGTGGTCATGTTTTAGAACGTTTCGAAAAATTTAAAACGCACACAAATCAGGCATATAGCCACCCTTAAAAGATGCGCGAATTCATAAGTACCTCTCAGTAAAATATTGAAACTTAGGTAGTATTCGATTTTTGTCATTCAACAAGTGTCTCCGAACGCGTAAAGTACTGTTTTTTAAAGTGACGAAAAAGTAATAAAAGTATAAAACCGAAATGAGTGAAAATTGTCCAGAAAATATAAATTTTTTTTGTTACGTTTGTGGCAAAAGAGCTTTTTCAACAAATGCTGCATTACTCACTGAGCAAGTGGAGCGCGCTTTTAAACTTTATTTTGATTGCGAAATAATTCGCGGCGTTTCGTGGGTCCCAGACAAAATTTGTAGAACGTGCTACAATGGTCTTAACAAATACCTCTACCGCATTCGGATGAAATACCAATTCCACCGCTTCCAAGTCCTGACAGAGAAACTTCTTGTTCTATTGAAACAATGGATCAATCGGATTTCACCTATAAACCAACTCCAGAAGAAGAAGAATATACGATGGAAGTTTCCTTCGAGGGTAAGTCACAAAAATGAAGTTAACTGACTGATTAAAAACAATTGTTTTTTTCCAGATGAAGACAGATCCTCATCCGATACAGACTCTGAACAAGTGGGCGAACCACCACGCAAGAAAGTAAAGGGCGCAAACAAACGAAAATAAGTTTTGCGTTCATCGATTTTTATAACCTATGTATCTATGTAATAACCTCTTAATTACCTGTAATAATTTTTAATTTTACGTGTTAATAATTATAATAAATAATATATAATAAATATTATCCAAATTCATTGAAACATGAAATCAACATTCTTGTCAAAATGAGATACCTTCACTTAATTGTGAATAAAAGCGAAACGCGTTCATCGATTTTCATGATTTATGTCTCATTTTGTTCATAGGTTATGTGACTTTACGTGAAAGTAATAGGTGTCTGAACACTTTTTTTTACCGTTTTGGATTTCTTATGAATTAAAAATTAAAATATTAAATTTTTTAGGCAAAAAATACTTTTTTTCTTCATACATTTATTTATAACTCCGAAACTGTTGCTTGTGTAGCCAAACGTTGTATGAACAGATTAAAGGAATTGTTATTCCCAATTTTTTTAAATTTATTTCAGCAAAATCGGACTAGTGGTTCTCGAGTTATGTTAAAAAAAAGACCACGAAAGGTGACAATTTCCCCTATATGACAGTTACTAACTTCAAATCGATATATCTCGATTCCTAAACGTGACCCAGCGAAACGCCGGGACACGTATAACTTCTTTTTTACCGGTATAACATTTCCCGTTGGTTTCATCCCATCCCGATTTTGACTGTCGCATTTTGTCGCATAGTGTTATATTCGTATTGAATCTATGCAAAAACAATTCTTGTTGTTCTGCTTACGTGGCCTTGGATGGAGTTCCTCAACGAATTTGCCTTCATATACTAGCAGATTAGTATTAATAAATCTTCCTACTCTCAAAAGTCGTCGTATAATGTTAATTGTTTCTTTTATGATAAACCTTATCAATGGTAACATTTGCTCTGAATTTCTTTTAAATTCTGTTAAATTTAATATTCCTTGTCGTAGTACTCGCCATTATAATCCTCTTGTTATTAAGTTATGTAGGTCTAATTATGCTATGGACGATCCTTTCACGAGATTATGTCGTCAATATAGTTATTTGTCAGAACTTGTTGATTTTTCTTTGAATTCTAGTATTATAAAGCATAAAATTATTGTTTTTCTTAATTCATAACTTATAAATTTTTATTATAATTCATGTAGTTTAATATTATTTTTGTACCTTATTATTAGTCTGTAAGTATTATATCCATTGACTAATTTTTTTTAAATAAATAAATAAAAAGTCGGGGTTTTGAAAAAACTATTTGTGACAAAGTTCATAGTTTTTTTAAATATGTTTTGAGGAAATGTGTATTCTAGCTTCGATATTTTTAGGATTCCTTTTTTTACAGAATCAATTTAAAACTGTGTTCGAAAGATCATAAGTCTAAGATAACTCAACTAATTTTGCCCACTCGTTATATCACTGTGCAGAATTTTTTTTAATTTGTTTTCGAATTGAACTCTTTAGTTAAACAAATGTTATAATTTAATTAAATATTTGATTAATTTGGTTAAAGTTTTAATTATTTATCAACTTCAATAACAAAAAATAAAGATGAAAATAACCACAAAAGTAATTAAGCAAATTCTTTTTTAAATTTGTGTTCATCTCTGTCGGTATGGATTTTAATATGCTTGTTGTTGTTGTTTTCATGCTGATACTTATACAATGTAATTCTCAAAAATTTTTTAAAAGCTTTAAGTACACTATGCACCTGTCGAATGCTTGACATCATACTCCTGTACCTGTGATTGACGTTAGGACATACATTTGCTTGATCATCTGGCAAGCATTAATTTTGCAGTTTACTTTGAAGTGTCAACAGCGGGAGGAACAAAATACAAAAAACTATAAAAAGTGTTAATTTACTTTTTCTTCATCTAAAGCATAATAAAATGCTTAACTTATTTTCCTTAAAATTTAACTATTGTCCTTATTGATCCAATTAAATAATTAATAAAAAAAATGTTTTATAATTTTTATTAAGACTAATATTTATACGTAATTGATGAACTATTTAAGTTTTATTTTGAAATGAAAATTTTTAATTATTCCAAATATTCCATACTCTCCCGCTTTTTCCAGAATCATTGGCTCTAAGATCAAGCAATATTCCATTTTTTGTTTACTTAATTTTTTTTTTTAAGAGAAGTAACACTCAGGCAATTAGTATGCCTACCAACCCGTAGGTGTATTACCTTCTCTGGGAAAGGGATAGTGAGAGTGGACAGATGGTGAAATAGAGAAAGCTTAATTTTTACAATTCTGATATTGCGCGCTGTGTTAGTTTTTAGATCAGTGTAGCAGCGCCTCTGATGTCAAGTAGGCTTGACTTTATTTTTGTCTTTTGTAGTTGACTTCACTTAGAATTCAACCACCTATGACAATGTAAACATGGAGTTTATTACGGGTGCCTTCTTTTTAATAATTAATATATATACGTAATTATTGAACTGTTTAAGGTTTATTTTGAAACGAAAATTTTTGGCTTCAGTTCAAATCTGAGTTTCCCATATCTTTATTAATTTTGAAGAAATTGTTTATTAAGTAAATTAATTAATATAAAAAGCGTTTAATTGAAAACTTAAAAATATTTCTATAAAACCTTTAATTAACACTATTAATATTCAATTCAAAATAAATTCTATTAATTCATGCACAAAAATTTAATTGATAATATCAATTTGTTTACTGGTGAAAATTAAAACAATTTTTTATTAGATATAAAATTTTTTGTTTTCGGATTTTTATAATTTTCGCTGTAAAAGTGATATTTTCCAGTGTAGGCACTCTTGGGACGGCTTAGCAAGTATTAGGCAATTTTATTATGTGAGTTTTTATCAATTTCGAGATAAAAGTTTTGTAAATTTTTACGAGTTGTATTCCAATAAATTATAATTTTGAAGTAGTCGTTATCTCGTTATTGCGAATTAAAATTACTTTTTCCTAATTGTAGATGATTATATTTTTATTTAAACTTGCCACTTTATCAATTTTCCATTACTTCTTGTTATAATTGATGCAAAGTTCGTAGGAAAAAAAATAGATTGCGTAATTCGCAGCAGTCTCAAAAAAAGGAAAAATTGTGAAAGTTTCTGGAAAATTAAAAAAAAAAATAATTGTAAATATGCCAAACTGAAAAGTGGAGTTGGAGAGTCTTCTTTTGTCCTCCGTTTTCGAATAAAAATAGCTTTTTGGAATATTCAGTCATTAATGGAGGAATTCTTGATGCTCAAATAATGGAAATAATAAAAGCGGGAAGGGCAATACGCTGATTTATCAAATGATAGTTTCTAAATAATATAATAAAAGACTACTTGCTGGCAAACTGGAATAAATTAAAAATTATAATACAAAATAATGTAATAATGGTCACACCATAAATATTTATGTGTGATCGTTAGAATAATGATTAAACAAATAATTGTTGACATTCTCAATATAAAATAGTATATACATACAAAGTTACAATTTGAAAACTTGTACACACTTAAAAGGTCATGTAGAGTAATTTAGTATTATTTGAAAGCAAAAATTTAAACCTTGGACGTAGTTTGTATTTAGATCTCCAGATGATAAAGCTTCTTCAACAAGATTTTTACTACATGCACTTCAAACACTTCGTATTTCAATATTCATTTGGAAGGAACAGCAAAGCTGTTTAAGTTCGTTATTTAATATTTGAATTTATTTGATAGTTGCATGGAATCCATACCTGTTTATTATTTATTATAAAATATCTTGTGATTGTACAGGTTAAATGCAGGTGTTAATGTTTATCATTGAAAATACAGACAGACGGATGGCTAGACCGACTGACTTATAGGCATACTATATACTACATTAAAACGCCAAATATAAAGTATCTATAATTTTTTATTATAAAAATGATACAAGAAGTCTAAAAATTCATCGCAGTGTAGGCAAATCATACATAAAACATAATCTTTAATTGTACGGCAGAAATCAGCAACTCAAGTGATTTATGAGTATTCAGCTACTGAAGACGTCTAGCTTAGGAGGAATATTTTAAATTCACTCCATTCACTGCGAATGCAAGACTCACTTGTTAATGCATTCAAAAGATGTCATTCAGGTTACTTAACTGAAAGAAAAATCTAACATCTTTAAGTACATGTGTGGAAGAAGTATTTAAATAAATTCGCAACCAGTGATTACACTGCACAACTAATATTTTATACAATTTACTGGTTTTCCGCTAAAAGCCGCACGTGTTTTTCTTATAAAAACAAGTAAAGTTTAAACATTTACAGCAATAACTTCACTACGAGTACTTTTTTTAAAA